>OY747128.1:96950382-98155382 GCA_963556465.1 Berberis vulgaris
GTAAACAGCCCTAGCAAGGGTGGTTTTGCCGATCCCACCCATCCCATGAAACCCCACAACTAGTACACCATTGTGCTTAAGATTTAAAATCCTCGTCACTTCTTCTACACGAGAACTGATACCAACTGGATGTTTAGCCACCCCTAATGGGGTATTACTCAATTTAGTTAGAATTCTTCTAACAATTTCTTGTATTAATTCTACTTCATCACTGCCAATAGACAAAACATTGTGAGAATGCTGCCATGAAGGAAGTTTTGTGAACTTTAGCTATTATATAGTAGTATAAATGAATGACTAAAATCTTATAATACCCAATTTTATTTGTAATTCTTTATTCTGAAAGGAAAATATAGGAATAAGATGTTGGGGCGTAACGCACATGCACTTGCGCGCACCCAGGGGCGGACCCAAGATTTTAGTCGAAGGGGGGCGAAATGAAAAATACTTATTAGTTGATAATAGTAGTTATCAATGGTAAAACCAATTTTTTTTTATCAAAGCTAGTCACTACAAAAAAAACCAAAATTAGCTACGGAAATTAGTGACGGTTTTAAAAAACCGTCGCTATTTAAACGGTTTGCGACGGCATTAAACCGTCGCTATAGTTTCTGCCACGATTTCGGTACATAAATTAAAATAACCGTCGCTAATCGTTTTGCGACGATTTAAAACCGTCGCTAATACGAGGATTAGCGACGGCATTCGGACCGTAGCTAATGTTTAGAAATTTTTTTGTAGTCAATACAATGCATATATCAAATTGGATCCAAGTGTAGTCAATTTTAAGCCAAAATAAAGTCACTATTAATAACCTTAGCAAAGAGCAAACAAGCATAATAACTAGAATATATAACTAATATCACAAAAGAGTTTGTCTAGGCAGCCAGACTTTAAAGCCATTTTTATGCCAGGCTAGAGCATTTTTACACCTTTACCCAATCTCTTTAATATACAATCACAAACATTATCTATAGATGGGATAGAAATGTAAAAAATTGAAACCTGACCAAAAAGTGGTTATAAAGCCTGGTTGTCTAGAATTGAGAATCACAAAATAATTAGGATTAGTTCTAGGTGAAGCTAAATTTTTTTTTGAAATTTGAGAATTTAATATGATCATAATACAATTTCAAAGAAAAGATAGTTTATATGAGGCTCAAATTTTATACGAGTTGACTAATGGTATATATTTTCATTGAATTCTATCGTTATTATTTTAGATATTAATTTTAAATATTTTTTTGTTAGAAGTTTAATATCACTTGTGAAAAACAAATCATTTATTTAATGTTAATAACTTTTTATTAAACTAAACATTTTTTAATGTTTGCAATTACTAATAAAATTGCATTGAAAATAAAATAAAAAATACACTCAAAGAGTATCGAACTCAGGTCTTTTACTAAAAATGATTAACCTCCAACCACTACACCAACAAAGACATGTTAGTATATTTTCATAAACAATTAACATATTGTATTCTACATTATATAATCGATTTTTTAAGACTAAAATATATATACTAAAAATATTTTAAAAGTTGAGGGGGGGCAGCTGCCCCCCCTCGCACCTTAGTAGGTTCGTCCATGCGCGCACCCCTTAGTCCACTATACATAGCAACGATATTGTGGTGTGAGTGACCTTCCATCTGGGCCTAGGTGGTGCGATAGTGTGGGGGTTTTTCTTAAAAAACCTCGTTGCTATTAGGAATAAGAATGTTGCCGCGTCTATGTAAGTTTTTGCTTTCTTTTTTTGAATCACTGATTTCATCAAATCATCTTTTTTTGTTTATCGAATGCAGTCATCAAATCACAATGAGAAAAAAGTCACATATGTCGCTTGGTGTATTTCAAGTATAAACAACTAAAAAAGACAGCTCTTGTCATCCATAGGTACGATATAACTAATATAATATTAGCTTAACACAATGCTTAGTATAGTTAAATATTGCAACCTCACATTTGACTTCCTTTCCCTCAGTAGGATATGATTATAACACTTGTTTTTTCAAATGATAAACTAATTGATTATCTTAACACAAGTAAGATCTTCTCACACCTGACACGATTATTAAATGGGTCGGGTTTCAATCTCGACCCAAACCCTGAACTTGACACATTTTGACACTAAGTCACATGACAAATTAACTCATTTCTAAACCTATGAAATTTATTAAGATTGAAATTATGGATAAATGGGCTGAGCCGGAATAACACACAACCCGGTTAGTATAGATCCGACCCGACATAAGATTGTTTCAAGAAAACTTTACCAATTTTCAGAGGAGTGCCAACCAGCAATGCCACCAACCTTCTCAAAGGCCGACTTCCACTTCAAAACCTGCTCCGAGTCCTCCCCGAACTTGACTTCATGGTTGCGGAAATCGTCCTCAAATGGCCCTTTTCGCCTTCTAACATCACTCGGGTCGACCCGGTAGAACACAGGGAGGAGTAGTCTACGTAACTCGACGATCTTAGCGAGCTCCTCGAGGCACCATCGAGAGTTTGCGTAGTTCCTCGAGATCACTGCAATGGCCGCGGCTGAGTCCTCGATAGCGCCAAGTAGAGTTGGCGAGATCGAGGACCCGCGATCCAAGCCAACGTTGTCAATGAACGTGCGCACCCCGTGCGAGTCGAGTGCAGCGTACAGCCGTTTCGTGAAATTGTGACGCGTGTCCTCTCCGCGAAAGGAGAGGAAGACGTCGTAGCGGTAACGGGACGGTAACGGCTCTTCTAAATCTTCATCTTCATCTTCATCTTCGTTCAGCTCCACCATTTTTTCTTCTTTCTCTGTGAGTGAGTCTGTGGTTGTAGAGACTTTATGGTACTACGTACGATACGGTTTTCAGTATTTTTTTTAATGGGCTGGGCCTACTTCAATCAAGCCCGGCCCAACTTGAAGAACTCTTTTTTTTTAATCCCTTAACCCCTCCCACTTCAAATGCCGTCGGTTGGGTTCGATCCTGTGACCTAGTGATACCATCCGTCACTGCTCAATCACTGAGCCATCACACCTTCGACTCCCAACTTGAAGAACTCAACCAATAAGAAAAAAAAAGGTTATGTTGTTGACTGGTTTTTATGCATGATGATGCAAAGGAGGCAATGGATGATGCAGAGGAAAACAACGTCGGGGAGGGAAATCATGAGGATTATATGGATTTGATAGTGATGAAGTCGATTTTTACTCCTAGCTTCACCTTGACCTGCACAAGGAACGCACGTGAGACATGGACCATCATTGTGGTGGCCGATGACACTCCGATGTTTAAGTCAGACACAAGGAACGCACGTGAGCCATAGACCATCGTTGGGGTGATCGATGACACTCCGATGATTAAGTCAGATAGGGCTCTGAGGAAAGCTTAAAGTTGTAAACAGATAATTTATAGCGAACCTTTATTCACTAACCTCCTGTCTTATTTATAGAGCTAAAGTATTGGTTTGGACAGACCATCGGTGGCGTAGTTTAGGAGAAGAGATCTTTCTGGAGATCATTCTCAAATTAGGAGTCGTCTTGTGGAGAGAAGTTTCCATGTTAGACTTGTGATCCTAACACGGAAAATAGTTCCCCATTGAAGTGTTCTCCATACGCATAAATTTTCACATTCGACGTATACTCAAAATTGTAAGAAAAGTGCCTTCCCAGCTGAGTCAGCCAAAAGCATAAATTTTCTCAGTAAAGCCAATAGCACTTTGCCCATGTGTAGTGCAGAGATTTAAAGAACAATACTCAATATGCAGCAAAGAATAACTAGCTCTGAAGCAATGGATCCAAAATTGATTTAAGTACTTAAAAAAGAATAACTAGCTTTGAAGCAAAGAATTTCTGTTAAAATAATCACTTCATTTCTACTGTATAAATAGAGAGATCGTCTGAAAATAAAACAAGGAATGACAAACCATGAAGCAATCTTTCAAACTTTTCTCTTCTTCTTTTGCAGTTGTTGTTGTAACTGCTGTATAAGATTCAAATGCTGTAAAAGATTCAAATAACTTTTCTCTTCTTCTTTTGCAGTTGTTGTTGTAACTGCTGTATAAGATTCAAATGCTATAAAAGATTCAAATAAAAAGTTAGGAATGAAGGTACCAATTATTCTTGGGTTGAGTCGCGGACTAGGTCGCTCTCATTAAGACGTTTCGCGGCTCTGTCCAAGATTGTGCAAGCAGTGTACTAGCCCCGTCGTCCCCAGGATAAAACAGCCCAGAATCTTCTCTGTCTCATTCAAACAATTGCACAGTGATGAACGGAATACTATCACCCTTAAACTCTTGTTTTTGCTCGGAATCATCAATACATTGTAAATAATTTAACAAAGCTAAAAACACTTCTTTGATTGAAATACAAAATGAATTAACTAATTACAAAAGGGAAAAAAAATTTCTCTCTAATTGCAAAACGAAATGCTCTTGTTGCAGAATATTTTTCCTTTGTTTTTCTACTCATATTTTTATAAACTCTAACTTTGTGTTGTTTTTATAGTGGGAATATAGATTCATCAAGGTATAAAAATCCGGATAAGTGCATTGACAAAACAAAGAACTCGACTAGGTTCATTGGCACAACAAATGCATGAAAAAACGTCCAAGCTTAATTGCTCTTAAAAACAAAACATGGAAAACGTCCAAGCTTAATTGCACTTAAAAACAAAACGTGGAAAACATGGCAATAGGAAGACGTCTAGATTCATCACTCTCTTGAGATTCAAAATTTATTTAATGTAAATAAATTTGTAGCAAAAAGAATGGGTTGCTATCTTAATGACCCGACCCGGACGGACGGCGGCGGCGGCGGGCGCGAGAGTCTATCTCTCCTCTCCTCACAAAAGTGTGGTACCCCAAGGGGTCCAAGCCCAAGTCCTAACAATCTCCTTATAAACTCTACCACAAAGAGTTGTATAGTAGATATGGGACTAATATTAGAGAGAGAGATCCAGAGATCGAAACCTGTTAAACACCCATTTTCTTTTATTTAAAAAGCCATATTTCCAACAATCCCCCACTTGGATTTTTAAAACAATTTTCAACAATCCCCCACTTGGATTTAAAAAACAATTTTCATCGAGCAATCTAAAAATATAAGATTGTGCATAAACAAAAGTGTCTTTCGACTTGAACTCTTGCGTAGTGTTCATGCTTTAGATTATACTAGAGTAACTTGTAGTTTTGAACTCTATCTCTAACAGACATTACACGCACAACCTTACCAGGGTGAAGTCTAAAAAGCCCGTGCCTTATGGCCATGCACGTATATCCCAGTATAGTGAAGGCTCTAGGAATTTTGCCCACAAATTCCATAGGAAGCGGCCAAACTTCCACAATCACTTACATGAGTCTATCAAGAGTACTCCTGTAGCTAGGTACTCCACTCCACATAGAGTATAGACCTCATTAAGATTTTTTTAACTCATCCTACACTCGCTTCAGGAATTCATGCTTTAATCTAGGAATGAGATTGCTATTTTGTCAGCATGATTCACATTATATCATTCACGACTTGTTATTACCCATTGAACCTATTTCTTGGGATCTCCAGTCTATAGGTTGGGTTACCGTCATGAATGAATCATCAATCTAAGGGCATTAGTCCCATTCCTTTCGAGGTTTGTAAAACCTTCTCTATAGCTAATCCTTTCGTCAAAGGATCAGCCAAGTTCGCATCAGTTCGTACATGATCCACTCTCACAGCACCAGTAGATAGAAACTCTCTAACTGTACTGTGCTTACGACATATTTGTCGTCTCTTGCCGTTATAATAACGGTTCTGTATTTTCGCAATAGCCGCGGTATTATCGCAATGGATCAAGACAACTGGAATCGGTCTTTCCCATAAAAGGATCTCTGCTAGCAGGTTTCTCAACCAACCCACTTCTTCACTAGCCGTGGCTAATGCTATCATCTCTGACTCCATTGTGGACTGTGCCAGAATGGTTTGTTTCTTGGATTTCCAAGAAACAACTCCACCAGCTATATTGAAAATATAGCCACTGGTGGCTTTGGAGTCATCTGAAAGGGTGTTCCAATCAGCATCGATATATCCTTCAAGGACAGCGGGAAACTTCTGATTATGTAATCCGAGGTTCTTAGTCTTCTTAAGGTACCTCATGACCTTTTCAATTGCATCTATAAGGATCCTTGAAAGCTAAGGGAAACCTCATCGACTGAAAAGACATAGTAATCGGGCCCAAGGTGTTTAGAAGGTCGTTTCCTATATCTTCTCCTAGGCTCAGATTCTATGACTTTATCAGATGCATTCATCCTTATCATAGGCACGTTATTTGAGGATTACCCCCACTATTCCTCGAAATAATCCCCACTATACCTCGAAAATAAATGAAATTTATCTTTCCATGAATAATTCCTTGTGAAACACAAAAAATCTTCGCACAAAATCAGGATCCACAAAATTAGTTTTAGCATGTATAATGTTAAAAATATACGTAAGCTTTCCATTAAGGGACTTTTGAACTTCGGTCCCTCTAACTATTGTCAAAAACAGGTTTAGCCACCTTTTGAATGCATATCAAGTGACGGTCTTCTTGCTATCTGAAGCAGACCGTGCATTCAACTGTTAAGGACCCATAAAATGAGAATATCGAATAAAATACCCATTCTATTCACCTCGCTATTCTCATTTTCTTTTAAGTTCAAGGATCAACTAAGAATATCATTAGAAAACGTACCTTAAATTCAGCTTCTGAATTTTTTCAAACTTTGATGTAATCACCAAGCTATATTTGTGCATCCTCTGGGAATTTAGTTGCATAGTAAAGTTCCGCAACAAAATCAAGCAATAGCTTGAATTGTTCTAGATTGCCATCAACATCATCATCATGAGAACATATCCTTTCCATAAGAATTCATGTCCTCATGTGGAAGTCCGGCCAACTTATGGTCTGAGCAAAATCATTTATGCATTGACATCAAGAACAAAATTCACAGGTCAATCTATATATAAATGATTCCTTATAGCCTCCTTATGTCAGCTTAACATCAAACATCAACTGTAACATTAATCACAAAATTTTCTTTCCATCAATAGTATTGAGAAATAGAAGCATTCCCAATTTTCACAATAGATCAATTATTGTTCTCACCAAAATAGACAGAATCGTCCAAAATGCATAACATAATAGAACTGCATACTCATTATCTAAATAATATATGGGAGTAACATGCATAGTTGATATTGTTCCCTTCTCACAAAATGTTCAAATGGAATTTATTGATTCAGATTTCATGATATTCCGACTCAGAAAGCCTAATAGAGCAGCACCTTTAATTAAAATTCTATGAAATTTAACTTTAAAGCATGGTGTTCTATTCATACACAATCTCCTCTAGTTAGTCCTCCATGGTTTTAGAGTCTAGACTACATTTTACATTGTCAACATGTGTACAAATATGTCAATCCCTAATCACGCTAGTCATAATGATAACTAATTTGATTTCAGTGACAGGGATTTAGTTGACTATGTTTTTAAAGCAGCCTAAAAAGATTCACAATGTTATGAACATAAGCGCTTCCAGGCTTCTAGATGTTATACAATCAGTCAAACGCGATGGATATGCAAAATTAAAACCAGATGCATGATCCACCAAGTGTTTTCTAAAAAGGGTTCAAGATGTGTGGATTATGAGCATATTTACAATATCAATCGTCTTTCAAAATCCAAAACTATGAACATAACAAAGTTTAGCATGCCAAATATTAAAAGTACACAAAGCTCTAAATCATGTGGATCTTATAATATATCCAACCTTTCCAAATGTTACCATGGGTTGTGTCCTTGCATAGATTCTACCATAACCAAATGATAAATAAATTGAGAAAATTGCTTCCAACCCAATTTCACAACAAAAAAATACTACCCAAGGAAATAAGGATACATAAAAACAACAACCTAGCTCAAAAGGTTATCCTGACAAACCCAACAGTATTGAATAATCACATACTTACAGGTAATGAAACCAAAATCTCCCTGGAAACACATGGTATCATTTCAACCTAATCAATTTCATTACTTGTTCCATCTTCTTTCTATTTTTCCGTAAATTATATTATGGAAAATACTAAATATCATTTAAGGGATCATTCTTTCAATCTTAGTCATGGCAGAAATGAAAAGGATAATGAAAACATAACATGTATAAATCCTTTCTCGATAACAAACTTGTTTTGTTATGGACATTGGCTAGTTCTTTAACCAACCATTCAACTAGAAATGAATCATATGAAATCACAAAATTTGACAAGAAATTCTCGTTGAGCTACTTGATAACCTCTTATAGTTGGCATAACTACTTTTCACATTAAACTATTCAGAAAACATGAGCATGGTCGTAACCAAATCATTTTCAGATAATTGAGCTTTTTTCACAATATGAATAAAACTAACATGCTTTCCTTTCGGAGCTGTAGTCATTCTACTATTTTAAATATTTGCTCCAAACTATAGCTGAAACTAATCTACAACTAAAATGAAGCAAAGGGGTTAAATCTTTTGTTCTGTTCAAAAGACCACCTCTTATGCTCTGATGCCATTGAATATACAAATAGATGTATGACTATAATTTAAAAGCATGTATAATATCAAAACACAAAGTGTTCTTCCACAGAGGGAAATCAGTTTTTTTTGTAATGGCGGATCATAAGAGAAATAGTTCATCAATAATCTATATATAATTCACTTCATTAACAATTAACTCAAGTCTTATGTGTGATCAAGTGTGTGCATTCTTACACAGAAAATTATGGCAGAAAGAATACGTCTTAAAATTGTTGTAACTGCTGTATAAGATTCAAATGCTGTAAAAGATTCAAATAAAAAGTTAGGAACGAAGGTACCAATTATTCTTGGGTTGAGTCGCGGACTAGATCGCTCTCATTAAGACGTTTCGCGGCTCTGCCCAAGATTGTGCAAGCAGTGTACTAGCCCCGCCATCCCCAGGATAAAACAGCCCAGAATCTTCTCTGTCTCATTCAAACAATTGCACAGTGATGAACGAAATACTATCACCCTTAAACTCTTGTTTTTGCTCGGAATCATCAATACATTGTAAATAATTTAACAAAGCTAAAAACACTTCTTTGATTGAAATACAAAATGAATTAACTAATTACAAAAGGGAAAAAAAATTTCTCTCTAATTGCAAAACGAAATGCTCTTGTTGCAAAATACTTTTCCTTTGTTTTTCTACTCATATTTTTATAAACTCTAACTTTGTGTTGTTTTTATAGTGGGAATATAGATTCATCAAGGTATGAAAATCCGGATAAGTGCATTGACAAAACAAAGAACTCGACTAGGTTCATTGGCACAACAAATGCATGAAAAAACGTCCAAGCTTAATTGCTCTTAAAAACAAAACATGGAAAACGTCCAAGCTTAATTGCACTTAAAAACAAAACGTGGAAAACATGGCAATAGGAAGACGTCTAGATTCATCCCTCTCTTGAGATTCAAAATTTATTTAAAGAATGAGTTGCTCTCTTAATGACGGACGGACGGCGGCGGCGGGCGCGAGAGTGTATCTCTCCTCTCCTCACAAAAGTGTGGTACCCCAAGGGGTCCAAGCCCAAGTCCTAACAATCTCCTCATAAACTCTACCACAAAGAGTTGTATAGTAGATATGGGACTAATATTAGAGAGAGAGATCCAGAGATCGAAACCTGTTAAACACCCATTTTCTTTTATTTAAAAATCCATATTTCCAACAGTTGTTATAGTTTTGGTTCCTTTGGTTATAGTTTCAGTGATCGTTTGCACACTCAACTCTGACACCACAGCAACTTGGACATCGTTATCTTCTCTATGGACTTGGAGTGGTACGACTCGACCTTCCATTTTTTAAGACAGGTTGCGTGGTTCAGTTTCAAATGCAGAAGGGATTATCACTCCCAACTCTTCTTCTTTAAATGGGTCTTCTTCATTGCAACTATTCACTAATGAAACTAGTTCTCCACCGCCATCACCTTTATGAAATCTCTACATTTTTACAGTTTCATTCAGTTTTATAATCATCTGCATGAACTTGAATCTGAATTTCACATCTTTAGTCATAATAAATGAACCTTCAGGACAAATTTAATAAATTTCCATAATCAATGTGTTTTCATGGAAAGATATATTGCTTAGTTCATTCAAATGTAACTATTTGAATGAAAACAAACCAAAAAGTGTAAGCTAATGCATGTTCATAACGATAAAACATTCGATGAATAGAACGCTTGAAATTTGATTAATGTTAAGAGAAGATTTTACCATAATGCAGTTCATAATACAAGATGTGCCATCCTAGACGATCATTTTCGTTAACATTTTTCTTTTCTTTTTTTTTATTTGTAAAATGAAAGTTGATGCTAGTAACTACATTCTAAGATTGGATCATTTCTTTGAATGTTGGAACAGGAGAGTTCAGAACAGGGGAACTCCAGTACAGTCTCTCAACACACAGAGAGATGTAGCAAACTAGAGAAGATTGAAGCAGACCTTGAAAGAAGCCGAGCTTCAATACAGGCAGTCATGAAGAATAGAAACTCAACCAAGATCCATGAAGACCCGGATTATGTTCCACAAGGCTCAATTTATAGGAATGCATATGCATTTCATCGGTATTGATTTAACAACTTTCTTAAGTATGTTTCCATCATCAGTGCATATTAGATTTCATTTCAGCTTTTTGAACCAGTGTTCTAAAAATCAACCTAGGCGCTAGAAGGTAGAAAACTGCCCAGATTAATGGCTGGGGGGTTCTGGGCAGTCTGGGCGGGCTAGGCGGTCTGGGCGAATTTTTTTTTTTTTTTTTTAATAAAAAGCTGATTGTGTTCTTATTTTATTTTTCTTTCCTCTTTTTTAGAAATAAACTATTTAATTATTTTTAGAAATAAAAAACAACACATGAGAGCTGTTAGAACTTTCGAAAGGGCAAAAATCCATTGGTGTTAAGTGGTTTTATAAAACTAAGTTGAACAAAGATGGCGGAGATTATAATAAGTTTAGAACATGAAGAAGAACATTATTGATACCTTACAAGAGACCTAAGATGAGTTTATATAACCTACACTAGAAATATATTTAGAAACAACTACAAATCATATCAAGTAAGATAAACCCAGAACGGAAGAATATCCTAGCAAATATTATGCTGGGATATGATTAGAAACTTCATATCTTGTATGTGGACTGATTTTTGGCTGCTGATATAATCATGTATGTGGACTGATTCTTGGCTGCTGTTACAATCATGTATTTGGACTGATTCTGGGTGAATCAATCTGGAAAAAAATGTTCTTCCTAAAATAGCTCACTTGACTAAATATGTACATTAGTAATTATGTGCACTAATAATCCTAATAGTTGACAAGTACAAAGCCCGGCTTGTTGCAAAGGGATATTACAAAGAAGTCTTTGCTTCAGTTGTTAGGCATGATACAATTCGAATGGTGGTATCATTGGCAGCACAAAATTCCTGGTCCATCTTTCAATTGGACGTGAAATTAGCCTTTCTACATGGTAATCTAAATGAGCGGGTTTATATCGATCACCTCCTGGTTATGTGGACCAAGGAAGTGAAAAGAAGGTGTATACAGGTTGAAAAAGGCTTTATACAGGCTGAAACAAGCACCCAGAGCTTGGTACAGCCGTATAGATACTAATTTTGCCAAGGCAGGGTTCAAAAAATGTCCATATGAGCATACTCTCTTTATTAAACTTGGAGTTGCAAACAAAATTTTGATTGTTTGTTTATATGTAAATGATTTGATCTACACAGGAAATTATCAATGTTTGAGGATTTTAAAAGGTCCATGATGGAATAGTTTGAGATGACCGATCTAGGCATGTTGTACTATTTTTTCTTGAAAAAATTGCTCTTCCTAAAATAGCTCACTTGACTAAATATGTACACTAGTAATTATGTACACTAATAATCCTAATACTCCCCCTCAAGTTGGAGAGTGAGGATTTCGAACATCCAACTTGCCAAGTAGAAACTGGAATTGTTGATGACCAAGGGCTTTAGTGAAAATATCAGCAGACTGCTTTGAAGACGGAATATAAGATGTGGAAATATTCTCATCGAGTAACTGTTCTCGAACATAGTGTCAATCCACTTCGATATGCTTTGTACGCTCGTGGAAGACCAGATTCGAGGCGATATGAAGTGTCGTCTGATTATCACAGAAAAGGCGCATGGGCTTCGCGTGGAAAACCCCAAGAGACGACAGGAAGGATTTCATCCAAGTGAGCTCACAAGTAGTTACAGCCATGGCGTGGTATTCAGCTTCCGCGGATGAGATTGCCACAGTGGGCTGCTTATTCATTTTCCAAGACACAGGAGAGGACCCGAGTTGAATGAAATAAGTCATGAGGGAACGATGTGTCAGAGGGCAGGCGGCCCAGTCCGAGTCACAGAAAGCATAGAGTTGGAGAAAGTTATCTGAGCGAAGTATAATACCCTGACCCGGTGTCCCTTTGAGGTAGCGAAGGACTTGAAACACAGCGTCGAGATGGTCTTGCCGCGGCTCATGCAAAAACTGGGTCAAAATGTGAACAATGTAACAAATATCCGGACGTGTGATAGATAACTAGACAAGAAGTCCCACCAGTCGACGATAGCAACCCGGGTCATGAAGAAGGCGGCCCGTTGCACGAGCAAGAGTATGGTTTTGCTCCATGGGTGTCGCAGCTGGCTTGGCACCCGTAAGACCCGCTTCCTACAAAATATCAAGAGTATATTTTTTTTGGCATAAGAAAAGACCGGAAGAGTTGCGTGCTGCCTCAATGCCAATGAAGTATTTGAGAGGCCCCGGATCTTTAAGCTGAAAACAATCATTAAGATATTTCTTGAAAGAAATGCAAGCCAGTGAATTATCGCCTGCCACAATAAGATCATCAACATAGACAAGAACAGACAAAAAAAATCATCTTTATGGTAGGTAAACAGAGTATGATCGGCATGAGACTGAAGAGAACCATAATTACGAAGAGCAGTGGCAAGCTTGGCAAACCAATTTCGCGGTGATTAGCGAAGACCATAAAGAGATTTTCGAAGCCGACAAACTTTATTGGGATGAGAATAAGAGAATCCCGGCGGAAGAAGCATGTAAACCTCCTCATGAAGATCACCATGAAGGAAGGCATTGTTAACATCTAGTTGGTGTAATTCCTAACCTTTAATAGCCGCAACAACAAGAAATGTCTGAACACTGACCAATTTAGCAATCGGGGCAAAAGTTTCACCATAGTCTATGCCTTCAATCTGAGTGTCCCCACGGACCACAACGCGGGTTTTGTACCACTCAATAGTACAATCAGAATTGTATTTCAATTTGTACACCCATTTGCAGCCAATTGGCTTTTTACCTGCAGGAAGATTGGTAATGGTCCATGTACCATTGCGCTCCAAAGCATCGATTTCAGATTGCATGGCCTTACGCCAATTAGAATCCTGCACAGCCTCAGTAAATGATCGGGGTTCAACCCCAACAGTTACAACCGCCAAGAATTGTGAATGAGAAGCCGAGAAATTTGCACAAGTAATATAATTGGCTAAAGGATATCGCGTACCTGAGGACCAGGTGGAAGGAGATGAAGAGGGGTGTAAAACTTGTGCTGTGTGGCATACATAATCACGAAGACGGGCAGGCAGTTGTCTAGAGCGTTGGCCACGACCAAGAGGCTGGGTGGTCACGGCCTGATCTGGTGCAACAGGAGATGGGACGGCAGAAGCTTGCTCGTCCCTAGGAGGCGTCGAGGCCGTAGGCGTGACAGGAGCTGACCGAGCAGGGGTGTTGACCGGTTCAACATGGGAAGAAGAAGACCCATTGGAAGGAATACCTCCCACTGACTCCAAACATGGGGACACCAAGATCTCAGTACTCGACTGTTCCCAAGCCCAATCATTAACTAGTGGTAATGGAGAGGAAGGACATGTGGGAGAGGCATTGGGTTGAGAGAAAGGGAAATTTTGTTCATCAAATATAACGTCCCTTGAGACAAAAAATTTATTGGTCTCCAAATCCATAACTTTCCAACCTTTCTTTCCATGAGGATAACCCAAGAACACACATCGGCGACTGCGAGGGGCAAATTTGTCTTTTGAGTGATCCTTATGAAGGGCATAACACAAACAACCAAAAATCCGGAGATGGGTATTTTTCGAGAGGTGTAAAGCCCTGTAAAAGAGGTGTGGGTGTACGATTAATGAGATAAGCGGCAGTGAGGACACATTCACCCCAAAATTCAATAGGTATGGATGCTTGAAATAATAGGGCTCGGGCAACATCCAAAACATGACGATGTTTTCTTTCAACTCGGCCATTTTGTTGCAGGGTATTGACTATACTGGTTTGATGTATAATGCCATGTTGAGCATAAAAGGAAGTCATGGGTGTAGATGTGAACTCCAATCCGTTATCACTACGAATTATTTTGACCGATGCTTCAAATTGCGATTTGGCAAGGAACAAAATTGTCTCAATAATAAACTAGCCTCACTTTTTTCATACATCAAATAAACTCATACTGCACGACTGAAATCATCAATAATAGTAAATAAATATCTTGCACTAGAAATAGTAGACTGTCGATAAGGGCCCCAAATGTCACAATGAATCAAATCAAACCTTTTCGTAGCACAATTACTACTTCAAGGAAAACTAGACCAAGTTTGTTTGGCTCGACAACAAATATCACAAATAGATTGTTTGGCGGGCATATCGACCTTATTGCCATCAATACTTAATAACGACATAGGTTTAAAAGAAGGACGTCCCAACCGACGATGCCATGTATCTTAGGATTCCGGAGCTCGGGCTGCTGATGTTGTCGCGACCGCCACTGGTCGATAATAGTACACCCCTCCTCGTGACTCACCCAATCCAATCGGGCTCCTCGTGGTGCGGTCTTGTAAAATAGCGATCAGTAAACGTAAACGTCACGAGGCAATTGGTGTCATAAATCAACTTACTAACAGAAATCAAATTCACGGCGAGATTAGGCACAAATAACACATGGTGAAGAGTAAGACCGGGTTGCAAGACACATGTTCCCTCTTTAACAACAGACGTATGTTCCTCATCGGGCAAACCGACAGGCGACGGAGCAATGTCACGAACATTAGATAAAATAGAAATATTATCGATCATATGGTGTGAGGCTCCACTATCAATAAGCCAACAAACATCGAAATTTTGCTTACCGGATAATTGTTCAGTTTCTGGAGTGGGCTCGATCAAGGCCAGTAAACGTTGAACTTGATCATGAGAAAGGCTCGGAATCGATGCGGATGATGAGAATCTAGCAGAGGCTGTCTCGACAGGAGCATGGGATGACACGCCCCACTGTGTTGCAGCGGCAAAGGCGGCGGAGGAGGACTAACCACGGCCTGATTGGGAATCATCACCTTCGAGCATGATGTTTAACTAACTTCAAGAACTGAATGAATATGGACGATGAGATGTGCGGCGGAATGCTCACCGAAAGAAAAAAATTTATCTAACCTTGCTCTGATACCATAATAAGTTTAGAACATGAAGAAGAACTTTATTAAATTGATACCTTACAAGAGACCTAAGATGAGTTTATATAACCTACACTAGAAATACATTTAGAAACAACTACAAATCATATCAAGTAAGATAAACCCAGAACGGAAGAATATCGTAGCAAATATTATGCTAGGATATGATTAGAAACTTCATATCTTGTATGTGGACTGATTCTTAGCTATTGATATAATCATGTATGTGGACTGATTCTTGGCTGCTGATACAATCATGTATTTGGACTGATTCTGGGTGAATCAATCTGGAAAAAGTTGTTCTTCCTAAAATAGCTCACTTGACTAAATATGTACACTAGTAATTATGTACACTAATACTCCTAATAGTTGACAAGTACAAAGCCCGGCTCGTTGCAAAGGGATACAATCAGGAATACGGCATGGATTACAAGGAGGTTTTTGCTTCAGTTGTTAGGCATGATACAATTTGAATGGTGGTGTCATTGGCAGCACAAAATTCCTGGTCCATCTTTCAATTGGACATGAAATCAACCTTTCTACATGGTAATCTAAATGAGCGGGTTTATATCGATCACCTCCTGGTTATGTGCACCAAGGAAGTGAAAAGAAGGTGTACAGGTTGAAGAAGGCTTTATACGGGCTGAAACAAGCACCCAAAGCTTGGTACAGCCGTATAGATACTTATTTTGCCAAGGCAGGGTTGAGAAAATGTTCATATGAGCATACTTTTTTTTTCTTTTTCTAAATTAACCTCCAGTGGGGAGGGGCAACTATGGAATGCCAGACCGTTATTACTTATCAAAAAATTGACTTACAAACGCTACGGGGGTACATTACGACGTTACCCGTATTAATAAGCAAAAACAGAAGTAAAAACCTGTTCTAAAAACATATGCCCGAAGCAAGACAAAAATTAAAACATCAAAAAGAATTATGACCAAAATAAAGAACCAAACCAGCGTGCGTGCAATTACGCCACAGCACGCTAAAACTGCTGCGCAAATGCGTCCATTTATCCTCTCGCGCGTCCACCATCTCGACACTGCGTCACCATCAAGCCGCACCAAATCCAGTCCGCAGCAGCTCCAGGCCGCAGCAACCAGATCACATTCAGCTCAGGCCACAGCAGCTCCAGGCCTCAGTTAGTTCCAGGCAGAGTGCGTGTTTGCACCCCAAACAGCACTGAAACTAGACATCCCACACTGCTGCGTAACAGTATGCACTGCTGCGCAACAGCGGCCATCACATCCACCATCTCACCACTGCCTCACCAATCCGCAGTCCAGGCCGCAGCACAATCCGCAGCAAATCCAGGCCGCAGTCCAGGCCACAGCAAATCCAGTCCGCACACTCTCCCTGCCTGAGAAAACAGGGGACACTCTGTTTTACAGCAGAGTGCCCTGCCAGCACTCTGTTCCAGCACCTATCTCTGCCCAACTTTGTTGCATCTATTCTTCCCCGTGACGTATGTATGTCGTATGCCAGCGATCAAGCACCGTTAAACCTGCCACTCTCCTAGGAAGATCATTCGCATCGAAAGAGACAGTCCTATGATCTCGTTGTGCTCTATCGGCTAACGCGTCCGCCACCGCATTGGCTTCTCTATAAATATGGGAGCAATCTAACGTCATTTGTTCCGCCAAACGCTTGATTTCTTTCAAAATATTCTCCAAATGCCACGGAATTTTAAATTTTCCCTTAAACCACCCACATACAATTTCTGAATCCGTTTGAACAATCACATGTTTAAAACCCCATGAGAGACAAAGGCGGAGGCCCTCAGCTAGAGCCAAAATTTTCGCTTTATTATTTGATCATGCACCAAAAACTATTTGCTTTCCCACAACACAAAAACCCCTAGAGTCTCTAATGATCACACCTCCAGCAGCCATGTTCTTACGGGAGGACCCATCCACATTCAGAGCAACAAAACCTGGCGGAGGGGGATGCCAAAAAACAATTCTACTTAGCTTTCTCAAAACTGGAATCTCTTTTATCCCCAAAGCCCATAATGGAGCCTTATGCCCGCTGACTTGCTTAGGAATAATAAAATTGTTTGCTAAGTGCAAATTGCGCCGAATATTCAAAATCACAAAAGCAGGATTAGGAGCAGCATTTTCATATACACATTTGCACCGTTGTTTCCATATTTCCCATAAAATGAACATGGGAGTGAGAAGGGATAACACACCTGATTGTGTGCTCATTTTGGCGCGCCTGAACCAAATGACAAGTGTCGTGAAGATTTCTGCCGATTTTTTGATGTGCACATCAAAGATCAACTCAAAATGGCGCCACGCCTGCATCGCCAGTTCTCCATCCAAAAACAAATGATTCAGAGATTCTTGCTGTGGCATATTACAACATCTACATCTAGAGGCCATACTAAATTCGCATCTGTACAGCTCCCCATCCACTGGTACCCCTTTACGTAGTAATTTCCACACAAAAACTGAGATTCTAGAAAGAAGAATGTTATGCCAAATCATTTTATAGAGGCCATTTACCGTCCCTTTTCTCCGTAGCATTTCATATGCCGACTGAAGGGAGAAAATCCCATTTGGGTTCGGTACCCATACACATTCATCCTCTCCATATTCCTCGCCATATAATCTATCATTAAAAATTCTCCTTGCTAGATGTCTGATATCTGGGTTAACCAATTCAAAATTGGTTGAAATCACCTCATTTACCGAAGGCCACACACCTTGATCAACCAAAGTCGCCGATCTTCTGAAGGATGCCACCGTATTCCAATTTTCCTCAAAAAAATTGATATTTCTCTTACCAATGCGCCACAGCGAATTGCTCAGAATAAGGGATTTGCCAAGCATGATTTCTTTGAAAAATGGAGAAGACCCAATTTTCACCAACTGACTATGTAAAGGCACCGCGTGCACCCAGTATTTGCTTCTCATGAAATTAGCCCAAAGAGAATCTGAAGTAAGTAGTCGCCAAAGTGCCTTGAGGCGAAAAGCCCTCATCACCACCGTCAAGTCTCTCACACCCAGACCTTCTTCATCATGTGGAAAACAAATATTAGGCCATGACACCCACTTAAACTTGGAGCATACTCTCTTTATTAAACTTGGAGTTGCAAACAAAATTCTGATTGTTTGTTTATATGTAGATGATTTGATCTACACAGGAATTGATCAATGTTTGAGGATTTTAAAAGGTCCATGATGGAATAGTTTGAGATGATCGATCTAGGCATGCTGCACTATTTTTTTGGTATTGAAGTATTGCAATCACCAGCTGGTATTTTCATTACACAAAGGAAGTATGCTTTGGAGATTTTGGGCAGGTTTCAAATGATGGATTTTCATTACACAACAGGTTTCAAATGATGGATTTTGGGCAGGGGCTATATCATGGGCATCAAAGAAGCAACAAGTTGTTACATTGTCTACAACTGAGGCAGAGTTTATAGCAGCTTCTTCTTGTGTGTGTCAAGCTATATGGTTGAAAAGAATACTCGAGTTGTTGCATTGTTTCCAGCAGGGACCTATACAAATTTATTGTGACAACAGTTCAACCATTAAACTCTCCAAGAATCCAGTTTTACATGGTAGGAGCAAGCACATAGATGTGAGATACCATTTCCTTCATGATCTCAATACCGAAGGAGTCATTAAATTGGTTTATTGTCGTAGTGAAGACCAGGTTGCAGATATTCTAACGAAGCCTCTCAAATTGGCTGCATTCGTGAGCTTCAGTCAACACCTCTTCATGGTCTGGTTCAGTCACTGCTAGATAATCTTGTCTTTCTCTCAACACTGCTACACACAGAGTAAATGTTGGTACTCTTAACTTCATCTTGAGTTGACACCACCTTCAATCCTTTATTCATCTCATCTTTTACTGAATTTCATTTCAAGAAACTTTTCTATTTTGCAAGCACCACCATTGTTCTTGAAACAGGTACTATAGCATGGTCTAAATTCAACCAAAGAGCATAAAGATAAGTTGTTTTTTTACTCGAATCGAATGCAACTCAAACATTGCCCTGATCCGACCTTTCATAATCTTCAATTATATATTGATCCATTAGTCCCCTGATGTTGCGAAACATGGCATCACAGATACTTTCTCTACCTTCTTGTCATTTGTTAAGGGATCTAATTTATGAATTTTAAAGGTATCAGAAACAAACCATTCATTTCACCAAAAACTCTTCAGGATATAACAACTTTTCAGGTACCCAACCCCTTATTTTACAATAATGTATATAAGATTACATTTGCAATTTATGTTCACTTACTACTTTACAGCTAGCAAATGTAAGAAATATAGTCTGATACAGTGCTACTTCCAATAGTGAGATGCAAAATACACTAAAAGCCAGGCTTTGGTGATGAATCCATACAAGTACAGCTAGTATATCGAAGACCATCCGTGCTCCCAGCCTAATCAGTCCACAAAAATCTATCACAAGTCTATACAGTAATGCTTCAAATCCAACTTTTTTTTTCTTTCTAAAACTAAAAACAACCAACCAAGATCCATTGATTAATGACCACTCTGTTGTTCCAAATTATTTGATGGACGAGCAGTGTTATGGGACCATATATACAACCTCATAGCTAGAGTAACGCTTGAAATGAAACCATTGATTCTACAGTAAAATGTTTGCGCAAAGGAAATGACTTACATTGGAACTTGTGGCAATACACATTTCTGTGCATCATCAATAATTGGGATTGAGGCAGTTTGCAAGTATGCTACTATCTTTCGAAGTTTTTTTTTTTTTTTTTTTGGAATGCGAGTTGGGTTTTTTTTTAAGGATCCCATAACCTATCAACTGGACGACCTATAGATCAACACACATTAGAAAGTAACCATACCGCAGGTGGGATTCGAAGCTAGGACGTGGAGGACAAACCCACACAGTCCTAACCACTAGGCCATAACACCATTGGCCTATCTTTTGAAGTTTGTAGCAGGGAGACAAATGCATTGTATGTAAACGCGTTATTATTACTTGTATAGATCATCTTCAAATTACTTCTTGAAGCACACCTTGAGCTGAACATTTTTCATCAATCAATCTAAAACAAATATTTAGCTCCAAATAATTTTTTTCTTTTTAAATAAAAATAACAATGATACCTATATGCTGATGATACCAATGCGCTTGCGACGGATAACAATGCAGCATCGATAAGATCATGGCAGACTATGTGTGTGAAGGCCTGCTTGACTCCTCTGATGCCAACTAGAAAGAGTCAACATTTGTTGACAAACTTCTTAGTTGGCATGCAGGGAGCCAGGCAGACCAATTTTATGATTTCTGATGATCCAAGAACTTACAACTCCATGCATGAACTCTACAACCTGATCAAACAAAAACTTGAATGTCAAAACAAAATATACGAACTAATCTCCATAAACAATGAAACTAGCTTACACTTGAAATGGATCAAAAAAATGCATGAGAAGAGAACTTCATTGACATCATCTCTAACTAGTGTTTAGATATATACCTTGAAACCAGTCAGTCTACATGAAGTTGGGTTGAAAGTGAGGTAGATATAAAGAGAGAATTGTTAAGGGAGGAAAAATGTGGAGAGGTTAAGACAAGAGAAAATCCATGTAGAGAAATGAATGACAGATGCTTGGGGAGGCGGCAGGGCTTGGCAACAAAGTTTATACTGTTTCACTTTCCCTCACTATGCAATACACAACACACTATAGGTAGCTAATAGTTCCATGAGATAGAGCCAAGAAAGCCTGGGTTTTGCAGGACACACTAGTTGCCTTGGCTCTTTCCCCATGCCTCCAAACAGTCCCTTCCCTTCCCCTTCCATTATTTTTTTTTTAGTGTAGAGATCATTTAGTTTTTTACTTACAATTAATCTTCCTCTGGTCGTCTTTTGGCATCTCTCAATCCCAAAAGCTAGCTCATGATTTTTCACAAACCTATACTCCCTCCATGCCAATAACATAAAAAAGTTCTCCTTAGTTGATTATGAGGTAATTTTAATCATCGATTTTCAGCTTTGTAAAATGCCATATGATGTTTCTATCGAAAAAAAGGTTCGATGAATCTTGCAAAATATATACTAGTGTACTTGCTACCAACACTACTACCAGAAGTACAAACACTACAAGAAACACTACACTACCCCCAAGGAATGCAAATAATATTACAAAGAACATCACTAATTGATGACACAAAAGAACACTACTAATCATATTAAATCAGAGATTTGTCCTTAACACAACCCCTAACACCATTTATTTTTAAACACCTAAAACCTACCATTTGATGTGACAAAACTCAAGTAGGAAAACCAACATTGGGACAAAAACAAAATTAGAAAATAATTATAAATTTGAACTATGTCAATAGTTAGGACCACTTTGTAGAGATAACAACTAAAAAAAAAAATGGAAAAAAAAACAAACAAAAACAAAAACAAAACAAAACGTAGAACCAAATGGGAAATTAGGTTTTTGGTGATCAGGGTAAAATGGCGTTCAGTGAAGATGATGACGGTTTCCTTGAGATACACTTTCTCAAGACATACTCAGCATATCTCAATAAAGCCATTATTCACTCCAATTAGCTAGCGTCATACAGTGTTCTAAAAATCGCTAGGCGCTGGGCGGGCGGCGAGCAGGTGCCTAGCGCCCAGGGGCCTAGGCGGCACCTAGGCGGTCTTAGGTTTTGTATTATTACTTTAATAATTTACAAAAGTTAAGCATAATACTTTATCAATTACATCCAATTTAATGCCAATATACATATGCAAAATTTAAAAACATGAAAAATTAACAATCGTGAACAAAATTTATTAAAACTCAAATGACTAAAGTTGGTCATGATGGGTACTTTATATAAATTTGAATTTGTGTACTCTTTTATTTTTCTTCAAATTGCATGAATAACCTCAGTTATGTTTGATAAAATCTACATTAGTAAAATTAGTACCGGCAAATCCTTTGAGAATTCCATTAAGTAATCATCATTTGCTACATTTAGACATATACTGGATAAAAAACAATTAAATAGTTTATTTCTAAAAAATAGGAAAGAAAATAAAATAAGAACACAATCAGCCTTATTAAAAAATTAAAAAAAATAAAAAAAATAAAAATCGCCCAGACCGCCTAGACCCCGCCTAGACTGCCCGCCCAACCATTAATCTGGGCGGTTTTCCACCTTCTAGCGCCTAGGCCGATTTTTAGAACACTGGCGTCATATCATTCTGGTTGTCAAAACTTGGTTCCCTAATCACAAAAGTTATCCAAAAATAGTAGAAAACTAGATTTTTGCGATCAGGGTGACATGGCAAGATCTTGAAAGAATGATGAAATTCACAAAGTGTTCATGTGTATCTCGATTATAAAAAAACCTCCTCTGATGATGCGACATCATTCTGATTGAGAACCTAATTACAAAACTTGATTCCCTAGCCCCACTCAAAGCTGCTACACGATTTACAATAACAAAATCTTTTCACAGGATTTTGATGGGATATCGATCTGTGCCCTAGGATTATGGAACTATCATCTTTACGATACATCTATCCACACTACAGTGCTGGGTCCACTAGAGAGGTAAGATGTAACAGAGTAAGTGTACTGACCAGTAGCATGACATCAAGATCTTTTCCAAACAGTTACTTTGACTTGACTCGGGAGATGTGTTGGGCCCCATTGACCAGGTCAATGTGGACGAAGCCAAGGCCACTGCATAAAACGAAATCCAGCTCAGACGCCCGTTACAAGCCCTCTGAAAATGGGCCCATATTATTTTATTGGGCTTTTTAGTTTTTATTAGGATGGATAAGTCCAAAAGAAAAGTTGGATTCGGTCCAATCCAATCAAAACTTAAGTCTAATTTCGATCGAATGAACCACCACCGATGTTTTTTAATATGTTCTTCATCTTTACCATGACATATTTCTTTCAAAAAATTATTGTAAAAATGGGGGGACCAACAAAAACAAATAGTTATTTTAATTGTAGGTTTTGAAAGGACATAATTGTAATTAGGGTGTTAAAAAAATAAAATTTTGTAAATGTAATAATCAAATTGAAAAAAAAATGTAAGGGAAATTTCAGATAAATATTGATATATGTAAATTTCATAGATCATATTTTTCGGGAGCGATGGTATCAACTACTAATATATATATATGATTCTTACAAATATACAAAACGTGCTCACACAAAATTTTACTAACAATGTAGAAAACCACACAAATAAATAAATAAGTCTCCAATTTCTCATATTTTGGACACTATAAATAAAATTCATCAATTATTTTGTAACGATTGAACCAATATCCATGAAAAGGGATGTGATGGGTTTTTTACGGTTGGCTATCACAAGCCTAACACCAACCCTCCTCCTTTATCCGGGCTTGGGACCGGCCGTTGCAAATATAAAACAATATATTCACATATTTTTGTAACTAAATTGAGAACCATGATCATAAAACAAGTCGAAATTACTTAGCTATTTTTTTGTTAATGTCATTTTAATGAAAGATTAGAGGAAAACAAACAATCATAAGGTAACCAGGTACGCAACATTAATTTGCTATAATGCAAAGCTTGTGAAAGTGAGAGTTTTCTTTCGCAATGTTAAATACTTCATCCGTCATAGAACCATATTGTAATGTTCCATGAAGATTGATTGTTATAAAAAAAAAATGAAAGTACAAAATATACAAATCAAACATAAGAAGTATAGTTCATAGTACCTATATCATCGCAAAGGTTTAGCACAAAGTTGAAATGGTTCTCATCTTCCAATTTGAATCATTTCGAGTAGATGCTACCAACCTGATCTCACTTTTTTTTTCTTTTTTCTTTTTTCTTTTTTTTTCTAAACCTTGTTATAACTTTATCGCGAACCTCAGGGTTGACACAAAATAGTGAAAAGTTGTATTACATTGGTTCATTTTCTAGGTTTAAATACTCATTTGCTTAGACTTTGAATGGAAAAATGATATTTAGATAGAAATTATTTATAAATATAGAAAATAATTCTATATATTCAATATATTCCAAATGATACCATAAGTTTATTTTCATAATCTCTGATAGCAGTACCTTTTCTATTACTAATTGCCATAATAAGGTATTATGATTAAGGAAAAGATAATCACAACAAATCAATTAGATGATTTTGTTTTGAGTGAGTTATCTATATATTAACTTCTTAATTAGAATGTAATTATCAAGACATTTTAGTGCTATTTTATTTTTTTTACTTTTATACATGATTTTAGTTTTACCATTAGCTTTACAACACAACCACTTCATTTTTAAAATTTAGTAATTTAAGATTTTCAAATGTGAAGTTAAGGGTAAAATTATTTGAGCTGGTATATGCTTTGCCAGTCATATTGTTGGTGCGTATTGGTACTTGTTATCAATAGAACCTAATGATGATTGTTGGCTAAGAGCTTGTTTAGAAGTCATAAATGGAAAATGTAATCCCAGTTTCTTGTATTGTGGCAACAGCCTTATTATGCCAGGTTACAAAGAGTGGGAGAAACTCAGGGATCCCATTCTGAAAAAAGCGTGCGCTACGAGGCTAAAAAGGCGTGATGCAGAGCAATGGATGCATCATCGGTTGCTTCCACCAGAGCTTAGGGAATGAGTTAGAAGATACGAGTAGTTTAAGTGGGTACAAACACGCGGGGTTGACGAAGAAAGTATAGTACAAAGTCTACTAAAGGACCTGAGGAGGGACATCAAGAGACATCTTTGTTTGGCTTTGGTTAGAAGGGTTCCTCTATTTGAGAACATGGATGAGACACTGCTTGATGCCATTTGCGAGCGTTTAAAGCCTAGTTTGTATACGCAGAACTCCTACATTCTGCAAGAAGGAGACCTAGTTGATGAAATGCTATTCATCATACGCGGTAGGCTTGAGAGTATGACTACTGATGGTGGTAGGAGTGGATTCTACAACAGAAGTTTACTAAAAGAAGGTGATTTCTGCCGCGAGGAGTTGCTAACATGGGCACTTGATCCAAAATCAGGAGCAAATTTCCCATCTTCAACTCGAACAGTGCAGGCTATTTCTGAGGTGGAAGCATTTGCATTAATAGCTGATGAACTGAAGTATGTTGCCACTCAATTTCGACGTCTGCATAGCAGACAAGTTCAGCAAACATCAGGGTGTGTTTGGTTGCACGGAATCATATGTCATGGGAATCCATGAGGGGACCCTTACAATTTAGTTCAAATTGATGTATCACTCCACATCCACCATTTGGTTTTGTGATCAATGGTGGGAATGAAAGTCCCATGAACATGAAAATCACATGCCTTGGGGGGGCCAAGGAGTGGGATTCCCATGTTTATGGGACTTCCATTCCCACCATTGATCACAAAATCAAATGGTGGTCAAATGATAAATGTGGAGTGATATATCAATTTAGCCTAAAATGTAGTGGTCCCCTCATGGATTTCCATGGCATAGGATTCCATGCAACCAAACACACCCTCAGATTCTACTCACAACAATGGAGAACATGGGCTGCTTGTTTCATCCAAGCTGCATGGAGAAGACATATTAAAAGGAAAACTATGGAGAATCGTCGAAGGGACGAGTTTGATGATCATAACTTCAGTGATCATGGTGGTATGGTTAGTTCATCAACTTTTGGTGAGAGTGTTTATGCTTCCAGGTTTTGAGATTACCTTTGTCTATATTTTTGTTCTTATGAAATTATTTTCTACTTTTTTATGGAACATTCATAATTAGTTCTCAAGTGCATTCAAGATTGCTAGATTATTCAGGTTGCTAAAAGAACATAATGCACAGAGAAAGTGGTAATTATTACTTAGAATAACTCAGTTTTACACTAGCTCCATAAATTTTACAACTATGAATGCTCTGAGAGCTCAATACAAAATTATTTGATCAAATTTGATTTCACATAAATACACTGCTCAGTTTTCGATCATATTTGACCATGGGACAAAATTTTCGAGTCGAGCTCGAGTTGGCCTATCCAAGTTGTAACCTAACCAAATTTTTTTTTAATTAATAGTCATTACCTTAATACAAAAAAAAAAGTGTAGGTCAAGGGAAATGATTATTAAAATAAGATCATAGAAATACCCAAATTTCATATGGGCTCCATAAGTCATTTCAAGCACAAAAAATCTCCAAACAATTGTTAAACCATAGTGCCACTTAAGCAAAATTTTGATAAGTGAAAACCATGAAAGTGTTTGCATCAATTGGTCCTTATCAACACTATGACCAAACAACCAATAAACAAAGACTAGACCAAAAAAAACCCTAAATATCTTTCAAGAGTCATTTGAAGTATTATGGACACCTCATAGGATTACTCATGAGTTTTTGACATAGATGTGTCACCCATTTTCATAACCACTGCCTATATTGTTTCACCAAATCCAATTCAGGTGTGCTCTCATCAAATTATCTATGTGGCTACATAGGCATGTATATATCATTTATCTAACATGAAAGTCACTAAGAATCCAATATTAATATATATCATATGGTCTAATTAACTAAATTAATAAGGAGAGGTTACTTGTGATATTAGGAGTGCAACCAGATTCCAAGGGGAGTGACTCACCCAAGATGGTAGTTTCTAGGCAGTCAGGTTTGTTAGCCATTTTTTTTGTTAGGTTTGGATTTTTTTTTTTGTTTTTTTACATTTTTATCCATTGTCTTTAAAACACAATCACAAACATCATCTAAAAAAGTGTAAAAAACCCAAAAATAACTACCAACCCTGACACTTTTTACACCCAAAATACTGATACATTTCTTGTAAACTCATCCCACCACCATTGAGTAAAGACTAAAAGAATAAGCTTTCTTTTTTCTTTTTCTTCTTTCTTAACCCCTTTCACACCATGTCGCTGGTAGATATTAAACACAAGAGAGTGAACCCCACGCTGCATTAGCTAACCGACCTGACCACCTTTGAGAAAGAATAAACTTGAAAGCAAGGAAGCAAAGATGGAGGAAAAGCGTACAAACCACCCAAGATTCCAATCCTTCTCAATCAATGCTATCATGACAAAAACCCTAATTATAACCTTCCCTAATATTCCAACTTTTGTTTAAAATTTCATTAACCTATCATCATACAAAGTGATACTTTGATAATCCATTCTCCCTATGGGCACATATTCTTGTTTCAATGAAAATCAAAACTTTATATCTCAAAGATGCGTAATTTCTCATCATAGTTACATATGATCACCGGGAGATTGAGTGCCTAATGGTGTTTGATCGACCATCAACTGTGCTCAAATGGTTGATATCTCTAACTTGAAGTTCGATTAAACATTGATTAACTATTAGGGTATTATTAAAGTACACATCATGTAATGGAGATCTTTACATAAACAAATGCCTAGTTGCATACTTGTTGGTCTAATGAATCATCTCAGTACAATATAAAGAGGAACTTTATCATGATTTGTGGAGAGAAATGAGTCAAATGACCAAAGTAGCTAGGGTTAACTCCAAAATTGTACAAAACACCTACAACAAATGCCTAGTTGTGGCCATTTTTTTTTTCACCGGTGGATATCGAATCCAAGACTTCAGTAAAACCACCACTACTTAGTTGCATACTTGTGCCCATTTTTTTTTTATCACCCGTGGATATCGAATCCAAAATGTCGGATAAAATTACTATTACCTTAGCTAACTAACCAGGCTACCATTGACACGTGTAAAATAATTGACTTAATCAAATAAAAAGCACAAGCTAATTCTAAAATGGACCCTCGAGAACTCGAATGTAATTCCAATTCCAAGATACTTTGCTTGGAAGCATTGAAAAATGAAAATTTCTTCCTTGTTCAAAGAGTGTTACACAAATCCAATAAACAAAAAAAACCATACCAAATAAGAAAACATAGATCCAATTTTTTCATAAATAAAACCCCCTCCTCTGTTTCCTCTGTTCTTCATCATCCCTATTGTTGTTGAATGTATGTAACATCTTTACAATCAATCCCACTAGAATTCTTCAAGCTCCCCTGTTTTTTTTTTTCTGATCAGTTTAGATTCTTCCATGCTTATGAAGAGTAAAATTTCAGACAGTAAACCTGGGAAATCCGAGAGATTTCTTCGAGTGTATCTTCGATTGCCTCAATGAAATCACCACTGCTCTTGCTTTTGTTAGAATGAGTGACTCTTCTTCTGCTTATAGAGTCGAAACCCAGTCTCGTATAGCACAATGGAGGATAGACAACTTGTCTTCTTGTACTTACAGGAAGTCCGATCCTTTCAAGATCGGCAACTGGAACTGGTAAATTTGAGCTGACAATTTTATTGAATTTTCATTTATGGGGTTTTGTTGGATTGAATGAATCTGATTTTCATTTTTTATTTTGATTGAATTGTTCAAGGCATTTATCTGTGGAGAAGAACAAGGTGTTGTATATTAAATTGTATCCGGTGATATCAAATTTGACAAGGGATAATCCTCCAATTGCTTCTTTTATCATCAGAGTGTTCTGTTCGGTTGGAAATCGCCATGCTTTGGTTCATCCAGGTAATTTTTCTGTAAAATCAACGAAGATATTTTTTCTCCCACAACGATTATTTAATCTGATTGATCACGTCAAGGTTGATTTGTTTGATATAATTATTCTGTAAATTTTGAAATATTTAGTATTTGATTATTAACAATTATTGGAAGATTGTGTGAAAATTGGATTGTGATGCATATTTGATAAAGCTATTTGCAGTTGATAAAACTAAATACTAATGGGTGCTAGCTTAGCTGGTAAGACAATATCATAAGTTTATGATTTAAATCTTGTCATAAGCATTCAGTTGATTTCTGGGATCGACTAAAAACCCTGCTCACCCATGTATTTGAGAGTCTTCAAACTCCTGTGGTTGATAATTTAGGCCTCATTTCGCGTCATTTGGCTTCTTAAACAATAGTAGTCTTTTTGTCAACTTTATAGCACACACCTTATGAAAAAACCCGTTCAAAAACATGATTGCAAGAGCGCTTCTTGTAATCTCTTATTAGAATTGTATTATAACTTGTTTTGGATAAGGTACGAGTGCTTGTGCATTGATTGTGTATGCTATTGATTCAAGGAAGAAAACGACTAACTCAATAGGAGCGGTATACGCCAGTTTGTTGCCTTGACTATATATTTCTAGCTTCTCGTCTCAACAAGGGTCTTTTATCATTGTGGATGCAGCAGTCACAGACAAACAGCTCAAGACCAATGACGATTTTATCTGGGCAATTGAGGCTCCATTAACTGGGAAATTCATCATTGACATTGAGTTCCTTGATCTGAAGACAGCTTCTAACGTATGTTCTTTTACTTCATTTATTTCTGTGTCTATGATCACATTGAGAGTGCCATCAGTGGCTTTCCCGGCGTAGAATTGTTATTCTGATTGTCATAGTTATGGTAATTAGTTGTAACGATTTAATCTCATAATAGGATTGACATGATGGTTAGAAAACAGAATATATCCTTCCTAGATGATTAATTTGGTCATTATTGCATCCTATCAAGGCATTTTTGTTCATGTTTCAACTACGAAATTTTTATGGAAATATACAGGGTGGCAAACCTTGTTCTATCTGGGCAGAAGGGCTGACAAAGAGCCAGTCGAATGCAACAGCTCTTTCATCCCTTGGGAGAATGTTGACTGAAAGCATTAACACAGATATCACAATAAACACCTCTGATGGAACCATTGGAGCTCACCGTGCCATTCTTGCCACAAGATCACCCGTATTTTACAGCATGTTTTCACACAATCTCAAGGAAAAGACGCTGTCAACTGTGAACATCTCTGACATGTCAATTGAAGCTTGCCAAGCTTTTCTAAATTACATCTATGGCTGCATCCAACAAGAAGAGTTTCTGACCCACAGAATTGCTCTCCTTCGTGCAGCTGATAAGTACGATATTTCTGATCTGAAAAAGGCATGCCACGAGAGCCTTCTAGAGGACATTGATACCAAGAATGTCCTTGAGAGGCTCCAGACTGCATCTCTCTACCAATTGCCCAGACTGAAAGAAAGCTGCATGAGGTACCTTGTAAAGTTTGGTAAAATTTACGACATTCATGATGATTTCAACGCCTTCCTTCAAGGTGCAGACAGGGAACTCATAGCCGAGATCTTCCATGAAGTCCTCACTGCATGGAAAGGTTTCTAAAATTTGGGTATGTGTTGTGCATATAATTGTTTTAACGAAGATTCGCTTGGACAGTATTCTAATGTGCAGGATTTGTTTCCAATGAAATGAAGATTCTTTTATTAGTCCAAACTTGATTGTAAGAAATGTACTCTACCATGAAACGAAGTTTCTTTGTGGATGCTGTGTAATTTACATGTATACAATTTACCATATCAACTCTACATGTCACATTAAGTTCTTTGACACATACAATTGATTGCTTCAGTTTCCTCTGGTGGAACTTGCTGTTTGAAATTGTTCTCTGTTCAACAAAAACAATCAATTCAATTAACAACATAAGACTTGACATACTGAATAATTCTGGAAAATGATGTCATATATGGTTCTTCTGTTTTCAGCGTAAACTGTTTTATGTAGATGCAAGTAGGAACAATCGCTCTCTTGGTAGAGTAGCGTTTCAGAAGTCTATGATCACACAAAGATTACGTAGTAGGCCACCATCAAAATGGTTGTCGTCAACCTCCAACTAGCAGACATTCGAATCAATCATTCAATGTCAAAAGATCATGACATCTTAGAACACTTGTAATGGATTTAATGATGTTGATAGCATGGTATAAAGCCCTAATTACATCATCTAAAAGAAAACTAGGTATGGTTCTTGGTATTTCAGCTAGGCAGTTAATTCTGTTGGGGTTCAAGATAAAGCAAATGCCTAATTGGCTCAAGTGGATATGTCAAACCAAATAACCTGACCAACTAAAGCTCCCAGTGTGATGTCAATGAAAATCCTTATATGCTAGCATTGTGTAGGGGTGTGGAATACATGCGTTGTCACGTTTATATGTGCTAATTTCCCAATGGGGTAATAGTTGTGGTAAATGGTATCACATGTCCAAAGTTCAAACCCTGCCGTTGAAGGGTTTAGGGGCTATTTTCGACCAATGGTAGGTGGTTGTAGGGGTTTGGGCTAAGATTTTGGCTTGGATGGCCCAAATCTAAATCTTAGGCTTGAGTTTCTAAGAAAAGGCCAAGAAAGTAGGTCATCATGATTTGAAGTTTGAACCCTATGACTTCTCTTTTGTGAAGAGATGAGAAAGACAAAAACCAAACAAACCCCCTATAGCAATTGATGGATAACCTCCACCTAAAACCTACTATGTTCATGTGTGATGTTTGATGGACAGAAAATTTTTTTCCAACTTTCAGTGCAAATTATCTCATTTTGTTTCCTTGCATATAATTATAATTGAGAAGAAAAAGAAACATTGTGTATTTTTCCTCTTTGTATTGAGAAAAAGGAGGATTTGTTCATGATGGCAATATAATTGTAGCATACACTGTTCATTAATTTCATGGTTCAAGGTACACGGAACATTTTCTTCAAATTTCCATGTTCGGTTAGCTATTTTTCTTGGAAAATTGATTCCTTATTATGCACATTAATCGAACCAACTTTTTCAGTTTCAAATTTTTTAAAACCGAACCAAACATTGAAGAAATCGAATTGAAACCGAACCGACCATATCGGTTTCAAATTTATGTAAACTGAAAATTGAACCAACCTCCTAAAACCGAACCGAGCGACTAAATACATATTTTATTATATATATTTTGTCAGTTAAAATCACTTAAAAACCGAACCGACCATATCAGTTTCAAGTTTTCTAAAATCGAAACCGAACTGCTTGGTTTTGATCGGTTCGGTCGATTTTTTAGTTTTTTGTTCAACCCTAATTTACTGGCAGAAAATCGATTCTTCATAAGACTGTTTTTCCACTGCTTATGGAAATCTAAGTTCGAGAGGAGAGGAAACGATATCAATTTCCATATCTATTTTTCGTACACCCAAATAGACATTTCATTCACAATCAAGCACATTTCCAAATTCCATGCCCAACTAGTTTAGGGTTAATATGTTGTTTTTTTGTTACCTAGCCAACTTACAACCCTAAAATTTTAAATTGTTGAATACAAGGCATCTAAGCCAATTTACGAAACATGATCCAATGGATTAAAATCAGTCTAATTAGTTACATTAAAATAGAGATTTTCTCTATATTGATTCCTAATTTTTCTCTTGAATTTCCTATTTTCTCTCTTCTTTATCAAGTCAAACCAGAATAACCCTATCTATTTGATAAAAAAAAATCTGTTCTAGATATTATAACTTGCCCTCATTTGACCCACATGAATCAAATTAAAAATAATAATTTAAAAAAATACATTTGTAAACAAAAATGCTAAGAAACTATGTTTTTATAACTATGTTTACAATCAAAATGACGTGGCAAGATCTCGAAAGAATGATAAAATTTCAAAAGAGTTTATGTGTATCTCGAAGTTGTAAAAAAACTTCCTCACACGATGCCACATCTCGAGTTTATACAAGTATTCTTGCATATAACTCCTTGCTTACATCTCTTTTTCTCTACTGATTTTTTGAATCAGTTCATCCCATTTGAACATACTGATTGATTCCTTCAAAAAGGTTGTGGATTCATAAAGTGAAATTCTTCCACTACTTTCCGTTATTTGTAAATTGCAATTACAATCTTCTTCTTCTTTCTCAACCAGAGCCTTTAAAAACAAGGCAAAGGAGTCTCTCTTTTTATCACTTCTTTCAACACAACACACAAAACCCAACCCCCTCTCACTCTCTATTCTCCTCCATTTGATAAAATGATTAAGAAGAGAGACCCCCTTTTCTTTCTTCTTCTTCTTCTAATCTTCTTGTCTATCTTTTCTTCTACTACTTCTGCATTAAAAAAGGTGAGCATTGTTTGTACTAACAAAAATATATATATTTTTTTTTTTGATGGGTTTTGCATTTTTAGTCAACTTTCTACCATTTCAAGTACAAATCCTGCAATGGGTATCTTTGTTTATGTCAAAAAGTTCGATTTTTTCTGGGAGTTTGTTGAGTTTTCAAGTACAAAACTGATCTGGGGTTCTCTAGATTTGTTGCTTACATGTTTTTTAATCCATTGTGGTGCAGTCATATGTGGTGTATTTAGGAGGACATTTTCATGGACAAGATGTTACAGAATTCGATCTTGAACTAGTGAAAGAGTCTCATTATAACTTGTTAGGTTCTTTCATTGGAAGGTGAAGTGTTTGTATGGATTTACTATTGTTCATTTTTCACCATTTCATGTGCACAAAAATTAGTACTGACTTAGAATCTTGCATTGCAGTGCTGAAAATGCGAAAGAAGCAATTTTCTACTCGTATACGAGATATATCAATGGGTTCGCGGCAAACATGGAAGAGGAAGAAGCTGAGGCATTATCCAGTAAGAGATTTAGCATTTTGGATATTGTTTGTTCCTCTGTTTTGTTGTGTTTTACTCAGTCATATATGTTGTATTAGACTTGTTGAGTAGTTGTTTTCAATAAAATGACTTAATGTTACTATGTTTTTGTTTGTTCATTGTAGAGCACCCAAATGTGGTATCTGTTTTCGAAAATAAAGGAAGGAAATTGCACACGACGCGTTCATGGCAATTTCTTGGGTTAGAGAAGAGTGGCGGTGTCATTCCAGCTAATTCCATATGGAAGAAGGCGCGATTTGGTGAAGATACCATCATAGCTAACCTTGACACTGGTAACCAATTTTTTCAGACTAATTTAACTAATAGGGTTTTGATTATGATCAAAATTTGATTAATGTAACATTGCATGTTTTAATAGAATAATAATTACCTTGACAACCATATACATGTATTTGAGCAAATGATCTGATATGCCTCCACTCTGTCTCCCTTGTTTTCTTAACACATGCATATGGGATATGGACTTTTGATCTTCATACTGTATATAGGTCTTTGACTTGATTAAATTACATCATCTTTCAACCTATTCTCTTAATCTATGATTCATTATGGAAACTGATATGACTAATCCACTTGGTTTATTGCCATGAAAAAGTGCTTTTTGATTGGAAATTTCTATTTTTTTTTTTTTTTCTCAAAGCAAGCTGGGGTAAATATACTGTTGTGTTAATATTGAAAACGAAAAAACAACCAAAAAAAAACTTACTTTAGAAACCAAGCAACAAAAGGACCTTAGAATCACAAGTACAAAAAAAAATTTGTTGAACAAAACCCTAGATTTATCGATGCGCGCACGAGTATGTATGTTTGACAAAAAAATATTTCATAATACTAAAGTTTCAACACAACTATTCAATTCAAACATGAATGAAAGTTGAAAAAAAAAATTAATGTAGAATGTAAATGGTGGTTGATCATGTTGACCCTACAAAACAAGTTTTTTTTTTTTTTTCAAAAAAGGTGAGCTATTGAAGAATGCTGAAACAAAATTTGCCAACAATACTTCCATGAAAAAACAGGCCTTGATTAGCAATATTTCCTCCAACTATTCTCTTTTTCCTTCTTTTTTTTGTCTACTTTTGCCCACATTTTAATGTACATCACTGCTAGCTAGTTTGACATATTTTTTGGTTTTTTTTTTTCTTCAACTTTGGTTAATGGGAGTATGTAACAGGTGTCTGGCCAGAATCTGAAAGCTTTAGTGATAAAGGGTATGGACCTATTCCTTCAAGGTGGAGAGGATTCTGTGAGAAAAACGCCAAGAATGGATTTCCTTGCAACAGGTCCCCATTTTTATCCTTTCATCTTGTCCCAAGTAATGTTTGTTTTTTGTATATCTGTCTCATTCCGTGGTTAGACGTCTAGTTTTCGAAAATACTAGAAAACCAAGTTTTTTACAATTAGAGTGACGTGGCGTGATCTTAAAAGAACGATGAAATTTCCAAAGTGTTTATATATATCTCGAGGTTGTAAAAAACCTCCTGATGATGATCCATGTCATCCTAATTGCAAAACATGGTTCTAATTGGAACCGAAAGTTTAGTTAACACTTAGAAGCACATGCTAATTAGAAGTACAAACAAACACACTAAATGAGGTTAAGTTTGTTGTGATTCCTTTTCGATTAATGATGTCTAACACTTCTCGGATTCAAAAACGAATACCTCAGAACACTCTTATAGAATAAGCTAGTCAGTTAATGTCGCTATTGAAATGTGTTCATTTTGCATAGGATAGCATGATAAGGTGACTTAACTCACTTTGTTTTCGAGCTATTTTTTGAACCTTTAGTTGTTACATATTCAACTTTTTTCAATTTAGTTGAACTGGTTGTCCCCGGATTAGGGTTTGTCATTACTGTACAGGGTTTGTCATTTACTATACAAGGGTTTGTTCAAAACTTGAAAATGTTGAACAGATACCCATCCCATTGTCATGCCTACTTTTAACAAAGGAAGAATTTTCCTTTCGGCAGATTCAAATTTTTGCCTTCAAGTTGTATAAAAGTGTTTGAAAAATTATCCAGAAAGTGACCTCTTTTGTAGTGAGTAGGCCATTCGTCTAGAACTTCCATGCAAAAACAGTCTTAATTTCAATGTTTCAAGCTGTCTGATTGGCTTGATTGATGTCTAGCATGTGCTTATGATAAATGTATTTTCTTGATTGAATCCTACAATATTAGACAGCCCAGACCCTAGGTGGATTAACATGAACCCTATTTCAAATATTGGTTGGATTCAGATTACTAAAAGTGGTTTAGTTACTAAAAGCGCACGTCATCTCAGACTGACCAACTGAAATAGCGTAACTTTTCTCAAACACATTTACTTCTTGGAGGAGGCAGTAGAACGCATGCATGACGTGCGTTCTCTGTCAGCAAATGTGTAAATCTACACATTTGCAACAGATTATGCATTTTAGTTGACCTAAAACCATCATGAATGGTTGTGGATTGTTACTTGAAAAGGCTATATATCCTTTATTCTTTCTAGATTAGACTCAATTTCTTTTTCGACTTATTTTGGACCACATGAAACCATGCGCATGAGAGCATAAGAAGCAGTGCGCACTCTCACCACAATAACTTGGTCTAATTGGCTAAAAATCATACAGGAAATTGATAGGTGCAAGGTACTTCAACAAGGGATATAGTTCAGTTGCTGGACCACTCAATTCCACCTTTGAATCTCCTCGAGATACGGATGGCCACGGCACTCACACCCTGTCGACGGCAGGTGGTAATTTCGTGCCCGGTGCAAATATATTTGGTTTCGGCAATGGGACTGCGAAAGGAGGGTCACCTAGAGCCCGAGTGGCCGCCTACAAGGTATGCTGGCCACCGGTGCACGGTGGTGAGTGTTTTGATGCTGATATCATGGCTGCATTCGAGGCTGCTATCCATGATGGTGTCGATGTTTTGTCTATCTCACTTGGTGGGAGTGCTGGTGACTACTTCGTGGATGGTCTTTCGATCGGATCATTCCACGCGGTTAAACACGGTGTCGTCGTTGTAACCTCAGCTGGTAATAGTGGACCAGTTGATGGAAGTGTCTCGAACATATCTCCGTGGATATTAACGGTTGGTGCAAGCACGATGGATCGGGAGTTCCCTAGTTATGTTGCACTCGATAGTAAGAAGCACGTAAAGGTTAGTTTTTTCTGTTATTGTTAGTTCACTAATTAGAGTTCATTCTACTAATCATCCTCATTTTTTATTTTTTTTCTGCGACTCATTCTGAAGTTTTCAGCTTTTCTAACTAATCAACGATGTTTAATTATCATCGGTTCAATGCAGGGAGCAAGTCTTTCACAGAAGGGCTTGCCAGAAAAGAAGTTTTATCCACTGATCAGCAGTACTGATGCTAAGGCACCTAACGCACCAGCACCAGACGCGTAAGATCATATCGAGTTTAAGAACTTATTCGTTTACATTCACTAATTAAATGTTTTCGAAGTAGTGTTGTTTGTTATTTACTTCAAGTTCTTGATCGAAAATGTAGTCAACTATGCAAGGCAGATTCACTAGACTCGTCGAAGGTGAAGGGCAAGATCTTGGTGTGTCTACGAGGTGAGAATGGGAGAGTTGAAAAGAGCCAAGCTGCACTTCAAGCGGGAGCAGTTGGAATGATTCTAACCAACGATATCACTACTGGAAACGAAATCATTGCCGACGCTCATATGCTCCCAGCTTCGCATATTACTTACACTGATGGTCTTGCTGTCTACTCTTACATCAATTCTACTAAGTGAGTTTCTAGTGTCTAAAATGTGTAAATGGTTTTTGTCTGTGCTAGCAATCGCTTTCTGAAGTTTCATGGGTAACATTTCAGGAACCCAATGGCTTACCTTACACGGGCAAAAACTCAATTAGAGGTTAAACCAGCTCCATTCATGGCTGCATTTTCGTCTAAAGGACCTAACATCATTACTCCAGAGATCCTCAAGGTCTGAAGTTCACAACGAATTCGTCTAGATTGAACTATGTAACAAGTTTATGTGTACTTATTGTTGTTTTTTCGTGTTTGATTTGTGTGCTGCTATGTTCAGCCTGACATCACTGCACCTGGAGTGAGCGTCATAGCTGCATACAGCCGAGCCGTTGGGCCTACAGATGGACCTGATCCACGCAGAGTTTTCTTCAACACCGAGTCTGGAACATCAATGTCATGCCCACATATTTCTGGCATCGCTGGCCTTCTCAAAACTATGCACCCCGACTGGAGCCCAGCAGCAATCAAATCCGCAATCATGACTACCGGTGAGATACCTAGTTTCGCCTAGATTTCAAAACGTGACCACACTGTACTAAAGTATGTTTGTGTCGATATTCTTTTCAGCAAAAACGAAAGATAACCAGGGTCACCCAATGCTAAACTCATCATACACGGAGGCCACACCATTCAGCTACGGTGCAGGACACATCTGGCCAAATCATGCCATGAACCCTGGACTAGTTTACGACTTGACTACAAACGATTACTTGAACTTCCTGTGCTCCCTTGGCTACAACGCAACCCAAATCACTATATTCTCAGGCGAACCATACAAATGCCCCAAGGCTTATAGTCTCATGGACTTCAACTATCCTGCAATAACTGTCCCTAGTCTCTCTGGCTCAACCACTGTGACGCGGAGAGTCAAGAATGTAGGTTCTCCAGGAACATACACAGTATCGGTTCAGCAACCTAAGGGGATTTTGGTATCGGTTAAGCCCAAAACATTGAAGTTCAAGAAAATTGGTGAAGAGCAGACATACAATGTCATTTTCAAAGCTAAGAAAGCTGGTGCAGCTAGTGATTATGTATTTGGAAGGTTGATATGGTCAGATGGCAAACATACTGTAAGAAGTCCAATTGTAGTGAAATCAGCATAGAAGGCTAATTAGGGTCTGGGGGGGCTCCATCAATATTTATTTAAGCCTTCCTTCACTTAATGGTTTTAGGTTGAATATATTGATGTCAACAAGTAATAAAACTGTTAGCATTACAGGAGAAATAGAAATAATTTTATTATCAATCCGTCTTCTTTGGCTTTAATGAACTCTTGCTCTGCTCCTAAACAAGTATTCGATCTTCTCGTGGCCATTACGCATATCTTCTCTTGTAAGAAGTCCAATTGTAGTGAATATGTTTGTGTGGACTGTTTTTCAAGAGCGTATTTTAACCACAGACAACTTGAGTCGACAGGGTATTCAAGTCAACAGCTACCGCTGCTTGTGTATTTTAACCAGCTCAGGGAAGTCTCCTTCGCATGGTTTATGTTTGATTCGGGACTTTTTCTTTTACGAATCCTGTTTGCCAAAAGAACAAAAATGTTCCAGACCAGGATCGTTTCTTATCATTGATAAGACAGTATTTGAATCTTAATAGCTTATACGATTTCAGAATGCAAAGTAACATGTTTACTACTATCCGAATTCCTGAAACAATTTCACTAAAGAAATTATTTTTCCACCCAAAGAGAGCTTGGCATGCAATACTAAATTCAACGAAGTAGATCAAATAACATCACTATAGTTGATTAAATATTATTAACTAGTATAGACCATTTGGAGATAAATCTTTATTAAATTGAGAAACTTGAGTATAATATATCATTGTTCAAGAAAAATTGCTAAATTCTTTGGAAAAAGAATGTTGATAACTCGCTGAAAGTTAGCAATATTCTCACAATTGAATGTATATAGTGTTTCTAACCCCCGAATAGGTACCCAGCAGCCTGTTCCTCGTTACCATTGAATAGTTTAAGTGCTTGAACTACTGCATCCCTCCCAAAACCAAGCTCGCAGAGTTTCGTTACTTTCGCTTCAAAGTCAGATCCCTATAACCATAAACATCATCAGCAATTTGATCAAAAGATCAAGGTTACGTAATTATGTCAGAAAAAAATGGAAATTAAACAAATGCCAGCAGATTGACTTTACCTGTGCCACTTGACCTTGCGCAATTCCTGTAACAGAGAAACTTCCTTTAGGATGAGATTAGAAATAAAAAAACAAGAAACACATGATGAATTACATGATGTTCTAATGAAGAATTTGCGATGTGTTTTTTCCTAGTTTCAAAGATACGGGAGTGTATTTTAGAATTACAACAGATTATTATCCAGGCATTATGAGCTATGGCTTGGGACATTTCCAAATAGTCTGTTGTATCTTGATCCTACATGTAAAAAGAAAACAAGTAAGCCGGAGGCAATGAATTTCCATAACTTACCAGAAGGCTGCGCTCGAGAAGGCACACTAACAGTTGCCTCTTTTATTCCAGAAATTTCCTAAAAAGTATAAGTGAAAATGCCAAGGTCAAAAGCACAAGTTAGAAACATAAGATTAAGGAGACTTGAGTGTTGACAGGAAAAGTTAATTACTAGATGAAGGAATAAACACCAAGTATAGCATAGAATTGCTATGATAAAAACTGTAAAAGACTAGTTGCATAAAGTTTCATGCATGCTTATGAATGATTACATTTACGCAGAAACCGTACACAGAGACTAATCAGTTAAAAGTTCACTTACTGAAGCTGATGCCGCGTCTTTCTTGAGATACCTCTCTTCATCTAGAAAACTAGGTGGAATGTCCTTTTCTGCATTATGCAGGTTTTCAATCCTTTAGAGAGTAAAAACTAACTACAACAAAAATTAACAAACGCAAATTAGAACATGAAGATCACAAGCTTAACCTTGCAAAAAAGGTACTGAAACTTCTCCGCCACCAACTCTGAGGACATTATCTTTTAAATCTATACTACACTGAACATAGAAATTTGGTTAGATAATAGATATAAACAAAGAATATGCCAAGAAACAAAAATTCTGAACTATCATGTTACTTACCTGGTGTTTACGAAGCATATCGAGCCCAAACAGGAACTCCATATTTGGAGAATCTAAAACCATGAAGGAGCAGTGGTAAAACACATTTCCAATCTGACACAAAGAATGTACAAGTACATTAGTGACCCAGTAAGAGTTCAGTTTATATTGACATGAACCATAAGCAAAGTGAAAGACAGAGTCAAATACTTTATACTTACAAGATAACTGGAATTAAATTTAGAATAGTTCTGGCAAGTTAACATGCTCTAATTAAAAAAATTTGGGCTGGTTAGTGAAAAACAAAAACTCTTATCATTTGATTTTTTATATTTTGTTTCATGGAAAACCATAAAAGTAGCAGAGGGAGGAGAAAATACGAGGGAACAATTCAGCCCATGATGGCGAAGAGACTTGTGTTTGAGTTTTCCATGGAAAAATATTCTTTGCCATGGTTTTGAGAGAAAACATATGGTACTGGAAGGTCACACTGTCACAAGTTCTATCCTCTCTCCCCTCTCTTCCCCCCTCTTTTTTCAGTTCTCTCTTCCCCCTGTCTTTTTTCAGTTTTTTATGGTTTTCCATGACAAAACGGATTAAACAATCCTACTACTGTGTCAATTATTTTAAAAGGCATGTTTACTATAAAACAAACTCACTCAGAAGTTTTCTTTGGTATAAATGACACAGCACATTACAAAATCTTTGAAGTACCAAACTACTGTCATACAAGAGGAAAAAAGAAACTGCCAATGAATAGGTACAACAGAGCAGAGATTAGCGGTTATATCTATCAGAAACTGATTAAGGGATTTTAATTTCTGTTTGGAGGAAAGCACATGCTGCGGGGGTGGGGGTTTCATTAATAAACTAACATTAAGGGAAATATGTGTCAACTCCAAATATTTATGGAACATGCTTTTTAGATGTCAATTCAAAAATCCAAATGAAAAAATAGCACCTCATGCAGATATCCAATGACCGAGTAGTAATAGAAGGCAACAAGCACATACATACATCAGGCATGTATGAGTTTCTGACTGTGACCATACAATCAGTAAACAAATTACCTTTATGGGTGCTACATGAATTCTGCCCAGTATTTCTGATTGGCCAACACCATGAGCAATGCCCTTAAACCGTGTATCCAACAGTCTCAATAATCTGATATAACAACCCAACATATATTATACAAAATATAAGAACAGACCTTTCATTTCACTGAACCACTAGCAAAAGATAGTATAACACTGAGATTCTGAGAACAACTTTATAGGTTCTACTCAGACACACTCCCATAAAAAAAAATATATAAAAAACTTATAACGAATATAATGTTGCAACCGACAACCCTTCTTATAGACACAACGGGACCTACCCACAACGCTCAGCACAGCTTTTAGATATTATGGTTGATTGTGCACCACTATCAACAAATGCCTGGAAGAAGGGAAAAAGTAAGTTAATATATTGAAAGAAGAAAAAGGTGTTAAAAATGAAAGAGAGATACAGTGAAATTAATCATAAAGAAGCAATGTATAAAAATACTATCAGTCATGTATAGTACATATTGAGCCAAAAGTTGGACATGTATGTTTAATCTTTTATAACCAAGATGAAGGATATTATTCATTCAAAATAAATAAAAACATTAAAATGAGAAGCTCGCAATGGGAAAGGAACATACAAATCTTGCAGTATCCAAAGTTGGACATGTATTAACTTATTTGAATTTTCACTAGCAAATGAACTTGTGTATACTAAACCAAACAGAATTAGAAATAACTAATAGAAGTTCCATGAAACATTTCAACCTTCAAAGATAATTTTTTTCCAAAGAAAGGGAGTCTAGTAAACTGACGAATATTACTTTGAACCACCCCTCCCTCCACTCAACCACAGAATCAACCTGGTGTCATGACTCCATTTCTTTTGAGCTCTGCTCAACCTTATGACCCTTCCACCCCCTCAAACCACCAGCACTATCAGTGACTTCCTTGTTCCCAACCATATATTCAATCTTATCCAAAAAAAATATGGTTTGATGTAAAGGAGGATGCTTAATAAACATTAGCATTTCTAAATTCATAAAAATGACAAATATGAGAATTATTGGAAGTTGGAATGGGGAAGAAAATCATACATAAAAGAAACTTGTGCCCATTCAGTTGCATATGTCACACATTCTTATTTCGTGATTTTCCCAACACGCAGTCCACATTTTCATCTATTTATTGTGTTCATTGTATCCATATGACCCTAGATCAATCCAAAGTTCGGGCAAATCTCCTTCGAACCAATTTCATAACTATTCCATTCATACTTTTTCTAAACTTGTAGACCACAAAATTTTACTAAGCCTGGTTTCACAAATGAAAGAATGTTAGCAATATATCAGAGCATGTGATATTTAAATACAAATAATTTCCAAGATTTTTTGATATTTTGGGGGGGGGGGGGGGGGGGGGGGGGGTTTATTTTTTCCATGGAAACCCCCAAAAAAAATAGTGGAGTTGAGCTAGCAAATGGGAAACATTTTAATCTCATGATGTTAAAAATAACTATCTTTCTTGAGTTTTCCATGGAAAAGTATTCTTAGCTCCCCCTAGAAAAAATAATTTTCCAGGATTTTAGGAGAAGATATGTGGCGAAAGGTCATAACTTCCATGCTCACTCCCCTCCATTCTCTCCTCGCTTCCACTATGCCTCAACATGTTTTTATGATTTTCCATGGAGAACAAAAATTAAACACACCTTAAGATACAAAGAATTTCCATGATCTTTTCTTATCAGAGAAGATAGCCGATAAAATGAAATTTTATTTAAACCAAGTAGAAATCTAGAAACTGTTTCCTGCATCCAAGACCGGCAGCTTTATCATGTGATGGAAACATAAAATAAAATCCTAATATGCCAATAATAAATGTTCGGGTTACCACCTTTAGAGGTACTCCATTCACTTCCATGTCCACATACAACATAACCTGTCGTGAAACATTATAAAAAACAAATTATCAGTTTTTCTAAGACTAATAGCAACAATGCATAAAAAAAATAATAATAAAGAAAAGTTTTAAAATGGAAAGTTGGAAATATCACATACCACCCTTGCAAAAGCTTCAGGGTTATATTCTAGTGCATTTGCCCAGTTCTCATCAATTCCTTTCTGCAATAATCAATATGAAAGTTACAAAATAATCGAACAAAGGAAGATTTACTGCAATAATCAATATAATAGTTAACAATAATTTATTTTTATTTAAAAAAAAAAAAGGAAGATGCTATAAAGGTTGACGCTCAACATATAATGATACAAGAAAGGTTACCCATAAATTGTTATATGGTTATAAGAACTGAAAATGATCTTATGAGAGTATCATTGTTGGAAAAGGTTTAAGCAGAGGAACCACGCTGGTTTGCTTTAGTGCTTTGATACAGATAAGTCCAAGTTATGGTTATCCTACCAACTTGTGTGAATAATCTGCCTAAGTTCCAGTTTACTTGGAAATACATGATTCTTCTCATCCAAACATTGTCCACAGGGCCTGCAGCTTCATTAAACAGCTGAAACTGGGATGATAGCTTGACTGAAATAAAGCCTCAATTTGAGTGAAATGTTCCTTCTGTTTCTCTTCTTCACAGTTATTTTTTGTGGTTTTGGGGCTTATAACTCCTAGTTTCCGTTAGATATAGCCATAGGAAGGGAATAATCCAGGGAACAAATATAGTCTTTATAACCTCGTGCATGCATCGTATACTAACCAGATTACTCTAGAAGAACCTTTCTTTCAGTTAAATTAAATCAGTGTGAGGAGGACAGTGTTCCTCAAAGTAAAGAAGAAGAAGAAGAAAAAACCATGAATTCTGATTATGTTGTTTTGAGATGGAAAATTTTACTCTTTGGTGGAGTAACTAACCTAAATGTCTTTTCACTCTTATTGTAAACTACACAACATTATGCAATAAATCCAGCACAAATAAGGACTCAAACCTGGCGGATGGCAGCTTCAATTTTCCTTTGTGATTCTACATCAAAAGGGTCTGCATACAATAATGCCTAGCGATCACAAAATAAAATAAACATTAGCATGATCAATATTTGGCTTGGGTTCACTTCAAAAGAAGTTCACACGCTATTTCTCTCTTCTTCTTTTATCTCACTGGCCATTTCTATTCCTTGGTGGCTTAAATACTTACAAGTTCTTCTTCCTGCTTACGACGTAATTCAGATCTTTGTTGATGGCGTTCTCGCAAGATGTTCTGCAATTTATTGAGATCATTCCCAAGAACAGCTTGTGCGAACTCGGGATCACTCTGTAAACAAGTTATATCAAGGATTAAGAATTGAATCACTAAAGAAAATTTGTAGAAATGATATTAAGCATCCTAATAAGTAAAAAATAAATACAGGACCAATAACAACAACCAAACAGTGACAGCATAATCTGCTGAAATTTCAAACCAAGTAACCAACCCTCAAATATTATGTGGATAAGTGAACTACTCTTCAATACATTGTCAAAATTTATACTCACTCTCTTCTGATCAATACAGCAATCTTCAACTTCAGCAAATAATAATAATATGAATGCATGAAGATAGCCTAATCTTATGTGCCGTTTGTCCACTGCTGCAGCCCTACTCAATACTTGGTTCTCCGAAACAAACACAGACAGAGACCAAGATACGACACAGATACGGCTAAGCGAGAAATATCAAACAAACGGGACACATAACGGGAAATATACCTCTATAAAAAAGGAAAACAAATGTAAAATTTTAAAAATCGAGCCATGTATGAGTACATTCGTATGAGTGATTAAGGAGTGTGAACCTCATCTTGTGTACAAACTTGTCAATGAGTGTTGAAATAGTGTCATGTATGACATGGCATCACACAGACACCTTGATGGTCAACATAAGAGTTAAAACATACACATTAAAATTAGTTAAAATAATCACTCATAACCACATACTCATCCTGATATCTATGTGCTTCCATCTAAAAACAAAATCACAATTTAAGATTTTTAAACGATGTAATGCATCCACTTCTAACCATGATATTCTCATAAAGGTATCCTTGTCTCTACTCAAAACCACTCCTATAACTTCCAGAAAATTAATCCTCCACGGCTCCATATTTTCCTATTTAACTGGCATATAATCAAGATATGCAGAAGTCCTCCCCCTCCTTGACACCTTGTATTTTATTGAGTGGTACTGTGTTTGTCCACATTGATTTTGCAGTTTTATTTACGATCAATTTTGTATATTTACATGTTCCTCTTGTTTCTTTCAAATCTCTATTACATTAGCTCAAAAAATATGTATCATGATTCTCTTTCACGTTCTGTTTGGTTGTGTCTAAGCGATGCCCTCCCTAAATTTAAGTATATTGAGCTCTTCTACCACAAAGTTTATTTGTTTTTTGTGTGATAGATGCTTAACAAAGGACATGGAACACTCTATAGAAAAGTTGCAAGGTTTCAAAAGCTATCAGTCACAGCCACCAGTTGCAATCAATATCTAAATGCATGCAAACTTCCCAAAGATAGCAAAGAAATATGAAAGCCGTGTTCAGTTAAAGTGAGTTCAAACACGTAACAACCAAAATAATAAGCCTTCACATAAGGTAGTCAAACGTTCCACACTTTTAAAATTTACTGGGCAGTCATAAAATGTAACTCAGGTATGATATGCATTACTCCAATTCATAAACACAATGAACGATAAATTAATCCTGAATTTTTATACAAACAATTAGAACACCTTGCATAACTTAATCTTGGAGAGTATTAAGTGCAAAACATCATACCTGAAGTAGTTGTCCCATCATATTAGCATCATTTCGAATACGTTGTTGGAAAGCTCCAGGGTTTACAGCAGAGCCATCAGGATTGATACTTAAATCTTCGTTAGATGATGCACTGAAATGGTTTTGATTTAGTCGTCAGATATTATTACCTATTGAAGCAATTTTTTTTCTTTTGTTTTATTTTTATTGATATAGATGTAAAATGATAACCCAAAAATAACAGAAGAAGAAACAGATGAACCTACACCTACACTATCTATTATGGACAATCACATACTCTTTAAATTATTAACCCAATCACTCAATGGAAGTTTATTCTTTTGAGTTTCGATTGTGAATTAGAAATTGTGTATCTATGTTTCTCTATGTGTTCCTCTTTATCCATATCCTTTTTCTGTGTTATAATTTCGAAACAATTGCTTCAGTTTGGTTGGTGAGAAGCCCATGTGTAATTCTCCAAATATTTTGGGGATCATGGATGAGGACATTGGCTTGAACACGATGGAACAATCCTGTTAAATATTTAGGATGGTTCCGACAATGATTTTACAATCATACAATCAACATTTTCAATTTAGTTCTATCAATTTATTATGTTCTAAATGTACTAATTGGAAACAACAAAGTCACGGATCTAAAGTACATAATCTAATCGCACAGTTTTGAAATTGGTAAAAGCTATACATTTCATAATGTTCCAAATTTTGTTGAAATTTTCAAATTTTTCCATTACATTGAATGATTACTAGCTTGCAAAGCATTAACTCTACACCAGCTAACAAAATAATAACATAATCATACCTAGAGGCATTCGCTTTGGACACCATGATTACCATATCTCCATCCTTTATCCCCAGTGCACTCAATCGATTCGCATTATTCATCTCATTCCCATTATACAACAACTGCTGCTGCTGCAGCGAAACACGAGTCTACAAAACAAAACCAAATCAAAATTTTCAGTAAACCCAATAACTTTCCAATAAAAAATCAATCTTTTCATTGTTAAGTAGATGAAATCACCTCAACTTCAAGTAAAGCTTTCAAATTTTCAACCTACAAGAACAAGACCAACAAAAGCAGATTCAAAACTAAACCCATTAAAAAACATAGCATACAATGTCATTAAAACACATAAAAATTGAAAATTTAGGGTTTTGAGAAAAGGGGGTTTGATGGAATTGCTTACAGATTCATCTGGATCGACGTCGAGTGTGATGAATTGTTCGTCGGCGGTCATTACAGTGAGCTTCATCTTCTCTTATGGAATCAAAAGGAGGTTTTGGAGATTTGGGGTTTGGGTTTCAATGGGTATTTGAAGAAGACGATCTCTTGCAGAGGAAGAAAGATCTCTTTGACTTCGTTAGACTTTTGAGAGAAAGTTGAGTTTTCGGTCGCTGGTCACTTTGTTTTTTATCAAATACTTTACTCGAAGGAATTCCAAATAAATTTGGATATGTGTTGCGTGGAGCGCATTTAAATAAATATATATTTAAAATATATAATTTTTATTTAAAAATATTGATAATCAAAATTAATATTATTACATGATTCGAGGACATCGATTGTGTTAAACACCAAATTAAATACATTTGATAATATAGTTTATAGTAACAAAGTAGAATTAGTGATGATATGTGGTATTAAAAAAGCGAATAAAATCTAGTTTCTTTTGGTATTAGAGTTATGTTCTATAGTTGTGAGACGGTCATGCTTTGCTGGAATATGCTTAACCTACAGAGTGATTTGAATTGTGATAGGTGGTGTGCTGGAAAGGTGTCTCTAACCCATGGAGAGAAAATGGTGTTATCAGATCATATTTCACACGCTTCCAAAATTGATTTTGGAAAAATTCCTTAGTTTAGACGCTCTTATAAGACCGAGGACATTAATAATTACTCATGTTTTATAAAAATATCATAAACTAACTAAAACTCAATATAACACATAGAAAACGATTAACCTAGTTATGATGAGGAAGAGGAAGAGGAACGTGTAGAATAGGGAGGCTCGTCTTTGTTGTTTGGATGGTTGAAAGAGAGACTAAACAACCAGATAAAAGAAATAAAATATAGAGCAACAATAAATTTAGATCCATGTGAAAAAAATGGAAATGAAAAAATGAGGAAAATATATAAACCTTTTAATCATAAGTACTATAATATATATATATATATATATATATATTACAATTTAGAGTGATGTTTTATTATTTATTGCTGACTGGGACAAAGTCAAATCAAAAGAATTAGAGATAAAAAATGGTTATGATTAAAAGTTGGGAAATGTATTGAATTTAAGGGTTGAGATTTATTTTTCATTATGACATATTCGTAAATATAAAACACGTAAAAGGGCAAAAATAATGAAATTTTTTGAAAAAAGTTGGTGAAATGTACATGTGGCGAAAAGAGAAAATATTGTGTTTTGCTTTTAGCAAAATGAAAATTATTATAACTATCTACATCGTTATCGAATTTTGGTAAAGTTAACATCGTTGAAATACATTTTTTAAGATATTTCCAACAAAATCAATGATCAACACAAGCGCTAAAATTTTAAAAATATATATTTTATAATTAAAAAATATATAAAGTATTTCACGTTTTTAATATTTTTCAAAACAATGAGACGGGCCGATCATATCAGAAAAAATGAGTCGGGCATCTTAATGCACATTTAAACAAAAACTCTAAAACTTCATATTTTAGTGAATTCAAAGATTGGGGGATAACTCATTCTCGGCATTTAAATTTTTTTTCCAACTGATTCAAATTTGACTGAGTCTAACTCTAAAATTTATAATATATTTATCTTAAAATAAGTTTACACTTCAATACTGATTCAGAGTTAAAATGGGAAAAGTGAAAAAGATGTTCAGTACAAAATATTAAGTAAAAATAAAATTATATGTAGTGCCAACGACACGGAACATACTCTAATTATATATATAATACAAGTACAAGATATTTTTTGTTTAAAAAAAAATTCTTTGTACTTCCAAGGTAATTTTGTGGACCAAGTTTAATTGTCTTTTACTTAAAATTCTTATAAATAAACATCCTACTCAAGCTATCTTCTCTCATCGTCTTTACAGTTTTATTTGTAGCTTTCATCCTCTACTTTTACTTTAGCACTACGGTCCCTTCACATACCATATTATTTTTCTTTGATAATTTATTTTTTCCACCAAATTTAAAGAATAGAGGGATTTTTTAAGGTAAAAAATTGTACCCTCTTACTCGGCATGGACGGTTTGGAAAATACAACCATTATAATGTTAAATTTATAATGTATATGCTTGTTTGAGATCATCAAACTAAGAATCAGATGAAATAATGTAACTCGGTGTTCAAGAGAATTGAGGACCACCTTAACTGTAGATTATATCAATGTACCAAAGAGCACTGTGGAACACACAAAAATAAGTGGACAAAATCATTTCATTTCAAAATTAGTGGACAAAAAGACCAACATCCTTTTATCATTTCAAACGTACTTTTCTTCCCATCTCTTCATTAAAGCCCAGCTTTCAAATTACCCGGCAAAAAAAAAAAAAAAAAAAAAGAAAACCAAACATCAAAGATGATAATATCATCTCCTCTGCAAAGACCACTGCAACTGAATGCAACTTTTTTTCTATTTCTTTCACCAAATCAAAGGCTCTATTCAAAAGGGTCTATATGTTTTCATCACAACAAGAGATGGAAGCCATTGCAAACTTTGTGTTTAAGTGTTGTAAAGCCAGTCATTAAGGAGAGTAGTTTAAGAATCGACAGCGAGGATGTGTTGATGAATGTACCAGAGAATGTGGTTCTAACACCATCCGTCGATGGTTCTGTGTTTCTGGGTGCTACTTCAAGTCAGAGCAGTTCAAGACATGTCTTCAAGCTTGGAGTTCTTAAGTAAGTGATTATGTTTTAGTTTCGTGAGATTTAAATGTTCTTTATTTAAGTTTTTGGGATTAATTTGGGTACACTCAAATCATGTAAAAATTTGTTTGAACAAAATAATTATCCAACATCTATCATTTATCAGGCACACAAGATATACACGTTTGGAATACTAAACCTTTCTGAATAATCCATGGAACTAAATTGTCCATGTGCTGCTTATCCACAGTAGTATCATGTCAGTAGTTGTACTAAATTGTCCATGTGCAGCTTATCCACAGTAGTATCATGTCAGTAGTTGTACAATTGGTACCAATCGATGTGTGTTGTAGTCTCACGATCTCACTCTTGCTTCCGCCACGCTCTCGCTTTTCCTTGATATATGATTGGATTTGCCCTCTCTACAAGTGTGAGCTTTTAGAAAATTGGTAATTTATCATATTATCAAGGTCGTGGTTTAAGTCTCGTCCAGCACAAACATCAGATCTCGAAAAATGCCTCAAGGCATTTATTTCGAAAAAAAAAATTATATTTATACAGTTTTCACAAAATTTTACACCATACTGTAAGATTAGCTTGTCAAAATGCATATTTACTCTTCCAATCATACAATGGCTAAACTGTGGGTGCTCTGAAAAAATTAGACTTAGAAAAAGCTGACCTTTTTAAGTGTGTGTTAATGGTACAGGGATGTGAGATTGCTGAGTTTATTTAGGTTTAAGATATGGTGGATGATACCAAGATTTGGGAACTCAGCAATTGATGTTCCAGCTGAGACCCAGATGTTACTTTTGGAATCCAGGCAAGAAGAAGAAGATGGTGTTGTTGGTTCTACATCTTATACCTTGTTCTTGCCTGTGTTGGATGGAAACTTCAGAAGCAGTTTGCAGGGAAACAATGCAAATGAGCTCCAATTTTGCATTGAAAGTGGTAAAATTTATATACCCTTTTATTTTAAGGTTGAAATTTGTGTGTTTTGAGTTGTGGGTATTTGTGTTTTGGAAGAATGGTTTTGAGTCTGTATAGAGTTGATGGGTCGGTAGTAAAGGTTTTTCACTGTAGGTGTTTGTAGATATGCCACACTGTAGTGGAGTTGTGATCAAGTTTTATTTTTTTTTGAAATGGTTCATTATAATGGGGTTATATGAAAAGGTTAGGAAATGGACGATGGTTTGGGGAATATGAAGTACTCCATATTTGTATGTGTAAACTTTATATAGCGTTAGTTACAAGCCTACAACCATTTCTATTATGTTAAAGAATCACAAGTTACAACTACTAATTCATATTTGCCTTATATATTCTGATAGGTGACCCAGCTATAGTTACATCTCAGTCCCTTAAGGCAGTTTTTGTGAATTATGGAAACAACCCATTCGATCTGATGAAGGAATCGATGAAGTAGGTCAGCTCTCACAAGAATGATATATTGAAAATAGTATAGGATCGTGTACTATATAGATATCATGCAATATCCCATGCGTTAGGTTTAGAATCTTATGTTGGGAATACAAGTTGTAATCGTATTTGACAAACATTCCTTGGATTTAATGAACAGCTTGAATTCTCATAGTATATACTTAAGAATTAGTTCGTTAACACATGGCCTTGTATAACTGGTTTTGAGGTTCATAATATGGATTATATGCAGAATATTGGAAGAGCATATGGGAACTTTTACAGTCCGCGAAACTAAAAAGGCAAGCCAATTTACCATTTAAAAAAGAAATGTTGCAAATGCAGTAGATTAGTGATTTAATGTTTCTTTGCTGCTTATTGAAGCAGGCTCCTGGAATGTTAGATTGGTTTGGTTGGTGCACTTGGGATGCTTTCTATACTGATGTTGATCCTCTGGGAATTAAAAGTGGACTAAAGAGGTAGCTCTTACTTCAATTTTACTTTTATATTAAGAAATATGTCATTTCTACTGTCACACTCTGATGTTTTTTGTGTTGTTTATGAGTTATTTCATTGAACTCTCTTTTTAATTTTCAGCTTATCTGAGGGTGGCACTCCAGCAAAGTTTCTAATAATTGATGACGGATGGCAAGATATAGAAAATGAGTTCCAAAAAGAAGGGGAACCATTGGTTGAAGGGTCACAGTATGTTCATTCATTATTCTTCTGCCCATTCAAGTATTACTTCAAATTTCTGCTGGCTTGTAATGCTTGGCAATTTCAGGTTTGGGGGCAGATTAGTAAGCATCAAAGAAAACAGTAAATTTCGGAAGGAAGTGGATAAGACTCTTAATGATGAGGTGCCAAGAGATCTAAAGGGTTTTGTCACTGATATCAGAACAAATTTTGGCTTGAAGTAAGGTTTCTCGACCTTTCCTCGACACTTGTCTATAGTTTCAGTTTGGAACTACACATATTTTTACTTTTTTTTTCTCTATTAAACGATTTCAGGTACATCTACGTATGGCATGCACTGATGGGTTACTGGGGAGGAGTTCACCCAAATGCAGCTGGAACCAAGAAATATAATCCAACCCTAAGATACCCAGTACAATCACCTGGAAATCTAGCAAATAGTAGAGATATATCAATGGATCGAATGGAAGAGTATGGTGTTGGTGTCGTTGATCCAGCTAAAATATCTGAGTTTTACGATGATCTACATGGTTATCTTGTATCTCAGGATGTGGACGGGGTTAAGGTAGATGTGCAGAACATACTGGAAACAGTCTCAAGTGGCCTAGGAGGTCGGGTATCACTCACTCAACGTTACCAAGAAGCACTAGAGAAGTCTATTGCTGGAAATTTTCAAGACAACAGCATCATCTGCTGCATGGGTCAAAGCACTGATTCTGTTTACCAGTAATGAAACTCATGTACCTTCATGTCCCTTCAATTGCATTAATCTGTATCGATTAGTTGCTAATATTCCGTACAGGTGATTAAAGTTTAATAGGTTTTTATTCTTTAAAATCTTTCTCATTGTATTTGTAGTTTCCTGCTCTTGTTTTTCTTTTCAGTTCCAAACAAAGCTCAATTACGAGGGCGTCTGATGATTACTGGCCACTGGACCCAACGAAACAGACATTGCACATTGCTGCTGTGGCCTTTAACAGCATCTTTCTCGGCGAATTTGTGGTTCCAGATTGGGACATGTTCTATGTAAGTATTAGGATTTTCTCAGCCATTTGATATTGCAAAATTTTTAGGGTTGTTTACCTTCTATACTAACATTTGTTGAATTTATAGAGTCAACACTATGCAGCTGAGTTTCATGCGGTTGCTCGAGCTGTGGGGGGGTGTGGGATCTATGTTAGGTACATTATGTTACAGGAAATCGCTTCTTTCGAAAACTCTTATATGACAGTTGTGTGTATAAATATAGAACTTTTTTCTAATGGTATTTTTCTTTGAATTACAGTGACAAGCCTGGGCACCATGATTTTACAATACTCAAAAGGCTTGTACTTGCTGATGGGTCAATTCTTAGAGCAAAGTACCCTGGGAGGCCATCTCGAGATTGCTTGTTCAGTGACCCGGTCATGGGCGGTAAGAGGTATTTTTTAAACTTAGCTTTCGACCAATTTAATGAGTTTCTTAGATGTTACGTCACCACCTCTGTTTTTTTCCCACTGCAGTCTTCTGAAGATTTGGAACCTCAATAAGTGTTCTGGAGTCCTGGGTATTTTCAACTGCCAAGGAGCTGGCAGCTGGCCCTGTATGGCTCCCAACATTGAGGACGATTCAAGTCTTGAGTTATCCGGGCAAATCAGTCCCAATGATATTGAATATTTTGAAGAGGTTTCAGGGGATTCTTGGACAGGGGATTGTGCAGTCTATTCCTTCAATCTGGGTATAGTCCACCTAAGCTTCTGTTCAAACAAGTAGGATATATAAAAATTTGTTTTCCAACTGAAAATGAGTCCATTGGCTTCGAAATTGGATACAGGATCATTGTCCAGATTGCCCAAGAAAGGAACTATGGATGTCTCACTGAAGAGCTTGCAATGTGATGTGTTTACCATATCTCCAATCAAGGTACTTAGATGAACTTATTCACACTATTCGATAGTCCAATAGATTCTGTCTTACACAGTTACTTAAACGACAAATTTGTTCCAATGCATTATTTACAGGCTTATGATCAAGATGTCCAGTTTGCACCGATTGGACTAATGGAAATGTACAATTCTGGAGGAGCCGTCGAAGAGGTTGAATTCTCAAATGGGCAGTTCAACATCAAAGGAAGAGGCTCAGGTCGATTTGGAGCTTATTTGAGCAGAAAACCACAATTTTGCATGGTGAATACAAAAGAAGATAAATTCCAATATTCAGGTGAAGACAACTTATTTACTTTATTGGTACCACCTGGAGTCAATTCTTGGAATATTGCTATTACTTTTTGAGGACCTTTTTTTTTTCGCTGTACTCAAGCCTTACACACCAACCTAATCCGTTTATTCCATTTTTTTTTGTCAAAAGTAAATGGCATGTAAAAGTATCAGTGAAAAAATTTCTTCCTCCATTTTACTGTTATACAAGTATTTCTCTTTGGGAGTTTCAGATATTTGAGACAAATTAGACATATTCTCTGCTTTACAATTGTGAATATTCTGGCCGTGTTCGAGTTGCATTAGATATCAGGGATGTTACATGTATATATGAAAGCTGACCCCAACTTGTCTCTAGCCTCTGTCCATCCTTCATTCACGTTAAATGTAGAAAAGCTAGGCCATTCACATTTATGCACACCAAGGATGCATGAACTTTTTGAAAAACTTGTCGTACCCTTGTCCGATACATATCCTACATCGACACGAGTCTAGGTATCATACAACTAGGTCAATATCAACAAGGTCAGACACATGATCAATGCGATTAACTTGTCGAACACGCATCTGACACACCTAAAACTCGGTCAAAACACGATTAAGACTCGACAACCAACTTTATTTAATTTTTTAATTTTTAGATGAGCTCAAATAATCACCTAATTTGAAGGTTGTTAGTCCATTTGAAGTAAGAAACTTTCAATTACGATTCATGAATCAAGATAGAAAGGGCAATGAAAAATCACTGAAGCATAGAGGTGGTTTATGCCTCTTTCTAGTCTTTGTTTATTCTTCTCTCCTTTGTTTTTTCTCTCCTCTACTCTATTACTATACTTTTTTTTTTCTTGCGATAAAATGTCATATTCTTCTCCACTTTTATACCTCCTCTTCTTTTTCCTCTACTGTGTTCTTTTCTATTTATTTTTTCTACTCACAAAAGAGAGATGATTGCATTGTTTGTGTTTCATTTACATCTTCATACTTCTTGATCTTTTCTATTTAAACTCTTTTTTTTATTGAATTATTGTTATCTTCGTATGATTTGATTGAAAAATATATATATATGACATGTTCCAATCCTAATTTTTTGAAAATTGTCAAGTTGAAGCGTCACATGTCCATGCATCCTCGCTGCACACCCTACTCCACACACACACCCTACTCCACAGAAAGAATATGCTCATAAATTGATAGCTTTCTATGGCGTAATCTCGAGGACGGCAATCACCCTTAACCACACATTAGGCTTTTGGTGGTCTGATTAAGTTATGGTTAAAGGAAACTAGATGACTACAGAAAATTCAAGATTATTTACTAAACAAACATATATCTTTAGACATCTATGAACATTAATGCCTACCTGTATTCTGGAACTCATTACAACATATAACTAACATGGCTCATAAGAGAAGAAAAGGATAGGCCGATCCGTCTCAGATTACCCCGTCATGGAAGATGGCTGTTTCTTCTGTAATGTTTATTCAAATTTTGGAGACTCCGGTGTAATTTGATCTACTTTTAGTTTCAGCCCATCTTGAAACTCAACATATGGATAAGCCATTGCTTGCTCCTCACCTTCTAGTTTCCATCTACAAACAACATAAACCCTCTTAAAAGTTAAAAAACTTACACATAGTAATACTAATAGTTACTAAGAGTACATTTTCTCAACTGTAGTTTTGCTAGAAAATGTGGTCATGTACTGACCTGAAATTCAGCACTAGGTGGTGAAGAAAAAATGCAGTCTCTACTTTAGCAAGTTCTGAACCTGGGCAAAATCTTGGTCCTCCACCAAATGGGGTGAATTTCTTACATGTTTGGTTCTGGTTCTGAAACATAAGCAAAAAACACACTTGAATGCAATTCAACAAAACCCCATGATGTAGATTTGGACCAACTAATGGAAGGGAATATATAAACCTATCTTAGGACTTAAACATGCTTCTTTTCTGTTCAAAATGGAAGGCTTTAAGATAAGAGTGATGATGGTGATATCCTTGGGTGGGTTGTTTGACTGATGGTGCTTGTCTTGGTGGGATCATTGTCCTAATCTTTTTTTTTTTGTTGTAAGCCACTAGTACAGTAGAGGAAGGCCCTCTTAAAGCAAGACTCTTCTTTATTTTTTATTTCTACAAATAAAATAAATGAAAATGAATCATTAGGCTTTTACTACCATGTATTATATTTAGCTACATATTAACTCACCTCCCATCTCGAAGGATGAAACTGGGAAGCACTTTCATGGAGAGATGGGTCTAGATGTACTGCACTGAAAACTGGTAGGACCTTCCAGCCTGATGGAATTAAATAGTCTGAAATAAAAGCATAAGAGAGTGTTCTTTCATACAGACATATGAGATATTATGAGCTCATGCATGCATGATTATGCAAAAGCTTTTAATATGTGTGACTTGTAAAACCATTCAAAGCTGTAGGGAAAGGGAAAAAAAAACCTTTAAATTTGACATCTTTGATAGCCTTTCTGTGCACAAACTTGACTATGTTCCCACATCTAAGAGATTCATTGATAACCTACATTTGAAGAAACCCAAAATACAAATCATACCCATAATTTAAAACAAGCTAGAAAGTTTTAAAAAAAAAAAAAAATCAGAAAAAGGAAAGACGAGGGAAGAAGACTCATTTACATTTTGAGTGAATTCCATCTTCTTATAGTCTTCCCAATTCAAATATTCATCTTTTTGCTTGGTGCATCTTATGTTCTGATGTTCTCTCTGTGGAAATGAAAAGTGAAAGAAAAAAAAATCAGTTTAGAATATAAAAAAATCCATGAAAACAGACCAAAAAGGGAGAGGAAGATTAAAAAAAGGTCACCTTTAATTGTTTTAGTGCAGCTGGGGACTGACCAAGAAACTGGACTGCCATGGTCATCAAGAGAGAAGTAGTTTCATAGCCACCAAGTAGAGAATCAAGAACAAAACTCACTTTTTCATCTTCAGACAATGTGTTCGCTGAGAGTAGAATCTCAAGGAAATCGTTCTTTTTGTTAGAAGAACTTTCACCATTGTTTCTTCTTCTTTCCTCCACAATTGCTTTGACAGTGGTAGAGATCCTTGCTCTAGCCTGTAAAGGGTTACCCAAATGTTCTTTTTAAAAAACAAGTAGAAAACCAAGCAGGCTAAAGTATGTTATCTAAACTTAGTAACATACAATAATTTAAAGAGTAAAAGAAGAGTTTGGAGATGACCTGAACAGCTCTTGCATATGGAGTGCCTGGAATATATAGTGGAAAAGAAATAAGTCCTTTCATGAATGTGAGAAAATCTTCAAGTATCTTTGATGTCTGTGGATCATTTGGTGTCAACCCAAGTACTTGCTTTACTATCACATTGAATGTGAACTGTTGAATTAAAAAATAGACCTCAATTAGCTCTTCTCAATTGGGTTATTTACCTTTGTTTTTTATAAGCTTTTTATGTATATATTTTTTGTGAAACTCTTACCTTTCTTGCTTCTTCACAGAAGATGACTTGTTCCTTTCCTTTCCAAGAAGCTAGTATCTGAATTACAGTCCTCTCAATGTCATTAAGGTACTGAGGCTTAGATTTGGTGGTGGTGACTAGGGTGAGTGCCATGTTTCTTAGCCTTCTATGTGTCTCTCCTACCACAACAAGCATAGAAGATGATCCAAGCACCCCATGAATTGGCTTTGGGTAGCTACATTGGAACACTTTGTCTTCATTTTGAAGTATGTAGTAGTTGAGCTCTTGGTCACATGACACAATTGTAGGAGAACAAAAGAGATGGGATTTGAACACTTTCCCATACCTGCAAAAAGGAAACTTTAAAGAGATTAGAGAGATACCCATATTGGTTTTGCATGGGAGGGAGTATTTTTTTAATTACACCTACCTAGAACAGTGGTCTTGAAGGAAGGAGCCAATGGTATTAGAAGCATGTGGTTTCAAGAAACTGAGGGTTTCACCAAGTAAAGGCCATCCAAAGGTGCCCTTTGGAGGAGCAACACCAAGGTCTTGCAACAACAAGGGATAATAGTGATTGAAGATGAGACCCAAAACCACCCCAACTAGTCCAATCACCACCACCATGATATGTTCTTCAAAAACACTCCCTTCTTGGAGTACAAAGTTTGTGAGTGAATGAGTGTTGGAGTTGGAAGAAGAAGAAGATAGTCTGGGACAACAAACAGGGGGCTAACCTGACTTGCCCATATATAGAGGTGGTGGAGAAAGAGAGAGAGAGAAGGGTTATTTATTAACAAGTGGGTGGAAAGCAATGAGGCTTTTTTGTTACAGTCGGTGAAATATTATTGCTCTATTCAAAGGGAGGGGGGGAGGGGGCCTTGGAAATGAATTCAAGCCAGTCTGTGATCTATGCCCCTACTACTGTGGGGATAAAGATTGAAAAAATACAGTATTATAGTGTATAAAAAAGCAGAGACAGAGAGTGAAGGGAAGGGGGACTCCTAATTAGAATAATGTGACCTGAAATCCTAGGCTTGCTTCCACATTTATTTTTATTTATTTATTAAGTTATTAACTTATTATTTTTCTCATGTTTTCTCCCTGAAATGACCTTCATAATTAAATAAAGTAAAATACAAAATGAAAATAGCTAGCATTTATTCCTATATATATATACTTGGGTCTTTGACATATGTTATATTTACCAACACTTTTTTTAACTTTGAGAGTTGAAGACGACTATGTTTTTTTTTTTAAGTTTCTTGTTATGAAATAGTATTTTCAGCTAGCAAAAACATTATTCCAATCATGATCCAAAGAAAACATGTAGTTGAAAATCAAGTTTGTTCTTATTGTTCTGTTCAGTCTTCATTTTTCTTGCACTCTCTGCATACATGTTAACAATAGGAGACAAGTTGCTGAAAGATTTTCTCAGGTTCTTGTAAGATTTCCTTGATGTCTTATCTGATTTCGCACTTTTTGTTTTTCTCCCTTCATTCAAGTGCCATTTGTTCTTTGTAAAATGGATTGAGAAAAATCCATACTTATGTTATTGTGTGCTATCAAAGTGTAACAGCTTGTTGGTAAGACTTGTGGTGTTTCATGTGGTGCATGAAACAGGTGTATTATACCCTGCCACAACATATTATAATTTAGGGATCTAGCAAATAAATAAATCAAAGTATTTGTGAAAGTTGACGCATGCCAACATCTCATTCGCTCTGAACGAATTAGATGATGATTGTCATCTGATCTGTCTACCTTTTAGTACTGTTTTATTCTTTGATACAAAACTAGTTGGCCAAGTTGATATTAAGTGATATGATGAAGTGAATCGCAGGGTTTTCAGCAGGGGATTATTGTCTTATAGATTATTAGATGTTAGCTTTAGGTTTCGATAAAAGAGAGAATAATAGAAGGGCTCATATACACTAGAAGTATCGTATGCTTATCAGATGTATTTCTCTACTGTCTAATATTCTTGAAAGGCATGTAAGGAAAACATCTAATGGCGAACATTTGCTGGTATGGGAAGCTATAGGATCATTTTGCGGTATTATATTAAAGTCTGTGTACTAGGGTATGTATTATTTACACGAGAACGCCTTTTTTTTTTTTAGATCAACGTATACATTGTCATATTCTGGCATCGGAATCTGACACTCCAGCTCTATATTAGTATTTCTTTATCTGTTTTATAGATTAATGAAAGTATTGTTTCATTAAGCTTAAAGTAGTGCTTACCTCAACGATCATCATGGGCGCCTATATAATCGATTTCATGGCCCTTATCCCAATTGTATTACCTACATTTAGCCTTGTTAAAGCATATGTATAATGGTATTTTAAGAACTTAGCATGTGATTGTGAGATCAACCAAGAAAAGTAGAGACTTTGTTAAGTTGCATGTTTTCACCTCTAATTAGGGTTTAGAGAGGTCTGAATTTTAGTGAAATAAGTGGTCCAATTAACCTCATAGAAGTACTTGCTTGGATTTGTCTCTCTAATGAGAGAAAAAAACCTTTAACTTTAGCAAGTGATAAAGGAAGGACTGAATTAGAGAGGAGTGAGTCACTTGCCGGTCACTTTTAGATCAAGTTTTGGTTTCTTTTTTTTACTTTTTACCTCTTCTCTTTAAAATACAATTACAAACATGACTTATAGAAGTAATTGAATTGTAAAAAAACAAAGAAAAGTAAGTTGAAAAAGTGCCGTTCGCATTATTTGGCTCCACTTTAAATATATGTAGCTGGTGCAATTATCTTTTGAGCGCATCAACCAGTAGGACATATAATTGATTGGATCTTGAATCTACGTTAGGCTGTATTAGATCGAATTATCGGTCCGATCTGATATCAAATTTGATAAGATAAAAAAAACCGTTACTATCAACTAGACCCTAAAACTTGAAAACATATAGGAGAGAAAATTTAACCTAGGAAGAAAAGCCTAACAAAGATTCCAGCATGAAAGGGAAATTAACCACTACTAGTACGTGAAAACAGTGTACACGTGTGGGGATTCCTTAGTGAAAGAAGTAGATGCACGTGCGACATGGCTGAACCTTATTAAGTAAGTAGGTGTCCTTTGAGGTTGTGATTTTAATATAATTGATGAGAGTACGAAGTTGCATTCAAGTTGTTTGAATAAATTACCCAGAGAGAAGAGGAGAGAGATGATTGCTAGTAGTAGTAGTGGGGAGAGGAGGGACGGAAGTAAAGACCTTTATTAGAGTGCAGCTATATAGGGTAAGTCTATCTTTTTTTGGTTCAACACACCCAGACCAAAGCTTTGAACAACTAACTAAATTTGGTAAGCTGTTGTTGTTGTTGAATGGTGCGTGTGCTAGTGGAATTGTGGAAACTGGAAAACTCTGTTCTTTTCTCTCTCAATTATGTGCTGTGTTGTGTGTCAGCATTCACTGTACCAATAACCCATCTACCCCTTCACTTTATTTCATATTTGTTTTGGTGCATAAATGAAGAAAAACAAGGAAAACTACTCTCTTCTACTTATAGAGGTTTCATTTACTCATGAAAAAGCCATTGGTGTGGTGTTTAACTTGCAAGTACATCCAATTTATTAGTTCAGAAGACCTCAACTGGAGAAACTTATTGCTACGCCAAACATTATACCCCCCTCACAAAACAATGTCTTGCATGGTCCAAAACTATTATAATTCTTTTCTACTCGTGCAGTGGACAATATAGTAGATTTATGATAGTCATATCTTTCGGTACAAGTCATATCAACTAAGGTAGCACTGGTTGTCGCTGTATAACTCTATTATTATTATGTTAAGATATTCTTGCATTGTAATTTGTTAAGTATAGATAAACAATATTGTATCTTTATGTTAATGTTTAATTTCAAATAGAAGTATCTTTCATGTATCATTGTCAATCATCCCCCTATTTTAGGAGTTTTATAGAGAAAATCATCCCTCCAATTATTTCCTTAAACAATTTTCGCTCCACCTTCAACTTCACCATCCCTTATATCTCTTTATAATAAAATATTCTCAATATTTAATTTTTTAAATTAAAGTATCTAAATAATAGTATAATTAAAATAATAATTATTAATACTAATTTAAATCATGATAAATAATTAATAAAAAATATTAATATAATTAAAATAAAAAAATAAATTAATACTAATTTAAACAAAAGTAACTATTCATTTTAATTTAAATAATGATAAAAGTATTAATAGTAATTATTAATATTAATTTAAATAATAGTATAATTAAAAAAAATAATTATCTAAATAATGATATAAAAAAGTGGAAGATATATTTAAATTATGATAAAAACATTTATTATTAATAATAATAAAAAATTTAAAACTCCCAATTTTTTAATTAGTCAAATTTAAATTAAATTAAAATTAATAATAGTATAATTAAAAATGTATATAGATAATAGTATAATTGAAAATAATAATATTATATATTTAAGTTGAAATTAATAATAATATAATTTAAACTAATATAATTATTATATTAGGTTAAAATTAATAATAATATAATAAAATTAAATTAGTATAGAAAAGTTTTTGAAAATATATTTAAATAATAATAATAATTTTAAATAAAAGATGTGATTGGAGTGACGAATAAATAAATTAACTTCTAAATTTAACTTTTTGTTAAAATAGAAAACGGTTCTTTCACCCCATTGGAGAGGCTCTTAGTGAACCTATGGTAAGTTGTTTACCAAATTGATGAGTGAGATGCAGAGCAGAGTCTGCCACCCTTTCAATCAATCAAACCAGGCATGGTGAACAACCATCGATTTGACATTGGTTGTGCACGAAGATGATGAAATTTTTTGAAAGTGAACAACAATAAAGGGGAATATCAAATAGTGTTTTATGGTTTGATTTCTGTAGAGGGAGGGAGGAGTCAAAGGCAGGAGCAGAGCACATATAGCAAGCAACATTATTCTCCTCTCCTGTTCTTCTTCCTTTCTTGGGTTTCACAAAATTATTAGTTCCCAAGGGACCATTTCCTATCTCATCTCCTCTCCTCTTTATATCTTTTCCCTTTTTCCTCGTGGGGTGCCAAAAGAGAAAAACTAATCTCCAAACAATAAGGTAAGTTTGGTCAGTTTTACCTTCATGAATGATGTCGCCATACTTTTTTTCTTACAATCACCATAATCATAACCATGAAAAGTGTTGAACAACATTCGTTTTGTAGCTCAATGTGGTGGAGGTTCATAACTTAATTTCTTATCATTTACAAGTTTTATCAACTAAACTGTGCTAACTAATATTGGCATTTCAACTGGTAACAAATCTGATGAAACCATTTTACCCAAAGTAAAATTGATGGGGTCTTTGTAATTTTGTATATGGGAAATTGAAAAGTAAGTGGGAGAGGCAGGTAAGGAGGATGTCCTGTTTCTGTAATGAGATATTGTACCTGTTTGTATTCTTTCTTTCACTCTCTTTGTCTGTCTCCACTCAAAGTTTTCTTTCCTTGTCAACAACTGAGCATCTCTCTCTCTCCACTCTCAATCTCAAAGTCTGTGTTTGTTGATTGCATCTCTTATTTCGAGATGGCACGAGGAGATGTCAGTTGGACCAAAATCAAAAACCTCTTATTATTGCTTTCTTTTTTCTCTGTCTTTGTCTTTGTCTTTGTTTTCTATCTTTCTTTTTGACTCCTTTATGATTTTTTTCTCTATAATTCTTCTTATTATCTCAGGCGTGCCCAGTCGTGCATTTCATTTCAACACCACCTTTTCTTCAGTTTACAACTTACTATTTTAAGTGACTCTTGACTCCTATTTTAAGTGGTCCATCTATTCTTTCTACCTTTGAATGGGCGAAGAAATCAGCGAGGGAGGGAGGGAGGGCTCTCCATTTTCCATACAATGTGTGTCTTCCCTCCTCTGCACGCATCGTGAGGGAGATGGAGGGTCCTCCCCCCTCCCTCGCGTGTTTTCTCGCTGGTTTCCTTGCCAATTAGATTAACTCAAGCCAGAGTTAATCACTTTCTACAATTGCATATTTCATCCTTAATGGTGCATTTGTCACTGGAATTTACATACATGTGGCGATGGGTCAAGTTTAGGGCTGAAAATTGAATCGACAATCAAATTGATTTTTTTTCAATTTTAAAAAATTTAAATCGAAATCGAACTGACCATTAACAAAATTGAAAAGATTTTAATTTATACAAACCGTAACCGAATCAACTAAAATCGAACAAATCGACTATTTTAAACATATTATAATATTTTTATATAAAATATATTATTTATTAAATATATTCGATCGATTTGGTTTTGTCAGTTAAAATTACATAGAAATCAAAAATCGAACCGATCACTTTGGTTTTAAATTTTTAAAAATCAAAACTGAATCGAACCGAACCGAACCGAACTGATCGATCCGATTTTGATCTGTTTAATAGGTTTGATCGGTTTTTTGCTCAACTCTAATCAAATTTGGGGTTTTCAAGTTGAAGACAATTTTTACTGTTTACACATTGTTTCTTTAGGTGAATTCTCGTTATAACTATTCCGATAAACATGAAAATGACATGATTTTTCATGACACAATTAAATTATTCACCAGAACCTCGGTTCACTTTGAAGTTTCTATCGTGTAACCTATACTAGTGTGAATAGAAACAACTTACATGTAATACTATATTCTAAATCTAATTCAAAACCCTAGAGATCTTTCTTTTTTTCTTACTCATGTACTATTCTAATCAGTCTTTTTTTGTGATTTTATATATTTTGTTTTTTCTATTTTAAAATATAATCACAAACACTATCTATACCAAAGATAAATATGTTAAAAAATCAAAAAAATAAAAAACCAACCAACAAGTCTGACTAGAATTTTTTATGTTAATATCTTTATTCATTATGTCAAAGTGGGTGAAGTGGGAAAAGAAGTGAAGGAGAGAACCAGTACTAGATCACGTTGTTGTTGTCAATCAAAGCAGCAATTGAATTGAAAGAGAGTCTCAATCAAGGGAGAAGGATTGAACGTACAACCATGTGATCCCAGAGCATCACTAAATGCTGCCATTAGCTGAAGTAAACAAATGGACAGTTTATGTACTCTCACCCCCTCGTGTGTATGATCAGAAAAAACAGAAAGCAAAAGAGTTGAACTTGTTGAAAGAATAGTAGAAAAACAGAGTTGATTAAAAAAATATGGAATCAATCAATCAATCTGTCAATCAAACCATCAATCAATATGTATGTTGTAGTTCAAAGGGTCATCACAATATGAATAGTATTGGGTGGTATGCATGTGCATGTGCATGTGCATGTGGTGTGGTGAATGGAGGAGATATTATGGTTATAGAATACTTCTTTAAGGATATAAGTTGATATGTTGAGAGTGACCATGAACACTAACTCGAGTGAGTGCTCATGGACACTAAACTTGAGTATAAGTATATTCAGGCTAGCTTGATTGGAGCTTGATTGGAAATCTAACTCATTTGCTCATGACCAAACCTCACTGGCTTGAGTTGGGCTTAGTTCTTAGTTTTGACTGAAGGCCAAGTTCTAGGTAATGGATTTGGGTCAAGTACCTTTCACATTGCATGACCTGTATATTCTAGGCCCAAGCCTTATCAATGTTCCGCGAATAATTCCTTAAAGTTTTTCAATGATATTGGAACCATACTCCAGATTTACTATAGTCTAGCATGCATTTGCAATTCATTAGCCTCAAATACTTGTAAAGTTCAGAGCCACCAAATGAAAATGAAAAATTGTAGTAGCCAGCCACAAAGGTGATTAATTGGCACATGGCCCATATGGTATCATGTTACTAACATGGTCTGTATTGGATGGTGACCTATTTCATCTATGTACCCTACACCAATTTTCAATTGTATGAAATAATCTCTCTTTTCCATTTCATCTATTGTTTATATTTAAGCTCATTGTTTTACAAAATATGTATATTGAATGCAAAAGATTGTATTGGATGCCTTACTTGGAGGCTGCATATCGCATATCATGGGGTTCTCAATGGGCCAAATGTTCTTCTCCAAACTCAGGGTTCATACCCTAATTCATCATATCAAAATAGATGAGTATTTGGTTTGGATCTAAACCCCATCCAAGACTTAACAATTGAATCCAAAATTTATCATCATTTTGTTAGTCGAAATAGTGTTGTGATAAGGAGAGGCCCAACTACTCATGACCACTCCAAGTTGTTCATGATTAAGAATAGTGTCATTGAGTTTCTCGATTGTTTGCCTTAAAGATAGTCAGTTCTATTTCTCGATTGGGACATGGAAGAGGTATAATCGAGCTTTTGTTACTTGGACTCTAGTATACAAAGTCGTGTGTATCTTCTTGAGATACACGTGACAATGACATGATAACTCCATGTTCTCGAGATATACAAGATACATTCGCCAACACACATACTAGCATACAAAGTGTACATATTACAAGGGATACATGCCCTTACAAGTTATAGCGGCTTTGTGTGAGCATGTACTCTAAGGCTCGCTACCATATGTGGGCAGCCTCTGATATTGTTAGCTTCGTGTGTAGGCGAGCTCAGAGGTTGATATGCTATCATGTGTGGGCAGACTCAGTGTAGTCAAAGACATTTAAGGCCACGGCTTAAAGCCTTTTCAAGCTAAGCCAAGTCATGACATCTCGCTTTGCCTTGGTCAAAGTCAGACTATTACCCTGAAGCCACAAAAAGCCACCACTTTTTACGTTTTTTTTTTTAAGCGTGAAGCCACAAGGCTCAGTGACTGACAAACTACCTAGGTGTTAGCCATAACATGTCGCTTTGCCTTGGTCAAAGCCATACCACTATCCTGAAGTCACAAAAGGCCATCACTTTTTTACGTTTTTTTGTTGAAGCGTGAAGCGGCAAAAGCCATGATTTCATTAAACAAAAGTTAATTTATTTATTTTTGTCTTTCTTCTTCTTCTTCTCATACTCTTTTCTTTTTTTTCTTTCGCTCTTTAGAGCTTCACGGCAGAATCAAAGAGTTTCAACAGAACATGAATTGGAAATCTTTCTCGATGTACAAATTTTCTTACCTTCAACAGAGTTTCACAGAAATTTTCACCATCATAATCCCAAAGAAGAAACCCACATCTATACATTGAGTATCTATGCATTAATGATATTGTTATTTTTTGTTTACTTAAGGTGATTGATTATGAAAGAAAACTATAGAGGCAAGGGAGAGTAATTCTCGGAAAGACATTGGCGAAAAGTGTAGTGTTGCAATGAATGGTAACAAACATCGTAACATAAAAAACAATACAAACACTTACATTGACCTCTAAATCTAGTTGAAAAACATAATGCATATATTACAATTTTTTTTTTATGATCGTTTTACTTGTGTAAAGCTATAACTTCGCGCTTGGTTTTTATTTTCATGTTTACAACCTTCCTTCCTCTTCAGGTTGCCTTAAAAAGAAAAAATATATATAATTCTATAAATTTTGGCTTTGGCGCACCTCCTCAACAAAGACAGCAAAGCAAGAGTTGTTGTTGTTGACGTTGGTACAGATGGTTTACGTTTCCTTCACATTCTATTAGATTCTTTAAACATCAAAACTCCTCCCTCTTTTTTGATTTTTTCTTACCTCTCTTGACTTCCTTCCTTCCTTCCTTCCTTACTTCCATCATTCAATCCAACCCCACCTCTCCTCTCTCTCTGTCTCTTCTCCTTTACTTCTTCAAAAGCATCTTTCTTCAGCCTTCGATCGATCTGAACAAACATGTCTTACGCTTACCTCTTCAAATACATCATAATTGGAGACACAGGTATATTGCCCTCTCTCTGTTTGTTTAAATTCTCTTATGGGTTTTTTTTTTTTTTTAATATACCTTTAATGTTCATGCAATTTGATTTGATGGGTAAATTGGGTTTTTGATATCTATGGAAGTAATTGTGGTTACCCATGTTGAGTTTCTATTGAATTCGTGTGATTTGGACCTTGGGGATATTGTATGTTAATCTATTGGTTTTTTCATGAAAACCCAATCATGGATTTTGATTGAAAACTCCAGTTGCAGGGTTTTCTGGGATTTGGGTTTTATCAAGGTTTTGTTTAGAATTTTGTGACTGATCAATTGAGATGGTATGAATGATTGGTTATTGGGATTTCTGCAATGCAAAATTTAAAGGGGATGCTTGTGTATGTAAATTGTCATTGCTTGTGTGTTTATTTGAATGATCTCTTTGCTGAATTTTGTTGATATCCCTTTTTTGGGAGGATATAGTGTAATTAGGGTTCTGACTTATAGGGAAAATATATTTTTCTCATCATGTCATATTTGATATTTCTACAATGTCGGTTATCAAATCCGCTATTGGATTCATTTGATCTTGTCGCCGTTAATCTAATTGTTGTATACTGGTACCTGTTTGCAATGCTTAGAGAAAGCTTTCGATATGGCAGCCTTCCTTAGTTTTGCATGAATGGGGTAGTTGTACTTTTATGACCAGCCCTCTTGACGCCCACATCTATTCCTTTCGCACCTCTTAGCATGTTTCTTAAGATTCAATCTTATACTCCATAAATCTTAAGCAATCTGGTACCATCTGACTGATAACTTATCAATTGTTCGTTGTGACTCCCACTGCTCAGTTGTAAGTTCATAGGAAACATCCTCCTCGGTCAGTCACTCATTGTGGTTAATCATTAAAGATCAAGCTTAAGCAACTAGTTGCATTGGGTGTTCTGTTCCAATTGTTTTCTTCTCTCGCATCTACTGTCAGAATTTATTCTGTATTTGCACTCCATAATGTTTTGTTTGCTCTGGTCACTACATATCAAACTTTATGACCTTTAATGTGCATATGCCCCCTTTGATGCCCCTTTCATGGCAATTAATTCATTGTCGCATACTTACCTTTTTTTTTTAAACTAAGGAATTTGAGGGTGGATGTGATCCAAGACTTATAGATACAACAACAATGCAAAACCTTCATCTTTAAGATTTTAACCAGATTGACAGAAAATTCTTCATGTCACTTCTGCTAGAGCCACTTCTGCATCCTAAACACTTTTTCTTCAAGGAATGTGTACTTATATTCCTCAGGTTCTCTTGATGATAATTATTATGCATTCTGAAGCTAATACTGTTTTTCGGTTTCCTTAGTTCTTAAATTGGCCTGATATCTAACAAATTTGTTGTTAATATGATTACATCCTAGCGGTATCCTCTTGGAATTTAAAACTATTCATCTTGCTAAATGGGTTGTTTTAGACCAATAGTGGTGGCGTAAAACTACACTTTTCCGTTCATTGTTGCTAGTGGATGGGTCAAACTAGCAAGCTTGCTGAGGGAGAACTGAGAATGTGCGGTGTATCCACCAAAGGGAGGCAGGGAGGGAGATGTATGTTAGGGGCCACGTAGGATCAGGCATGCTTTCAGAGTAAGCCTAATACAATCACCCTCTGTGGCTAAAAAAAATTGTATACCAAAACTTAAAGAAAAACATATCAATTTTGTTATGCAAGCACTACATGGATATTTCTGCGCGACTCTCACATTGAAATGAAAGCAAGATTGGGTTTATGGCTAATACCTCTGCTAAAGTAAGATTGGGGTTATGGTTAATACCTCTGCCAAAGTAAGATTGGCATTATAGCGAATACCTCTGCCAGCCTTTAGATGACATGCTTGAGGCAAGCATATACGGAGCATTGATAACAAAACCAACAGTTTCAGTGATTATGATGGATCAAAAAGTGTTCATCTCATATAAAAGATGGTGGTTGATTTATTGCATTTTGATTTCTAACAGCTATGCAGTTAAATTTAACGCCGATATAACTCTAACATAGTGCTTAACGAAGGTGAGCCGTTACGTTATGAGATTATCACCTTTTTGTATCATGGCTCCGATATAACATCGTAATTGAGATCACTTTTTTTTCAATAACGCCGTTTTAATTTTTTGTTTTATTATATTAAAAAAAATCACTCATTTCATTCTCGATTGAAGAAGGATCAGATCTCACCTTCGCCAATTGACAGAGAACCAAACTTCTCCAATTGACAGAGAACGAGAGAAGAAGGGAAGAAGATGAAGAGTCGATCATACTCTCTATTACGATCTCACTCTCATATGAAAGGAAAATGTTTTTTATTAATCGATGTTTTAGAATTTAATGTTATGAACATGATTTACTTTTTCGTCATTATAGTACATCAATACTTTGTGGGGTATTAAAAATATATTTAACAAAATATTCCGTTATATCCTGTTATAACTTATAAAGCTCCTGAAGCGTTATGGATCCATTATCCGTTTTAATAGCATAGTCTAACAGACATGGAGACACACTCAAGGTTAATGCTAGTCTCTAGTTAAGCTAGGATCATAGAGGAAGACGTTCTTGAAGTTAATAGTTATTTGAATTAGTTGGAAAGAATAAGAGTTTTTAAGATATTGACCTTTGGATTTAAATGAGAGGATTATGACTTGTCTGTTCCTCACGCCTTCCACCTTGGAGTAACGTGGTGCAAGCATGTCAAGGTTTTGAAACAACTTCAAAACCAGAGGTTTGCACCTTGCCCGAGGCATTGTCCTCTCATGTTGTGAAGCAAGACTTTCTTGACAACGATTTTAACTTTTTTAGCTCATTTATACAAATCAACTTGCCTTTTGATTTGCGTATGACTTCGTTTTCATTCTTTTTATTTCCCTTTTAGCATTTTAATTTTCAGTCTTCTCCTCACTTCAAATCCTTTTGCCAAGATTGCAAATTTCTGTCTTGAGTTAGAAATTTCAATCCATGGGCATGGCACGACAAAAGAACTGTACTGGTGATTGGATTAGACTCCATCTTGAATGCAATGCACCCTTCCTGGTTCTTAGTATGCTACAGTTCTTTGTTTGTTACACCTAGTCCTTTCCATATTTTGTATGGGCACACTGTTGCTTCTTGTTTGAGCAATTACCTGTGATGTCTTATAGTTTCGATGTATCTTGATCTTTGTTGGATTGAAGTGATCTATATGTCATATCCCAGGAAGAAGAACCAGCTTGTGTGTTTTACATATTTTTGTTCTGTTTTTCAGGAGTTGGGAAATCGTGTCTTCTTCTGCAATTCACTGACAAGCGGTTCCAACCAGTACATGACTTAACCATTGGTGTTGAATTTGGGGCAAGGATGATCACAATTGACAACAAGCCAATAAAGCTGCAAATATGGGATACAGTATGTTTGTTTTTTTGTTTTTTTGTTTTTTTCCCTTCTCTCTCTTTACTCTTTAGAAATTGGCTGAGAAATTAAATGTAGATGAAATTCGTTACTAGGTGGTACTTCAGCGATCTAAGTAAAACTATATTATAATCAAAACTCCCCCTAATCCTTGCTCATGGATTAGGAATCAAATTATTTGTAGTGTCCGATGATATATTGATCTGTTTCTTATGACGTTGAAATTCCTATGCAACTTACAGGCTGGTCAGGAATCCTTTAGATCTATTACAAGGTCCTACTACAGAGGTGCTGCTGGTGCTTTACTTGTCTATGATATCACCAGGTGATGACGAAGCCATTTGTTTTATTTGATTGATCTTTCTGCAGATATTATAAGCACTTACAGTTGGGACAACCCATCTTTGGTAGTAGTTTCATATGCCACTTTTATCATTTAAAATTTTTTATTCTATTTTTTCAGGAGGGAAACTTTTAATCACTTGGCCAGCTGGCTAGAAGATGCAAGGCAACATGCTAATGCAAACATGACAATTATGCTCATTGGAAACAAGTGTGATCTTGCTCACAGAAGAGCTGTCAGTACAGAGGAGGGCGAGCAGTTTGCAAAGGAGCATGGCTTAATATTCATGGAGGCTTCTGCAAAAACTGCTCAGAATGTTGAAGAGGTAATGAGCCTCATCTCTTGTGCTAATTGTCATGAACTTATTTTGTTATCCTGAGATGTTAGTTTAAACTTCTTTAAGCCTTCTTTCTGTATCTTATAAAACTGTCTGCAGGCTTTTATAAGCACAGCTGCGACGATCTACAAGAAGATTCAGGACGGTGTCTTTGATGTATCAAATGAGGTTTGTTCACTAAACATTACTTCTGCTGTTATAGATTGTGTAAATGCCTTCAATGAAGTCCGTTTTCAACGTGACACTGATTCTTTGGCCATCTTTGGATGCAGTCTTACGGGATAAAAGTTGGATATGGAGGAATTCCCGGACCTTCGGGGGGAAGAGATGGCTCTGTTTCTCAGGCTGGGGGTTGTTGCAGTTGAAGTTAGTGAATCCGTTTACGACATCAAAGTCCTTTACTTGTTTCATTATGTTCAGCTCTGTGTTCTTTTGTTTGTTGAAGATTACTACTTGGGTTTGTTTAAATTTAGGAACATAAACAAACAAAAAAATGAAATTATGCAGAATTGTTAAATATATTTAGTTATCTTTGTAGAACACGTTGTGGGAATCGAAAAAATGAAATTTTGCAGAATTGTTAAATATATTTAATTATTTTTGTAGATCGCTGCGAACCAGCTGAGCTAAGACGGCAGATGATGTTTGGGGCATGCTCGCACACAAAAGAAGAATAATTTTAGTAGATATGGATTAATCTTATGGAAGAATTGTTGAATCAAGAATTGTGATGTCCCTCCGGTCTATCTATCTCTATAACGAGAATTCAAAAGTATCTTTCATATGTTTTGAAAATGCGCTTGCCTATATTTCAAAAACCCTAACCCATCCCTGAATAAAGAATAAAAAAATTCAATGTTCTAAAAATTGCTAGGCGCTGGGCGGGCGGAGAGCAGGTGCCTAGCGCCCAGGGGCCTAGGCGGTCTTAGGTTTTGTATTATAACTTTAATAATTTACAAAAGTTAAGCATAATACCTTATTAATTACATCCAATTTAATGTCAATATGCATATGCAAAATTTAAAAACATGAAAAATTAATAATAGTGAACAAAATTTATTATAACTCAAATGACTGAAGTTGGTCATGATGGGTACTTTATATAAATTTGAATTTGTGTACTATTTTATTTTTCTTCAAATTGCATGAATAACCTCAGTTATGTTTGATAAAATCTACATTAGTAAAATTGGTACCGACAGATCATTTGAGAATTCCATTAAGTAATCATCCTTTGCTACATTTAGACATATACTGAATAAAAAACAATTAAATAGTTTATTTCTAAAAAATAGGAAAGAAAAATAAAATAAGAATACAATCAGCTTTATTAAAAATTAAAAAAATTAAAATTTAAAAAAAAAATTAAAATCGCCCAGACTGCCTAGACCCCGCCTAGAGTCCGCCTAGATCCCACCCAGATCCCGCCCAGACCCGCCTAGACCCGCCCAGCCATTAATCTGGGCGGTTTTTCAACTTCTAGCCCTAGGCCGATTTTTAGAACACTGATAAAAATAACTTAGCTGCATTTTTTAAATTCTCTGAGTAATTGCATCATTTTCCAAGCGTTGATGATCTCTCATTATTAATCTTATTCTGGTTTGCCCATTTTGTTCTTTGGGATGTTTGATCACATTTTGAGAGTTTGAGAGAGAGTGTTTGAAGAAATTCTGAGGAGGGAGTTTTGGAGAGTGTTTGAAGAAATTGTGCAGAGTGAGTGAGTGTTTAATGGATGGTGGAGGAGAGGAGAGGAATGTGGGTTTTGAAAGGGTAATAATTGACATGGGGGAGTTTGATGAAGGGACTATCTTAAACAGTGTCACATGCTGTGTTGGGAATAAAAAATTCCCAAATTGGGTTCCCCCTCCTCATCGTGCTTGAGAAGTCACCCATCGGAATATCACTCCTTCCCTATTTCTACTCAAGGTGGTTCATCAATGTGACTACTATAAGCAAATTGGGTGTCAAGATGCTATTAACCCATTTGTGACTTCCCCAATTTTAGGCAGCCAGGTTTTTTAGTTAGGTTTTGAAAAATGACTTTAAAGCTTGCGACAAATTTGACTGACTGACTTCGATGGACACCAAAGGGCTCAATTTGAACAGCCCAAGGCCAATTCAAGGCCTGGCTCAATCATGACACACAATTTGTTACTTTACAAAACCCTGGTTGCGGTAGTAGTAGTAGTAATAATAAATATTTCATTAATTTTAAAAACGTATGGGTTCATTCGGGACATGAGTTACATTTATTTTTTAGTTAGTTAACAAAGCCGTGGACATGTGGATATAACTCTAGTAATTTTTTTAATGTTTTTATGGCCAACTAATTTTTTAAATTATCTCCTTAAATTACATTCATAATTGGGTTCGTGCTTACAAAGTTTTAAATAGAAAAAAAACGCACAAACCTTGCAAAAGGTAAGCTATTACGTTTATAACTTGACGTGGTTAAAAGCCACACGCTCTACTAGCTGAGCTAAGGCGGCGGATGATGTGTGGAGGTAAGATGTTATTAATACTTGATACAAAAGAAGAATAATGTGTTTAATAGACATTGATTAATACCTTATTGAAGAATTGTTGAATCTAGAAATCGTGATGTCCCTCGGTCTGTCTACTTTTATAATGAGAACTCAAAAGTTTATTTTGAGAACTCAAAAGTTTATTTTGTATGTTTTCTCTTTATTTGCAATCCCAAATATACTCATTAAATAACGACTAACATACGAAATTCACTTCTAAATTCTCGTTATAGAAGTAGATTATTTTGCAAATTATATATTATTGTTGTTATTATTATATATTAGCACTTTTCACCAATAATTCATATGATGCATAGTTGGTGAGCAATCGTCATATTTGAGTATCTTGTTGTTCTCGTCTCTGCTACCATTTCTTCCGCAACAATCCTGCCTATCTATGTTGCCACTTCTTTCACAACAACCATGACTGTCTCCGATGTCGCTTCTTCCACAACAATCCACCTCTTGACGACTTCAGTGGGCACTGCTATGATACTAAAACAACTTCTACTACACCTACACCATATTTCTCTACCAACTTCATAATCTCTGCCTCGAGTAATACTACAGTGCACTGGTATCTTGTCTGGTGCTATCAGGCACCGTAGGATTACATCGAGATAAATGTTATTACTTATCTCGATGCAATCCTACGGTGCCTGGTAGCCACCAGGCAAGATACCAGGCACTTTACCGGTGCACTTAAGCAAAAGCCCTCTGTCTCATACTCAAGTGGCAGATTCTCAAGGCAATAGCGGTTTATTGTGAAGTTCATCGATCACATATCAAACTTTGTGTCCTTTAATGTGCATATATGATATACCCCTCTGACAATTCATTCGATGTTACACACCTACCTTTCCGCTAACATTAATGGGCATTTGGGGATGGATATGATCCGAGACTTCTATATTAAGCACGTAGAGTAAAACTATCAATCTTGGTGAATAAGTTTATTTTAGAACACACATGATAGTGCAAAACTATAATTTTCTTTGCCATGTTGCCAAAACTTCTCTTGTCCATGCTATCATTGGTAAAATCATTACGCAAGCTAGTGCTTGATCAATCTTTCACGTATTGGTAAAATGTTGTCGGATCCAAAATTAATTATCATTAACATAGTGGTTCTTGTGTATCCATGAACTAGGCTGAAACGTCATTGATTAAAATCTTAACATGTCTTTGGTTGGATGAAATATTATTTTATGAGAACCTATGAGCGAATTTCTAGATTTAAGGCTAAATTGAGGTAACATTCATTATTGATCATTATATTTTATGATCAATGGTGCAAATGTAAGTCTTATTAACATGAGAATCACACTTCTTGGTCCTCTCATAACATTGATTCCCATGATACTCTCATTGTTACCATTGATAACAAAATTTAATGGTAGATTGATGAATGAACCTCAAATTAACTTAGATCAATTTTTCTAGAGAGCGAGACCCACATAGCCAAGCCTAACCCAATCACTAGGATGATGGATGGTATTGAGCGTCTCTAAAATTTTTAAACTTAGATATAGATACCCACTCATGAATTCTTATGCAATATAATTTCATGCAACCAAACGCATTAAGTTTACGAGTCGAAGAAAACATTTATTCTTCATTATATTGTTTTTTTGGATCATTCTCTAAGGTCCCATGACCTTTTTGAACCACTTTTGCAATTTGACATTGTCATGATCAATCAAGATCCTTATCTTTCATCATTACAAAAAAGAAAGAAATGTTTGTTTCGATTGTCCATGTCTCCATGATGCTCGTATATGATTTAAAATATTCTTGACCTTTTTGTGATTCTTATTGTTCAAATGAAGTTGTATATACACACACAATATTGTATATAAATACACAATATTTCATTACTCGCAATTACTATAAAATTAAATCAGATTTGAAGCCAGATTAGTATCCAGTTCCTTGGAAGCACTAGATCAACATTTTTCTTCTACTCTCCAATTTTCCACACTCTCTCTCTCCCTCCCTTCCCTTCGTCTCTCTCTCTCCACTTCAGCTCATAGGGTTTTGGGTATCTCTCTCTTTCTCTCTGCAAATCAATCCAATCCAATCCAATCCAATCAGATCTCAATCTCCTCTTCGCACGTGATCTTCTCCCTCCTCGCACCCCCTCTTCTTCTTCTTCTTCTTCTTCTTCTTCTTCTTCTTCTTCATTGATTTCTCTCTGTGATTTAATTGAATTCATGGCTTCAGGACCCTTTGATATGCAAAAGCTCTTCAAGACATCAAACCCACCACCATCGTCGTCTTCATCATCAAACCCACCATCCCCTTTCCCGCCATCTTATTCACCACCCCCTGCTTCTTATCCTCCACCCACCTTCTCTTACCCTTCTTCTCAAGCCAATCCTCCATTTCATCAACAACAACAACAACACCACCAATTCCTCCCTTATGATCAATTAGCTAACATGCACCTTCACCAACAACAACAACAACAAAGACCCATGCCTTCTTATCCTACACCCCCTTTACAACAACAACAACAACAACAGCCTTCAAACCATGGGGCAAGACTAATGGCACTATTGGGCACAAACCCACCTCCCAATCCTGAATTCCAGCCACCCCAGACACTCCAATCACCGCCTCCCACATTGCCCACTTCGGGTTCGGTAGAATTTTCAATCCCCGTGGCTACCCCGTTCCCATCTGCCCCACCGGGCAATTTGGCGATCCCCCAGCCATCTCCATTGAGAATGCCGAGCAGTAAGCTGCCCAAGGGCCGGAGGTTGATAGGTGATCATGTGGTTTATGATGTGGATGTTAGGTTTCATGGTGAAGTTCAGCCCCAACTTGAGGTCACTCCCATTACCAAGTATAATTCGGATCCCGGGCTTGTTCTTGGGCGCCAGATTGCGGTTAATAGGTCGTACATTTGTTATGGATTGAAGTTGGGGGCGATTCGTATACTTAACATAAACACTGCTTTGAGAGCTTTGCTTCGAGGTCACACTCAGGTTGGTGCTTTACATTTTCATGTTTTAGAGGCTTAATGGATGAATTATTGAATTTTTTATAGAGTATCAAAGTTGGATATAATGTCATACTATGGTCTAGCTTGTCTGTTAGTTATTAGCTGAATTAGGTACTTTCGACATCCCGAGCTTCAAAGCTTCACTAATAGATTTGGATATGGTACCATAGCTTCCAGTAGTTTGTGTTGTCAATTAATTTTTTTAAAGCGGAAATAGATTGATAGTAGAATTTTAGCATACGTTGTCATTTTGATTAGTTTGGGTATGTTCAATTTTTCTAGGATTAGCAGAGGTTTGTAATTGAATTTGGTTGTAGTATCATACATTGGATTAGTTTCTTATTAGTCTAATGGATACGCCCATTATTCTTAGAGACAAAACAATCATTGTTTTGAGTATGTTATAAATAGAGTAAGTTGTGCCATATATGAACCTGAGTCTTTTCAAGTATCTAGGGTCAACAAACTCATTGTTGAATTTGGTTGTAGTATGCATTTTGGATTTGTGAAGTAGGTGACTTGGGCATTGAAATTTTTAGGCTTAATTTTAGTATTGAATTTGGTAACAATATAATAGCCTAGTATGTGTTAGTTGAATCTGGTTTGCCAAGTCATTTTAGATGAAGATTCATGTCAAGTTCAGTTATTTTATCATAACTGGTTCAAGTTATTATCGTTCTTTAAGAAATTGTGTTGCTCATGGGAATTTCGTAAAATTCTGGGGTTTTAGTTGACTATTCATAATGGAATATATAAATAATGTAATATAGAATAAAATTGATAGTAATATACTGTTATCTTTTTATATACTAGATTATATATATATATTTATTATGACCGGAGGAAGGAAAGAACATAACAATGAAATTGACTGACAAACATGTCTAATATTATGCTAAATGCGCAAAGAGAGATTGAACGTTAGTCCATCCACGATAAATCCAGTTACAATTTCAGTCCCTCCACCCGCTGCACATTGTGCATCAAATAATATGCCTACGATCAAGTCCTGATCTTTTGTGGAACTCTTCCACCACATCACCCCTTCCCATCCTTCTGTATCCCCATTGATGTTGAAAACGAGTAACCCCAACTCGTCATCCTCCGAGAGGCTACCACCCTCCAAATTTTGGACTAAAGAAAGATTTTCCTCTCCGTTTAATCCAGATGAAATGAAACCATAGAGCCTCTCAGTCGATCACCAGAGACATCCATGAAATTTTTATAACAATATGTTATAAAACTCTTTAAATTAAAAAATCATATATTATCCAAATTATAATTGATATTTTGATAAAAACACGAAATACCACACTTTAAATTCTTACTTTTATAATAGATATTTAAGTAATATATTCTAGTGATTAATTATCGACAACAATTTTAGTGTTATACTGGGATGCAGCTATGGTGGAAAGGTAAGAATAATTTAATACAGGTAAAAAATTAACATTCTTCTAGTTTAATTAAAAAAAGTTGGAGATTCGGTTATATATGTAAATAGTATTTCAAATATCGCATGAAAATCAGCAAAAGAGCATATATTGAGTTGCAGATACATCATTGGTTTTTACTTCTGAGCTTAATTTTGATTATTATTATTTTTTAATATTCACCTGGATCCTTGCATACTGTATCTCAAAAGTTCTAATTATCTGAGTTCCTAAACTATACATGATGGTATCATGGGCATCCTTTATTTACTTATCGCTTAGAAATGTCACTATTCATGAACTATTACTTCACATCTTTTGGCTATGAGTTTAGAACACACATATATATGTTTTTTGAATAGTTTATGTGTATCTTGTAACCATCTGAGCTACTCATTTATTATTTTAATTTTCAGAGGGTCACAGACATGGCTTTCTTTGCTGAAGACGTCCACCTTCTTGCTAGGTCTTTCTCTCTCATTCTTTTATCAAAGTCTTACTTTTAAAATGCTTTTGGGGAATGCGTTGGCGATGTTCTTAATTGTTTCTATGCAGTGCTAGCGTAGATGGGAGGGTATTTGTCTGGAAGATTGATGAAGGTATTGATGAGGAAGATAAGCCGCAGATTACTGGAAAAACTATTCTCGCCATTGAGATTGAGGGTGATGAGGAATCAGTACATCCCCGAGTCTGTTGGTACTCCCATAAACAAGTAATGTTTGGATTTCCCTTTCATAGATGTTACTTTTGAACGAATTGATGGAGAGTGAAGCCTCATTACAAGCACTTGTTTTTCAGGAAGTTTTGATTGTTGGAATTGGGAAGCGTGTGCTAAAGATTGATACGACAAAAGTTGGAAAAGGTGAAGTTTTCTCGGCGGAGGAACCTTTGAAGTGTCCTGTAGATAAACTAATTGACGGGGTCCAGCTCGTTGGTAAACATGAAGGAGAAGTGATTGACTTGTCAATGTGCCAATGGATGATGACTCGTCTTGTTTCAGCATCATCAGATGGCACGGTATGTATTTTTGCTATTTTGACTGTTTAGAACTTTATGATATCTACTTACGTAGTTAAATGATTGGTCTGAAGTTCTTTGAATAAAAGTTGTTTTTTGATTTATGTTAAGATTTCTGTGTTTATTTGAGCAATTTAAGAAAAAACATTCTTTAATCAGGATTGACCACTACCTTGTAGATTCGGCAAACTTAAATCAAAATCTTGACATGCTGACTCATCTTATATTTGTTTTCTTTTATGTTGTGCTCCTTTTTCTATCCCTCCGTGCATGAAAGATTTTGGAAGGAAATCATTCTCAAGGCTGAACATGGTCTGGCATACATTATTGTCTTATACTATGAGAAAATTTGCAATTCTGTGGCTGGCTTTTACTTTGAAACCCTCATCTTGTTATATTTATATGGGATTTCATTTTATTTCAAAACCATAGAGTCCTTTCACTCTCTGAGTGTTCTATTTGTTTTTGTAAGTGCTCATTGTTACATGAATCAGTTAAGTGCACTAACTTCATTTTGGGCTTTTAGGCACATACCTTACTCAATTTGGACACCCAGCAGCATGTGAGAACCTGCTTGTATTCCTAGATTCAAATTTCAAAGTTTCGGCATCTAAGTTTCTATAGTCACTTGTATAACTTACCGGTGGGTTGAAGTAGAGAAATATATTTCATGAGATTATTAAAGAAAGTTGGAATTGATCATAGATACTGTATTGTATAGTATAATACTTCTTCATAATCTCTAAGAGCTAAGTGGAAAAGGCCGAACTCCATATTCCGTTGTGAACAGACGATGTTGAGAATCCAATTAGGAGAGTGGATGACCAGCACAATCTGTTTCGACATCTCCACCACATCATGCAAGTGCTGCATGCTGAATTTCTCATCTTTGTCTGTCTAGAGGACCTTAAGATAGGATCTGTACTTTCAGATATCTTGGCTTCTACTTCAGAAGTTGGTAATGGTACTACAAACTAGATATTTACTTTGCTATTTCTAGGGAAGTGCAACTATTATATCATTCGTTGCTTCATTGAGGCCAGGAAAAAAAGGAACCTGATTTCAGGAATCAGGAGTTCTTTCTCTACTCTCTGAGTTTACAAGCTGGTTGTTTGGACTTTGGACTATTTGCTCCTATCTTTTTTTATTGAAGGTTTTGTCTACTTGTCTACAAGGTTATGTTAAGAAAATGTGATTATAAGGTCAAATAAAGAACATGTGATTCTTGTGTGCACTCACACTGATGCTATCATCATGTTGATAGACTTACCTCTGTTTGCTTCATCTCTTCATTCGCTATATTATGAGACAGTACTTTATTTTGGTTTTCTCGAATACATCTTGTGCAACAGGTAAAAATATGGGAAGACTGTAAGGCGTCGCCTCTTGCAGTACTAAGGCCACACGATGGTCAACCTGTTAACTCAGTAAAGTTCCTGGCTGCCCCCCACTGTCCAGAACACATTATTCTTATCACAGCGGTATGTTACTCCTCATTCTTTCGTATTCAAAATGTCAACATTCAGATTGCTTGCTCTATTTATTTTTGCAATCTAGTGCGTTCAAGCAACCGTTTATCAAGAAGTGGTCAAATTCTTCACCTTTCGGTTGGACTGATGGTGCACAGTACACACATTTATGGTGCCTGAGAAGTCTGCTCACATAATTATTTGTCAAATGTTGGTCAAGGAACTGGAAATGCTGATTCAAAATTCTTGCAGGGACGACTTAATCGGGAAGTGAAGATATGGGCCTCAGCCAGTGAAGAGGGGTGGCTTCTACCTAGTGATGCTGAATCATGGACGTGTATTCAGACTTTGGATTTAAAGAGTTCTTCTGAAGCTCGAAATGGAGAAGCATTCTTCAATCAAGTTGTAGCCTTACCAAGTGCAGGACTTATTCTGCTTGCTAATGCTAAGAAGAATGCTATATATGCTGTGCATATAGAGTATGGTTCATGTCCAGCTGCAACTCACATGGATTATATAGCAGAGTTTACTGTTACCATGCCCATTTTAAGTATCACAGGAACAAGTGACAGCTTACCTGGTGGGGATCATGTCATTCAGGTTTATTGTGTTCAGACACAGGCTATTCAACAATATGCTTTGGACTTATCTCAGTGCTTGCCACCGCCACTGGAAAACATGGGTCTAGAGAAAACAGACTCCACTGCTAGTCGTAATTTTGAGGTTCCTAGTTCAGGTGTTGCTATTTCAGAAACTTCTCTGGGAAGTACAACACCGAAACAACCTATAACGTCTGAAAATGCGTCTACTGCTGGATATCCCGTTAGCTCTGGAGCTATTGAGGTCCCTAACTTGCACGAGAAAGGTTTATCAGAGACTAAACAGAATATTTTACCATCAGTAGTTTCAGATGCTGCTATTCCGGTTGTATCATCTACCCCCCCTTTGAGTCCAAGGTTATCAGGAAGGTCGTCTGGCTTTAGAACTCCATCTGCTAGCTTTGAGCCGAGTTCTCCATTGGGCAATCGTGGTGCTATTGACCAACAATTTCTTGATTACTCGGTTGGTGTCCCTTCAAGTTTTCCTGATATTACTTCAATTGATGATGAATCGAGGAAAGCTGCAAACAAAAATTTGCAAAATGACATTTCTATGGTGCCAAATGCTCCTCTCATGTTTAAACACCCAACTCATCTGATCACTCCATCAGAGATACTATCTAAGGCTGTTTCATCGTCTGAAAACACCCAAGTCAAAGATGGAGAGCCAAAGATTCAAGATGTGGTTGTCAACAACGATGTTAAGAGTGCTGAAGTGGAGGTTAAAGTTGTGGGTGAGACTGGGACACGTCAGCGTGACGTAGACTATCAGATGGAACCCCGCAATCTTATTGCAGAGAAAAAGGAAAAATCATTTTATTCTCAGGCTTCCGATCTTAATGTTGAGGTTGCTAGGGAGAGCTGTGTACACTCTCCGGATTCTCTTAGTACACAAGGGAACCATCAAACTAGTGATTCTGGTGTGACACAGGCTCTTGGCCACTCTCCAAGTGTTGGTGAGGAAGAGTACCAAGATTCTTTGAAAGGTGCATCTGGAAAGCTGTCGGAAGAGGCCCCATCGGCAGCAGTTGCACAAACACCCACAAAGCCAACGAGAGGGCAAAGAAAAGGTAAACAGTCTCAGTTGTCTGGTTCTTCGCCATCTCCAAGAACTTTAAACTCTGCAGACGATTCATCTACCGAAACTGGTTGCACTACAAATTCCCCTTCTGCTGAGGCTGCTCTCTCACAAATTCAGGCTATGCATGAGACAGTTAACCAGGTAATTATTTCTTACAAGGTTTCCTTAATTAAGTCCCTCCAAAGCTTTCGGTCCAAATTGATATCTTCACCCAATCATTCTTAAAGAAATCATGAATCAAAGGTGATTTAGAGCATGAATGTAAATGGATATGTAGTTTGCTATCTCTGCTCCGTGGATCTTCCTAAGGTCTTACTTTATCCTTTTTGTCAAACTTGATTTTGTAATAGTTGAGTATACAATGCATGAGCTGTGTTAGTTTATCCTTAGAAATGTATGGTTTTCTATGAACGACCATGTCGTGGATTGTGGGAACTCTCTCCCTGTGCTATTTGTTGGAGGATTTGGCTTACAGCCCATAATCTAGACAGTTGGAAGCCAAAGAACAAGCTATCCCACACACAACTGAGACCGATCAACTATTCAGCTATCCTTCCAGTAACTATTCAGCAAGTGGTGGAGGATTGGTCTTCTTCAAGCTTGGGAAATCTTAATCTCTCCTCTATAGGAAAGTGGGCGTGGGCTTGTCTTCTCCATGCAGTGGTTGGGTGGTATGGAGAGAAAGGAACAATAGGATCCTTAAGGGTGTCTTTAAGGATGGGGATTTTCAAGGATACACATGGGTGTTAAAACTGAAATCACTGGGGGTTTGGGGATACGCATGGGGATTTTCAAGGATACTCAATTCTCCTCTTGTATGTTTGATTTGGGAGAAATAGTGCTAGAAAGTCATACTTAGAACTGATTGTATACTTTTGTTTTCCCTTTTGGATATATATACAGAGCTTTTTGTTTGCTGATCAAGAAAAAAAATATTACACCTGCAACACTCTGAATTCACTAGATCACCGTAGCCGACCTCGAAGCCTTTTGGTATCCCCAAATTAAAACTCTAGATAATCATTCTTCTCAATCCCTCTCTTCCAGAAAATGCGATGAAGGCATTCAAAGTAGCCTGTTCAATGGAAACTGACTGGATTTTGGAAAATATCTCAGAAGTTTGAAATTTTTTACTTCTCTCAAGACTACTTTACTGCCAACTTCTTCAAATATTGGAGCCAAATTGTAATCTCTGGGTTTCCCATGTTTTTTGATTGATGTGGTACTATGTTGAGTTCAGAAAGATTAGCTGATCAGTGCTGATTGACGTTTTCATTTTTTTTAATTTTATAATTTTTAAGAAGCTATTTAACTCTGTCATGACCTTAGTGTCATTTTCCTCCTTGTAAAAGCTTAATATTGTAAGGGAAGTGTACCTTTTCATTTTTATAGTTTGATATCCATAATCTGTTAATTCAATTCAAGCGCGAATTTCGATACCACTTTCCATATGCGCATTGTGCGTAACTCTTTATATTCTTTCCTCTGCAGTTAATGAACATGCAAAAAGAAATGCAGAAGCAAATGTCTTCTTTGGTGACTGGTCCTGTTAACAAAGAAGGCAAAAGAATAGAGGCAGCTCTAGGCCGTAGCATGGAGAAATCCATTAAAGCAAACTCGGATGCTGTTTGGGCACGTTTGCAAGAGGAGTATGTGAAAAATGAGAAGTTGGAACGTGACCGCACACAGCAAATAACAAGTTTAATCACCAATACCATGAACAAAGAATTGCCTGCCATGTTAGAGCGAACATTAAAGAAAGAACTTGGTGCAGTAGGACAAGCTGTTGCTCGTGTAGTTACTCCAGCAGTGGAGAAATCTGTTTCTTCATCTATAACAGAGTCATTCCAGGTAAAATCCTCACATTCATGAGTTTCCTTCTTGTTTTTTCCTTTTGTCATTTTGTGACAGTTTTAATTTCTTGCATGTATAACTGGGCACTTACCATTATTGGTTTCTGTTGTGCAGAAAGGGGTCGGAGACAAAGCGGTGAATCAACTAGAGAAATCAGTTAGTTCAAAACTTGAAGCTATAGTAGCAAGGCAAATTCAATCACAGTTCCAAACTTCTGTTAAACAGGCTCTTCAGGTATGCTGGTTCTTGAATTTTACCTAAAGGGCATTTCTTTCTTTGACGCGCGAGTCACCCAGGCAGTAAGAGAGTGAAGCGAAGTTTCTCTTCGTCTGTGGTTATTACTGCACACTTAATTGACCATTCCACTTGATTAAAGTTTCAAACTTATAGGGTTTGTTACTAGGTGCTCATGTTTTTATGAGATTGTCTTTGAAGGCAATTTGAGTTCGGGTGCATTTTTCAATGAGTTAAACTTGTTGTGGGGCAATCTTGTAACTCAGCTCTATGTTACCTGTATCATCATCACACACTAACATTATCATAACTTCACTCCAGTTATATATCCTTCTTTGACTGATTAGGGTACCATACCTACAATCTGAGACTAAAGCTTTAGACCTTTGGATTTTTTTAAATCTTGTCCTTGCCATATAATTTTACTCAAATGGTGCTCCAACCTGTATCCACCTTTTCCTGGGTTAGTAGTATTGATATTACCACGTGACTAGTGATTATTAGTTGTTTTGACCTAATTTAGCTATAAGAGGGCAAGCAGTGTATGCGAATCAATTTCTTATGGATCCTTTTACATTCTTATGAACTGTAACTTAGGAAAGTTATTCTGATACAATACTTTGAATGATGTACATGTAGGATGTGTTAAGATCCAGCTTGGAAGCTTCTGTTATTCCTGCATTTGAGATGTCTTGCAAAGCCATGTTTGAGCAAGTCAATGCTGCATTTCAGAAGGGGATGATTGAACATACAACTGCAGCTCAACAACAGTTCGAGTCGGCACAATCTCCATTGGCTCATGCTTTGAGGGTATGTTTTTGATACCACTCAACCTTTGTGGTTTTATGACTTTATGAATTGATTGTTTCTCTTGAATGCAATAAAGACTTTCTCAGCTTACGGTGTGGCTTCATTCTTGCCAGGACAACACATCCTATCGTGAAAATTTTAATTGGAGACTATCAAGCTAATATGCTACTTAAAAAGAAAAAAAACCCTTGTGAAACATTATAAAGAGAATAGTCATTGACCATGTATTAAAATTTAGTCTTGATGAAGCGAAGTTACTTTTCTATAACCTAAGTTGATAAAAAGGGAGGGATCAGAGGAAGGAGTTATGGATGAATATGAACTATGAAGTGGAATAACCAAATAAGGTGTTGATGGAGACTAAGAAAGGGGATGAAATGGGATCGAATGGGAGGGGGATAAGTTATAGACAGATGGTTAGATAAACCAAGTTCCCCTTGCCTACCATACGAAAAAAACATCACTTAGTCTGTTCGGATAAATTGATTATAGATGGGGGAAAGCATATGCAGGAGATGCTTTGGAACAGGATCAGATACAATGACTTGTCAGTACAGAAATGGGTGGGCTATCAGGTTGGCAGGAACTAGAGTCATCAGGCCGAGATCAAGGCACAGACATGACATCCTTGGAAAAACTTGCTTTCAAAAAAGCTGAAGAGAAAACATGGCGCTGAGAGTCAAGGGAAAGTGATACTTCACACGTTGAAGAACCTAGTGGGAAAAAAAATGATGGGGTTAAGACTTAAGATATGGGAGGGTAGGTTGCAGTCATGGAGAGCTGGTTTTGCATGTAGAGGGGTATATCTAAATGCAACTTACGTGAGAGTAAGGAGTGGAGTGGAACCCCCAAGGGAAGTTCTCTTGAAGAGTGCTGTAAATATTTAATTTTAATTTTGTACTTGCAGGATGCTATCAGTTCTGCATCATCAATCACTCGAACTCTAAGTGGGGAGTTGGCTGATGGCCAGCGAAAGATCTTGGCTCTTGCAGCTGCAGGAGCAAACTCCAAAGCAGCAAATCCCTTGGCTACACAACCAAGCAACGGAGCTTTGGGCAGTTTTGAGATGGTTAGTTGCTTTCGTTATGCCAGCTTTGTCTTACGAGCACTGTTTACAAACTTGTTACCACACAAGTTCCCATATTTGGAATGTTTACATTATATGGGTTTTTCTTCAGGTTGAGGTGCCTTTGGATCCAACCAAAGAGTTATCTCGACTGGTGGCTGAACACAAGTTTGAGGAAGCATTTACAGGAGCTTTGCAAAAAAGTGATGTTTCCATTGTCTCATGGTTGTGCTCGAAGGTTGGTTTCGCATGACTATTAATTACTGTCTGTTCAGTTCTAATCATGATAATTTTGGAAGGGTTATCTCATTATTTATCTACTTTTGCCAGGTGGATTTACAAAAGATCTTATCGACGGTGCCTCTACCTTTGAGCCAAGGAGTACTTTTGGCCCTTATACAGCAATTGGCGTGTGATATTAGCCATGAGACATCCCTTAAATTGACATGGATGACAGATGTGGCAGTTGCCATAAACCCAGCAGATCCAATTATCGCAATGCATGTACGGCCCATCTTTGAACAGGTCTATCAGATACTTGGGCATCACCGGACACTGCCCACTACTTCCGCAGCAGATGCTTCAAGCACCCGGCTTGTCATGCATGTGATTAACTCAGTGTTGACAAGCTGTAAATGAGAGAGCCTTCCTTCATACACTCTTTTCACCATATATTGTGAGCAATTTGGTTATAACAAGCTTTTGGGTTGTTGTTTCAAAGGGAGAGTTTGTATAGAATGATATCGAACGTTGCCTGCACAAAGGCCTCGTTTTGCTTCATTTCTTCTTGGTTTGTTAGGGTAAAAACTGTTCATCGTGTAAATGAATTTTGCATTTTCCACTCTTAGCCATCAATGCTGATTAAAATTGCATACTTTAACCCATCATACACCATGCAACACCCTACCCACCTGGGACTTGAAGTTCATCCAAATCAACAACTTTTGTATTGCATTCTAGAGTTTGATTTTGCTAACCCACATTGGATCTGAAAGTTGTACCTTTCAGACTTGTGTGGTGAATGGTATCACATGCTGTCGACTCAGACTTGTGTGGTGAATGGTATCACATGCTATCGACAGGGTCAAGGGATAAAAAAAAAAAAAAAAACTAGGAATTCAAAGGCAAAAAATTAATACTCAAAATTAATTTCATTTCTTCCTAATTAATCTTTTTCTTGAATTTCCCCCAATAATTACACCCAAAAAAAAAATTGCCACATCAGATATGTGTAGATGTGGCACCACCAACACCACCACCAAAATTTCAACTACAATTTTAGGCGGGACCTACCAACATTGGTCAGTTTCCCATGTCCTTCTGGTCTTATAACCACCAGCACCACCACCGGAGAAACTCAGAACCGGGTACCGCACCGCCGCGCCACGCCTCATTTCAAGATCATACCGAGCCTTTGCCGTTGGATCAGATAACACTGCATAAGCATTACGTATCTCAATAAAATCTCCACTATCCAAACCACCACCAGCAGCATCAGGATGAAATCTCTTAGCCATGCTCCTATAAGCAGCCTTTATTTCCTTCACTGACGCATTCTCATCGACATTCAAAACATCATAAAGATTAGTTTTCCTTGCATCAATCCTAGCAGTCTCTGCGAAAGCTTGCATTGAGATCTTCGAAGAAGAAGAAGAAGGCCACCTAGGTTTGAACTCTACCGTCGAAGTTGCTGCGAAGGATAAAGATTGATTGGCAAACATTGTTGAAGGGTCTTTGAAGCAGAATTTGAGAATAGAGATGGATGAGGATCAGGTTGAAAGAGGATGAGGATAGAAGGAAGGGTTTATAAAGTGGTATGAAAGGTCAGTTTTTGTCACGAAAGGAAAGAATCAGGAGGCGCCTGCCTTTTCTTTTTTTTTTTTTGTTTTTGGTATTGGTTGGTTGTTGTTGTTGGTTTTGTTTGTAGGTAGTACTTATCTCAAGCCCATAGAGAATGTCTGAAAACTGTTGGTTTATTGGTGGCCACGCTTTTTCGAAAACCGGTTTAATTAATACTTTACCCAAATGTTGCAAACTTCGAGGCTTACCGACAATATTTATTTTGATAAGTTTGGTCAGTTTTATTGGTTTAGTTAGTTTTTTTTTTTCCAACCCTACTATTAAGTTAAACGTGATAAATCAGTAATAATTCTTAAATATTAGAAAATTTAAACAAAATATTAGAAAATTTATCATGAATTTTTATATGATTGAGTATAAATTAATTAATTAATTAATTTTTTTTTTTTTGTGTGTGTGAAAATAGACTATCAAACAAAGAATTGTGTATTGTTGTTGAAGCAATGTGCAATAAATCAATTAAATGAGTGTAATACACTGAATCTTTGATTGATCAAATGTGTATCATATAGTGAACTTATGATCGATCGATTAAACGAGTATAATACATGAAATCTTTATTTGATTAAATTGAGTACAATTTGTCGAATCGATGAATTGGTTTTTCTTGAAAATTTCAGTAATTTACATGAAATATTTGAAAACAGTTTTAATAATTTTATTAAAATATTAGACCTAATTCTAACCCTAAATCAAAACTGGCAAGCCAAAGAAAAAGGCAAAAACTATGTGTTTTATTGGTCGGTGCTGACTCCAAGTTTTGTTTTGTTTGGCTTCTAGAAATTCTACCACACAATAAACAAGAGAGGATTTTGAAATTTGGCACGTGCGAAATGGAGAGTTTTCTAGAAGAGTTTCATTTCAGGTCATTTAATTTTTCCCTAATTCTTGTGTAATTTTAATGCACATTGGTGAGTGACTTCTAGAAGGGCTTTTGTCATTTAAGAGCATCCATAAATAATTAGATTTCTGGATAATGAAAATTAAATGGGATAAGTTTCAAAATATACACAATGGATGTTGATGGATTTTTATCCCTAGAGCCAATGAGGTAGCAACTAAGCGGTAAGTCTGTGACGGATGAAATTACAAGTCTAATGTCCAAACCATGTTGACAGCATCTGGGATGGGAGGCATTAAGGGATAAAAAAAAAGATCATATCCCTAAAGGCTTACATGCATATCGATCTATGGGTGGTATATTCCATGTTTGGATAAGATCCCATGCAATTCTAGATTTTGTACAATTGTGTGGTGGATATACTTCAAGTTATATTTAGGTTACACGGATTAGATGGTCCACCGACCATGAAATAGCAAATATGGTTCATAAGGTAGATTTTCCGTCACTTCATCTATTTAATCCAAGCTAACTCCCACATTATCTTGAACTTATATATAGTTAATAAGGTCTATGATTCATTTTTAAAAATAATAATTTATGTTTTTAAAATTGAAAACTTAATAGTTAAAATTGTTTTAGAAAATTTCAACATAAAAAAACACTTCACTTCTAACTCGTATACACAACACTTTTCACAAGAACAACTTTAAAATCTTTGACATCTCAATGTTACGTTAATAACAAAATGGACTTCAAGTAAAACACTCCAAGAGTTTAGAGCCTCAATGGAACACTCAAGAGTGTACATCAAACTTTGTATTGATACATTGAAGAATACTAATAGATGATTATATATGCACTGTATTTTTCAAAGCATTCAACCATCAAGACAAATACCACCTTCACTCCATTCTGGTTATGAGAGTTTTCAAAATTTATGTGGGACACTGCTAAAGTTCATGTAATGAAATTTGATGAGATGCTTTCACAGTTTATCGCCATTCTTGTCATTACTATTTTCAACAATACTAAAGTATCTTCAATGATATTTGTATCTCATTGCAATAATCTTTAGAAGTGTTGGTACAAGCAATGGTTCTTTACCATATCAGAATCAATTACTCTCCATTTTCCATTGATCCCCTAGATTTTGGACACAGCCATCGCAGACAAATAACTTGTTTCTCGCTCCTCTTTAGAACTGAACCTAGCCTCAGAGGTCCATTTTCCTGATTCTGGGTCTTCACCGTCTCATCTTATCCAGGACCAAATCTAATCAGCTCGCACTCACAGGCTTAATCTCAAAGCAAACCGAGCTCATCCTCTTCCAATCTACCTTGATAGAGATATTGTTATTGTAACTTTTGATGTTTGCTTCTTTGAGTCTACCGAGCAGGGAGCATAAGAGTTTCAACAACAGACTTGGTTGGGAATATTCTGGCTTTTGTTGCCAGCCTGATAGGCGACAAAGTTTCTGACAGCACGATAATGGAAGGATGTGCGGCTGAAGCGACCTTGTTGCTTTTCCAGACTCGACGATGAAGGACCAGACTTCTTTTTGGCGACTTTGTGATCCTTATTGACCTCATACAGGATGGTGAATCACAACAGCTCACTCCTATGCGTTGTGTCTGGCACCCTGTTATTTGTAATATTAAACGATCATGTCTTATGCTTCTTTTTTGACAATGTAAATATATATCTAGAAACCTTAATAGTAAGGCTCACAACTTAGCATCGATAGTCGATCTACTTGGTTGTAATAGTTCTTAGTTATTAATATATTGCCTAAGGCTTTTAACAAAAAAAAAAAAAAAAATCAAGACAAATATAGAAGTAGATGAGTGACTTCAAGTATATGCCATGAATTCAGGTTGAAGTAATATTTAGCATTGAAGCCTAATGAAGTGGATGGGAGATGACACTATTTGGCATAACGACTTGGTAGTTTAGCGTATTCTTTTGTTTTTGTTTGGTTAGAATTTTTGTTGGAAAATAATTTAAATGGCTCATTGTGCAATTTTTAGAAGATTCTTAACTATTTTATAAAATTAATCAAAAGGCCTTATAAGTTATATATAAATCTCGGTTGGTGTGGGAGTTAACTTGCGTTAAATAGATGAAGTGACGAGATCTAACTTATCGACCATATTTGCTCTTCCATAGTCCGCAAACCAGCTGATCCAAGAGTTGAAATATATTAGCATAACAAAGACAATTGTCAACATTTTGAAAGGAATTTGATGCATATTACTTTCTACTTAACAATTATATCTTAAAACCACCTTCAACACACTAATATTGAAGAGTGCCAAATATAAAATTTTCATATTTATTGTTTTTAGTAATTCCTTTTTTTGCAATTGATGATATCATAATTATATTTACCCAAAAAAAAAAAAAACATTGATGCTCCCTACTACACCCACACAATTCAAAATTTCACCAACCTTTGTACAAAAATCATGGCTCAATATAATTACAATTCAATTTTTCACTTAAAAGTAATAGTTGCTACTTGTTCAATCTAGTAGATGGATGGGTGAAAGTGAATTTAATGAAGTAAATACACATCTAATAAACTCACTCTCATTTTCTCCTATATATTTTCTTCTCTCAGCACAAACACAAAAGCATATAACAAGTCTCCAAGAAAAATAAAAGACTGGTGTTGTTATTTTGTTGTAGTGATGAGTGAAAGTGTTGGGTGCTTCTTCATGGATGGGCAAGTTAACATCAATCTCTCTGTCTCTGTTGACTGATTATATTTTGCATTTCTGGGTTTATTCTCAATGACATATTGCTATTGTAAAATGTTTTCTTTTCAGTTTAGCACAATACTCTCTCTTTTATTTGATGCACCTCGGATAAACTTTATGCATCTAATTATATATTCTTTGAAAATAATAGGAAATTAGGTTATGCACTCAAGGTGACGCATCGCGATCTTGAAAGAATGATGAAATCTCTAAAGTGTTTATGAGTATCTCGAGGTTGTAAAAAATCTCCTCTGATGATGCCACATCATCCTGATCAACAATTCTAGCCAGCCTTGTTTGCTAGTTTTTTTTTTGTCATTTTTGGATTTTTTTTTTACACTTCTGCCCCCTTCTATAAATAGTGTTTTAAAGAAAATAGGTAAAAAGTGTAAAAAAAAAAGACTAGCAAACATGACTGACTAGACTTACCAGTTGTAAAACCTAAATCCCTAACCTCACTCTATATTACAAAAAAAAAAAAAAAAAAGTGAAAAAACACAGCCTATAAATTCATTAAACTAAGGATGTCTATTACAGTTTATTACAAAAAATCGACAAGGGGATGTAGCTCAAATGGTAGAGCGCCCGCTTTGCATGCGGGAGGTACAGGGTTCGATCCCCTGCATCTCCATTTTTTTTATTTTTATTCGCCTGCTGGTTCATTTCTAGGGGATCTGGGCTGCTACTGTTATTTGCTCGATCGCTTCATTGCTGGGTAGATGCATTCTCTCGCCGTGGATTGGTCTCCTCCGATCGTCCACATTGCTCCCATTTGATGTAGCCAGGGTCTACCTAGGAGTTTGTATATAGAAGGGGCGTCTACAATGATAAATTTTATCATTATGGGCTTTTGTAGGTTCGACTCCTCTGCTACCATGAGCAATTTGATGCTCCCCATAACACCGCTCACCACTGAAGCCGACCATGGCCTGCTTGTATGGCTTCAACTCTTCTCCCCTGAGCTGCATTCTACAGAACGCTTTCAGAAACATGACATTAGCTGAGCTCCTTGTATCCACTAGTGACCTTTTGACACCTCATCTCGCTATCCTAATTGTTATGACAAGGGCATCGTTATCCGGGGAGTGGACCCCTTGCATGTCTTGCGCCGTAAATGTCAGATTCGGTGTCTAGCACTCTATCCGGGCATGTTGGATATGCAGTCTTCGTAGCGAGACCTTGTATGCAGTTTTTGTTACGGACAACGCTGCTCTGATACCAATTTGTTGCGGGCGGAAGAGTTACAAATGTCGAAATGCGAAGCTACAAACAAAATACTAACAAATACTGGAGATAACTAATTTAACGTGGTTCGGCAAACACGCCTACGTCCACGACAAATACAAACTTTACTAGTGAGAGAGACAGATTACAAATGGAGAGAGCTACAAAACGTCAGGGACGTTACAAATACAAGTGTCTAAACGACACCACACAAATACGCTGATTGCGTATAACCAAAACCAAAACACAAACAAAGCTCTCTCTCTCCCCCTTACTTCTTTCTCTCTCAGATACTCTCACAAAGGGATAAACCCTAAACAAACAGATTCAACTTGTTTCTCGAAAGAAACCAAATACAAAATCCGAAGAATTTGGATTACAAACTTTACATGATCCTCACATCAATACAAATGCAGAGAGGGTGACCTCTGCTGAGGATCCTTGATCCCAAAGGATGAGATAAACAGATTACACATTTGGTTTCTCAAAGGAAACCCAAAATCCGAAGAATTCGGATTACAAACTTCACATGATCCTCATATCAATACAAATGCAGAGAGGGTGACCTCTGCTGAGGATCCTTGATCCCAAAGGATGGGATAAACAGATTACACATTTGGTTTCTCAAAGGAAACCCAAAATTCGAAGAATTCGGATTACAAACTTCACATGATCCTCATATCAATACAAATGCAGAGAGGGTGACCTCTGCTGAGGATCCTTGATCCCGAAGGATGGGATGATCAAATGTGGAACCATTGGTCTCCTTTTATAGACGAATTGAGGAGGTTGGAACCACCTCCTCTCTTACTTGCTTCTTCATTAAGAAATCCAGGTCAAAGTCAACAATGACGGCTAGCTCCAGTTACTTGTTCGAATTGATTTCTTCTTACTTCATCCTTAAGAAATCCAGGTCAAAGTCAATAATGACGGCTGACTCCAGTTACTTGTTCGAATTGCTCTCTTCTTACTTAATCCTTAAGCAAGCCAAATAGTGCTCTAGAAGCTTCCACAAACTTCAAGCCACTTGAGGAGGTGATGAAAGCTTCTGCCATATTCTATCGCCTTCTCTCATATTTTTCAACAGTTCTCGGACTGCTCCCATCTATGACCAGTTGGACTGTTCGTGCAGGATGCACATCCACAATCTTTTCCTCGGCCTCCTGTACAGGTTCATCCTTATCTTTCCACTGGGACTGCTTTTCGCCAAAAACCCACAAATTCCTTGAGCCTCCCTTTCTGGATCAAATATTCGATCTCATTTCTAAGGCTTTGGCAGTCCCGAGTAAGTGATTGTCATCTTTGTGATAAAAGCAATATTTGCTCTTATTGCATTTAGACGGATCACTTTTGAGCTTAGGGGCCATTTGAGATCCTCCCAGCCTTTAATGGTGGAAAGGATTTTGGACAGACTGGTGTTCACTGTAGAATTGCTTTCTTTGACGAAATATCCAGATTAAAATGCAGGGGTGGAAAGCTTGATTAGTTTCATCGGGAGGAAGATTGATTTTAGTTCACCATGTTCTTAGTTCGATGCCAGTCTACACAAGGATTTTGGAAACCAAAAAATTATTGCTGAACTTTTTTTTGGGGGATCATGAAGGCTGACACAAGCACAAGTGGGTAGCTTAGAAATGATTAAGTGTGCCTATTGATGAAGGTGAGCTGGGTGTTCGGGATTTGTTTAATGTGGTCAAAGCATTCAGGTTTAAATCTCTATGGAATCTAGTGAATACCAACTCGTTGTGGGCTATTTATATGCAATCTTCAGGAACAAGGGAGAATGTGATGGTGTTTTCAATTTGTAATGGCATTGACGCGGACGAAAATTTCCACTTTTATTTGGAAAATTCATAAAAGAGCTCTACCAGCTGATGGAGAATTACGAAGAATTGGTTTTAGTTTGGCGTGGAAGTGTAGTTGTTGTGCGACCACAGGGGATGAAACTATATATGAAACATCTTTTTATGAAGGTGAAAGGGCGGAGAGAGTATAGATTCATTTCGAGTGTATATTCCATGTTCATATTAGAAAACCTGTTGAGGTAGTTTCCCTTCTCAAAGTTTGGTTTAGAAGGGCAAAACGTGCAAACACCCAGCGCACCTGATGAACCTGTTTAGAAAACCTGTTTTTATTCAAGAACCCAGGAAAACTTGATGCATTTGATTCAAACGGGTTATTCTTTCTGTAGCTATGGAAACCTTTTATGTTGTACAACAGTCTCTTAGAGAGCTTTTCAATGGTCTCCATTTCGCAGTTAATGGAAGAAGAAGAAGAAGAAGAAGATTGTTCTCCGAGGCTTGTATCAAGATGTCTTACAAATGGTGAAGTTGAAGTGCATGTTGTTGATCAGTAGACTGATGTAGAGTTGACATATACAATTGAAGTCTTTTATTATAGATTTAATAAACCAAATAATAAGCATTTTGGTGTTGCATCTTATTACTAATACTTGATAAAAGCAACTGAATGTAGATGAAGTGTAGTTATTGATCATCAATATACTCCACAACACAAAGTTGACGACGACTATACTAGGTCTTAGATGATAGCCTATACGAAACCTTCATTTTCTCTGTTTAACCAACATCAACTTGTTCGTGTCGACAAATCCATATTTATAAACTTAAGTTGTGTTGGTTTGGAGTTTCTCAAAACTCTTTCGAAAACTTTGATCTGAATAATCAAAACTGTTACAATTGATATACAAAAACATCGATCAACTGCTCCTGATATAAGCCAGATAATCAAAGTAAGTCTGAGCTGCAGTAAAAATGAACAATAGTACCGCGGCGACCAAAGAAATTACTGCCAATGAACTATTCATATACTCAAGATGCCATTCAGCTCTCCACTTGTTCCATCTCTTATCGCAGAATATGCCCAAATCTATTGACAATAAATGGAGATAAGATTGATTGAAGTCGCGAGCGACCTCCCTGCATAGCTTGTTAAAAAGATCTGCCATCTCTTCATCACTACCTAACGAATGCTGAATGATTCCCGTATAGTGAAGAAGCCCAACATCTTCAGGTGTGTTGATAATGCCATTGATGAAGAACAAGAATGATGTGAAATCAGGCTTGCATGCATTGTGACATTGTTCAAAGGCAACCACGTTACGAAGCAATGTACCTGTGTAAGATCATTCAGAAGAACAAAGCTTAGATAAAATAGGAAGAATTCATCAAATCTAGTATTTGCAATTATGTAAGGTTAAAGCTACCTGTGTAATCCTCCATGAACATAGGGGGAACCTGCAACACACCATTGGTGAAGGATATGTCCAATGTGCCACAGCCCTCTCTTTTCTTAAACTTAACACCCAACTCACGGAGTTCACTAATCGAACGAATCACGTGTGACTCCTTGCCTCTAATGAATTTCGATTGTGGCAGAAAACTAGATCGAAATAGAGCAAGGAGGTGGTCTACACTTCCAAGGGGAATACTTTTTGTCATTGCAATGCATTCGTTTCGTATCTCTTCATCTCTAGGCATTAAAGGATCAAAGAAGTTCAATGTGAGGTCTACTAGTGGAGCTGCTATCTTTGGTGCATGGGAAGAACGCGTTAAATCATACAAATGAGATAACACAAAGAAAGGAATTTGATTTTCTAGCATGATAAGGTCCCGACGGAGAACTGGCAACATCCATTGTCTAGTGAAGATGGGATTATATGTGCTTGTTTGCTTTGCAGACTCACGGAAGAGTTCAAGTATGAAACAACCATCAGTGACTAAAGTCTCGATGAATTCATCACTACTGAGATTGAGAATACTATCAGAATAACATGCGCGAACCTGGAAAAAATCATAAGTCAATAAAATGAAAATGATTCTATTAATTGAAAATAGTAATTGATCGATTATAATCAGCTGAATCATATACCTTATTTTCTAAGCTCTTCACTGCATCGAAAAGGTGATCTTGAGTGAGGCCATTGTCATGATTTCGATAAAGAAGATGGTAAAGGGACTCCCGTTTGATGTGTGCCATGCTTTCTAGCCGTGCCAAGCCATGGTGGTAAGGGCCAATTGAGACAATGTTGGGAGCATATGCTCAACTCTCCACCTGCCGCATGTTAGCAGGGACCCTGTAAATGGAGACCTTGCTTATTGCATCATTGGAAAACTCCGGCAAATTCAATTGTAATGGATTACTTCTACTGCTATGGAACCACCTTATGTTCTGAAAACCTCTTTTAGCAAGCTTGAAACCTCTCACCATTTCACAGTAGACGGAGGGAAGAAGAAATTATGCTGCAATTGTGAAGTACACCGTTGGCTATTGAAGATCTTATATAAAACGCAATGGAACTTTTATTGTTGATCAAAGTCTAGTTTATTATACAAAAGTCTTCTCAAGTCGTCTAGGAAGCCTAGTTGGCCTTACCAAATGAACATGAATTAACAGTCATCGTACTTAATAATACAAGTCATCCGAGACTAAGATAGGTCTTTAGGTGACGAGCACTAAAATAAAACCTTAACAATGATTGCTACCCAAAAAAAAAGGGCCTTATAAGAAACAGAGCTGAACACATGGTTCTGAAGTCAAAATTGTATCACTGATCCAGAGGCCAGGGAGAATTTTTTGGTGTTGAGTCTTCTTAAGATATGGTTTATAATGACTTGGAGTCTTGATTAAATGAGTCAGTTTTACCTAAATAAATTAATCAGGAAAGACAACCATGTCATTGTTTGTTCATTAGGTATACCTGCTTCCATATTCAACATTTATATTGCAAGTGGAAAATAGAACAATTAATGGAAATTAGTCTATTGTTCCATTTATACATAACTTTTCAGTTCATTTGATTATAAATCCAATAGCATAGATACCATCACAGCAGTATAACTTTGGTCTTTTGAAGCGTTTACCCGGGGAGTCCTCCCTATGCATGCAGGCTTTTTGTGCTGCAAAATTTTGAAAAGGGGAAAGACAACCAGTGATCTCTCTGTGATGTCCTCGTCCACCCAAAGGTCTTCCTGTACAAGTAAATGATAACAACAAAAAAATAAAAAAAATAAAAGCACCCTTAAAACCAGTGTTATACCAGCACTCGGCTTGTTGGGCTTAAACCTTAGGTGTTTTCTCAATCAGCATTTGTCTCGAGGCTTAGGCTGTCGGGTTGTTCTATTAGCGAATGATGTTACTCCTTACGCTCCAAGTGATCAAGAGTCACTCGTTCTTTCTCTTCAGTATCAACTTCACCTTCTTCCAATGAGAATTCATACTTCCTGTATAATCAATAGTAAGAGATATAATAAAAAGGAATCTACTCATCCATGCAAAGTCTGAGAAAATTAAATCAAACTACAGACAGACCTATATCTTTTGATTTGTCAATTTGTGTCTAAAACATGGTTTGGAAGGAGAGAGAGCAAATCTGAATGACAGAAATTTCAGGCAACAAAGCAATTGCAAATAATTATAAGCTTAGAGTATTTGATAGTATCCGGATTAGAAAACATAAAACATTCCGAGTTGAGAGTGAGTCAACTTTTGAGTAATAAAGTAGGTGCTAATGTTATCAAGTGTTTAGACATGCAAAATATAGATGAGAAATTCATAAGATGGAGGCGAAGATACAATGATGCTTAATTATTGTATTCGTACAGAGTCTTCCTTTAATGAATTCATGTTTTAAAAGAAATAAAGAGTTATTTCATGTATTTTTTTTGGAAAACGAGCGGGGTTATTTAGAATCCCCAAACCTGAAAAATAAAAGAAATAATGAGTTACATCCGAGTATAGGCTGTGCCTATTTTATCCTCATGTATAATATCTTTCATATCCTGCCCAAAGGAACTAGGAACAATTTTCATGTTTAACAAGGCGAATGGCACTAACAAATTTTTGATCTTTTATGTGTAGAAAGAAATATTTCAATTTGCGTGTCTTTGATTCATCCCACAATAGGGTATATATAAAATAGAGTTTCTTGTTTTACAAGAAACAATCTTACAGAATATAAAAACAATCTACAGAAAATATTCTAGGTTACCTAAATATGAAATTAGACTATCCTAAATATATACATGTTTTTATAATCTATAATTAGAATATATACAGCTTTCTATACTCCCCCTCAAGTTGGTGCATAGATGTCTATTATGCCTAACTTGCCAACTGAGCTGTCAAACACTTTCTGAGATACTCATTTTGTAAGAACATCAGCTAATTGCTCATCTGAGGTTACAAATGGAAAACGAATAACTTTCCTGTCAAAATTCTCTTTAATAAAATGGCGGTCAACTTTCACATGCTTTGTTCGATCATGCTGAACTGGATTATGTGCAATCTGAATGGCAGCGATATTATCACCATGTAAATCCATAGGCCTTTGTAGCTTGAAACCCAATTCCTTCAGGACATTACGGATCCACAACATTTCACAAACTCCATGTGCCATATCTCAAAATTCAGTTTCTGCACTTGATCTAGCAACAACTTTATGTTTTTTACTACGCCAAGTTACAAGGTTCCCGCCAACAAAAGTGAAGTACCCTGATGTAGAGCACCTATCAGTTTTATCACCAGCCCAATCCGCATCTGTGTATCCAACAACTTCCAATTCATTTTTTCAAACAATAATCCCTTACCAGGCGCCATCTTCAGATATTTCAAGATACGAAAGACTGCATTCATATGTTTTTCACTAGGACAATGCATAAACTGGCTAACAACACTCACAACATAAGCAATATCTGGTCTAGTATGAGAAAGATAAATTAACCTTCCTACAAGACGTTGATACCTTCCTTTATCAGTAGGGACTTGATAAGGAAGTATAGCAAGTCCATGATTCATCTCAATGGGTGTCTCTATTGGTTTGCAGTCCAACATCCCTGTTTCAACGAGCAAATCAAGAACATACTTCCTTTGTGAAAGTAAAATCCCTTTCTTCGACCTTGCAACTTCAATACCCAGAAAATACTTCAGTTGCCCGAGATCCTTCATTTCAAATTCCTTCGACAGATACTTTTGCAAATCATTTATTTCTTTCGGATCATCTCCTGTAACGATCATGTCATTAACATACACAATTAGAGTTGTAATCTTACCATTCTTGTGTTTGATAAACAAGGTATGGTCAAAGTTGCTTTGTTTGTACCCAAAAGCTCTCATGGACTTCGAAAATCTTCCAAACCAAGCTCTTGGAGACAGTTTCAGGCCATACAAAGACTTATTCAATTTACACACCTTACCAGCGTCTCTTGGGTTATTCTTCACGCCTGGAGGCATATCCATGTACACTTCTTCCTCCAAATTTCCATTGAGAAATGCATTCTTCACATCAAGCTGGTGCAAGGGCCAATCTTTATTTGCTGCAAGTGAAATTAAAATTCAGACAGTATTAATCTTCGCCACAAGTGCGAAAGTCTCCTCATAATCAATTCTATGGCATTGTATATATCCCTTAGCACCTAATCTTGCCTTGTATCTATCAATAGTTCCATCTGCATTAAGCTTCACATTAAACACCAAACGACATCCTAAAGTCTTCTTTCCAACATGCGTGTCTACTACCTCCCATGTGACATTCTTCTGAAGAGCTTCAAATTCTTCATTCATTGCTGTTGTCCATTTTGGATCCTTCAATGCGTCCTGCACGTTACTAGGAATAGATACAGTAGATAATTGATTAATAACAAGTGCATGTGACTCAGAAAGCCTATGGTTAGACATAAAATTAGCTATAGGGTATTTAGCTTGGGCTTTGATGTCTGGTTCATATTGCTTTTTAGGAACTCCCTTAGTAACCCTTTGTGATTTCCTAGGTTCAACACTTTCTAACACAGAAGACTCATTAGAGGTTAAAGGAACCTGAGGTGGATCATTCTGAGCGAGATCTTTAGTTGCTGATGTAGAAGGGGGAATGTCGTGTGTGTGAGTGTCAGATACATTTTGATCATTCGCTTCTGTCTCATGAGGGAATTGATCGCTAGGAACTAAGTGGTCAATTATCTGCCCATTGGAAGTGTCTATCTCTCGAGACAAGTCATTTTCTGCTACCGCGGGAACAATTTCTGCTGCTACAGCAACTTCAAATTGTTCCTCCAAGTGTTCCAATTCTTCAAAGACATCAATATTAGCAATAAAATGAGGATTCCCTTCACCATCGCTCTCCCCTTGAAGGGAAGACTGGAAAACTCTCCCTGAGTAATATGGCTCAGATTCATGGAATGAGACATCAAGAGATATATACATTCTATCAGTGAGCGGGTCATAACACCTGTACTTCCTTTGGAGCTCTGCATAACCCACAAAAATACATTTATTGGCACGAGGATCAAGCTTGCTCCGTTGTGGTTTTGGTATGTGGACATAAGCGGTGCACCCAAATACTCGGGGCTTCAAATTAGGCAAAGATGGGATGGACAAAAGTGTATGAAGCTTCTGATGAGGATTCTTGAACTCAATTACTCGTGAGGGAGTACGGTTGATAACATATGCTGCAGATTTCACTGCTTCACCCCAATAGGATCGAGGTACATTCATGCCAAACAGGGAAGCACAGACAACTTCCAACAACTGTCGGTTCTTTCATTCTGCTAATACGTTGCGTGTGATAGAAATACTTACAGTGTGTGTATTCCGTTCTGCACAAAAAAAAGTTAGCACAATTCAAAAAAATTGTACGACTTCTTTTTATCCGTTTCACTCAACACACAAGCACATGCAAATAAATTTACTGGTCTTGGTCTTAGAAGTCGGATTTCTAAATCACAAGAAATTATTGGGTAACAATTAAAATTGTTTCCCTATATTTTCTTTTGACTTAGAGAATTTAGTTTTTTTTTTTTTTGATTAAACAAAATGAAAAACAGTAGAGTTTAAAAATTATTACACCACACACTCGTAAAACGAGGTGAAAATAAAATTAAAACTCTCCTCACAAAAAAATAAAAAAATAAAAACTTTGCTTGACGTTTGCAGGATCGTTCAATTTTCTCGAGAAGCGTGTAATCTGTAATATATGCTTCCTGCCTATTAATACCTGCAAAAATAACAAAAGCAAAAACAAGTATCAAAACTTCTAAGACTTAAAAGAGATAACTAAAAAATAAAATCAAACCTATCCTAAAAGCAAAAACAATCTTATACCTGACCTAAATTTTTTTTTTTTAATCTAAACTACAAACTAGTGAAAATAAACTCTTAAATTCAATTACACCGTTACAGTCCCCAGCAACAGCGCCAAAAACTTGATGTAGATTTAACTAACCTAAATAAATAAGTTAATTTAACCGAATTTTAATAACTGCAAGTGCACAGTGTCTAACTGGTAGACAAGGGCAAGTACAGGTCGATCCCACAAGGACTGTGGTTGCAATTAAATTTCAGAGTTGATTTAAGCTAATTTAAATTGGGGTTACAGCAATTAAAATATCTAAACTAATAATCAAATTAAAAATAAAATAATTTTTTTTAAAGAATATGAGAAGGGAAACCAAAGCATTGAATCCACCATAGGTTCTTTGAGATTTGTGTAATCAAAAATATTGTTTTCAAGATTTAACATGACTAACCTAAAGATTAATCTAAATTCGCAATTGATTTCAGCATAGGTATAAACCCCTAGCATTGCGTGTCTTCTTACGACACACACAATCACATGTTTATTTTAATTAATCCTAAACCCCTAGCATTGCGCGTCTTCTTACGGCACACACAATCACAGATTCAGATTAATTGATTAAATCAGGCTTTGAATTTCAACAAAGGGTATTTCTAACTACCGACTAGTCTAGATAATTAATCAGGATATAATCGGTGAAAGCAAATTATTGAAAATCATAAATCAAATGTGTTTAACGTTCAAGCATAAAGAAAACAATAAATTTAAATACAACAAACTCTAGGAAACCCTATGGTTTCATCGTAGCCTTGGCGAATGGTTTAGCTGATCATGGTAGCGGTGGTCACAGCATCAATGGAGGTGGAAGTCATCTCTGCACGGACGCGAATCCCGAGAAAAAGGACTACACAAGCTCTGTGGTGGCTCAGAGAGAACTCGGGGGTGCCAATAGCGAAAACTGATTCAAAAATCAGTTTTTCTCCCGCCAGAAATCGCGCGGCTCCCCTATACCTTCGTCTCCAGCGCGACTCGTCTGCTCCGCCGCGTCTGCTTCGCTCCTAGCGAGCTTCCTCCTGCTCCAACCTGGTTTTGAACCTGCAAAAGAGAGAGAGGGTGAAGAAAGAATGAGATAACACAAAGAAAACGAAGGAGGATGCGAAACAGGGAGCCTCTGTCGCGAGCTCTGTCTCTCGTGGTGGTGGTGGTGGTCGCGTGGTCTGTTCGCGACGGTGGTCGTGAGAGAGGGAGGCAGGAAGGAGGTCGAGACGAAGAGAAGACGAGGGAAGAGGAGAAGGATCTGTGGCGAGGAGGAACAGAGTCGCGGTGGTTGCGGCTCTATTTTGCGGCAGCGGCGGCTGATGGCGTGTTCTGTTCGCGACGGTGGTCGTGAGAGAGAGAGAGAAACAGTGAGAAAGAGAGAGGTAAATAGGAAGGAGGTGAGAGAGGGGAGAAACAGGGGTGGCGGCGGTGGGGCTCGGGTGATGTTCGTTGTGAGGAAGGAAAAACAGGGACAGATGGAAGGTGGTGTCTGGTGGAGATGGCGGCTGTGGTTGTCGAGGAGGGAAGAAAGGGGGACAGATGCGAGGTGACGTGAGTGGAGAAAGAAGAGAGTATTGGTGAGATGAGGTGGTGATGGTGATGGTGATGATTGCGGGATGATCACCTTGCCGGTTTTCCTATCGAGCGAGGATTGCCGGTAGGGAGAATTAGTGTGGTGGCTGGAAAAGAGAAGAGGGGAGAAAGAACGTGGAAGAGGAGAGGAAAAGGAAAAGAGATATCCTTTCTCTAAGATGGGGGGAGCTAAATAGGATTCTCCTATTATCATGGGCTTGGTTTTTTAGGTTAGCAATTTTTTTGGTTTGGGCTTAGGTTAAATTAGGTGGACCTAAGTTTATTAGGGTTAGGTTTAGATATGTGACTCTCTGCTTTGTACCACCACTAGAATCGACCAATTGTCATTCCTTAAATTGTCGCCTTAATATCATTTCATCGTTAACGCTCAAATTCCTGCCAAGACATGAAAACGAAATAATTATTATAAATTATAATAATCGAAACACTAACATATATAAATTAAGGGATTTATTATGTAATAATTACGTGAATATCATGAAGTCCCACCAATCAGGATAACCAATCACTTCATAACATCTCTCCTTGCTATGGCCTAATTTTCCACAAACATTACACTTCTTATTTGCATATGGATTTGATTTACCTGTAAGACGATGGGAAGGAGGACCAGAGAAGCCTGGAAGAATAACTGCCCCGCTCTGAACATCCAAAATAGAGGATTCAGTAGATACAAAACGACCCATAGCCTGTTTCTCATATTGCATCTTGCGGATGTGAGCATAACTCTGTTCCAGGGAGAATTTAGGTTCCTTGCGCAGGATCTCTCCACGTACCTGATCATACTCTGAATCTAGTCCATTCAAAAACATATGAATACTCAATCGTGACATCATTGAAGTCTCATAGACTACACCTGCAACATTATTATTCTGAGAGGTCACCCTTTGATCAATCTCCTGGAACATGGCCATCAATTCGTTGTAGTAGGTAGGAATAGGTCGACCATTCTGCTTTGCTTCAAAACACTTCTTGTTTAATTCAAATATTCGAGTTTCGTCAGAGTCGTCATAAAAAGTTTTCTCCACAGCTTTCCAAATATTTTTTGCAGTAGGAAGACAAATATATCGGTTCATAAGAGAGGTTTCCATGGAATCAATAAGCCAACTTTTTACCTTTTCATTGTCTGTGGCCCAAACTTCATATCCTGGGAAATTCATATGGGGTTCAGCCTTTGCGTCAGTCAAATAACCAATCTTTCCTCGTGCTCCAATGCGCATCTGCATGAGGGGAGCCCATATGGTGTAGTTGGATTCATCCAACGAAATAGATTTTGGAAACACAGATTTGTCTTGTTGGGTGTAGTGGTGATGAATGACTTGTGATGATGATTGAGTTTCTGGCATAATTGAATTTTCGAGATTTGACTGATTGTCATCAATTACAGATCCGACCATTGAGGAATTCAGGTTTGAGATTCAAGGGTTCGGGAATGGTTTGATTTCACTGGTTGTAGTACACAACGGTTTTGTGGTGTTCTTCGAGATTCGGGATTCAAAAAAAGAGAAAAATATGTAAAACAAGTTCAAAGGATTGAACCTGCTCTGATACCATGTAGAAAGACATACTTCAATGTGTGTCTTTGATTCATCCCACAATAGGGGTATATATACAATAGGTTTATTGTCTTACAAAAAACAATCTTACAGAATATAGAAACAATCTACAGAAAATATTCTAGGTTACCTCAATATGAAATTAGACTATCCTAAATATATACATGTTTCTATAATCTATAATTAGAATATATACAGCTTTCTATACTATGCACAATATGCACTGCATGAAGAGGTGAAACTTGGGCTACCTCATGGTAATGAGCTACGTTAATGACAGATAACCATGCATGTTAACATGCTACCACATCTTCTTTAGTTGACAATCGCGTGTAATCATCTAAACTGAAAGGTTTCCTCAAAGTGAAAGGGAAAAAATATTACTTTGAACTCAAAGAATATCAGACAAAAAAAGGAAAACAGTTATATAACATTACAATAACGCTGGTGGGCATCCGAAATTAAGTTTGTGGCTCTTAAGTCAATCAAGCACTAATTAAGAAGTATTAGGCAACCTCCACAAGCTGTCATTACCTTCGATAAATTTGTAAGGATGAGGTGTAGATGAATTCTTCAAATGCCATAAATGATGTACCTAAAACAATGTAATGGATGCAAAAGGATGACTTTCTACACCTTCCATAGCTCTCGCGTGTGTTTGATATTCCAACGAAATTCCTAAACTCCACAGGGTGGGTGTGTATTAGAGCATTCTGGGACAAAGGTGGTTTCTATATCATTTATTTTACAGCATACAAGGGATCAAAATTGATCTAAGTACATGGTTCTGAAGTAAAAGATATACATCTAATCCAGAGCCCCCATGGGATTTTTTTTTGGTGTTGTTACTTCTTCCTTGTTAACATTTAGTTTATAAATGACCTTGGGGTCTAGAATAAATGAGTCAATTTTGATCGTTAGGTGTCATCTGCTTTGGTATCAGTATGCAACTACCTAATTAATGTTCAGCGTTCATATTGAAAGTGGCTATGGAAAACCCTTGACTTGGTAAGTCAATATGTTAATTTATCAGTTAAAGTAATCGAGATAAACACAAGTGAATATGTGATTGTATTAGCTGTATGTAAGATAAAGAGTGGTACATGGAAATCAAAATGTAGTTCTGGAATTACCATCACAATGCTGAAGTGATTGGCTTCCTGCTTGTTGAGCTCTTTCTTGCTTTCTTTGAACCACTGCTCCTCAAAACCCCATCAGGAGCATTTACCAAGAGATGGAAGATGACCTTATCATTAATACGTTGGAGATCATATCTGGAGAGGCAGACAAGCTTGATTCTTCGAATGGCGAGCTGCTGTCTTCTGAGCTGAGTTATCTGCGTAATCGCCTGAAAGAAACTGATCACTTGCAAAAAGACCATGAATTGGTGAAGCAGATAAGAGATGTTGCTTTCCAAGCTGAAAATATCATTGACCAGTGGCAGTATGATGCTTACTCCATTACAAAAAGTAGGAAAATTTTGGAAAGGTGTTTTCGATCTGGACCCAAGTATGATCTCGGGAAAAACATCAAGGACTTCATGGAGAAAACCAATGCAATCCGTGAAGGCAAAGCAATCCATGAAGGCATAAAAAAGTTGACGACAGAAGAAAACGGCTCAGGTCATCTGAAGGATTCCATTCCAGAGGAAGCTGATTTGGTGGGTTTCACCAAGGAGGTAAAAGAACTGGTACGCCAGCTGACTTCTGAAGAATCCAAACGTGCACTTTCGGCGATTTCCATTGTGGGGATGGCTGGCCTTGGTAAGAGCACTCTAGCATACAAAATCTACAAACATGATTCAGTTAAACGTAAGTTCAAACGTCGTGCCTGGATTGGTGCTACTGATCAAGAAAACCCTCGGTCAGACCTTCTATATCAAGAAAACCCTCTGTCAGGCCTTCTATTAAGCATTCTAGAGTGTTTTGACAAATTGACAAAAGACGGAAAGGAGATGCATGAGAATGATTTGAGGAAGGAACTAGAGGACTACTTGAATGGAGAGACGTACCTGGTAGTCGTGAACAATGTGCGGAGTTCTGAAATGTGGGATGTGTTGAAAGCTTTCCTTCCGGACTACAATAATGGGAGCAGAATTCTGTTGACAACACGAGCCAAGAGTGTGGCTTTGACGGCCAATTCAGACCCGAAGGAGCCTCCCCATTATCTTGGTTTTCGGGAAAAAGAAGAAAGTTGGGAGATATTCGAAAGGAAGGCCTTCCAAGGTGGTACATGCACTAAAAAGTGGGAGGAACTTGGACGACGAATTGCAGAAAAATGTGATGGTCTGCCACTAGCAATCAAAGTTCTCGGGGATTGTCTGCGGGATGAAAGGAAGGCAGATAAGGAGACAAGAAAGAAAGAAGCCTATGAACGTGAGGTGTATTATCGCTGGTGTAGCCGTGCAAGTTCTTATGTTTACAAGAAATCATCTGAATGCAAGGGTTTATGGACTTTAAGTTACAATTATCTTCCTAGTTATATGAAGCCATGTTTCCTTTATTTGAGTGTTTTCCCAGAAGATTACCCAATCCCAGCAAGACAGTTGATCCAGTTGTGGGTGGCCGAGGGGTTCATTGCAAAATATGATTATGAAACGATGGAGGAGACTGCCAGTAGATACTTGGTAACATTTGCTGATCAAGGTCTCATTATAGTGCTGCAGCGGACGTTGAGTGATAACAAGGTGAAAACATGTCGGATACATTCCCTGTATCGTGACTTTTGCATTTCTGAAGCCCGAAAGGAGAACTTTGCTCTGTATGTTGTCAATGTCAATGACAATAAAGAACCTGTAGAGTTTCCTCGTCGACTAGTGGGAGATGCTGGTAAAGTCGAGCAGCCTAACGTTGAAAAACTTCAGCAGGTCCGCTCCCTTCTGTGCTTCAGTCACGTTTCAGGTACATCAGAAGAATGGAGCCGTCTACTCCAAACCACCAAGCTTCTTAAAGTGTTTAACGTTTCCCATGTAAGCATTTTGCCGGATACAGTAGGAAATCTACCACTCTTAACGTACTTGGGTCTGGACAAGAATTCCTTGCAGCAAATTCCAGCTTCAGTATGCAATCTGCCAAATCTCCAAGTTCTTGATGCAAGATCCAAATTCCTACCCACTGCACCTGATTGGATTTGGAAATTGAAAGAGATAAAACATGTTTACTTCAAAGGCCCAACATTTTTGCCGCCACCACCATCACCAGTGTCATCATCAACACGTAGTCCACTACGGCGGACCCTGTCATCACTATGGCGGACCCTGTCATCACTACTCCAATCCCAATCCTTGACATCACCACCACCAAAGTCCCTGAATACCATCATTCCCAATGACACAGTTATCAATATCCCCCCGGCAGCCACAGTCACAACCAAAGCCTGCACAATCACAGCAAGTGAAACAGTCACCACCAGCTCCAACACCTCCACAATCATTGCCTCCGACATCGTCCCCTTCACAATCCCAGCCACAACCAGAACCACAAGTGAAACAAACACCGTTAGCACCACCACGAGCACCTCACCTCCAATGCCATTGTTATCTTCACAGTCAAAAGCACAACCAGTTGAACAACCCTCATCACCTCTGCCGTCGCCACCACCACCTTCAGAATCATTGCTTCCGTCATCGTCAAATTCGCAGTCGCAGTCAAAATCCCAACTACAAACAGTGAAACCACCGCCAATACCACCAACACCACCACCACCACCACCACCACCTCCAACACTGAGACTGCCGCAGACACAGTCATTATCTTCAGAGTCACAACCCCAACCCCAACAAGCTAAACAACCACCACCAACTCCGCCATTGTCATCCTCACCTGATGGGAATCATGAAGATGACCCCTATTCATTAAAACATCTTCGGACACTGTCCACCATATCTGCTGAAAGTTGCACCGAGGAAGTCTTGCAAAGGCTACCTAATCTGCTCAAATTGGGTATTATGGTTAAAGGCTACTTAAATTCTTTATCCGACAATTTGGTACTGTTGAAAAAGCTCCAAACACTCAAGTTAGTAGGTGCAATTGATTTCCCGCCACTAATCACTCTTCCTCTCAAATTTCCACCAAACCTCATCAAGCTCACCTTAACTGAGACCAAACTTGAGGAAGATCCAATGCCATTACTAGGGGAACTTGAGAAACTTGAGGTCCTCAAATTGTCAAAAAATGCCTATTCAGGAACCGAGATGGTTTTCTCTCCCAATAGTTTTCAACAACTCAAACGCTTGAAACTCGCGGGCTTAGAATACATCACCAAATTGGAAAGAAATGAAGGAGCCTTACCTAAGCTTGAGCAACTGTTTCTTTATGATTGTCACCGCCTGAAGGAGTTCATTAGAATTCAGCACTTGGAAAAGCTCCAGGACGTGTACCTAAAGGACCTAACTATACAGAGTCAACTGAAAAGTTGATGCAGCCAACGGATCGCCCGTTTCGATTCCATAATCATCAGCTGCAATAAGATCAGTAAGTTCTTTTTTTTTTGTTTAATTTTTTATATGATATGAAGTAGATAATCTCAATCCTCACAGTGAGAAACATACTAATTGATGGATCTTATATTATTTATTAGAGTAGTTCTGCCGTGTTTTATTCTTAATGCCCCAATTGGATCTCTGTAAGGCTAATGTTTCAAGGACAAGATAATCATACTTTGATTAAGAAAAAAAAAAAAAAAAGGTTGAAATTGCAAAGTATTCATTGTTACAGGCAAATGTAAGTTCAAATTTGATGGGATTACTTTTGAGTTGATTTAGATAAAACTCTGAAAGAGACCGTCTTCGCAAGCTTCATTCCAGAGTTGCTAACTACAAAACAAGAACATAGCTACAGGTAAAAAGATAAGGAAAGGGATCACACTTCGAAACTCTAGCTAGAACATTTACTTCTAAAATCATAAAGATTTCAATCTAAACCCTTTTAAACTAGGTATGTGCTAATGTTTCTGTAATGCAATCTGAATATGTTATACTCAAAGAGGAAGGTGATTATAATTTCAGCTAACCTGAGAAAAGCTGTGTACTTCTTCGTCTCATTTCTTTCTTTCATCATCTTACCTAGATGATTTGGTATTCGTAAAAAGAAATCCCTTTGACGTAATTTGTGGAATTTACTAGAATTTTTCCTCTTTTTTTTTTAATTTTTTTTCGTTAGATGAAATCTTCCCAGTCCAAATATGCAATTGAACACTTGAAAATATGCCTCTTTTCATGGAATAGCTTTTCTCCTGCACTATATAACACACCAATGCTTTTTGAAATATATATTTTACAATAGATGGCAACCTAACGATATGTGAATTTGTTTGTTAATTCTTTGCAGTAGCTTTCAAGGGGATGATCCTCTTCAAGCTTACAATTGCCAGATGTGAAAGACCTCTCAGGGTGAAGAGAACTTCTATTGTTTTCAAATTTTATGTTCATATTCTAATATGTTTAGTAAGCCTTGGTGCAGAAATTGATGTTTCCACAAAATTTGTTTAATTTTCATAAACTGAACCAACCTTTATGTTTGGTTGTGGATTATCTGTTAAACTTAGTATCAAGTAGGGGGGGAAACCCCCACTTGTGCAGAGGAGTATGCATTCTCCCATGCATGCTTTTAACACTCCTATCAATCTGAATCCAGTAAACATAAAGCAGGTGTTTAATTCTTACTTCAAAGTTCTTACTCAAACTTCCTACATTTGAATGAAAACAAACACTCTTAGAGGACAAGCAGCTTCTAAGGATGGATCTACATTGGGGCAAGTGAGGGCAACTTCCCCCACTTAATTTTTTCATGCTATTATAAAGGTTTTTGTTGTTTGCCTCCATAGTTATATAGTTGTTGTTGTTCTTTTTTATTATTATTATTATTATTATTATTATTATTCTGCCCCTTTACTTTTAAAGTGTTTTGCCCTTTTCCTTTTGAAGTAGAGAGTCAGCCAATCACTATTCCTAAACCAAACACTTCATCTCTTTCCATCATTAAAGTGTTTTCTTTTATTGATTTTATAAATCTAATTTCAACACTTTGAATCTTCTTACCTCAATTGTTGATCTTTTACTTCTACAAAAAAAAATTTCTAGTAGTTTTTATTTTTTTGTAGAAGGTAAGATATTAGACATTCAAGGAATTAAATAGAAGCAACAGAATGCAACCTTTTTAAGGCCAAGTATTAGATTTTACACTTTGTTTTGTTGATTATGTGTTTAGTTTACAAAATAACAAATTTTTTTTTCATTTTTTTAGTTGTTATTGTCTATTCTATGTTGAAATTTATTCACCAATTATTGTTGATGATATACCAAAACGGTCGTCTCTCTTCTATACCGTACACGTGTCATGATAATCTTGAGAAATGATAGGCCCGAGCATCAACACAACACTGATCCGGCCCAAGCGGCTCCAAGCCCGCACAATGCAGTCCGTCAGACGAACTCAAATCTTTACATCCTGCTAAGCCCACGCGTCTCACAACTATCTTCAATACCCGTAAGCCCTGCTAAGGTAAGTATTTCAAGGATCAACTTCGGACAGGCAAGACAATAATACTTTACTTCCAACTAAGAAACAAATACCAGAGTGTATGTCACACATGAAAACTTCTATCTATGGACTACTCTCTAATTGAGAATTAACTCTCGCATATCTAGGAGCATAATGCTAACAGGGAAACTCCTCTTCACAGCACAACTCCAAATTATAGAAGTATCTCCACGAAGATCTTCCCTAAGCAACGTCACCGATAGCCTGGTCAAACCAGGACTCCAACATTATAAATAAGACATGAGGTTGGTAAGCTAAGGTACACTACAAATTTCCTGTTTACAACATTACGCATTCCTCAGATCCCTGTTTGACTTTAGCATCGGAGTGTCATCGCTCAACACAACGGTGGTCCGTGGCTCACGTGCGTTCTTTGTGCAGGTCAACAGGTTTGTAGGTCAAGGTCAAAGCAGGGAGTGGAAATCAACAATATCAGTTTGGCACCGTCTGCGTGGACGACAAAATTCCTAACTAATCACTAGCATCATCTCTCTTCAAAACACAAAAAGATAGTGGCTACCAGATCACGCAACAACGGAGAACAAGGGAACACGTCAAACGCTCAAACTGACACTATATCATCGCTCTTAGCGGTGCCGGTGACATACAGGCAGCAGACTCATGCCCCCGCGCCAACAACAACAACGACAGACCCCAGGATAGATTTGTTGTCATCTCAACTACATCAAATCGCCAAAGCAGTGGAGGCTCTCATACAACAAAACCCTCCACTCGCTAATAGAGATCGGGAGAAGTACAAACCCCCATCTTCGGAAGACAAATGAGAGCAAGCGCAGGAAAGTCAAGCCCCTGCTAGTTTTCATTAGACTATAGGAGGTAGTGCAGCTAACGCGGACCAAACTTTTAGGGCAAACAAGCTCACCCCGCAGAACCCCCTCCGCAGATGGGCTCACGACCCAGCCGTGCTATATCGCCTCTCTGTTCCACCGTTCGTGGACCGTATCATGAACGAGACTCTTCCAAAGAAGTTCATGCCTCCAAAGCTCAACGCTATGACGAGATTACCGACCCATTCGATCACTTGCGCCATTACCAGTTTGTAATGACACTCAAAAAATGATCTCAGTCAGTAATGCGCAGAATGCTCCCTACCAGTCTAAAGAAGTCAGCAATGACGTGGTTCTACAGCCTCCCGCCAAAATTGATCGACTTGTTCAAGACGCTGGCCAAGGAAATCCTGACACGCTTTGTCGAAAGTTAATGTCTCCGAAAAGGCCCACACTACATATTCTCTCTGAAGCAGAAATCTAATGAAACGCTAAGAGAGTATGTCACGTTCTTCAATGACAAACTGACACTCATAGACGGTTGCAGCGATGACACAACCGTAATGGCTTTTACCGTGGGCTTAAGAGAAGGAAAGTTTTACTACTTCCTCACCTTGGAACCCCCTTTGGATATGGCAGAACTCCTGAAGGGCGCCTAGAGGTACATCACCTTGGAAGAGATGAAAACAACGAAGAAAGGAATAGAGGTTGAGAAGAAGCCCTCCGTTCCTAAGGATAGGAAGGAGGGAAGAAGGCGAGAGGATGAAGAAAGGAGCAAGCGAAAGCGCAATGACAACAGGTCAGACCCTGGTCGGGCCAGGCTAGAAAAAGTTTTCAACTATGTTCCCCCTCAATTCTAGCTTATCGGACGTCCTGAATTTCATGAAAAACTATGAAGATCTAAAGTGGCCCCCAAAGCAGCGCGAAGACCACTCCAAACTTGACGACAACAAGTACTGCTCTTACCATAAGAAGGGAGGCCATGACACCAACGACTGCAAAAGTCTACGACACGAGATCGAATACTAAATCCGCAAGGGCGAGCTAAAAGTATTCTTGGGTTCAAAGAAACGACCAGACTGACCCAGTGACAGGGGAGATACAATCAAGGAGATTGAAAAGGAGACTCCGGGCATAATCTATATTTTTCATGGAGTCGGATCGGATGAAGACCAGTTAAACAAATCTCGCAAGCGGTCTCCACTAGAGATGCTGACACAACTTGCAAATGAGGACATACGCATATACTACTCAAGAGTACAAAACCCCATCCCCACCTTAACCTTTACAGACAAGGATCTCGAAGGCGTCCGCGCATCACACAATGACGCTCTCGTCATTTTGGTCTCTATTGCAAGGTGGGAAATAAAGAGACCCTGGTGGATACAGGAAGCTCCCTCAATGTCTTGTTCTACAAAGTTTTTCGCAGTAGGGACCTCAAGGAGGAGAACTTGACATCCTCAGATTACTCGCAGATCGGATTCAGCAAAGATAAATGCTTCCCAATTGGGAAGATAAGATCAGCAGTGGTGGCAGGAGAGCCACTACTGAGAAAAGTTTTGTTCTTGGACTTCATGGTGGTAGACGCAACCTACAACCTTATCCTGGGAAGATCATGACTTCACTAGATGGAAGAGTAGTCTTCACCCTTCACCAGTGCGTCAAATACACCGCTAATCACTTAGAAGGAACAATACGTGGGGATCAACCAATAGCACGATGCTGCCATTATGCTACACTGAAGCAGATAGAATGTTCCCAGATCCAACTGGAGCCCACAGGGAAAGTTGAACTGAAGTCAGACCCAGTAACTGTGGAAGAGTCAGCCCGCTCATCACACGGAGACGAGATCCCAACAACGGTGGCTCAACTTAGAAACGGAGAACATTCAAACATCATGGAAGCAATCCGCCCTTAAATCTAGCAAAGCGGAGAGGTCAATGCAGACGGGAGTACAACCCCCTGGCAATCAGTCGGAGCAGAAATAAACTCCCACGCAAGGTTTACTTTTCAGTAACCTCAATGACATCAGTGAAGCGTGGCAGTTCGCTCAAGGTACCAACGATCCAGGAAGGGTCATGCGAATTCACTTCAAGACTGGATCGACCTCTCTCCGCCAACAGTTGGTCTCTTCAGTTGTTTATTTTCCTTTTCATAGTCAATGTAAAGTTTTAGTTCTTAGGAGCTTATGTGATTTGCAATCATTTAAGAAATAAAAGAGAATTACGCAAACACATTCTATTGATTACTAGAAAGATGTAACAACGATCGTCCTGAGGTGGATATAAAAAAAACTAAAAACTACTAGCATTTGAAACCGATGCAACATACAGTAAAGACTCGCTTAACCAGTCCGAGTCCATAAGGAGACTAAAAAGCAACAACAAAGGTACCAAAAGTAGACTTAGCAACTCCTCCTCCGAAGATGTCCCAAGATCAAGGACAAATGTGCAAAAAGGGGGCTGAAATGACAAGCGCAGCTAATTGCTAATTGCTCTGCCAAATTAACCCAAAAAAATGACACGCCAATGACAGTGTAGACCTTGCGACGAACTGTAGACATCTTCAACCCGACATCCGGTCTCCCGAAGGAGGTAGAAGAGGAAAGACAAAGATGACCGTGAGCGACAAGGAGGTTAAGGTCTCACAATGCTGCCAAGCGAGGACACTTTTCCCATGCGCAATACTCGGGGTGACTCAGAGATACCACCCCTGGAAGCAACGACGCATCTGCTAACACTTCGATCAATCCTAAGCTAGATGCAGGGAGTGTCTCCCAACAGACAGAGTGGCACAAGGTAACACCGAAGTGTTGGCGAATAAACGACAGACTCATCCCTTGGCAAGGAGTCCGTAACTCTTCTTTGCAATACGATAAGAAATTATAAGTTCTCAATAAACCAATTGGGAGTTCACCCAGATCAGGTGACCACGCATAACAGCAAGTCTTATCATCACTCATCGAAGCAAATGTCAGAACATTCGAAGACTCTAGCGTTGGAGATCTCCATTCATCTTTTGTATAGCTCAAAGCACATTCTTTGAGTAAGAACATCTAAAGAGGTGCACCCTGTGGAAGATAATGCCTACAACGATGAAGAAACACCATTATATAGACATAGTGGTTCACCAAATAGGCGCTTCAACATTTACTGTCAGCATTGAATACCATGGGAAACGAGAAGATGACGGTTCCCAAGGAAACTGCACAGGACCACGTTCATCCAATTAATGACGTTGCACATAATCCCATTAACTCGGGGGGGGGGGGGGGGGTAACTGATACTCAACCGCCCCGCGGTCCACGCCGTATGTGTGTTACAATGAAATCTACGTTGTACACGTAACGTCTTGATCCAACGACAAATCCTAGCTCTTCTTTTTCGATCCCATGGGCTTAGCCCACTATTCGTGTGGTATTCTACCACGTGCCTGACACGAGCACTAGAAACCCTAGTCACTTTTGACACACAGATAACACCTGCATATCACCAGTTGATTTAAGGTACTCCTGTCTCTTCAAAAGAAAACTCGTCCGCACAATGCACCCCACTGTAAGGATGTAGTCTTGCACGCCGCAGCAGGTGGAGCCCCTACCTAACATGGCAAGCTTAGTCAGCTTCGAATGATGACAATGACTTCTGGTTCATCTCGACATCTAGTCTGCCTAGTGCGAATGTCAATGATTTAGGAAGTGAGAGTCTAATCAGCGCTATTACGCCTGATAACGACGACTCACTAGGGACTGTTGCCCCCTTTGCGGACAATGGTTGTCGAACCGATCAGATAAGCCTAGCTAGTAATGACTGACAACGCCAACTTCTGATCAAAGCCCAGACCTGTAGCCCTCACTGCTCGGGTGTAGATGATTTGGAAGGTGGGAGCCTAATCAGTTCCGACTGATGTCGACGGTTCACCACGGGACCATTGATCTTCTACCGACCAGGTCACCGAATTACCAAGCCCTAACCTATAGCCCCCATTGCTCAGGTGTGATGGTTTGGAAGGTGGAAGCCTAGTCAGTCTCGACTGATGTCGATGGTTCTCCATGGGACCATTGCTCTTTTACAGACCATGGTCGCCGAATTATTAAGCCCAGACCTGTAGGCCCCACTGCGTGGGTGTAGATGGTTTGGAAGGTGGGAGCCTTGTCACTCCCAAACTGATTTCGACGGCTTGCCATGGGACCATTGTTCTTCTACAGACCATGGTTGTCGATAACTCCCAAATTTGTAGCTCGATGCGCATGGGTGTAGATGATTTGGAAGGTGGGAGCCTAGTTAGTCCCGAACTGATTTCAACGGCTTGCCACGTGACCACTGCTTTTCTACAGACCATGATCACCTAACCTCTTCATCCCAAACTTGTAGTCTGCTACTCGCAGATGTAGATGGTTTGGAAGGTGGGAGCATAATCATTCTCGAACTGATGTTGATGGCTTGCCACTGGATCATCACTCTTCAGCAGACCATGATCGCCAAATTTTCACATCCTGAACCTGTAATCCGCTGCACGCGGGTATAGATGGTTCCAAAGGTGGAAGCCTAGTTAGCCTCGACTGATGTCAACGGCTCACCACGTTACCACCGCTCCCTTTCAATACAACGGTCGTCGAAAGAAATCACAGTTCAGGCAGCGTCTTTACGCTCAAATAGGATGACATCCTTCTATCAACAGTGACCACTTAAGCCGACCTAAAAATCATCTCGCTGACGTGCGGACAAACGCTACATGGAATGCTAGTCCGAGCTTATGAAACCTGACTCGGGACAAGCGCTCTAGCTTCAAGACAATGCATGTGCTAGGCTACCATAATTCACTCATGCCAACACCCGCAATTGACAGTCAGATATACATCTTAAGGTCTCCAGAGGCTTACCTAGAGGATGAGCTACGACCTGGGTAGCATAGCCCACTGCCAAACCATCTGCAGAACACCCATTATTGGATGTAACCAAACAATAACGACTCTAAGACCTCACGAAAGAACGGGTCAGAATTATTCGTGACACAGATGGTTAGGTTCTCAACAGCAGACAGACCACTTGGCTTCTTGCTAATCTTACCAGACCAGTGTCAAAGTAAAACGACAAGGCAAAATGGAAAGCGCGAGATAAGGAGAATGGACATAATGCGGGTATAAGATGTATTCAAAATAAAATTGTTTTCTTTAACAATTGAAACAAAAAAAGTACAAGTACACATAGTCTATTCCTTTTCAGGAGGGTTATAGTAACAAAACTAAGCTTATCAGTGGAAGGAACAAGAATTTGTCCATCTAGATCACGGCGGATTAGATCCAACTCCTGCTTGAATCTGTTCCTCGCGGACATCGCCTCTGCTAAATCAAACTCAAGGGCCTCCGGACGAACCCTCTGAATCTCAGCAACAACAACTGACTGTTCCAACCCCTATCATCAATCTGCTTCCTCAGCAACTCAATTTCAAAAAGCGCATCAGAGTACAACTTCTGCACATTTGAAAAGACATGCTCCATGGTGTACACCCTCTCACGAACTACGCCAACCTCCATCACAGCAGTTGCCACCTAGCTCAAATTAAACATCCCCAGCATAAGATGTTTCAAACCCTTATCCATAGGCCATTCGAGCGTATCCTCCTCAAGCTTCAGAGCGTGGTCCATTAGCTAGCTGTAGCGTATGCTTATATGCTTCCTTAAAGTATAGTCCACGCCAACCTCCTAGTGCCAAGCCTGGTTGCTCATCTTCATTACGTCCAAAAGAAACAAGTTTATCCACGCATCAGAATGGAGCTTTCCCGAATGCGAAATTACACTAGCACCACCCTTCGTAGTCGCCACTGCACCTAAGCCCTCTTCCAAGGCCTTCCTTTTTTCACCAGCAACCGAACCTTTATTGTGAGACGACTCAGTGGAACCCAAAGAAAGAGATGAGGGCGAATTGTCCAACGGACCCTCCATCACCCTGATATATGGCATGGAATGAGATGGGGAACACTGCAGACTACAAGAAGGATGGCCCACATCACCGCGACCACTATCAGATGATCTATCAGTGTAGCGATTGGACTCTAGGACCTCAGGTGAATCCTCATCAGAAACCTCCAATAGAATGGTTCTGGAGTGGTCAACACCAGTAGAATCCGCCACAGCAACCAACATCAGCTTCTCACTCAAAGCTTCAGCCTGTTCGAAACTCAGATTCGACGTATCTTCAACCAATGCTAATTACAGATAGCCCCTCTCCCAATCGGATACTTCAGCCTTCGCCCTGGCAGGCTGACTAAGTTCACACTCCTCCCTCACTGGAGCAGACCGTTTGGGAGTCAGCTTAATCCTAGTATGGGATCTCTTCAAACTTATAAATGAGGCGAGTGTCTTAGAAAACCCCTCCGCGTCAGACACAATATGAGCCTTAACTTTGAAAGCCTTCCCTCCTTTTGGAAAGGGCATCACCTTCAGATTTAACCCACTGCGACTGAAGTTAGCAGGACATATGACTTCCTCCACACTCAACTTCGGTAAGTCATAGTCTTCATAGTGTCTTGGTCCTCTGGGCAACAAAATCAGCGTACAATCAGCGCAACAAAATCAAAAGATGAAGCTATACTTACGAAGTGGCCTAAACTCCCGCTCAAGTGGAAGACCCCTAAACTTGAAGTACTTCAAGTCCGAAGGAGCTAAGAAGCATTATTTCTTCTAGAACTTGAAGTCATTTGACAATTTCTCGAAGCAGGCCGACAATGTCATCTTGCAAACAACGTGGTCATTCAACCGAGGAGAAGTCAGCAACTGGATCACCTGCAGAGTCACGCGGACGCCAGTATCCTTCCTTCTGATCAAAATAAGAAGGATGATCTTGTACCCATTGGGTACCAACTGGGCAGGAGGGATTCTGAGAAAATCCAAGAAGCCCCAAATTTCGTCAAGAATAGGAAAATGAACTATAGTTTGAAGTATTCCACGGTGCAAACAAACAAACCCTTATGTTGGGAACATCGACGTCTGATCATCCTTCAGGGCACATAATGGCAAATCCTCAAGGACCCCAAACGTATTTCGGATTTCACCAAGGCCCGACTCAAAAATCAACTTATCTTCGAAAAACTCGAGGCCCCTGGCCAAAGAGTCATCAACACGATGGCTCAAGTAAGCTTTCAATCAAAAGATGAGCAAAGCAGAATCTCTAAAAGCAAATAAATGGAAGAGTCCATCTCCGTAGAAGGGAGGATCTAAATAGGGATTGGTTTCCCGCCTCTTCTCCATTGAACCGATGCACACTTAATTAATGAAACGCGTGGCTCAAGCAATGATTCTGACTTGATCATCATGAGCAGCATATTTTTTCAAGAAGTAACCTAATGAACCGATGTGATGGCCCACTAACTCGGGGGAGTAGCTGATGATACAAAAAATGGTCTCTCCTACATCGTACACGTGTCATGATAATCTCGAGAAATGATAGGCCCGAGCGTTAGCCCAACACTGATCCGACCCAAGCGGTTCCAAGCTCGCACAATGCAGTCCACTATGCGGACCCGAATCTTTACAGCCTGCTAAGCCCATGCGTCTCACAGCTATCCGCAATACTCGTTAGCCCTGCTAAGGCAAGTATCTCTAGGATCAGTTTCAGATAGGCAAGACAACAACATATTACTTTTAACTAGGAAGCAAATGCTAGAGTATACGTCGCACATGGAAACTTCTATCTATGGACTACTCTCTGATTTGGAATTATCTCTTGTGTATCTAGGAGCACAAGGCTAACAGAAAAACTCCCCTTCATAGTACAATTACTAATTAGAGAAGGATCTTCACGAAGATTTTCTTCCCTAAACTACGCCACCAATGGCTTGGTCGAATCAGGACTCCAACACTATAAATAAGACATGAGGTTGGTAAGCTAAGATACACTAAAAATTCCCTATTTACATCATTACGCCTTCTTCAAATCCCTGTCTAACTTTATCATCGGAGTGCCATCGGCCATCACAACGATGGTCCATGGCTCACTTGCGTTCCTTGTGCAGGTCAACAGGTTTGCAGGTCAAGGTCAAAGCAGGGAGTGAAAATCGACTGCATCAACAGTAATATTAATAATTTGATAGCTTAGAATTTTCAGTGACAATACAACATCCATTAGACAATTTACTTATTGATTTAAGCAAACATATGACATACCTTTCTAATAAGATCTTTCATAACATAACATCATGCAACAAACACTAAACAATTTTCAATACTTTTGTTAAAAAGTTTCAAGTTCCATCTCATTATATTTATTGACATAGAGCAAGTTGTGTGTGTGTGTGTGTGTGTGTGTGTGCGTGCATGCGTACGCAAGAGTAGATATTGAACCTAAAAAAAATGCATAAACTTCACAATTTGTCAAGAATAAAATTGAGGAATTTGATAAGTATAAATCAAGGAATGAGAATAGTATAAAGAAGAGGGATGGAAGAGATGTGAGGTAAGATAATTGAATTGATAATGCCTTATTCAATCTCATTAGCACCTTATATAGTGCTTATTGTGACAAGATACCCAATCAAATAGGAAGCATGTCCAACAAAGAAGACCAATTCTAATGCAACTACATGGACTGATTGTGCAGCAAAGAAGACCTTTTTCTAATGTGAACAATGGCTGACTCATCCATGACTTCTTCCTATGCAAATAATAACTCCCTGCGTGATGATCTGTATCATTCCCACCCACTCGAAACATCGTTGTCCTCAAGGATAAAGCCTGGATATGTCTTTGAGAAACGCCACTTGTTCTCCCAAGTAGCATCTTCTGTTGCAGCTCCCTTCCATTTCACCAATATCTTTGTCTTTGGGTGGTATTTTCCCTTGTGAATCACCCGACTTTGTAAAATAGCTTCAGGTTGGGGAAGGATTTCAGAGTCCTTGGAAATAGTCGTGTTTCTTAAGAAATTGGAGAAATTGGACTGAGTTTTTTCTTGAGAAGGCTAACATGGAAGACTTCATGGATTTGTGATCTGGCAGACAATTCCAACTTATATGCAACATGACCAATACGTTTCAACACTTTGTAAGGACCAAAAAATCGCGAAGCAAGCTCGAGTGAACTTCAGAAGGCAACAGTAGATTGACGATACCGTTGGAGTTGTAGAAACACCATGTTGCCCACCTCGAATTCGATTTCACGCCTTTTTTTCCGCTTTAGATTTCATATGATTTTGGGACATGGGCAAATTGTGGTGCAATTCCTTTAAGATTTCATCTCGAGTTTGTAAGTGTGCATCGAACTCGTGAATTTTTGTAGTTCCCGGAAAATACAACAACATGGTTGGTGGATGAATCCCATACACCGCTTCGAAGGGAGAGAGTTTGGAAGCGGAATGTACCGAAGTACTATAACTATACTGTGCCCAAGCTAACCACTCTGCCCATTTTTTTTGGTTGATCACTAGTGAAACACCGGAGGTATTGTTCCAACATCATGTTCACCACTTCGGTTTGACCGTCGGATTGGGGGTGACAACTTGAACTCATGCATATTGTAGTGCTCTGCAACTTAAATAATTTTTTTTACAAAAAAAAGCTTATGAAAACTTTATCACGGTCACTAACAATGGATGTCGGAATACAATGGTGACGGATAACTTGGTCGACGAATGTGTGAGCAACTGTGACAGTCGTGAATGGATGATTGAGAGGAATAAAATGAGCATATTTGGTTAGTCGATCGACCACAACCATTATAACTGATTTACCTCTTGATCTAGGAAGCCCTTCTATGAAATCCATGGAGGCATCTGACCATATCTTGGTGTGAATCGAAAGTGGTTGGAGAAATCCAGCCGGTACCAAGCATTCGGTTTTGCTATGTTGGCATATATCACAATTGCAAACTTCTTCACAGATTTCTGCATATTAGGCCAAGAGAAACAAGATTTGATTTTTGCATGAGTTTTATGGTACCCAAAATGCCCGCCGATAGGTGTGGAATGATGTTCTGCTAAAATGACTGCGAGAAGTGAAAAAGTCGGAGTTAGAAGAATTTTCTTTTTATAGAACCATACCCCATCTCGCTTGATATACTTTTGTGGCCTGAATTGAGAAGATAACTCTGTGATCCTCGAGTAAAAAGAATAAGTGTGTACGTCTTGGAGTAGAGACCACCAATTAGCAACGGGTATTGAAATTGCTGCCAATTCAAATTCGGCTATTCTGGAAAGTGCATCGACACCTTGATTGTCTTTGCCCTTTTTGCATTCAATCACATACTCAAATCCCAATATTTTGGGAAGCCAACGTGCTTGCACAGGGGTGGTGATCTTCTGCTCCAATAAAAATTTAAGACTCCTTTGATAAGTGCGAACAACAATTGGCTTACTCGATAAGTAAGGTCGCCATTTACTCGCTGCTTTCACTAACGCCAACAATTTTTTTCATAGGTGGAAAGCGACAAAGCTGAGTTTGTCACGCCCTGACCCGCCACGGGAATCGCAGCGTGCCGATGCGTGAACTACCACGTACACAGGCGGATCGTAACCGGCCACAACATCATAATATAACACATTCTTGATACGATAAACAAACGGAAATAAAACTACGCTAAAGTTTGGACAAAATAGATATATAATTGAATCGCCCCGCCAGAGTCATAGCGACCAAAACAAATATACAAACATCTAGTTTAACAATATAGTACATCTGAAACAAAGAGAAAGCAAAACATACCCGTACAGGGTGGACACAACCAAAAAGCACAAGACGCTCCTACAACAAAAACCGAGGCCTACGCGCCACGATCAGCAGGAACTCCAACACTGCCTGCACTCCAATAGAAGCACACCCCTTGCAGGGTCAGCAAAGCATAAAGCTAGCTGGTGCGAGCGAACTAAATACAAATAACAGAATAATAAACACGAAAAATTCATGCCACACAACAATGAATAAGCAACAAGTTCTAAAGTCTAAATCACACCGTGTCTCTACAGACATGTTTCTAAGTTCAAGCAACAACACAAACATTTCAGATTCAACAATAACTACCAGTTTACGATATATGCCGATCATTACACACGATTCAAACATGATAAATATCAAGCAAGGGAAATAAAACAATCTTATAATTCTTCCTAGCCTCCTAGGTATAGCAATTAGGTTGAAACCAAAAATCCTGTAAAATCCTGTATAAGTGTCTCATATCGTAGGCATCCGCATACCCTACGAATGTGTCTCACCCAGACACATCCCACAACGTGCACCAGTACCACTTCGGGCTTGTTTGTATCCTAATGGGGTGCCATCTGCCAGGATACAAACTCAAACGTCCCGAACGACTGGCCTAACACGGCCAACCTAACATAATCAAAATCAAGCGCGCTGGGAGGGAAAGCGAGTAATCTCCAAAGCACGTCCTCCGGGACCCGTCCTACTGCACTCTATAGTGGCAAGTGCGTGCGGGAGCTCACCGCACCTCAGCAAGCTTGCCACATGCAATAGCGTCCACACTGTCAGGTGCGAGTCATCTCAAGCACCGTCCAACTCACGATGCGAGCAAGCTCCTAAGCATCGGCACAACAGGCATTATAGCGGGGTAAAGACACTTATGCTACTATCCACATGCACAAATGACGAGTCTGTACATAACCAAAAGTAACAGACGTGCAATCATAAACAATTCGGCAATTTTTATAAAATCACGACTATGCCAGGGTCCCAACATGACCCAATTCACCACAATAAATATATTCGAGTCGCTTATCATACATGCTCAAGACTCGAAAATCCACAGTAAAACATGATAGGCTATGCAACTCGATAACAAAACATACAAGTCTCATATCATTACACCAAAGCCTAATCACACCAAAATTACTATTCGATTTCATTCAAGTAAATCATGTTTTCCACAAATCCACTGCATAATTCAGTCACACATAACTAACACAATCCTCGAAATATCTGAAACTCCGAATTTCGGATTGGGATTCAATTCTACACAATTACCGGTATAATGTAAAAATTCAATTCAGGATTTCAAGTAATTATTTTATCAAAATAAACATTATAGTTCCACTCACCTGGCGGAATGGATTTTCAAAACCCAATTCCTACCGGTCGAAGCTCCAAACACGCAAAATCACAAATGCGAGACCACGAAAATTAGAAAACTGCAAGGCGGACTCGGAAATGAGTAAACTAGCCGAAAACTGAAATAAATAAATAAATACAAGTGGCGCGTGACGGAAAGAAAAACTTATAGGCACTAAAAATTCGGCAACCACCCCGCCGCAACCCAAAGTGGGGCGAAAACGTGCCGAAACCCTCCCTACCCCGGTCTGATCTTTACCAAACTGCACACCAGCACGTAAAAGGGTCTAAGGACACTCAGAGTCACGAAATTGAGGCTCACCCACGCACCCAAAGCCCGGATTCACGCCAAGGAACCCTCCAAACAAACATGCACCCTGATTTTTTGAAAAATTTTTGGCCAACCCCAAAACAGTCTTGCATGTCGGTTCTAAGGGCTCCCAAGGACGCCACCAAGGCCCCAACACGGCTGATCGGAGTTATGAACACCGATCAAACCCCAATCCAAATGAAAACTGATTTTTTTTTTTTTTTGGAAAAAAAACAACTAAGAAATACAGAGGGGAAAGAAGAGAGGACGAACCGAGGAGGAGGAGGTGAAGTTGGGGGACGAAAATCCACGAAAATGGCCGAAAATCCGCAAGAGCAAAATGCGTCGCTCGCTGGAACGAACAGAAAAAAAGAAAGAAAGAAAGAGAAGAAGAAAGGGGGAGGGGAGGGTCGTTCTGTTTTAAAGGGGTGGGTGGCTATGTGCCCCCACCACCTTTGCTGAGTACACCCCGCCCTAATTAAAAATCTTTTTTTTTAAACTGCAGGTCTTACATCATACACACCTTAAAAGAGATATCGTCCTCGAGATCGGACAAAAGCCACGACAAGAAAACCTAAGCAAAAAGCTCGGGGTATTTCTGTCTCATCTGATCCTCCAGCTCCCAAGTCACGTCACCCGCTCGGTGGCTCCACTGAACCTTCACTAACTTCACTATCCTCCGACGAAGTTGTTTCACATCATCATCAACAATGGCTATTGGCCTCACTGGATACGTCAACTCATCCAAAATCTCCACCTCAGCAGGCTCTATAATCTGTGACGGGTCTGCCAAACACTTCCGCAACATGGATACGTGAAACACGTCGTGGATACCTGACATACTCTGCGGCAAAGCTAATCTGTAGGCCACTGGTCCAATCCTCTCAGTAATCTCATATGGCCCTACTTACCTCGGTGCAAGTTTCCCACGACTTCGAAACCTAACAACTCCGTGCATCGGGGAAACTTTCAGAAAAACCCTGTCACCAACATCAAACTCCAACTCCTTACGCCTCCTATCAGCGTAACTCTTCTGTCTACTCTGGGCTGTCAACAACCGCGCTCTAATCAGCTCAATCTTTTCAGTAGTTTCTCTGATTACATCCGGCCCCATCACAACTGACTCTCCAATCTCTGCCCAACAAACAGGGGACCTACACAGTCGTCCGTAGAGTGCCTCAAACGGTGCCATGCCGATACTTACATGATAGCTGTTGTTGTATGCAAACTCACATAACGGTAGGTAATCTTCCCAACTGCCCCCAAAGTCTAAAATGCATGCTCTAAGCATATCTTCCACTACCTGATTCACTCGCTCAGATTGGCCATCTGTCTGTGGATGATAAGCTGTACTCATGTCCAATCTAGTACCCATAGCTTGCTGAAAGCTCTGCCAGAAGTGGGCTGTGAAAAGCGGATCTCTGTCGGATACAATCGAAACAGGCGACCCATGAAGGCGAACTATCTCCCGAATGAACAACACTGCTAGACTGTCTGCCGTCCGATTCATACTAACAGGAATGAAATGGGCACACTTCGTCAACCGATCAACAATGACCCATATCGACTCATTACCTTTCCTCGACCGTGGAAGTCCATCGATGAAATCCATAGTGATATACTCCCACTTCCACGTCGGGATATCCAATGGATGCAATAACCCAGACGGTCTCTGATGTTCGGCTTTCACCTGCTGACAAATCGCACACCGTGCCACAAACTCTCCAATGTCTTTTTTTCATGCCATGCCACCAGAAAGAACGTCTCAAATCTCGATACATCTTCGTTCCACCGGGGTGAATGGTGAAACGAGATCTATGAGCTTCCTGTAAGATATCTCTTCGCAACTCCTCATCAGACGGAACACAAAGCCGCCCACGAAATCGCAACCCTCCATCTGAACCCACTGACCAATCGGTAGGGCACTCATCCAATGTGTCCACTACCAAATCTGCTATCTGCCTCGTAATCACTGGATCAGAGGTCTGTTTCTCCACCACTCTACTGATCAACGATGGATAAACTGCTAAACCCGCTATCATGCTGCCCTCTGTACTGAAAGTAGGCTGAACTGCAAATGAAGCTAATGTCTCAAGTGTTCGGTACTCCTGAATCATCATGGTTGCCATCACTGCATGTCGCCTACTCAAGGCATCTGCAACCACATTGGCCCTACCAGGCTGATACTGTATCTCGAAGTCATAACTGCTAAGGAAATCAACCCATCGTTGTTGCCTCATATTCAACTCCCTCTGAGTGAATAAGTACTTCAAACTCTTGTGATCTGTGAACAACTCAAACCTCTCACCATACAGATAATGTCTCCAAATCTTCAAAGCAAAGACTACGGCTGCCAACTCTAAATCATGTGTCAGATATTTTCGCTCGTGGGGTTTCAACTGTCGAGACGCATAGGCTACGACCTTCTTGCCTTGCATCAACACTCCACCCAATCCTGTACCGCAAGCATCAGTAAATACCACCAGTCGGCTACCAGGTGTCGGAATAGTCAACACTGGTGCTGAAGTCAACCGAAGCTTCAAAGTTTCAAAAGGTTCTTCACACTTTTCTGACCATACAAAAGGAACATCCTTCCTAGTTAACTGAGTGAGTGGTGCCGCGATCAAGGAAAATTTCTCGATAAACCGTCGGTAATAACCAGCCAAACCCAGAAAACTACGAATCTCTGTCACATTACTAGGTCGTCTCCAAGACTTCACTGCTTCGACTTTCTCGGGATCCACTGCAATACCTCCACTAGAAATGACATGCCCAAGAAATCGAACTTCAGGCTCCCAGAAGTGACACTTACTGAACTTCGCATACAACTGATTTTCTCTAAGTGTCTGCAAAACAATGCGAAGGTGCTCTCTGTGCTCCTCTAAACTCCTCGAGTACACTAAGATATCATCAATGAAGATTACCACAAACTTGTCCAAGTACGGACTGAACAATCTATTCATCAAATCCATGAAGAAAGCTGGTGCATTTGTCAATCCAAATGGCATGACTGAAAACTCATACAAGCCATAACGGGTCCGAAAAGCGGTAATTGGAACGGAATGTTCCTCAACTCTCATCTGATGGTACCCAGACTGCAAATCTAACTGTGAAAACACTACGACTCCCCTCAACTGATCCAATAAATCATCAACCCGAGGCAATGGATACTTATTCTTGATGGTCACTTTATTCAGATCTCGATAATCTATGCACATCCTCAATGATCCATCCTTCTTGGATACAAATATTGCTGGAGCTCCCCAAGGTGAATTGCTCGGACGAATAAACCCCTTCTGAAGCAACTCATCAAGCTGTACTTTCATCTCTTCCAATTGCTTAGGTGCAAGTCTGTACGCTGATTTAGAGATAGGTGCAGTACCAGGAACCAGATCAATCCGAAACTCTACCTCACGACGTGGAGGGATACCAGGAATCTCTTGGAACACATCAGGAAACTCACACACAACCTCTACCGAACTAGTATCGGGACAAGACATCTCAAGAGAGCTAAGAAAACGCGACATCAACGAAACCGAATCGGGCTCACAAGCCAACACACGAGGCGAAACATCAGGTGGCGCTAACATCACCGACCTATGCAAGCAATCAATGATCACCGGATGAATGGACAACCAATCCATCCCTAGAATCAATTGATAGCCCTCAAAACTCAAAACAATAAAGTCAAACACAAAGCTGTACCCCAACAAGGAAAACTCGAAACTGGGACAAAATTCCCATAACCAAACCGAACTGCCCAAGGGAGACACCACGCACAAGGGCTCTGGCAAAGGCACCACCTCAAGGTTGTCTCTAACAACCAACTGTCTAGAAATAAAAGACCTAGATGCTCCTGTATCGAAAAGAGCCCTCAACAGGGAAGACGACGAATGCACAAAACCTAGCACCCAACACATATATCATGAATCACATAACAACACACTAACATGCAATTTTTCGTACGCGTAATGCACATAACACAATCTTACTACAACTGGCACACACAAAATGACAATAAAAATACATAAAATAACATACCCTCAATATTTCCCTGACCGGGAATAGCTGCTAGGCGAACAGGCGGTGCTGGGAGAGGGATTCTCTGACCACTTCCAGACGCAGGTGCTAACTGTCTCTGAGGCGCCCTCTGTTGTGCTGGTCCAGCCCTATTCTGAGGACAAAGTCTGGAAAAGTGCCCCAATTGTCCACAAGTATAACAAACTATATGATCCCATCGATTTGTCTGACCTCTTGGACAATTACGGGCTATATGTCCCTCCTGACCACAAGTGAAGCAACCACTCCTAGTTCCGGTCTGACCATCCCACCTAGGCTGTCTCTGTTGCTGCTGCTGCTGTCGATGATCTCCTCTGGAACGTTTGTCGCCTCTACGATCTCGGCCAGTCCTAACTGGTCCCCCTCTACCAGGGTCTCTCTACTGGACAACGGCACGCTCTGGCTGCTGTGCCTGCTCAATTGTCTGGCTTCCTCGGCCAAACCTTTGACTACGTTCTGAACCTCTAGCTCGTCGAACCAAAGTCTCCTGTCTACACTCAGCGTCCACTCGTTCCTGACTCAAAGTGATATCCACTAATTTATCAAAAGGACGATCAATCATCACCATCAACTGTTTTCTTAGGAACGGGTTCAGACCACTCAAAAATTTTCTGTTCTTCTTCTCGGGTGTGTCTATAAAATAAGTGGCATAGCGGCTCAACTGTGTAAATTCGGACAAGTATTCAGAAACAGATCTAGAACCCTGTTGTAAATGTAGAAACCTGTCCACTATCTCAGCTCTTACAGAATCAGGAACAAAATGTTGTTCAAACACCTGACAAAATGTATCCCACTACATCTCTGACACATCACGGCTCTGCCTCACTGTATCCCACCAGTACATAGCCTCTCCGTCAAACTGGTGTGCTGCTAACTCAGTACGCTGTATAGGTGTCAGCACCATCCTCTCAAATATGAGCTCTACCTTACGGATCCACCGATCCGCAGCTAGAGAATCTCCAGTACCATCAAACCTTTCACCACCCAAGCTGACGAAATCCCTGTTGCGCCGAGTAAACGGATCCTCTGGCTGACTCCCTTGCCTCACATTCTGTGCCAACTGGGTCATAATTTCCATAAAAGCCTGAGAGATGTCCTCCCTTGCAGCGCCTGATCCCTCACCCTGAGATCTCTGACCACGAACCATCACCAAACAATCTCTACGAAAAATAAAACACCCATACCATACATCAAACAACACAACAAAAGTCCTAACTCCTCTACCCAATCCACTCAAGAAAGTGGTATACGATGATGTTCTATGTGAACCGGTAAACAATGGCTCTGATACCAAGCTCTGTCACGCCCCGACCCGCCACGGGAATCGCAGCGTGCCGATGCGTGAACTACCACGTACACAGGCGGATCGTAACCGGCCACAACATCATAATATAACACATTCTTGATACGATAAACAAACGGAAATAAAACTACGCTAAAGTTTGGACAAAATAGATATATAATTGAATCGCCCCGCCAGAGTCATAGCGACCAAAACAAATATACAAACATCTAGTTTAACAATATAGTACATCTGAAACAAAGAGAAAGCAAAACATACCCGTACAGGGTGGACACAACCAAAAAGCACAAGACGCTCCTACAACGAAAATCGAGGCCTACACGCCACGATCAGCAGGAACTCCAACACTGCCTGCACTCCAATAGAAGCACACCCCTTGCGGGGTCAGCAAAGCACAAAGCTAGCTGGTGCGAGCGAACTAAATACAAATAACAGAATAATAAACACGAAAAATTCATGCCACACAACAATGAATAAGCAACAAGTTCTAAAGTCTAAATCACACCGTGTCTCTACAGACATGTTTCTAAGTTCAAGCAACAACACAAACATTTCAGATTCAACAATAACTACCAGTTTACGATATATGCCGATCATTACACACGATTCAAACATGATAAATATCAAGCAAGGGAAATAAAACAATCTTATAATTCTTCCTAGCCTCCTAGGTATAGCAATTAGGTTGAAACCAAAAATCCTGTAAAATCCGGTATAAGTGTCTCATATCGTAGGCATCCGCATACCCTACGAATGTGTCTCACCCAGACACATCCCACAACGTGCACCAGTACCACTTCGGGCTTGTTTGTATCCTAATGGGGTGCCATCTGCCAGGATACAAACTCAAACGTCCCGAACGACTGGCCTAACACGGCCAACCTAACATAATCAAAATCAAGCGCGCTGGGAGGGAAAGCGAGTAATCTCCAAAGCACGTCCTCCGGGACCCGTCCTACTGCACTCTATAGTGGCAAGTGCGTGCGGGAGCTCACCGCACCTCAGCAAGCTTGCCACATGCAATAGCGTCCACACTGTCAGGTGCGAGTCATCTCAAGCACCGTCCAACTCACGATGCGAGCAAGCTCCTAAGCATCGGCACAACAGGCATTATAGCGGGGTAAAGACACTTATGCTACTATCCACATGCACAAATGACGAGTCTGTACATAACCAAAAGTAACAGACGTGCAATCATAAACAATTCGGCAATTTTTATAAAATCACGACTATGCCAGGGTCCCAACATGACCCAATTCACCACAATAAATATATTCGAGTCGCTTATCATACATGCTCAAGACTCGAAAATCCACAGTAAAACATGATAGGCTATGCAACTCGATAACAAAACATACAAGTTTCATATCATTACACCAAAGCCTAATCACACCAAAATTACTATTCGATTTCATTCAAGTAAATCATGTTTTCCACAAATCCACTGCATAATTCAGTCACACATAACTAACACAATCCTCGAAATATCTGAAACTCCGAATTTCGGATTGGGATTCAATTCTACACAATTACCGGTATAATGTAAAAATTCAATTCAGGATTTCAAGTAATTATTTTATCAAAATAAATATTATAGTTCCACTCACCGGGCGGAATGGATTTTCAAAACCTAATTCCTACCGGTCGAAGCTCCAAACACGCAAAATCACAAATGCGAGACTACGAAAATTAGAAAACTGCAAGGCGGACTCGGAAATGAGTAAACTAGCCGAAAACTGAAATAAATAAATAAATACAAGTGGCGCGTGACGGAAAGAAAAATTTACAGGCACTAAAAATTCGGCAACCACCCCGCCGCAACCCAAAGTGGGGCGAAAACGTGTCGAAACCCTCCCTACCCCGGTCTGATCGCTACCAAACTGCACACCAGCACGTAAAAGGGTCTAAGGACACTCAGAGTCACGAAATTGAGGCTCACCCACGCACCCAAAGCCCGGATTCACGCCAAAGAACCCTCCAAACAAACATGCACCCTGATTTTTGAAAAATTTTTGGCCAACCCCAAAACAGTCTTGCATGTCGGTTCTAAGGGCTCCCAAGGACGCCACCAAGGCCCCAACACGGCTGATCGGAGTTATGAACACCGATCAAACCCCAATCCAAATGAAAACTGATTTTTTTTTTTTTTTGGAAAAAAAACAACTAAGAAATACAGAGGGGAAAGAAGAGAGGACGAACCGAGGAGGAGGAGGTGAAGTTGGGGGACGAAAATCCACGAAAATGGCCGAAAATCCGCAAGAGCAAAATGCGTCGCTCGCTGGAACGAACAGAAAAAAAGAAAGAAAGAAAGAGAAGAAGAAAGGGGGAGGGGAGGGTCGTTCTGTTTTAAAGGGGTGGGTGGCTATGTGCCCCCACCACCTTTGCTGAGTACACTCCGCCCTAATTAAATTTTTTTTTTTTTTTTATTTTTAAACTGCAGGTCCCAAAGAGTTCTTCAATGCCTCACTAAAGTATGCTACAAGCCTTTCCTCTAGCATCAAAATAAGCCAATACCAACTCCACAAGCATCACGTTCAAGTACAAAGGGCTTAGAAAAATCTGGCAACCGTAATACTGGCGGGGATGTAAGAGCGATCTTCATGTCTTGAAATGTTGCATTTGCGTCGGGAGTCCACTGGAACCTATCTTTGGTGAGAAGATGAGTTAACGGTGTAGCCAAGGTGCCAAACCCGCAAATGAATTCCCTGCGAATCCAATAAACACCCGCAAGGATTTGAGCGTTGATGGAAGAGGCCACTCTATTATGCTATTTATTTTTAATGGATCAACTGCAACTCCAACTTGTGAAATTGAATGGCCAAGGTAATTTAACTTTAAAACTCCAAATTGACATTTTGATCTTTTTACAAAAAGTTTGTTAGTCAATAAAATATTCAATACAGTTTGCAAGTGTAGCAGATGCTCCTCCCAATCTCGGCTGTAAATCAAGATATCATCGAAAAATACCAAAATGGATTTTCAGAGATCTAACTGAAATAGATCATCCATGAGACTCTGGAAAGTTGAAGGCGCATTGGTAAGGCCAAAGAGCATCACGACGAACTCGTAATGATCTTCATGAGTTTGAAAGGCTGTCTTGTGAATATCTTGATCTTGAACTCAAATTTGGTGGTAACCTGAGCGTAAATCAAGCTTTGAAAATAATTTAGCACCGTGTAATTCATCGAGCAATTAGTCAATAACAGGAATGTGATACTTATCTTTGACACTGATGTTGTTGAGAGCCCGATAATCAACACAAAATCACCATCCACCATCTGATTTACGAACCAACAACACTGGCGAGGAGAAAAGACTAGTGCTTGGCCGAATTAACTTGGAGGTGAGTAGCTCATTGACCATTTGCTCTATCTCTGCCTTTTGATAGTACGGGTAGCGATAAGGGCGCACACTAACAGGTCCCGGATTATCTTGTAGAGGAATGTCATGGTCATGGCTGCCATGTGGTGGCAAAGTGGAAGGTTCCACAAAGATCACTGTATTGCTGCAACAATTATTCTACTTCAGCTGTGTGCTATGAAGTGGTCGCAAGATCATCACAAAATGTGATTTGTAAAAGATAGCCAAATCCTTCCAAGTTGTGAAGTTGCTTACTGTTCAAAGCTTTTAACCCAGATCTTTGCAACCTTTGAAGCTTGTACCGTTGTCCATCTTTGGTGAATGGAATTGTGAGGTCTTTATAATTTGACTCCATTGGCCCCAATGTTTCCAGCCACTGCACGCCGAGGACTCCCTGACAAGTTGCTTCGGGTAACACAAAATAGTCAGCCGTGATTTCACAGCCTTGAACCATCAAGGTGAACGACCAACACAATCAACATGTTGCCGATTAGCCACCATCACCTGTAAAGATTTATCATGAACAACTGGTAACTTATATTTTGCAACAATATTTTGATCAATAAAAATGTGTGTACTGCCGCCATCTATAAACATTGTGATGTCATTATCCTTCATTTTTCCCAGCACTCGAATGGTTTGTGGGTGGTTTGTTCCGGCCACGGCGTGGAAGGAAATTTTGAGAACAGGTTCTAATTAGTTGTCTGGGTGGTCTTGTGGCTGGGGTTCGTTGAATTGGATATCCTCAATCATGTTATAGTTGAGGTCTTTGGCAACGGTGTCCAGGGACATTTTCATCACAGTAAAAACAAAGGCCTTTCTCTTGAAGTTCACGTGCTTATTAGCCGGTTATTCTCTTGAATGTAGGTGAGAATGTGGGTGGAATAGTACCAATGGTTTTGGTATTTGAATTGGTGGGTGGTGGACCATGGAGACTCGCTGTTTTTGGTGGTGTTGAGGTGAATCAATGGACGGTGGCTGATTTTTTAAGGATTGCATTTCACTCTTCTATCAATCGAGCGACCCCAATGGCTTCGGACAAGGTTCGAGGCTTTTTTATTTTGACATCCAATCACATTTCTTCCTTTAATCCTACAATGAAACAACCAAGCAAATAAGTGTCTGGAAAATCATCAATCAATTGAGAAAGACGTTAGAATTCTTCTTGGTACATAGCAATAGTAGATGTTTGTTTGAGGAGGGTAAGAGCTTCGGATGGATCATCGAACTTGATGGGACCAAAATGATGTAATAAAGCCTTGGTAAAATCTGTCCATGTCAATGGGCCTTTGAATTTGGTCAACCATCAATGCCATTGCAAGGCAATCCTTTCCAAGTGAAATGATGCGAGTTGTACCCATTGATGTGTGGATATATTTTGGAACTCAAAATATTGTTCAACATGATAAATCCATCCAGTTGGATCGTCACCAGTGAATTTTGGGAAATAGCGTTTGAGGTTTGAATTTGGGGCGAGAGGGTGAGAGGTGTGAGTTACAGGCAAGTTGCGATTGGCTGGCTGGGAGCGTCACCGACAACAAAGGGGTTTACTTCATCCTTGTTTGGAACTTGAGGTTGGTTGTGAGATGCTTTTAGAGCTTGAAGCTCTGTGAGAACATTTTGGAGGGTGGTGTGCACTTGGTCAAAACTAGACTCATGGCGAGCTAGTATTTCATTGACTTCGTTGCAAAATTCGGCGTTGGTTTTGCCTCGGGTATCCATTAGGATTGAATGGCTCTAATACCACTAATAAGTATAAAGCAGGGAATGTAAAGAGTATAAGAAGAGGGATGGAAGAAATGTGAGGTAAGATAATTGAATTGATAATGTTTTATTCAATCTCATTTGCAATCCACCAATTGTATCTCATTTGGTCAGACATCTACTCTCTTTGTGAATCCAAAACTAGAGGAGTTTTAAGAGCGCCTTTCCCCACATTCATCTTCGAATTTTAAAATTGTTTGTGTCTGTACATTCAACACAATTAGAACACGTTTGGATTCCTCTCATCTGGAGATACCTGGTGATATATGTTGTTCCCTAAATTTGAAGGGTGAGAAAGCCTTTTCATTCACAACAAAATCGCTTCTTAAAGCCCAATGGCAATTGAAAAAATGAATGATTATGATCTGATTACAAAAAATGTGCGAAATTTGGAATATGGAAGTTGCAGGATGATGGGAATGATAGCCACGATGGGTACTAACACCAATATCGTCACTCTTAATCCAAAGAAAAATAAGATGCATTTATGTTAATGATAGGAGCATAATTAGGTTATTTTTAGTACCATATTTCTATGTATTTTTTACTATTACTTGTTAATTATAGTACTAATTGTTATTTTCGTATTTGTGTAGGTTTTTAGTTACAAGATTCCAAAATAGAAGCTAAGTGAAGCAAATTAGCAATTTAGAAATACTGATTGCAAAAGAAAACCAAACAAAGAAGGAAACCGAGACTAATTATTATTTTCGTGTTTGTGTAGGTTTCTAATTATAAGATTCCAAAATATATTGCTAAGTGAAGCAAATTAGCAATTTAGAAATACTGATTGCAAAATAAAACCATACAAAGAAGGAAACCGAGAAGAAAACAATTATAAAAGGACAATACCTGCACTGAAACAATCATCCAGCATAGCCTCCTCTTCCATCCATCCACAACCTCCTCATCACGCTTGCATCCAGCATAGCCTCCTCTTCCATCCATCCATAGCCTCCTAATCATAGCCACAACAAGCCTCCACCCATCTCTCGCACAACCTCTTTCACCTTGCATCCAGCACAGCCTCCTCACCACAACACGCCGTAATCCAGCATAACCTCCTCGCCAACACCCATCATTAGACCCATTGTCCTCCATCTTCGTCCACCAATTCACAGACCATCTTTGATTACCATTGCTAGACCCTTTCTCTCTTCATCTCCTTCTCACCTGATCTCTCTCTTAGCCGATCGCCGTCCCTCCATCGCCTGCTTCATCTATCTCAAACTCTTGTCACGCACACAACCGAAGCATAGATTGAAGAAGGAGACAAGGACAGCAGAAGCAGAGACCGAGAAGTGGAAAAGAAGGAGAAAAGGGAGAACATTTCATCCCTTTATCTCTTCTATTCGCACCCAGCAGACTTTCTCCGCCACCACGGATTAGGCGACAGTGTTTTGTTTCATCTCTTAACTCTTTTTCTTATTTCGCGTGATTATTGATTATGGATTACTGTTTGAATATAATTAATATGTCTAACTAAACTCCTCTTAGTTAGGGATGGATTCGAAGCCCCGAACATGTGTTTTATAAATTAATTGAATTTAATCTTCCTTGCTATTAGTGATTGTGTTTTGCTTAACTGCTTTATAGATAACTTTTCTTTGTATGTTTGTTAAGGTGGCCAACTTAGTAAGCATGTTAGGATCTGGGGCTAAAGTATAGGAGAGTTCCACCTAATTATTATAATCTTGTACTCACAAGTAGTAAATACCAATGAACGTTGGTAAGGTTAAGTAAAAACCTAGGTAAGAACAAGATGTTGATCATACTTGTACTTGCCTAGTCAGTGTTCATAATTTTCTACAAAACTTAATGATCTTGGATTGTTTATCTAACTTGCGATTCCTGATTAGATAGCATGATAAGAATAGTTTGAAAGCGATGCTAAGTTTAATTCAACGAACTTGGGAAAATAATAAGATTAATGCAGTGTTGATCACGGTTAATTTTGAACATTGTCTCTCACGAGTTAGCAAGTGATTATTGAAGATTGATTTATGATCATATGTTTGGTGTGCGGAGATAAACTCTTAGCTAAATTTCTCATCATTGTCATCCCTTTAGGGTTTTTTTTTTTTTTTTTTTTTTTGGAAAAGTTTTATTATTTTTATTCGTAGTTTATTTTCATAGTTTAACTTAGAAAATTCAAAAATCCCCCATTATTTACTTAATCAGGTTGTTAGTTCTCTTTTAGTTATTCTTAGTGTTAATTGGCAAACCCTCTAATCCCCGGTTCAGAACGATCCCTACTTATTCTATACTACAATTACAAAGTTGGGTATTCGCATCAGTTAATTCAAACAATGAGAGGGGGTTGATGAATGTTTTGTCACTATCACCTTAAAAAATTTCACTGGAAATACTTAAAATGAGTATAGGGTCGTAAGGAGTCATTCATATCCATTGAAGCAAGAAATATGCAGTAAGATATATAACATTCGCCAACTAGCACCGAGCCAGGTGGTATTAAATTAAACTCATTCACCAGTTGGCTGAATGGACAACCAGCATGTTTAATAAAAATGAGTTTAATTTAATTTTCTCAGAATTAATATGGAGAACCATTGATCAAATTAGATTGTTGCAGGGGAGGATATAGTTTGAATTCTCATATGAAGACGGTGAAGTTGACACTGAAGGGATGGAACCAGTTTCTCTTCATAACCTGAGTGTATGAGGTAACAATATTCACTGTTTATATGTATCCTTCCCAAACCTCAAGACTTTGTCTTGCTTTGTAATATAATGTATTTGGAGCTCAGTTTATTTTTGCTGTTGGCATTTAACTTTGTACAGAGCAAAGCCTTTGGGTGTGGGCATAGATTAGGACATGGGAAAGGTCTCTAGTCATCTTGTCCCTCTTCAGATTTTCGCAACATATACATGGGGGCATATAGGGAGGACTCAACTGATATTCTTGGGTCAGAAGACCAAAACACATTTACGGTATCACTTTCAATTAGGTTATTCTTGTCCGGTGTAACATTTGCTAGGTGAATTTACCAGCGTACTTTTTTTTTTTTTTTTTTTTTTTTTGGGATTTGAACTTCTGGATCTATTCGGTCATGTATGGAATGCAATGGAAGTCTTACCACGTTTTCATGTGTAGTTTTTCCTGTGTGGTTGTTGAAATTTTTTTAATGGCTACTTGAAATGTGAATGCCGAGCATGGTAAGTTGCGTATGAAAGCAGATAATACTATTGAGAATATATTGCGAATATCCTGATTGATTGAGAATATTTGTATTAGAAATGTTGCTTATAGAGTCAATATTGTATAATAGTTTTAAGGAAATTAGCAGATTATATTGTGAATATTCTCACAATATTCTCTGAATTAGTTTGTATATAAACAGGAGATTGTGAATGAGAAAGGACAACACAATACACACAAATCATTTCCTTTGTGTCTAACAATTCATCATGGTATCAGAGCGTATCATACGAGTATCATAAAGGGAGAACAGGTACCTGATCGAAACCTCTTTGAATGAAAAGGGTTTCTTTGAATAAGAAGGAACGAAGAAGAAGAACCTCGATCTTAATCGAACCTGAACGGTGAACCTTGCTGAACTGAACTGATCGATCCTAATCGATCATCTGTATCTGCTTCACGATCTCCCAAATCCAAGCTCCAGGAACCATCGCCATCTGATTCAGATCTGATCGAACCTCTAATCGATCCTGATCGAAGCTCCAGGAACCTGATCGATCCTAATCGAACCTGAACGGTGAACCTTGCTGAACTGAACTGATCGATCCTAATCGATCCTCTGTCTCTGCTTCACGATCTCCCAAATCCAAGCTCCAGGAACCGTCGCCATCGCATCGAGAGGAAGAGACCAGCGAGATCCACAGACTCCTTCCTCTGTCGAAGAAGCAGCAGAAGAGAAGAAACCAGCGAGAAGAGATCAGCGAGATCTCCCTCTCATTTCTCTGTCTCTGTTTATGTTTCTCTGTAATGAATAAGTAAAAGAAAGAAAAGAAAAGAAAATAAACGAAAAAAAAGAGAAAAAAAAGGAATATATTAAAAAAAAAAAAAAAAATCTATGTTTCTCTGCGTGAGGAGCAGTCAGAGCTGCAACTTTACTTCTTTCATTTGAAATCTCTTTTTGAACACCGATCATGGCTGGCGGTGAAGTCTCTACTGGTGAAACTCGGAAGACGATTTCACCTTATGACATCACTTCCCTTGATAATCCCGGACTTTCAATTACTCAGGTTCAATTGAAAGGGGACAATTATGATGAATGGGCTCGTTCATTTCGAACGGCCTTAAGGGCTCGGAAGAAATTCGGGTTCATTGACGGAACTATCACACAACATGGCGAGCAGTCACGAGACCTCGAAGACTGGTGGACTATCAACTCGCTTTTGGTGTCCTGGATCCGAAATACCATCGAACCTACGCTACGCTCCACTATCTCTCATGTGGAAATAGCGCAGGATCTCTGGAATGATATTAAGGATCGATTCTCCATTACTAACGGACCACGGATTCAACAACTGAAATCAGATCTTGCAGATTGCAAACAGAAGGGGCTGACCATAATGGATTACTATGGGCGACTCAAGCAACTGTGGGATGAACTAGGTAATTTCGAACAATTACCGACGTGCAAGTGCGGGAAGTGTACATGCAATCTCGCTTCGATTCTGGAGAAAAAATAGGAGGAAGAAAAAGTACATTTGTTTCTTATGGGTTTGGATGACAATTTGTACGGAACAGTGAGATCCAATATATTGGCTTAAGATCCGTTGCCAAACATGAACAAGGTATACTCAATTCTCATTCAAGAGAAGCGAGTAAAGAAAATCGCTCGCGGCAAGGAAGAAGGCGGGGAAATTATGGCACTTGCCACACAAACCCGTCTTGACGAAAAGGATAAATCTAGTACGGTGTGTTCCCACTGTAAAAGGACGGGGCATGAATCTAACAATTGTTTTGCCTTGCACGGATATCCGGAATGGTGGGGTGACCGACCCCGAAGCGATGGGAAAAGTGCTGGTGCTGGTCGCGGTAGAGGGCAGTCAAGTCTTCGAGGCCGTGGTCGAGGAACCAACGGTACGCATCGTGCCAACGTTGCTCAAACAGGTTCTGCTGGGGCAGGAGTGACCGAGACAGATACATCTCCACTGCCTGGGCTGAATACCGATCAGTGGCAGACACTTCTCCAAATGCTGGGCGGGTCAAAATCCGCAATGACCAATAAGATGACTGGTAAGCCTTGGATTATTGACACAGGAGCCTCGAATCACATGACTGGCACGATCGGGGATCTTCGTGACTTAAAGGCGATTGCTCAATGTCCCGTGGGATTGCCAGATGGGAGTAGCGCTATCGCCACTAAAGAGGGGACAGTCACTCTTGAAAGAAATTTCTGTTTGAAAAATGTTCTTTATGTGCCAGGGCTAACTTGCAATTTAATTTCTGTGTCGCAATTAACTGATCACTATAACTGTTTTGTCCAATTCACTAATGATCTGTGTGTTATACAGGACCGCACTTCGAGGATGCTGATTGGTGCGGGTGAACGACGGGATGGACTCTATTTCTTCCGGGGGCTGACACGGGTTCACGCAATAAAGGCCAATAATGTGGTGTCTCTTGATCTATGGCACCAGCGACTGGGTCATCCATCTCTACAAGTAACAAAGTTAGTTCCCAAAGTAAGTTTTAGTGAAACAAAAAATCGCTTGAATAAAAATTGTGATGTCTGTCAGAGGGCAAAGCAAAGTAGAAATAAGTTTCCTGTTAGTGAACATAAAGCTGCGACCATTTTTGAACTTATTCACACTGATCTATGGGGACCTTATCGAACAACTTCTTCTTGTGGCGCTTCTTATTTTTTGACCATTGTTGATGATTTTTCCCGTGCTGTATGGATTTACTTACTTGTTGATAAGAAAGATGTCTCTCATACTCTTCAAATGTTTTTTTCAATGGTTAAGAGACAATTTGATAAAGAGGTCAAAATCTTGCTGAGTGATAACGACATTGAATTCACTTGTCTGCGACAATATTTTCTTGATCACGGGATTGTTTTTCAAACATCTTGTGTGGGAACACCTCAACAAAATGGGCGGGTTGAACGGAAACACCAACATATTTTGAATGTAGCTCGGGCGCTGCGTTTTCAGGGCTCTCTTCCTATTGAGTTTTGGGGAGAATGTGTGTTGACGGCTGGATACTTGATAAATAGGACTCCCTCCTTGGTCTTGAATGGGAAAACACCCTATAGTGTTCTGTATGGCAGCACACACACTTATGATCACTTGCGCATTTTGGGGTCCTTGTGTTATGCGCATGTACAGACGAGGGATAAGTTTGCCAGTAGAAGTCGAAGGTGCGTCTTTGTTGGGTACCCTTATGAAAAAAAGGGATGGCATTTGTATGACTTGGAGAAACGAGACTTCTTTGTTTCTCGTCATGTTGTATTCTCGGAAGGAGTTTTTCCCTTTGCAGATTATTTTAATTTAGACCACGATGGTTTGCCTAATATTGAGGCGGTTCATGAGGAGTTTGTACAACCAGATGGGGATGCTGGGCAGCCGACATGTGCTGAGGAGTTTGTTCAGCCAAATAGGGCTATTGGGCTGTCGGCGTGTGCCGAGGATGAGGCAAATGCTGGTGCCGAGGTGATTGTACAGCCGGATGAGGCTGCTGGGCAGCCGGTTTGTGCGAACCAGGAGGACAACCCGGATGCAAGTCAGGAAGATGTGTTGGGCAGGGGTCAACGCAGAAGGCAAGCCTCGGTACGACTCCATGATTATGTTACTCATATCATTCGGAAAATGAGTCCATCCATACCCGCTTCACCCGTACCACGACATTCCTCAGGTACACCCTATCCTATAGCACATTATGTGAATTGTGATAATTTTTCTATGCGACATAGACATTTTCTTGTAGCCTTGACAGCAAATATGAACCTGTGTGTGATTCTGAGGCCGCGAAAGACAGCCGCTGGAGGGATGCCATGCGACGAGAAATTGAGGCTCTTGAGATTAATGAAACCTGGGTTGTAGCCGACTTGCCACCAGGAAAGAAAGCTCTAGGATGCAAGTGGGTATACAAGATCAAGTATAACTCTGATGGGACCATTGAACGATTGAAGGCTCGGCTGGTTATTCTTGGCAATCATCAAATTGAAGGAGTTGATTATATAGAGACTTTTGCTCCAGTAGCTAAGATGGTTACAGTACGGGTCTTTCTTGCTGTTGCGGCTGCCAAGAATTGGGAAGTCCATCAGATGGATGTTCATAATGCCTTTCTACATGTTGACCTTAAGGAGGAGGTATACATGAAATTACCACCTGGTTTTCAGGTGGGGACTTCTGGAAAGGTGTGCAAGCTTAAGAAATCATTATATGGGCTGAAGCAGGCACCCCGATGCTGGTTTGCTAAACTGTCCATTGCTTTGAAGAATTATGGTTTTCGGCAATCTTATTCAGATTATTCTTTGTTTACTCTACAAAGAGGTGCGGTTCAGCTCAGTGTTCTTGTCTATGTCGACGACCTTATCATCTCTGGGCGTAATCAAGGGGATATACAGAAATTCAAGGGTTACCTCAGTGTTTGTTTCCATATGAAAGATCTGGGTCCTTTAAAGTATTTCTTGGGGGTTGAAGTGACACGCCGACCAGATGGGTTTCTGCTTTGTCAACGCAAATACGCGCTAAATATCATCTCTGAGGCCGGATTGCTAGGGGCAAGGCCCGCGGCGGTGCCATTGGAACAGAATCATCGACTCGCCTTGTCCAAGAGTCCAGAGCTCGCTGACCCGGAACCTTACCGTCGCTTGGTGGGACGACTAATTTATTTGTGTTTCACTCGACCCGAATTATCTTATAGTGTTCATGTTTTATCTCAATTTATGCAACATCCTCGGGCGGACCAATGGGAAGCCGCTTTGCGCGTGGTTCGGTACTTAAAAGGTAATCCAGGTCAAGGTATACATTTGAGTAGTAAGTGTGACATGCAGTTACATGGGGATGGTGTGACGCTGATTGGGCCGGATGCCCTTTGACTCGGCGGTCCCTCACTGGTTGGTTAGTGTTCCTTGGGAACTCGCCGGTATCTTGGAAGACAAAGAAGCAACATACTGTATCCCGCTCCTCCGCAGAGGCGAAATATAGGTTTATGGCTATGACTACATGTGAGTTGAAATGGCTTAAAGCTATTTTAGCTAGCCTCGGGATGTCTCACACACGTCCTATGTCTCTTCATTGTGATAGTCAGGCGGCTCTCCATATATCTCAAAATCCCGTTTTTCATGAACGGACAAAACATATTGAGGTCGATTGTCACTTTTTCCGTGATGACATTGTTGCTGGATATATCACTCCCACATTTGTCCCATTCAATGAGCAACTCGCTGACATTTTCACAAAAGCATTGGGCAAACGACAATATGAGTATCTACTTCGCAAGTTGGGCATACGGGATCTCCATGCACCAACTTGAGGGGGGGGGGGGGGGTATTGAGAATATATTGCGAATATCCTGATTGATTGGGAATATTTGTATTAGGAATGTTGCTTATAGAGTCAATATTGTATAATAGTTTTAAGGAAATTAGCAGATTATATTGTGAATATTCTGACAATATTCTCTGAATTAGTTTGTATATAAACAGGAGATTGTGAATGAGAAAGGACAACACAATACACACAAATCATTTCCTTTGTGTCTAACAATTCATCAAATACCTAACACACATAGTTAGCTATGAAAGCAGATAATACCTAATGAGCAAACAATCACATTGTTGTCTTTCTAGTTTATTTAGTTAAATTGACTGCAAAGTCATATATATGCCATATCTAAAGGAAGAATTAACACAAACAATTTCCTGTGGTCACTGGATGATGGGTATAATTTAGACTTCAGAACCATGTGCGCCTGATTCTATTTTCTCATATAATACGACAGTAAACAAATGCTTACAAACCTCCTTCGTAATAGACTGCTCGAACAGACACTAAGGGTATGCATTGGAATAATAGAAAACCACTTCAATAACTCTGCAAGATGGAAGCTATAGAAATAATACCAGAGTCACCCTTTTGAAGCCCTGCAAAATACGATATAAATAAATTTAATTGCAAACAGTAACAAGATGAAAACATATTGTTTTTAGCTTTTGTAACTAGGCAAGCAACAGTTAAAGACTTGAAATACAACGAGAACATTAGAGGTTCGTCTGGTAATAATTTTCATTGTGTACTGCTGCGCTGTTTTTACACAAATCCTTTTTTTAGTGCACCCATTGATGAAAGTTCTTTTAACTGCCATTAAAAGATGCTCTTATAATCTTTTACATAGTTTTAATATAACGATGATCTAGCATTTTAGAAGCTACATGCATACAGCCATCCTTAGAAGTTGAACTTTGTCGAGGCATGTGGTAATGCAACCGAGCCCATCACGGTCATGCAGCCCAAATTTCACATATCTTTTTGTCATTCGTGTTTAACAAGGCAGTACACATGAAATAAATCTTCGATCTTCTAAATTCATAAATTATCCCTTCCCACACCAAAGGACTCCATTCCAAGAATGATAGAAATCATGGTATTCCAAGATGATACACTATAAAGAGGCGGTGAGGAGATGATGTTTGGAAAATCTGAGTCGACAAGTCACTGTGAGTGGAGTGGAATGGATTCATGTAACTTGGATTTGGTGTCAACTCTCAAGATCATGGTAACTTTTCTTTTTCCATTTCTTTGTAGTCACTGCTGCTTTTTTTTTTTTTTTTTTTTTTTTAAATAAACTTTTTTTTACCACTAAATAAACTTTTACCACTTAATATAAACTTTTTAAAACATAACTTTAAAAAAAATATATATATATATCTATTCTCCTTGTTATATGTTTCAACTTTCAACAAATGGGTTTCGTTTATCTAACTATATCTAGAATTCTGAATGAAAATAGGCATCAATCTTTAGTTTTGTTTAGTTACATCTTTTCATATACATCCAACTATCATCCTATGAAAGATAATGGAATGAATGAATGTAGAATATTTGGTCTTAAGAAGGGATCCTACATATCATAAATTCATAATGATAAAAAACTGTATGGAATGAGAATAAGAAAAAAAGTAAAAATAACTTACTAATTTTCATGGAGTGGATAAATTCGGAGCTGAAACAGTTGGGTCTCCTTGTTAAGTTCTTGCATCTGTCTTAACATTTTGGTTGGCTTCTTTAAGTCTAGAACCTGTAGCTTAGCTAGAAAATGCACTCCCTTGAGCCACTCCAGACAGCGGCAATCATCAACGACAAAACGCTCGAGGTTGGGCATTGCACTTTTCATCATTAGCACTTCTCGGATAAGCTCTAAGTTCACGAGTTTCAAGTGTTTGAGTTGTGGAAACTTATTGACCGAGCAAACCATTTTGTTGCTCCGGTAAACATTTTTGGACAATTTGAGGGTCTGGAGGCTTTTTAGGCTTCCTAATAATATCATTGGATCTTCCTTAAGTTGAGTGTTACATAAGGTGAGCTCTGTAAGGTTGGATAGCATTTCAAAAGGAAGCGTCTCGAGAGGTGAGATTCCCTCAAGTTTCAATTTGCGAAGTTTTTCCAATTTCTTCAGGTTCTGGGTGGTTAAAGCATTTAAATCTCCTTTGATTCCCAATTTGAGAAGATTGGGCACCTTTTGAAAGACTTCGGGAGTACAACTCTTTGGAGATATTGTGGACAGAGTTTGAAGGTCTTTCAATAAAGAGGATTGATCGCCATTTGAAGGGGATGATTCTGGTGATGTCGTCACTGGTGGCTTAGGCAAATCTATGGGGCCTTGGAAGTACACACGCCTTAGCTTTCTCATGCTCCAAATCCCATCAAGTGCAGAGGATTGGGAGGTTTGGGATCCTGCATCAAAAACTTGTAGATTTGGAAGGTTACATAATGAGGATGGATCTTTCAGGGAGTTCTTTCCCAGAGAAAAATACTTCAAGAGCAGCTGATTTTCCAATGTGGAAACGACACCCGAATCTGAAACCTTAAACACTTTAAGCAATCTCATGGCTTTAAGTAGCTCATCCCATGGTTGTGACTTGTGTGTGTTATCAGTAAAGCACAAAAGAGTGCGGAGTTCCTTAACATTAATATTCGGAGTGTTAATAATATCTGTAATAGTTGTCTCAGCTCCTGCCAGTCTGCGGGGTGGAGAATCTGCAGACCCTTGTTGGACTTGGAGAAATTTCTGCTGCTGGGTTTCAGAAATGCAAATATCGCGGATAAGGCGATGTATACTACATGTTTTCACCCCTCCATTGGCTTTCCTCTCCACCACTTGGATAAGACTCTGTGAAACAAGCTTTTCCAAGTATGTTTCGGCAGTATCCTCCATCGTTTCTCCAGAACTCGCTACAATGAACCCCTCAGCAACCCACAAGTCAATCAGCAGTCTTGCAGGTATCTGATGGTCTTCAGGGAAAGCACTCAAGTAAAGGAAACATGGCTTCAACCAATAAGGTAGCTCCTTATAACTTAAAGCCAATATTTCTTTACATTCAGCTTGGGATTTAGAGAAAAATGCACTCGCTTGGTTGTCTGCTCTCGACCACTCATCAAATGTCCCTTGTTTCTCTGAGAGTAAACGCCCAAGAGCAGTGATGGCTAGTGGAAGTCCACCACATCTTTCCGCAAGTCTTCTTCCGACTTCCTCCCACTGTGGAGGACAAGTTTCTCCTGGCAAAGCTTTTTTGTGGAACAGCTCCCAACTTTCTTCTGCATTGAGAAGCCGTAGGTGGTGTGGAGAGTTCTTCAGCTCTGAACCAGCTGCCTGCTTAGCCACTTCCACCATACGTGTTGTAAACAGAATTCTACTCCCAACATCGTCATCAGGAAAGAAAGGGCTCAAATCCTCCCAGTCTTTAAGTTTCCAAACGTCGTCCATGACTACTAAGTATTTCTTGTCCTTCAACTGCCTCCCTAATTCCTCCCCCAGATGTTGCTTGTTCATAACCTTCATTGCTTCCGTGACTCTTGTTAAACATTTTAGAATGTCCAACACAATCCCTTCTGGAGAATTTTCTTGAGAAACATACACCCAGGCACGATGCTGAAAAGTTTTTTTTTTGCAAAGATCATTGTAAACTTTCTTGGCTACAGTGGTCTTACCTAGGCCACCCATCCCCACAATAGAAATTGTAGCAAGTTTTTTGCTTCCTCCGTCTATTCGCTTTAACAGTCTATTCACATCATCGGTGATACCCACCAGATCAGCTTCCTCCACGATGGGGGATCTCCTACTGCATCTTGTCAACTCGGCCTCTGCAGCAGCATCAACAGCCTCTTTTGGTTTTTTCTTAACTTTATCATAGATAACGTTTGCTCTCTCTTTTATATCCTCCATTCTCTTCCTAACAATATCCTTTTCGGCCGGTTGCCTACCTAATTTGGTTAGATACTTCAACAGGCTCTCCTTGTTCTTCTTCTCCTTGCTCATCTCTTTATAGGTGCAAATAAGATAGTCGTCAACAATGTTTTCAATGTTATGAGCCAGATCTCGTATCTGGTTCAACTCATTGGGCAGGTCCTTGCAATTTTTGAGGAATTCTGCCATTTCCTTGAGCTGATCACCGAGTGAAGGGAGCTTTACATCCTCCTCAATCAGCCATGATGCTTCTTCGACAAGGACCTGGCTCAGGTTCTCCAAAAGAAGAATGACAATGGCATCTGCCATCTCTCTTTGCAAACTTTGCTCTAGGTTTATAGGCGTTTTTGTTTTTCTTCAATTCTAGCTAGTATGCCAAGTAACATGAAGCAGAGGGATCTCAACACGAGCTCCACTCATGAATTGCTTCAAAATGAAAATGAAGTTTATATATCAACTTGCATGTGAAGGGTGATCTTCATCTACCTCTTGAATAAGCAAACAACCACATGGGTTAATAAATTTTTAGGTTAAAATTGACTCAAAATGTCAACTGTTCAAGTCTTCTTTAACATAAATTCTAAATGTCAGAGGTAATGGGCGAGGAAAACAGCGAGGGGAGGGAGGTGGAGGAGGGTTCAAATAACCATATGGATAATTGTCTGTTTATTAATGTGTATAATATGACTTTTCATTTTATTTTTCTTGAAAAAGAGTGTTGCATGAGTTTTTTTTTTTTTTAAGCCTCTGCTAGCTAGTGCATTCAACTTAGCCTGCATCCGATGCTAAACGATGAGCCTTATCACTAAGGTCTCTAGATATCTATATTACAATTCAAAATGATGTTTTACTATTCATTGTTGACTGAGACAGAGTCAAATCAAAATGATTAGAGATAAAAGATTGTTAGGACTGAAAGTTGAGAAATGTATTGAATTTTGAGGGTTGGGATTCATTTCCTACGATGATATTTGTAAATTTAAAATATGTAGAAGGGTAAAAATAATGAAATTTTTTTTGAAAAAAGTTAGTGGAATGTACATGTGGCCGAGAGAGAAAATATTGTGTTTTCCTTTTAGCAAAATGAATATTTATCATAACTATCTACATCGTTGTCGGATTTTGGTAAACTTAGTATCGTTGAAATGCATTTTTGAAGATATTTCCAACAAAATCATTAATAAATATAAGTGCTAAAATTTTAAAAATATATATTTTATAATTAAAAAAATGTATAACGTACTTCACGTCTTTAATATTTTTCAAAGCAATAAGACGAGTCGATCATATTAAAAAAAATGAGTCGGACATCTTAATGCACATTTAAACAAAAACGCTAAACTTCATGTTTTGGCGAATTTAAAGATTGGGGGAGAACTTATTCTCAGCGTTTAAATTTTTGCCCCAACTGATTCAATTTTGACTGAGTATAATCCTAAAATTTATAATATATATTTTTACCTTAGAAAAGGCTTACACTTCAATACTTAGTCAGAGCAAAAACGGGATAGTGATGGTGTTCAGTACAAAATATTAAATAAAAATATGTTGAGTGCCAACGGCACGGGGCATACTCTAGTATATCTACAATGCCAAAAAGAAAACATAAGAAGCAGGCGTTTAATATTACAAATAATAGGGCGTCAGACCCAATTCATACTAGAAAGCTGTTGAAAGTCTCCATCCTGAATGAGGTCAAGTAGGGTTGCTGAGTCTCCAAAAAAAAGTTCATGCCTCCATCTCTGAACCTGAATGAGAAGCAAGGTCGCCTCCGCAGCATATCTTTCCACCATCGTGTTATATGAGTTTATGTTATCGGATTATAATTAACCTCTAAAGAAGTTAGCAAGTCATTCTTTATTATATCCTTAATGTGAAATCATCTCCGTGGCTTTTTCCTGTTTGTCCCCCTATTTTAGAGTAGTTTCACTCACCCAAAACAAGTAAAATCTAAAATTCAACGAACATACCGTGTTTTCATTGCTCTTTGCAGTATCAAAGGTCGAAATCGGAAAATTTTGAGGTTTGGGCTCATGGGTGGATTGTTTGTTTCTTAAACTACTAAATCTCAAAAAATAAATAAACAATATGGAATATAAATTTTTAAAGCATTTTTTTATCCCTTAACACTCCTACCCCAATGCAAGGCTACTATTTGAGCTAGTACCCATTGACATCATTTTTATTAGTTATAACTTTCCAAACTATAACTATTTTGTTATTCAGAGTTGGGCCAAAAAAAAAAAATAAAAAAAAATTAGAAGACTGATTTGCTTCTAAGTACAGACAGACTCAAATTAATATCTTTGGATGGATGGAAAAAGCCGAGGACGGATTAGGATCTCCTCATCATATGGAAAAAGCCCATATGGACCCATTGAATATGTTTGCAATTTAACAAGTACAAGATTTAAAATTATTCAATTTGTAAACAAGCGATATATATTCACCCTTTAATAATGGATTAGGATCCGGAGACATAGATTCATGACCCAAATTCACACCCAATTTATAGGCCTTTAGATTTAAATTTATTTAACAGTTGAGATTACATAGTGAGTTGACTTGAGATATTATCCTAAATAGATTGATTGAAAGCTAGATATGGTTTTCCAAATAAAATAGGAATAAATCTTAGAATCTTTCCTTTAAATCCTCCTTTGATTGTGCTTTCTTCCTCCATTCTCCAAGATTTCAATGTTGAAAAAAAATTCATGTTAGAGAACTTTGGTTCACTGAGTATAAAAACATAATGAAGTTTTAAGAGTCACCAGATATAATATTAGTATGTTCAAGGCTCACAATCATGTAAAAACAAGCTTACACAATTTAATTAGTATGACAAACAATATTGAACGCTATGATTATCCCAACGTTGGTATTTCAAAATTATTATATTTTTTAAGAAATCATTTAAATGTGAAATACCATTTGCAAAAAAAATAAAAATGAAAGAACAATAACTATTCATGATTGAAAAATATAGGAAGAACATATATGTCGTCGTGGGAAGAAAACAATTAAGATAATCAAAGGACTATAAATTTGGTTTCCATTTTAGTGGGAAGATTGTATCTAAATTTGAAATTTTGAATCAATCTATTTAGGAAAATATCTCAAGCAAAGTTATTACAAAATCTCAAACGTTAGATAGATTTAAATCTAAATGCCTATAAATTGGGTGTGGATTTGGGTCATGAATCTGTGTCTCCGAATCCCAACCATTTAATAATATACAATTATAATTATATATATATATATATATATATTAGAATTTTAGCTTAAGGGGGCAAATTTCTATTTTGACTTCTCATTTAGGACCCACTAGACTTTCATTTACACATAAGAACACTACCATATGACTAAATAAAACTATATCATTTGATATCCATTAGAGTTGAAATTTTGAGAAAAATTACGAATTTAAATAAGAAACAGTTGTTTTGACGCATGCACCTCGAGATATGCCTAAAAACTGATATGATGGTTTTCTTTATCCTAACTAAGAGGATAGCGAGGGCCCACCTTGGGCACGATATAGGCCGGTCAGAGTCTGCCAATGCTCGTTGTCCCAGACCGTCTGCGCAATTCATAAACACCACAAAGTTCCTTTATCAAAATATTTAATGGCAAGAACCTAAGCACATATCTCAAGGAACGATGTTGAAACGGTTGAACTTTGGCACGTTTTTAGTATTAATCCGTAATTTTTCAAAATTTTCAGCTCAAATGGAGCTCAAGAGAATTTAAAAAAAAAACATTTTTTTTAAAGTTTATATGTAAACAATAACTTAGTGGAAAAGGCTGCCAAAATTCTAAATTGCCAATACTACCAGCCACAAATCTTAGTCGGTGCTAGTTGGCGAATGTTAGATAATTGACCCATATCCCATAACATGCTGGTTGTCCATTCTCATTCTTCTCTTGGTGAACCTGAGCCAGGTCCTTGTAAAAGAAGCATTACCCCTAAGTTAAAACGAGTTGAGAGCTTTACGTTCCCTTTTGAATGCTAAAGTTAGGTGACTGAGCAAGGAGGAGTTCTCGCCCAACATCTTACATGTTTATGACTTAGTCTTCTTCGCCATTTGGCTCTGTTTGGGACCTAATTCTTGATTATATTAAGAGCTGTGCCACTTTTGTCCATTTTGGATGTTCTTCGACCTGAGTTCATCGAGCGAAATGATATATTTTCTAGCGAAGTTGTCAGGGTGAGTAGGAAACCGACCGTTCTGGCTGGCTCATTTTCTGGGGCTGGCGTTTGAACGTCTGGATTGCAAAAGAAAAAGTGGCGAGGATGCCTAGTCTGCCCAAGAGAAATGTCGCGGAGGGATTTCTTTCTCTTTCCCGTAAGTCCAAGATGGTCAAGGTGAGGCTTGGACATGCTGCTCATCCTGCCCAGCTGTCCAACCCGGAGAGGGAGCTTGTGAAGCATTCCCGGTTGTTTTGTACCTTACCATGTGAGTGAGGAGGCAACGACTGATACTGATAGTCCTCTTCTGCAAGCCATGGAGGAGTCTGCTAAATATCACCTCCTTCTGCCCGGTGCCTGTCATGGAAAGGAATTCCTTCGATGTGTTGGAGTATAATAGCCTAGTAGACTAAGTACGAAGCAACTTGATCGCACTTTAGATCGTCTCCTTCAGGCTAGCCTGAGAGTCTCCACTGGTGCCAACCCGGAATTGAAACTGTTTGCCCTAGAGAGCGCTACCGGCGATCTGTCTATGGCTATGGGCACAGAGGGAGGGCAGCATGTTCCTGGGAACATCGCTTGCAACATGTCTGAGTCGTCGCTCTCCGTCTGGACTCCCAAGTTCGTTCAACTTCCTTGTTGTCCGTTATCGACAAAGGGAAGTAAGTTGCAGAGTTTCCTCATTCCTCAGAAGTTGAAGTTGCAAGAGGAGGAGTGTGACTAATCCCTAACCCCAAGGTTCTCCATGGTGACACTCAGGTCAACTTCGGTGTCCTGGGCGCTATCCATCTTAGCTCTAACGGCCGACACATGTGGCACCCTGAAGTGGATCAGAGGAATGGTTCCATTAAATTCCTGAGGAAGTGGGTTTCCTGGATAAATGACCATGCACCACTGGAGGAGATACCTGTGGGGAGATCACTTCAATAATGGACAAAAGCACCTAATGCAAGTAAATAAGCATTTGTCTAAATATCATTTGTCTTTTTTTGTCGTAATTATTGTTCATAACCTTGTATGTGTCCTCTGACCAGGGGATGGCCTACTTGACCTAATGATAGGCAATGAAGTAGAGTCAGCGCGAAACATGGTTTATGCTTTATAAAGGTTGTTCGACGAGCAACAATTGCAGTTTAGGGCGTTTCCAATAAGGTGGATTCACTGGAAAAACAATTGGTTGCTCAGCTAGGTGAGGCTTGGGAAAATCTAGACAACGTTTTGGCTGTTCAATAGGACCTGGAGGTTCAGCTGAAAGAAGTCCAGGAGACCTTGGATAAGGCCCTAGCTGCCCGGGCCGATTTGATGACAAAACTTAGAGAGGTTAAGGAGAGTCGAGACAGATATGTAGCTGAGCAAGCAGCGATCATTGACCGTCTAGTGTCTGCCCTGAGATCTACTGCTGATGTTCAGAGTGCCCTAGAAGGTGAACATGTTGAGGCAGTTTGGCAGATTTCTCAACTGCAGGTGTCCTAGCTTAACCTGGAATTGAATTATGAGCAAACAAGCCGAGTTGAGGCAAAGGGTAGAATGGCTGGTTATGAAAGTGGTCTAGCCAGGGCGAATGAAGAGTTATCCGACTTGAAAGTGCAGTGGGTAGCCAAAGAAAAAGAGCCTATTGAGGCCACTGACACCACCCAATTCAGTAAGGTTTTTGCTTGTAGGCTGGAGCTACTGGATTATATTGAGCATGATCGCGACGACTTGGGCCTTTCTGCTTACAAACAGTTGGCCTACACCTACTTTGAGGAGGCAGTTGACACCTATTATCTGAAGGGTGGCCCTGAAGCAGACCCGAATGTCATAGAAACAGCCGCCAATCTCGATGTTCCATAGTTTGCCGCTGACCTTGCTACTCACGAAGCTGTTCTCGGTTCTGTTACACAAGAGGGTGTTCCTGACTCCTCTCCTGCCACATGAGCGGTTTTTTGTATCAAAAAAAAAAATTATCAATACAAAATTTTGCTTTCCTTATCTTATGTTAATGTTGTAGGCTTCGTACTTTCCATTTTAATCTTTGCTTAGATTAGGCTGAATACACTGATATGCCACCAACACTTCAAGACTGAGTAGTCGTATCCCCTTCAGCCCGATAGCAGGGCTTAGTCTGGACTGGAACCCTTTCTTAACTTGAGTGGGCTATAGTTTGGTAGTAGTTCTAACTTAATCTTTAGGAAGGCCTAAGTTGTAGAGTAGTCACTTTTACCCAAGCTAATCAGGTTCCCATAGTGATGTGAGCATTATCTTGCAGAGGAGTTAAACTTGCGCAGAAGTTGTCTTGGCATGGATAGCTAGACTTCCATGATAAAACTCTAACCCTGCATAAAAGTTAGGGCTTTGAGATATCATCCACCGTTGGACTGGATTTTTGTACCATGTATCTGGGTTCATCCTGAAGAGGAGTTGAGTAGATAAGTAGTCTTTGTCTCCGACTGAACATAGCTTATATAGTGAACCCTAATCCTGAACAAGCGTTAGGTTGTGGATAAATCATCTTCATCCGAACAAACTAGATTTTTGTACTATACAGATTCAATCCTGAAGAAGAGTCGAACTGGATTGAAGTCATCTATGCCCGTCTATGCTAGACTTCTATAATGAACCTCAATCTTGAACAAGAGTTGGGTTGTGGAAAAATTGACATCGCTCGCATGGACTAGATTTTTGTAGTAAACGGGCTCGATCTTGAAGAGGAGTTGAGCTGAAGTGAAGTCATCTTTGTCCGAATGGGCTAGACTTCTATAATGTGGTTGTGGAGAAATCGTCTTCGTCTTGACGGACTAGATTTTTGTAGTAAACGGGCTTGATCCCAAAGAGAAGTCGAGCTAAAGTGAAGTCATCCCTGCCTGAATAGGATAGACTTCTATAATGAACCCCAATTCTGAACAAGAGCTGGGTTGTGGAGAAATCATCCTCGTCTAAATGGACTAGATTTCTAGAGTAGATGGGCTTGATCCTGAAGAGGAGTTGAGCTTAAGTGAGTATTCTCTGTCCGAATGAGCCAGACTTCTACAATGAATCCCAATTCTGAACAAGAGTTGGGTTGTGGAGAAATCATCATCGTCTGAATGGACTAGATTTCTGTAGTAGATGGGCTTGATCATGAAGATTAGTCAAGTTGAAGTGAAGTCATATCTGCCAAAAAGGGCTAGACTTCTATAATGAACCTTAATCCTGAACAGGAGTTGGGTTGTGGAAAAATCATCTTTGTCGGAGCAGACTAAATTTGTGCCATACGAGCTCAGTTATGAAGAGGAGTCGAGTCGAAGAGAACTTGTTTTCTGTCGGTTTGGGCTAGACTTCTATAATGAACCCCAATCCTGAACAGGAGTTCGGTTGCGAAAAATCATCTTCGTCCGAATGAACTAGATTTCTGTAAGCCGACTAGGTCACTCATGCGGCAAGTTATCAACATCTTGGATAGGACTAGACTCGGTTGTTGTGCGCCATCTTGGTCCCCTTGGCAGGACTAGGTTATCTGAGTGCAGTGATCCGTCAACAGACTGGACTCGGTCCACTTTGCAGCACCGTAGTTCCTTAGGCGGACTAAGTCACTTATGCGGCAAATTGTCGACATCTTGAATAGGATTAAACTCAACCATTGAGCACCATCTTGGTCCCCTTAGCAAAATGAGGTAATTTAGTGGCGGTGTGCCATCACAAGACCGAACTCGGCCCATTGTGTAGCACTGTGGTTCCTTAGGCGGACTAGGTCACTTATGCTATAAGTTGTTTGCATCCTGAAAAGAATTTGACTCGGCCGTTGTGCCTCATTTTGATCCCCTTGGCAGGACCAAGTTATTTAGGCGCGGTGAGTCGTCACAAGACTAGACTTGGCCTATTGTGTAGCACCATGGTTCCTTAGGCGGACTAGGTCACTTATGCTGCAAGTTATCGGCATCCTGCATAAGACTATACTCGGTCGTTGTGCGCCATTTTGGTCCCCTTGGCAGGACCAGGTTATTTAGGCGCCGTGAGTCGTCACAAGACTGGACTTGACCCACTGTGTAGCACTGTGGTTAGGGGTGGGCATCCCATCTCGCGAACTCGATCATGTCCCGGTCTCGTCCCTTCTCATCTCAATTTTTTGGGCTCCTTTTGGGATTGATCAAACCCATCTCGATCTAGAGTGGGATGGGATGGGATGAGATGGAGATTTTCAATCCTGCCCATCCCGTCCCGTTCTGAACTTATTTATTTAATATTTATTATTATTAGTTTTAATCAAACTACGCTTCTAAATGAAAGTTTAGGATGTGTTGAAATTAAATCAAAGCATGTACTATTTGAAATTTATTTGTTTGATTTGGTACTCTTTGTTTAGATAGAAATTTTAGGTTGGATATTTTAGGTCAAATAGAACCCATGAAAATTTATGTTTCTTCACATTTTAGATTGGTTATAGGACAATTATTCTTCTAGAAAACAAAGGCAAATGATGGTTTGGGTTAGTTTTGCACTATGAGTTATGTAGTTGGAGATTTGGTACATGCTCATTCCGTCCCGTATCATCCCGTCCCAAACCCGTTTGGGATGGAATGAGGTCTATCTCGTCCCAATCCCATTCCGATCTCAAACGAAGGAGATGAGATAAGGATGAGGTAAATCTCGTCCCATCTCGTGCCTACCTCTAATCGTGGTTCCTTAGGTGGACTTAGTCACTTATACAGTGAGTTGTTGGCATCCTGAATAGGAATAGATTCGGCCGCTGTGTTCCATTTTGGTCCCCTCGGCAGGACTAGGTTTTCCCTTGTAGAAAGAGTTGAGTGTGAAATGGAGTTTTTTTTAAAGAGGTTACCTTTATTGATAACTCTTCTTTGAATGTTCTACATGACACTCTCCACTCAGACTCTTCGACCAGTAAGCCCTTGGTTCATTGGTTTTTCTGTAGGGGCTCAAGCCGCTGCAGCTACTTGTGTGATAGTTTCATCGCCCTATAATGGCATTCCCTCGCAGACGATTGATCTCCCCTGATAGTTCATGCCTCATCGTCGACGGGGTATTTTAGGCATTGGTGTCGAGTGGAGACCACTGCTCCCATCCGGTGGAGAAAAGGCCTTCATAGAATCACATTGTATCCGGAGGGCGCGTCTACCACGATGAACTCCAACATTAGGACCCTTACTGGTTCCCCTACTACAATAAGCAGCTTGATGCTCCTGATTGGGTAACTCGTGCACCACTGAAGCCAACCATGGCCTAACTGTGTGACTTCGGCTCTTCCTTACTTAGCCGCAACATGCGAAAGACCTCTAGGAACATGGTGTTGGTTGAGCTCCCCGTATCCACCAGTGATCTTTTCATAGGGTGTCATTATGCTGGGAGTAGACCCCTTGCATGTCTTGCTCTGTGAATGTTAGATCCTAAGTCGGGTGCTTTATACGAGCGTGTTTAATAGGGTGGTCTTTGCAGTGGGAACCTGTTCGCAGTTCTCAGACTGCTATCTTCCTTGACTGGTTGGATCTCTCTAATTCATCGTGTGCACTATGCAGGACATAGATAACATCCATAATATTTTATTTGTCCTCTGACGCCAGTCTTCCTTTTATTTCTCTCGGGCTGTTTCACATTGGAATTCACAAATTTTCCGAGTCTCAACTTTTGAATCTAGTACTCATTCTCGTTCTTGAGACTTTGGCAGTCCCGAGTAGTGTGACCTGGTTCTTTTGATAGGAATAGTATTTGTTCTTGTCACACCTCAATGGATCGCTCTTAAGCTTGGGGGGCTACTTGATGTCCTCCCAGCTCTTCATGGCCGAGAGAATCTTGGACAAGTCGGTGTTGTGGGGGGTATGGGTATTGTACCTTGAGTTAACATAGTTGGTAACCTTGTCAGGCTTTACCTTGTCAGACCCAACCCTGTTATCGTTTCTCCTCCTCTTTGACATGTCCTCATCTTCTCGCCTTTTTTCCTCTCATTTGTCTCGAGTCTTGGAGGTTTGCTTGCCTTCGTTTCCGCCTAATTTCTTGGTCACCTACATTTCCTCGAAAGTGATGTAATTTTGTGCCTTTTTCAGTAAGTTTTTCATATCTTTCGGGGGCTCTAGAGTGAGGAAATTATAAAACTGACATCCTTGGACACTAGAAGTGAAGGTGGTAACAGACGTGTCATCGCTACAACCATCAATCAAAGTCAGCTTGTCATTGAAGCGAGTGACGTAATCTCTAAGGGTCTCACCATTGCTTCTGTTTAGGCTGAGCAAGAAATGAGGTCCTTTCCTGATCCATTGGCTCCCCACAAATCGGGTGATGAACACCTTTGCCAATACTTGAAATGAATCAATAGATCTTGGTTGAAGGTTGTGGAACAAGGTCAGTGCAGCCTTTGTCAGGCTGGTAGGAAAAGTTTTGCACAAGATGACCTCTAAACTTTCCATCAGTGCCATCACATGGTGCTAATGGCGTAGGTGGTCCAACGGATCTAGCATTCCATCATAGAACTCGAGCTTCTGGGGGACAAACTTCTTCGATAAGGGAGCATTCATGATTTCTTCAGAGAATGGAGGGACGGTAAGATCGTACATGACGTCTGGATCGGTTGCCCCAGTTAGAGTGGGTTCTTGACCGTGGTCTTGTTTGTCTTTGTGGCATGGTCCCCATGATCTATGTCGTCTCTCAGGCTCCCCTCCCGACCAGTTCTCCGCTCCTCAACGGGAACATTTTCCCTTTCTTTAACGCGCTCTCGATTATTTTTTTCGGTCAGGGACTTTTTCGAGTTTCTACCATTCTCTGATGGTGGTTGTCAATCTTGGGTAAGCCTTTCCACCACCTTTGCGAGATGATCCATATGGAGTAGGATCTGATCTATGCGGGGATCTGCCGTGACTGACTCTGTGGCTAGGCCTTACAGTTGCCCTGTTTCCTCAATTGGATCGATTTGACCTACCGGCAGAGCTTCTTCTACTGGAACGTTATTTGTCTCAGTATTCTTATTGTTGGCTCAGGGTATAGTGTTTGCTGGTTCGAAAGAGCTTTTGTCTTTCAAGGAAAACTTGTTGTTTCCTCACAGACAGCGCCAAACTGATGTGTCCAAATTTGTCCATGCTTATTTTTGACCTGCAAAACGAACATCGGTAAGCCAATGACTACTATTGTGGTGGCCAAAGTCACTTTGATGCTAAAGTCAGTTGACTTAGTTGTGGACTAGTTAAAATTGGTGTTGCAAGTGCATACATTTCTCCTTCCTTTTGTTCACCTTATATAGCGAATATTGCACTCCTTAACTGACCCTAGTATCGAGGGCATGATAGAGGGAGGAGATCTCACCCAGGATCTTACATGTTCATGACTGAGTCTCCTTCGACACTTGACTTTGTTTGGGACCCAATTCTTGATTGGATTAAGAGCTGCGCAAATGGATCTCGGGCCTGTGACAAGTCAGAGATTTGTATTTGGGCCTTATTGTCCTGGATCAAGCTCCAAGATTCGCGCCACAGTGGCCTGGCATAATTTGGACTTAGGCACCTGACTTACGAGTTGAACTGTAATTTAGGCTTGGAACCATGTTGAAGCATTTATGAATTAGGATTGACTTGTGCCATGTGCACAGATGCTATGAGATGACTGTTTGATGTCTCATCACATACCATCTCAATTTATTTCATCATTTAACAATGAACAAAGAAGTACTTACAATGGCCTATTCATGAAGATGCAATTCAATTATTCCAACTTCCATCCATCAAGCTTTACTATCTTAATGAGCAGATGACTAAGGTACGATTTATTTAGTAGTCAATGTCGAAAATGATGGCAGCTTCATGACAACATCCATTATTTTCAATGACACTCTGGAATTTCCGGTTGGGAGAGGTTGCACCTATTAATGTAAATTAAGGGTCAATGTTAGCTTGGTCTAATTTGAATTTGAGCCACCTGTCTAAGCAAAACAATGATATTTAGGTTCCACTTAGTACACGGTAAAACTATGCAAGTTATTTACAAAGAGAATTGCCACGTGTATTCAATTATTTGGCTTGATTGTAACAACTCTTTGTTGCATTGGCATTTTGAAATGTTTCGACTTTGTTGCTCCAATCTAAAAGATGTAACACTAACTGTTTTTTTTAATCAATGGAAACCATTTGATAATGAAATTCTCTTTTAGGAACATTAATAAATAAATTAAAGAAAATGCAAGTGGTAGCAACTATAAAAAGATTGTATACAAAACCAAGGACTCTACATCTAAAAATTTACAATATAAATAATCAGTACAAAGTTATAAATTAACAACTAGTTTTGTTTTAGGACTAACAAAAAGTAATTGGGTATAATAAGCAATTTTTAAAAGCTAAATCTACAAAAAAAAAAAAATTTGTGACAATGAGCCAAACAGTTGGATACACGTAACAACTCCCTTTACAAATTATTAGTAAAAGTTGTGTTACGCCAGTACTTTCGCATGCCAACTGTTTTCTTATCCTCCCTATTCATTTCATCATTTAACAATGAATAGAGGAGTTACGTTAGGTCTTATTCCCATTTATTTCATCATTTAATAATGAACAGAGATGTAGTTACAAACATGAGCTCAAGGGAATATGTGACTATAAACATGGCCGGAATATGTGAATTGAAAAATGAAATCATTATCATTTAACAATGAACAGAGAAGTAGTTATCATGTATCTTCCCCATTTATTTCATCATTCAACAATGAACAGAAAAGGAGTTGTAGTCATCTATTCATGAAGATGCAACTTAAGTCTTCCAACTTTCTGCCACAAACTTAATTATCCCACCTTAATGAGCTTCCATATCCAATGATGGCAGCTTCGTGACGACATCTATTATTGGCTTCAATTGTTGAAACTCAACATTTAAGATTCCCTATCCATATCTGATAAGATTTAGACTTGTATCCATTTCAAACTGTGGCTAAATTTAACCCTGTGTAAAACTTAATCAGGTAAAAATAAATAAAATTGAAATGGGTATTTAGTCCCTCCTCGCGTGCTGTCCGTTGTACTTGCCATCTTAAAGTCACTTTGATGTTAAAGTCAGTTGACTTAGTTGTGGACTAGTTAAAATTGGTGTTGCATGTGCATACATTTTTCCTTCCTTTTGTTCATCTTGTATAGCGAGTATTACACTCCTTAACTGACCCTAGTATCGAGGATATGATAGAGAAAGGAGATCTCACCCAGGATCTTACATGTTCATGACTGAGTCTCCTTCGACACTTGACTTTGTTTGGGACCCAATTCTTGATTGGATTAAGAGCTGCGCAAATGGATCTCGGGCCTGTGACAAGTCAGAGATCTGTATTTGGGCCTTATTGTCCTAGATCAAGCTCCAAGATTCGCGCCACAGTGGGCTGGCATAATTTGGACTTAGGCACCTGACTTACGAGTTGAACGGTAATTTAGGCTTGGGACTATGTTGAAGCATTTATGAATTAGGATTGACCTGTGCCATGTGCACAGATACTATGAGATGACTGTTTGATGTCTCATCACATACCATCTCAATTTATTTCATCATTTAACAATGAACAAAGAAGTAGTTACAATGGCCTATTCATGAAGATGCAATTCAATTATTCCAACTTCCATCCATCAAGCTTTACTATCTTAATGAGCAGATGACGAAGGTACGATTTATTTAATAGTCAATGTCGAAAATGATGGCAGCTTCACGACAACATCCATTATTTTCAATGACACTCCTCCAATCTATTCTGACTGTTTTTAGTGCCCGCTTGATGTAGGGCAAAGTGGAAGCAACAATAACCTTCGATTGAACCAATTGAACGCCCAGGTGACGTTGCTTGTAATTTAACAAACTTCCTTTTTAAAACAATTAAATTTCTCTAAAAAATTACTTGAACTTCAAAAGGCATTCAACTCGTTTGACTTTACACAAGAATCTCATACATTAGAAAAAACATTTCCAAGATAATTTTTATTCAAATAAACTCGAAAGTTTTGGAATTACACAAAGGCACATTTTTAAAGGAAAAAGTCTAGGGAGCCAGCGCTAGGTCAGGCTCTCTACCCTTTATCATTCTAGAGATGGGGGATTATAAGCATTTTTAGAATGATGGAGGGTAGAGAGCTTGGCCTGGCGTGCCTCACCTAGCTCTCTAGAATTTGGGTTTTTAAAGACTTGTTAACACTTACAAATTAAATAAAATATTTTTTAATAATCATATTTTGATACTACCACTTAAAAGTACTAAATAAAATATCCTAAATTACTCAAAATACTACTTCTGGCCACTTTAAAACTACTACCATTCCTAATATCCAAAAATTACTCAAATAAATAATTTCTAAAATATAAAACATGTCCTAGCCTAATATGAAACATTATCTAGACTTTCCCCTATATTAAGCTTGTGTAAATATTTTTTCCTTATTTGCAACACCTCTTCATGGTCAACCAAGTGAATGAAGTTGTGTTTAGGAATGTTATGGTCAACCTATTAAATGTATAACACAGAGAATATAGACATAAGGTTTCAAACACATTTTTCCTACCAAATTATTAATATTTGTTTAATAATTTTGGTTTTGTCCACCCCCTTTGATGAACAAATTGAACTTTAACAAATATGTGACTGAATTTTAATTTAATAGATAATTAATGATTTTGTTCTTTTATTCAAGAGTCAATTAATGTTCTTAAATTAGAAAATTTCACCATCAAATGATTTTTATTAAAAAATGATAAGTCCGTGTTACATATTTTAGGTTGGTGCAATAAAATCCCAAAGTATTGATATAATCAAGCCAAATAATCTAGTACACACAGTAACTCCCTAATTTAAACTTTCGTAGCCAACTATATAAATAACCGCATTCGTGTAATGAGCACACATGTGACTATTGTTTATAAAAAAAATTTCTAATGCAATATTTTCATTTTTTTTTCCAATTGCTATTAGTATTTAGTCATTTATTATTGAATTCACCTAATTTTCTATCTTTCTATTGTGTGTACACATGTGTGCGTTCGAGGACTAGTCAACTTAATTTGTTTGTTTGTATCTGTACTATATGTGTAACGCTCTAATATCTTAATGCATTTGCATGTTGCAATTAATTGTCCAAAAGTTTTGAAATTTAGTTCCCTCCTCCTCATTGTTTTATACATAGATTAGGGTATTTTTTGTGCTATTGGCACGTTAAAATTTAACATAAATAATTGTTAGTCTATTTTAAATATCAAGCAAAATAAATATCAAATGTTGGGTATGAGAATCGAACCCATGCATTCTTGGTGCTTTAAGTTATATGTGATCCGTTAGATTCTTATATTTCGATAAATCTCAACCATCTTTTATCTCCAACTTCAAACACCATCCGGATTTGTAATATAAACTAGGGTATTTCCCGTGTCGTTGGCACTACCGTACAGTGTTAATTATTTTCATTGCGGCTTATCTTTTTATCCTGTTTCTCATGACTTTAACTGTGTTGAAAAATCACGCAGTAATATTGCATTTGTAATTCTTTAAAATTCAAATATATATATATATAATGAACCACTATAACATTATTCCACATGCTAAATGTTTTAGTAGACAACAATTAATAGATAAAATTTTAACATGATAAATAGATAAAATCTAACATGATAAATATCAAGATAAATAAATATCAAAATGTTGTGTATCAACAATTGAAGAAAAATAAATAAATATCAAAATCAATATCAACAATTGAAAAAAAAAATCAAAATGAATATCATCCATATAAATAATATCAAATTGAAATAATATCAATATATAAATAAATATCAACAATATAAATAATATCAACCCATACTATAAATAATATGTTATTCATATACAAATAATATCAACAATATAAATAATATCAAAATTGAAGAAAAATAAATGTTGCCTAATCATCACCATCAACAATTGAAGAAAAATAAATAAATATAAAAAATTGTTGGGTATGGGAATCGAACACATGTACTCTTGGTGCTTTAAGTTCTATGTCATCCGTTATATTCATATATTTTGTTAAATCTCAGCCGTCTTTTTCCCCCACCCCAAACGCCATCATGTTTTGTATATATAACTAAGGTATTCCCGTGCCGTTGACACGATAAAAGCTAAAAACTTGTTAAAACATGATATACCTAATCACCACCATCAACAATTAAAAAAATCAAAATCAAAATCAAAATGTTGGGTATGGGAATCGAACCCATGCACTCTTGGTGCTTTTAGTTTATGTGATCCGTTAGATTCTTATATTTGGGTAAATCTCAGTCGTCTTTTATCTCACACCTCAAACACCATTTTGTTATGTATATATAAATTTTAAATCTCAAGAAAAATAAATATCAAATGTTTGGTATGAGAATCGAACCCATGCACTCTTGGTGCTTTAAGTTATATGTGATCCGTTAGATTCTTATATTTCAATAAATCTCAGCCGTCTTTTATCTCCAACCTCAAACACCATCCTGATTTGTAATATAGACTAGGGTATTCCTCGTGTCGTTGGCACGATAAAAGGTTATTCTACTTTAAATACTAAGATAAATACATATCAAAATGTTGGGTATGAGAATCAAACCCATGCATTCTTGGTGCTTAAAAATGTTGGGTATGAGAATCAAACCCATCCTATATTTGTTTTTCTTTTTTTTTTGCTTAAAGTTCTATACGATCCATTAGATTCTTATATTTGGGTAAATCTAAGCAGTCTTTTATCTCCAACTCCAAACACCATCCTAATTTATAAACTAAGGTATTCCCCGTGCCATTGGCAAGATAAAAGTTTAAAACTTATCAAAATATGATCACCCTTGAGTTTTCAACACCAACATCATCAATAATTGTAGAAAAAGAAATAAATATATATAAAAAATATTGGGTATGAGAATCGAACTCATGCACTCTTGGTGCTTTTAGCTCCATGTGATTCGTTATATTCATATATTTGGTTAAATCTCAACCATCTTTTATCTCTCACCCCAAACACCATCATGTTTTGTACATAAAATAATATATAATAATAACTAAAATTTGTCAAAGCATGATCACCTTTAAGTTTTCATCCTTCATACTTACATGCCTAATCACCACCATCAACAATTGAAGAAAAATAAATAAATATAAAAAAATGTTGGGTATGGGAATCGAACCCATCCACTCTTGGTGCTTTAAGTTCTACGTGGTCCGTTAGATTCATATATTTGGTTAAATCTCAGTCGTCTTTTATCTCCCACCCAAAACACTATCTTGTTTTGTATATATAACTGTGGTATTCTCCGTGCCATTGACACTACCGTACGGTGTTAACTATTTTCATCGCAACTTATCTTTTTATCATGCTTCTCAGGGTTTTTACTATGTTGAAAATTTTCCTGACATGCCTACGGGGATTTGATATAACCTGTGAAAAATCGAAGAGAGAATGATTGAGCGTTCGTTGTGAGTGTGAGAAAGAGTTGGTTATTCGAGTATGTGAGAGTTGGTTGTGAGTGAGAGAGAGAGTTGGATTATAAGCTTTGACTGTTGAAGAAAAATTTGTATGGTTGTAATTGTGATTTGAGTAAGAAAATTAGCAAATAGAAAATCAATGTATGGTTCCATCTAAAACAAACGTCATTACACATTAAAAAAAAAAAAAAGAACCCCATCAAATAATTTTACTCGAGGATTGAAATGCCAGCAACTATGATATAAATTCAACTTCAGTCAAAGCATTATTAGTATTAAGTGAAATTGGCCCATCAAAAGAAATCAGAATAAACACTTATCAAAAGAACTCAGAATAAACACATACTGGAAAGAAATTCAATGTGCACACCCATTCAACCATTCATGTACATGTACATGTCTTGTAACATGGGGTCATCTAAAAGCACGTAATAAGGTGTCTTCAAGCTAACCCAAATGAAAGATCAAAGAGTCCAGTGCTCTCAGTGTGAAACTGCTTTATCTAAACGAACTGGGCCTAAAGAAGAATTTCACACTAATTTCATTTCTAAGATGATATGGTTGGATTTTCCAGCTTAAGATAAGGTTTAGGTATTGCTCAGTCAGGTTGAGCTGAGCTGCAATGATAAATCGAAGAGTCTTTCAGACTCGGTGGTCATCATAGAGAACCTATTGTACATATGACCATTTCCCTTCCAAGCATAAGAAACACAAATCTTTCCAACATAAAAACATATTGTATAACATACACTGTTTTGATACAACAATGTGATGGCTTACATGACAACCAATCAAATACTCTAAGTAGAATTGTGAAAAAAAAAAAAAAATTACCCCAAAGAGAATGAAGCTTTCTAATGACATCGACATTCCCATGTACCATATTTTAGTTGTTCTCCTAGAGTTTGAGTAGCTGTTATAACCCGGTGCGAGATAAATCATCTCAAATCTCATCGAACGACTCAAATTAATTATACTTCATCTATTATACAAAATAAATAAAGTATCCTTCCCTCGATGATTAGATTTTTTGAAGTTGTAAACAAAACATGGATATAACTCCTAGTATTTAAAATATTAAAAAAGAAGGAAAGACTAGTTTGACATTGAAATTAGAGTGATTCTACATGGTGAGGAAACGAACGAGGAAAACAGGGAGAGAGGGAGGGAGGGACCGTTCATCTCCTTTGGGATGTGCGATGAAAAGTCAATGTGCGCATCCCGAGGGAGATGAACGGTTCCCTCCTTCCCTCTCTCACTCCCTCGCTGTTTTCCTCGCCCACTTCCTCGACATTTAGAATTTCCCTTGAAATTAAGGCAACTCTGTCACCTTTTGCCGAAGCATTGCTTTAGGATGAAGAAGACATTCCTTGCAACACGTCTTCATAAAAACTACATTACCCTTTGAACATAAAGCTCGAAATTCAAATCTATAAGAACTAATGGGTTTTTTCTTCCACTTTGTCCATCAGTTACATCATTTTCTACTCTTTTTTCCATTGCCTTATCCATTTCCTTGGACGATAGTGAAAAGTCATGACAAATCCCGTAGCTACTTGTACTAAAAAAACAAGTAAGCGTAATTTTTCCTAGACAATAAAATATGTTGACATGTGGAAGAACATATTTACTATTTATATCATCTGCAATCGCCTGAATTTTGAGATGTTTTTCGAACCAATTATATACTTTATTGAGATAGGTAAATCAAGGGAACTCCCCCTTTGAGAACCGTATATGAGACTTTCATCTCATACAGCTCAAGTAAAAACACCCCAATACTGGTTGCAACGGATATGTAATAGAAAATTTGAAACTTCTTCTGGCTACATCCTGATTTTTTCTTTAAAAAAAGGGACACTTCTATCACTTACAAAATACCGTCGTATTTTGTAAAATAGATATTCAATCATTTTATTGATTAACTTGTCTACGAAACAGGGGAGGGAGGGAAGGAGGGAGCGTATCTGAACAATGATTCTAGCTGGCCTGGGTCGAGCGCCTGGGAGGCTCCTTGGCACATGCCAAGGAGGGTGTCTCGCACGTGCCAGACTGAATTTAAAAAAAAAAAAAAAAGCGGGAAATGGAATTTGAATTTCCTTACTGAAATTTAAGAGGGAGGGAGGGATCAAAACACAGAGAAAATCATCAGAGAGCTCAAATGGGTTGTTTTCGTGATTGGGTTCGATTATTACACCACAACTTTCAACTTTCATCCTTCACCACAGCTTGCAGACCCTGCACAGGTTAAGGCACCAGTGCAAGCACATTTTGGAGAGGAGGATAACTATGATGGTTTTTCAGATGTTAAGGTAGAAGTCTCTTATCATCCTTCCCGTCTTTGTTTGAAGCCATAATCAAGCATTATTCTCGTTTTGGCAAGGCAACATGAATGCATTTGTATGGTCAATCAAATGGAGGCAAGGAAAGTGCCTGATAGTGGTGTTAAATGCTCGGGCCACAATGAAGTAGTGATGGAGGGAAGAACTGCCAAAAGTTGATGTGAGCATATGATTCAAGTGTTGAGCACGATTGATCCACTAGTTTGTGTTGCTGCATTTCTAAGTCTGAGTAATCAGCAGGGAGAGTACGGCATGAGATGAGATAGCCTTATTTGAAGCATGAAGAGTACATGGAAATGCTGAATTTGGAGAAACTGTGTCTAACTTTTAGATTTGAGTAATGAGAACTCTTATGTTAAAAGTGGGCAATTCACATTCTTAAACTGCTTTGACATGGGCACTGGAAGCATGGCATGCTCAGTGAAAGAGGGCATAAAGCTGTATGTCTATAATCTCAGATCTAGTCGTATTGAGAGAGCAAGGGCCCGAGCAATCAAACTCTCCTTGGCTGATGCACTGTCACAATTAAGGTCTAGATACTAAGGTTGCTGCCCAGCAGGCTCAGAAAGAGGGGAAAAGGGCAGCGAATCTAGTGACACAACAAGCTAAACGCATCATAGGTCCCATCATTTCTTCGGCATGGGACTTCTCTGAGGTTATTTATTTTGGTGGTACTATGACTGAGGGGTTGCTCATGGGTACTGGAACTCTGTTTGGGCCTATTCTGGAGGGTTCCTTGGGGAGCAAAGGCTTGGTAAATTGGGTTACCTTGCTGGGAGTCATTTGGGCAGTTGGGTTGAAGGTAGTATATGAGAACCTTTGTTGAAATCAGCTTAGTCTGTATTTAGGGGATCTTATTTGGCATTAGTTTGTGTTTTCGGTATGTTGATGTTGGTGTCGTCAGTATTAGTTTGTCGCCATTTCCCTCGACAATTAGAATTTTTCATGCTTTAAATAAGTTTTTAGCAGATATTGGTATCTACATGTATTTTCTAGCTGAATATTAATTTCCTTTTACATAAATATATAGAGAACCTAGAAGTTGTGCAAAGACTCCATTCCAACATTTGTCCAACAATGATTATGTTCAGAGTATTTCAGTAGCTTCGGCTATTCTTCGTGTATGAACTACAAATGTGGGCTATACAAAACTGAGTGTTCCTTCACCTTACCCATATCTTTTCTGTATGACCATCCTTGCAACTCAATGCTAGAAAATCTTGCAGACTTCCTCACTGCCAAGAGAAAATCTTTAATGAATCAAATTCAGCAGGCCACTGAAGTCACAACCCAATTATTATTTTTTAATGCCTCGTGTAAATTCTTGAAATTGCCAGTTTATACTATTTTTCCACCCCCATTATTATTATTTTATCTAATCGAAAAATGATACCTACATACCTTGCAGGACTAAAATCCTTTTTACTATTTAACCTAGATGAAAATTTTCTATTTATTGGTCATCTAAACAAGAAAGAAATCCTTATGTATTTTGTGCAATTCATTAGCAAGAAATTACTGTACTTGTTGAACAAACAAACACTTGCAGTACCTCCAGTATCTCCAGCAATCAAACAAAATTCTTCAAACACTTGTAGTATCTCCAGTTGCAGTATTTTGTTCTTTTTTTTTTTCATCTTGTCTACATTATACATTTTTCATTGTTTTTGATAGAGTTATCTAACATAGAAAGAAAATCATGTATAAGCATATCCATTACGTGTAAATAAGAAGTGTGTGTTTGTTATTTTCAGCAACAGAAATTCTAAATGGCGAGGAAACGAGCGAGGGGAGGGAGGTGGCGGGGTGGGAGCCGTTCGCTTCCCTCGGGATGCGTGCCTTCAATTTTTGTGAGCGTATCTCGAGGGAGGTGAACGGCTCCCACCCCGCCACCTCCCTTTCCTCGCTCGTTTCCTCGCCCGTTTCCTCACTGTGTAGAACAGCTCTTTCAGCAAATTAAGAGGACAAATTCAATCCATCATTCGATCTAAACAAACTTGGACCTGGCTTCAGTTGTTGACATGGCACTAAATTATAGAGAAATATGTTAATAAATTATGGATATGAATAACAACAAAGAACTTTATAATTAAAAAGTGGCGTAAACTTGTTAGTCTCCAAAATGTAAGAGAGACAGATGGTCATGGAACACACTTCTATCAGTCTTTGTTGTATCCTTTGCAACCCTTCGACAGTAAATTTGATTGAATTAGTAGAGTTCTCATTACTCAAATCTAAAAGTTAGACGCAGTTTCTCCAAATTCAGCATTTCCATGTACTCTTCATGCTTCAAATAAGGCCATCTCATCTCATGCTGTACTCTCCCTGCTGATTACTCAGACTTAGAAATGCAGCAGCACAAACTAGTGGATCAATCGTGCTCAACACTTGAATCATATGCTCACATCAACTTTTGGCAGTTCTTCCCTCCATCACTACTTCATTGTGGCTCGAGCATTTAACACCACTATCAGGCACTTTCCTTGCCTCCATTTGATTGACCATACAAATGCATTCATGTTGCCCTGCCAAAACGAGAATAATGCTTGATTATGGCTTCAAACAAAGACGGGAAGGATGATAAGAGACTTCTACCTTAACATTTGAAAAACCATCATAGTTATCCTCCTCTCCAAAATGTGCTTGCACTGGTGCCTTAACCTGTGCAGGGTCTGCAAGCTGTGGTGAAGGATGAAAGTTGAAAGTTGTGGTGTAATAATCGAACCCAATCACGAAAACAACCCATTTGAGCTCTCTGATGATTTTCTCTGTGTTTTGATCCCTCCCTCCCTCTTAAATTTCAGTAAGAAAATTCAAATTCCATTTCCCGCTTTTTTTTTTTTTTTTTTTAAATTCAGTCGGGCACGTGCGAGACACCCTCCTTGGCATGTGCCAAAGAGCCTCCCAGGCGCTCGACCCAGGCCAGCTAGAATCGTTGTATCTGAATTCCAATATATACAAATAAACAATATTACTATCATAATAGCTAGGTTTGATTTACTTTTCCCAGAAAAAAGCATAGTTCACGTGTAACTAGATTAGTTTTGAAGTGCATCTCAAGGAACACATCCTGAAACTTTTACACTCTATTTATGATATTCATCCACACAATTTATCAAAGTTTGAACGGGGATCAAATGAATTAAGACTCAGTTCAGGTCTTGAAGTGCACATAAACCAAACTTGGTGATATTTGATATGAGAAAATCGATTTTAAGCACTTGAAGCCCAATGCCCCTTTAAATTTCATGATTTAAACAATTTTTTTTTTTGGAGTAGCTATGCAAGTGTAGTGTACATAAAGTGTCACCCCCTTGAAAAAAAATATCCACCTATTGTTTGTTCACATGATTATAAACATGTTATAGATAAATTTTCTTTGTCTCTTGGTAAATGCTCCGGATTAACTCTTGAGGAACAACTGATTTAAAGAAAGCATGAAAGAGCTTACCTGACATATTCCCATCTACCAGTCCCTTTTACTTGCAACTTGAAGATACATCAAAATAGATCGGTCATCACGGTCGTACACGTGGCATAAAGACTCGTCACGAGGATATAACATCCAACTTATTGGGCTAGCTCATAAACCCCAGGAAGAATAAAGTCAATTACAGAGGCCAAGTAACGGCCCACCAATGAGGAGACATAAACAAAGCCTGAATCCAGAGCCGACCGAATCATAGCCCAAATCCAGGTCCAACACGAGTTTTCTCACAAAGAAGAGGAACGTTACACCTAAAAAGAGTTGTAGAAGGAGTTACACCTCCACGAACGCATCTCCATTAAGGAAGAGACTGTTACAAGAAACATCTTCTTAAGTCACATAGAGAATTAACCGCGACCATTATAAAAGGTAAAGGGAACGTTTGACACAAGTATGCAACTTTAACTGAGTTTCGTCCAAATTTACCTCCTTCTTCCAACAGGGTTGCTGACTTAAGCATCAGAGTGCCTTCAGCCACCAAAAAGGTGATCCTTAGCAATATAACAATTGTTTTGCAGGTCAAACTCACAAGATCACGATTTTTTGACGCATCATTTAGCGCAGTCCATAGGGAACGATGAGTTTCCTTTCTAAAAACAAAATACACAGTGACAAAGCTCACCATAACCTGATACAAGATCAACAAACCATCAAAGCAAATGATGCAGTCTGCAGATCCTCAACCCAGTAATGATCATGATAACTCTCCTACTTACAACCATGCATCACTGACAATTTACGAAGAAGAAGCAGCCCGGATCATCGGACCAGTAGCAGCCCGGATCATCGGACCAATAGCACCCGAAATTGCGGATCCACAGCATGCAATAGCCCAAACAACCTAAACATCCTGCGACACTGCCTCAGATACCTACTAATGGCGCAGATGAGTCACATAACAAAGATGTTGGAGAAGATCACCTAGGAGCGCATTCAGCCAACTGATGCTGTTCAGGAACCTCAACAACAAAACTCCACCAATCGAACTCAAGGAAGTGACGAAGTCCCAGTGAAACCCCAACAAGAAAACTTTGAAAGCAACGAACTCCCTCGAGGCAAGAAGCCACTGTGTGACAGGACGCTTACCGAAATCCCGTTCAGGATAGGAGTCACGGATCCCAACATACTATACGAGTTAGCAAAGCCGTCATTCTCTTATGCCCTCATGAAAACGACAATGCCGAAAAAACTCACTCCGCCAAAGTTTGAAGTTTATGATGGTACTTCCGACCCAACTGATCACCTGAGACATTTCCATTACATGATGGCCCTGAAGGAAACTATGGAGTCGATCCTGACATACTCGATTAGCCTCACATCCACAATAATGAATTGATTCAACAGCCTAACACCGAGGTCGATAGATTCCTTCCAAGCTTTAGCCACTGCTTTTATCACCAGATTCATCGTGAGGCAGCGGATAAGGAAAGGGCCACACTAACTCCTGCATATAAGGCAGAAGCCTGAAGACACAATACGAAAATATGGCACCCGCTTTACCAATGAACTGACAATGATCGATTGATGTAATGATGACACAGTCGCTACTACCTTTGTGGCCTGACCAAAGAGATGCCCCTTTTTATTCTTTTTGCTCTGAGTAGACGTCCATGAAGCTTAAGAAGTTGTGTCAAGATGTGGCGTCCACGATATGGCCGATGCGGGGAAGTTGTCCTTTAGGCAAGCCTTGTTCAAGTCCGTGTAGTCTACGCAGACTCTCAACTTTCTCATTTTTCTTCCTCACCAATACGCTGTTTGCCGACCAGCTCGGGTATCGTGCTTCTTTGACCATGTCCGTGTTGAGTAACCGTTGTACCTCATCGTTTATGATTTTATTTCTTTTAGCCTCCATGGGCCTATTCTTTAGCCATATGTTTTTCCTTACGGGGTTCACTACTAGGCAATGAGTGATAACTGACAGGTCGATTCCCACCATGTCTCGCATGGTCCAGGCGAAGACGTCCTGGTTCCGCTGTAGTAGCTCAGTCAACTGTTCTGCCAATTCTCCGCTGATAATCACATAATTATAACATTTTTTTTACCTCTTATTATATTTTTGTTAATCCTTGTTTTATTTTATTTTAAATCAATTATTAAATTTTTGTGTTTTTTGTAAAATTCGGAGCAATAACAAAGAAATCAAAGAAAAATGCAATGAATAAATCACAGACGGTGACTTCAAAGGAAGTGGAGGTGAAAATAACTTGAGCCCTTTACTTAAACCCAAAATCAAACCCATAAACCCAAACCCATAAACCCAAACCCATTGCCAAGCCCAATCAAACCCAAAGAATATTCTCCCAATTATCCCATATTCAGTTTTGATTTTTTTCCTTAAATCACTCATTGAATCCTCCCCTTAACTTGTCCATATTCATTTTCTTAATTCTCTATAAATACAAGAGAAATTAAGGAGAAAGGGAAGGAGGAGAAGGGAATCAAGCCTCAATAGCCAAAAAAAACAAATTCTCTTTCCTTTACAAAGTGATTTTCATCACACCCATCTCATCATCATCCATCTCTCACTCCCTCTCTGTCCAGATCACTCCGCCATCACCACCACCAGAGCCACCACCATCACCCAAGCACCACCACCACCACGAAACAGGGGCGTGACAACCCTGTTTCACATCAAATCTTCACCTCGCCACCATCCAACAACCACAGCCGCCACCACCATCAGACACCTCTCCCTCTCCCTGTTCCATTACTCCACACAACCACCACCACCGAGCACCACCATTAGACGCCCCCACCATCACCACCTCGCGCACAAAATAGAGGAGAAACGGAGAGAACGTCCCTGTTTTTCTCCCTCGCAGCCGTCACGACCTCCTGTTGCTCTCTCCGCCACCTCATCTTCCTTTTTGTTTCTCACTCTCTCCGCCACCTTCCCTGTCCAGCAACCAAGCATCGAGCAGCCCCGCTGCAGCCCGAGCAGCAGTCAGCATCGAGCTCTCTCTCGGTCTTTCTTCGTCTCGCCTGTTCTCGTCCTCTCTCCCATCTCTCTCTCTACCTGTTATTCTTCTTCAGCAATGCGAGCCACCATCACCGCCACGAAACAAGGGCAGTGCTTCCATCTCTTTTTTTTTTTTGTTCTCATCGCATATCTCTCTCTCTTTTTGCAGGTACCGAAGCCGTTCGGAGGAAACAGGAGCTCGCGAGGAGCACAAAAGAAGAAGGAGCAGTGACGCGGCTCGCTGGAGACGACGACCAGAGGAACGCGCGACTGGAGGGAAGCAACTGTTTTTCAAATAATTTCGCTATTTGCATCCCCGATATCTGTAAGAGCCACCACAGTACACTTCCAACAATTTCTCGGGATTTGTGTTTGGACCACCTGCTGATCTGTTGAGTACCACCACATCGAGTTTGCGACAAACCAATATAGTTGCATAATTTAATTTAATTTATTTTACTGATCTAAATGCTTAATTGTTAATTACAATTTTATTTCAGAAATTTGATAAATTGCTTTCACCTTTCATGTTCGATTAAAACTTGATTTGTTTGGTAGTTAGATTCACATTTTATCATAATTCAAAGCATGTGCTACAAATATTGAGCTTGAACTTTGATTAAGTGTGCCATAAAAAAACACTTAATGATTGGTAAGAGTTTATTTGCTTGAGATAAATTGTTAATGTTTGACAGAAACTTGATCTGATTGGAATTAGAATTTAATGATCACATCTTCGGTGTAAGCAAGGGATCCTCATCCCTAAGCTTCTCGTTATAATTTCAGTAATTTAGATTTCAATATACTGGCTAACTCATCGGTGAGTCCAACCCCCACAAAATCCATCCCATCCATCTTTTTCTTTTATTTTATTTTTCTTATTTTAATTTATTTTTAGTTTAGTTTTAAAAACACTGTAACCCCATTTTTTTCTAAATTAGTTTGAGTAAATTATAAAATTCAATTGCATCCACTTTCCTCGTGGGATCGACCCGTACTTGCCGTTGTCTACCAGTTAGACACCGTGCACTTGCGGTTATTACAAGTGGGTCAAATTAGCTTATTTATTTAGGTCGGTTAAACCCGCAACATCCGCTCAAGCGGGAACCTGTTTGAATGGCCCTATTGTTGAGAGGGTTGTCGAGGTAAACCATGACAATTTCTTCTTCCGGTTGACCGGTGATGGGTTTGCCTTGGGGGCTCACTGGAGCTTTGTCGTCTGGGATTGGTTGTTCTATCTCGACTTTTCTGGAAAGATTAAGAGACATCTTGGCCGCGAGACTAGTCGTTGAAAGTTACCTGACTGTTGTGGGGTCATGTACTGGCATTCCCTAGCAGTTGCTTGGTCATCTCGTATGGTACCGACTATTTGGTTTAATGGGTACTTGATACATTGGTGTAGAGTGAAAATTATTGCTCCCAATTTGTGTAGTCAGGGCCTCCCCAGAACAGTGTTATAGGTGGATGGTGTGTCGATCTCTATGAACTCTTGAAACAAAACTTTCTGAACTGGTGGCTCTCCCATGACTACCGTTAGCTGTATCTTTTCCACCGAGAAGCATTTTTCGCCACTAAAATCAATCATTGGACGACTATCAAGCGTTAGGACTTCTTTCTTTAGCTGCATGTTGTAGAACGTGTGGAGGAATAAAATGTTTAATGAGCTTCCTATGTCCACCAAGGATCTCCAAACTTCCCAGCTCGCTAGGGAGATTGTTATTACTAGAGCGTCGTTATGCGGAAGCTGGATGCCTCGGAGGTCTTCGTTTGTATAGGCTAATGACATAAGAGAATCATGGTTTTGGGCGCGTGACGTCTGTCGGTCTCCACGTATCGCTTGGGTCCTCATCTCTCTGAGAGTTATTTTTCTAGACCTGTTTGATTGTTTGGATTCGGAATGTGCCCCATGGAGTATGTGTACTGTGCTTGCCAATTTGTCCCTTACCCTTTCGTCGCACAATTTCTCCTCGGACTCGGCCTTCTTCCTGGTAGTTCGTTCCTTTTCTAGGGCGATATAACTATGTTCTTCTTTCACCAGGTCTGCCATATTCGCTGGTGGGTCTAGAGTTAGGAAATTATAGAACTTGTCGTTCCTCGGACCGTCTATGAAGGTTGCGACAGTTGTTGCGTCGTTACAAACGTTGACGGAAATCAAATTGTTACTAAAGCGCATGATATACATTCTTAGTGTCTCGTCAAGCTTCTGCTTCATGGATATGAGCATCTTCGTTGTTAGTTGGATTCGCTGCATATAAGATGATCGCAGATCCATCCTAGGGTCCGTTGTCACTGCTGGTGCGGGGGTGTAAATCTATTGTCCCTGTGTTATAAGCACCACTGGAAGCGGTGGTATAATGCCTGCCTGAGCGTTTGATGTGTCGCCATGCTCTCAATTGTTGCGTGATCTAGTGGTCATCATCTTCTTGAATTTTGAAGAGAGATGATGCTAGTGATTGGTTAGGAATTTTGTCGTCCCCACGGATTGTGTCAAACTGATACGGTCGATTTTCGCTCTCTGTTTGACATTGACCTGCTGACCTACACAAAGAACCCACATGAGCCACGAATCACCATAGTGGTGACCGATGACACTGTAATGCTAAATTCTGACAGAGATCTGAGGAAGGCTTAATGTTGTAAACAGGGAATTTGTAGTATACCTTAGCTTTCCAACCTTATGTCTTATTTATAGTACTGGAGTCCTGGTTCAATCACACCATCGATGGCGTAGTTTAGGGAAGAAGACCTTCGTAGAGATCCTTTCTCTAATTAGGAGTCGTGCTATGGAGGAAAATTTCCCTATTAGACTTGTGCTCCTAAATATGTGAGAGATATTTCCAATCAGAGTATTGTCAGTAGATGAAAGTTTTCATGTACAACGTATACTGTGACATTTGCATCTTTGTTGGAAACAATGTGTTACTGGCTTGCCTGTCCGAAGCTGATCCCCGAAATACTTGCCTTAATAGGTCTTACGAATATTGGGGTTGGCTGTGAGACATGTGGGCTTAGCAGGCTGTAGTAATATGGTCGTGCGGGTTTGAAATCACTTGGACCGAATTAGTGTTGGGCTGATGCTTGGGCCTATTATTCCTTGAGATCATCATGACACATGTACGGTATAGAAGAGAGGACGTTTCAGTGTACCATCAATACCACTTTTTATTTTTTGTCACGTACGTATATATATCTCAAGAAAATAAAATGTGCACATGATATCATCCATATTTTAATATGTAAAACATAGATTTAGAAAATTTAAATAGACTTTTAATAACTAATCACATTTATTATAGTTTTTTATTAGAAGATAGTGATGTCAAAATTATCAATTTTCAAACCAAACCTTCATCTTGTATTTTGATTATTTAGCCTACGATATTACAAAACTACTCTTACTCAAAATGTAAAACTATAAGAGAATCAATTGAATTATAATGAGTAAAAAAAAATCTTATCGAATATATGTGCACGTAGATCACGTTCACACACTAGTGCATCAATAATGGCTGATGACATTTTAGGCAGTCCATGTGTTTAGCTATCATACTTGTTTATTGACATGTGTTTATAGTTTAATCCATAAATTAATGTTTACTTACCAAGTCAAGGGCTCATGTCAATTTTAATTATGACTGATTCGAAGGCCGCAATAGCACAAAATTTTCCATGGCTTCACATCTATCATATTTCTCGACTTCAGAACCATTAACAGTCATTTCCATGACAGTTTGCAATATGAATGTTGAACATTATTTAGTTGTATAATATCTAACAAACATTAGTTGTTACCCCACCAACACAATTAGTGACGAGCAAGATTAACTTATTGGTAGTACACTTTAAACTCTTAGATACTAGATAAAGAGTCTCACGAGACTCATAATATCATACAAACTACATATTGCATAAGAATCACGTATGTAACAACTTAGTTTAAATGTACGGAAAATGAGATTGGCCTAATGAAAGAAATAAATATTTCGAATTTCAGGAAAATTTTAGGTAACTTGAAGAAAAAAAATTTATTTTGTGAAATTTCGACATTTTTCGTTAAATCACGTTCCTTGAAAAGAGACAACTTTCTGGACTGAAACTACTATGATTGAAGCACTTGACCTCAGCCCTTTCTACTTGCAAAAACATTGCGGAAGGTAGCTAGAAGGATGAGGAAATGACCAAACAAAGAAGGAGACGGCGACCCTTTGGAATTTGCGGTTGGGAGAGGTTGCACTTATTAATGTTAATTAAGGGTCAATGCTAGCTTGGTCTAATTTGAATTTGAACCACCTGTCTAAGAAAAACAATGACATTTAGGCTCCACTTAGTCCATGGTAAAACTATGCAAGCATTTTACAAAGAGAATTGCCACGTGTATTCAATTATTTGACTTGATTGTAATAACTCTTTGTTGCATTGGCATTTTGAGATGTTTCGACTTTGTTGCTCCAATCTAAAAGATGTAACACTAACTGCTTTTTTTAATCAATGGAAACCATTAGGTAATGAAATTTTCTCGTTTAGGAACATTAATAAATAAATTAAAGGAAATGCAAGTGGTAGCAACTATTAAAAGATTGTATACAAAACCAAGGACTCTACATCTAAAAATTTACAATATGAATAATCCGTACAAAGTTACAAATTAATAGCTAGTTTTGTTTTAGGACTAACAAAAAGTAATTGGGTATAATAAGTAATTTTTAAAATCTAAATCTAAAAAAAAAAAAAAAAAATTGTGATAATGAGCCAAACAGTCGGATACACATAACAACTCCCTTTACAAATTATTAGTAAAAATTGTGTTACCCCAGTTCTTTCGCATGCCAATTATTTTCTTATCCTCCCTATTCATTTCATCATTTAACAATGAATAGAGGAGTTACGTTAGGTCTTATTCCCATTTATTTCATCATTTAAGAATGAACAGAGATGTAGTTACAAACATGAGCTCAAGAGAATATGTGACTATAAACATGGCCGGAATATGTGAATTGAAAAATGAAATCATTATCATTTAACAATGAACAGAGAAGTAGTTATCATGTACCTTCCCCCATTTATTTGGATTCGGGGGGCTTCTGTGCACAAAGCGCAGGACGTCATCCTGTGCACATTTCTGAGCCGTCGGATCTGATTCGACGGTTCAGATTGAAGGATTTTAAAAAAGTGGATTTAAAAAAAAAAATTTTTTTTTTTTGAAATCCGTCGATCTGAGCCGTTGGATCAAATCCGACGGTTGTACTTTGTGCGCAGGAGGACGTCCTGTGCTTTGTGCGCAGGAGCCCCCCTCAATCCCATTTATTTCTTCATTTAACAATGAACAGAAAAGTAGTTGTAGTCATCTATTCATGAAGATGCAACTTAAGTCTTCCAACTTTCTGCCACAAATTTAATTATCCCACCTTAATGAGCTTTCATATCCAATGATGGCAGCTTCGTGACGACATCTATTATTGGCTTCAATTGTTGAAACTCAACATTTAAGATTCCCTATCCATATCTGATAAGATTTAGACTTGTATCCATTTCAAACTGTGGCTAAATTTAATCCTGTGTAAAACTTAAACAGGTAAAAATAAATAAAATTGAAATGGGTATTTAGTCCCTCCTCGTGTACGTGCTGTCCGTTATCCTAAACTTAAAATGTGTATGTAATTTTAATAATAGCCGGTTGTGGCGTCAATAGTGGTTCATTTGCATTGCCCTATCTTCATTTAGAATTTTTAACATCAATGTGCATAAAATACATTCCTCTGCTTCATGGATGTTATTTGCCATACTAGAGGTAGAAACAACTACTACCTCCTATAAACATAACCGAAGAGTTTGCTAAGAGCAAGGAATGTGACTTTTCGAAATATGTCGAAATTTTCATTTTTAAGGTTAAGGTGATAGGGGCATAATTAGGTTATTTTCAGTTTGAAAGTGACGCTTAGTTTAATTCAACAAACTTGGAAAAATAATAAGATTAATGCAGTGTTTATCACGGTTAATCTTGAGCATTGTCCCTTACGAGTTAGCAAGTGATTATTGAATATTGATTTATGAGCATATATTTGGTGTGTGGAGCTATTTTCTCATCTTTGCTATCCCTTTAGTTTTATTTAGGAGTGGGCATCCCATTCCGCGATCCCGTTCCCGTCCCGTCCCAATTTTTTCGGGTTTTAATGGGATTGAATAATTCCATCCCGATCACGTCCCGATCTAAAATGAGATCGGATGGGATGACGATTTTCAATTCCGCCAATCCCGTCCCATCCCAAGTTAATTTTTCAATATTTATTATTAATATTTTTATTTATTTATTTATTTTAAGATTGCAATATTAGCGTAATTAAAGAAAAATGAATTTAGATGAAATCAGTGTAATTGATATTAGTCTATGATTGAAGCACTTGACCTCAGCCCTTTCTACTCGCGAAAACATTGCGGAAGGTAGCTAGAAGGATGAGGAAATGAGCAAACAAAGAAGGGGACGGCGACCCTTTGAAATTTTCGGTTGGGAGAGGTTGCACCTATTAATGTTAATTAAGGGTCAATGTTAGCTTGGTATAATTTGAATTTGAACCACCTGTCTAAGAAAAACAATGACATTTAGTTTCCACTTAGTACACGGTACAACTATGCAAGTTATTTACAAAGAGAATTGCCACGTGTATTCAACTATTTGGCTTGATTGTAAAACCTCTTTGTTGCATTGGCATTTTGAGATGTTTCGACTTTGTTGCTCCAATCTAAAAGATGTAACACTAACTGCTTTTTTTTAATCAATGGAAACCATTTGGTAATGAAATTTTCTCGTTTAGGAACATTAATAAATAAATTAAAGGAAATGCAAGTGGTAGCAACTATTAAAAATTGTATACAAAACCAAGGACTCTACATCTAAAAATTTACAATATGAATAATCCGTACAAAGTTATAAATTAACAACTAGTTTTGTTTTAGGAGTAACAAAAAGTAATTGGGTATAATAAACAATTTTTAAAATCTAAATCTACAAAAAAAAAAAAATTGTGACAATGAGCCAAACAGTCGAATACACGTAACAACTCCCTCTACAAATTATTAGTAAAAGTTGTGTTACGCCAATACTTTCGCATCCCAATTATTTTCTTATCCTCCCTATTCATTTCATCATTTAACAATGAATAGATGAGTTACGTTAGGTCTGATTCCCATTTATTTCATCATTTAATAATGAACAGAGATATAGTTACAAACATGAGCTCAAGAGAATATGTGACTATAAACATGGCCGGAATATGTGAACTGAAAAATGAAATCATTAACATTTAACAATGAACAGAGAAGTAGTTATCATGTACCTTCCCCATTTATTTCTTCATTTAACAATGAACAGAGAAAGTAGTTGTAGTCATCTATTCATGAAGATGCAACTTAAGTCTTCCAACTTTCTGCCACAAACTTAATTATCCAACGAGCTTCCATATCCAATGATGGCAGCTTCCATATCTGATAAGATTTAGACCTATATCCATTTCAAATTGTGGCTAAATTTAATCCTGTGTAAAACTTAAACAGGTAAAAATAAATAAAATTGAAATGGGTATTTAGTCCCTCCTCGTGTACGTGCTGTCCGTTATCCTAAACTTCAAATGTGTATGTAATTTTAATAATAGCCGGTTGTGGCGTCAATAGTGGTTCATTTGCATTGGCCTATCTTCATTTAGAATTTTTAACATCAATGTGCGTAAAATACATTCCTCTGCTTCATGGATGTTATTTGCCATACTAGAGATAGAAACAACTACTACCTCCTATAAACATAACTGAAGAGTTTGCTAAGAGCAAGGAATGTGATTTCTCCAAACATATCGAAATTTTACGAAATTTTCATTTTTAAGGTTAAGGTGATAGGTGCATAATTAGGCTATATTTAGTTTGAAATTGACGCTTAGTTTAATTCAACAAACTTGGAAAAATAATAAGATTAATGCAGTGCTTATCACGGTTAATTTTGAGCATATGTTTGGTGTGTGGAGATAAACTCTTAGCTATTTTCTCATCTTTGCTATATTTTTAGTTTTATTATATTTTCAGTAATTTTCGTAGTTATTTTCATAGTTTAATTTAGAAAATCTAATCCCCCATTATTTAATTAATTAGATTATTAGTTGTCTTTTAGCTATTCTTAGTGTTAATTGGCAAACCCTCTAATCCCCGGTCCAGAACGATCTCTACTTATTCTATACTACAATCACAAAGTAGGGTATTAAGTTGTGTGCTACTAAAATAACGCATCAATTTTTGGCGTCGTTGCCGGGAATTTGAAAAATTGTTAATTACTTCATTAATTTTTATTTATTTATTTTTCATTTTATTGATTTTTTTTCTTCTTTCTATCTTTATCTCAGGTACCAAATCATGCGCAATAGGTGGTCCAGCGAAAACTTATTAGAATGCGATTCAGAGTCTGAAAAAAATTTAGAAGACGAAGGAGAGAAACAAAAGAGCCACAAACATCTAGCTTTGAATCTGAATCTGAAGAGTTTGATATGGGAGACAATAGATCTATTAAAGAACTTTCGGCATCTATTTTGGACAATGCCGCACCCTTGTGCATTCAGTATCCAATAACTGCGCAGGGAAACACTGAGTCATTCGAGCTGAAATCCAACCTACTTCATCATATTCCGAAGTATCATGGTATTTCTATGGAGGATCCAAATAAACATTTAAAGGAATTTGAAGTTGTATGCTCCAGTATGACGCCAATAAATGTGGATGAGAACATCCTAAAGTTGAGAGCATTCCCCTTTTCTCTGGCTGATAGGGCTAAGGATTGGCTCTATGAACTAACTTCCGAAATAGTATATTCTTGGGATAGCATGAAGAAGGTGTTTCTAGATAAATTCTTCCCAACTTCCAAAATTATTTTGTTGAGGAAGATAATCAGTGGTATACAACAAGGTCCAGGAGAATCATATCCGGCTTACTATGAAGGCTTCAAAACTCTCATAACATCATGTCCGCAGCATCAGATGAAGAAGGAGCTCCTGATTCAATACTTTTATGAGGAATTGCTTCCTCTTGAGCAACATATATTAGATGCAGCGGTAGGGGGAACTTTGGTTGATAAAACTCCAGCAGCAACAAAGACTTTGATTGCAAACCAAGCCTTAAATGCCCAACAGTATGAAGGAATTGGAGAGCATTCACTCAAAGTCAATGAGGTAAGTACTAATTCTAGTTTGGAAGCTATAATCTTACCTCACTTGTGACTCAGGCCCTAAGGAAGCCAAATGTGCTAGGAGTTGCACAAGTTTGTGGCGTGTGTACAAAGTCAGGACATCCATCTGATCAATTTCCTCAACTGATTAAGAATGACGGTTGGGAGAATGTCAATGCAGTAGGTTTTTAAGGGCAAAATCACTATAGGAATAACTCTTATTTGAACACTTACAATGAAAGGTTGGAAAAATCATCCCAGCTTTGGATGGAGAAATTCAGAACAACCTATATCCAATCCATATCTGATAAGATTTAGACCTATATCCATTTCAAACTGTGGCTAAATTTAATCCTGTGTAAAACTTAAATAGGTAAAAATAAATAAAATTGAAATGGGTATTTAGTCCCTCCTCGTGTACGTGCTGTCCGTTATCCTAAACTTAAAATGTGTATGTAATTTTAATAATAGCCGGTTGTGGCGCCAATAGTGGTCCATTTGCATTGGCCTATCTTCATTTAGAATTTTTAACATCAATGTGCATAAAATACATTTTTCTGCTTCAAGGATGTTATTTGCCATACTAGAGGTAGAAACAACTACTACCTCCTATAAACATAACTGAAGAGTTTGCTAAGAGCAAGGAATGTGATTTCTCGAAACATGTCGAAATTTTACGAAATTTTCATTTTTAAGGTTAAGGTGATAGGGGCATAATTAGGCTATATTTAGTTTGAAAGTGACGCTTAGTTTAATTCAACAAACTTGGGAAAATAATAAGATTAATGCAGTGCTTATCACGGTTAATCTTGAGCATTGTCTCTCACGAGTTAGCAAGTGATTATTGAATATTGATTTATTAGCATATGTTTGGTGTGTGGAGATAAACCCTTAGCTATTTTCTCATCTTTGCTATCCCTTTAGTTTTATTTAGGGGTGGACATCCCATCCCGCGATCCCGTTCCCGTGTCGATCCCGTCTCGTCCCAATTTTTTTGGGTCTTAATGGGATTGAATAATTTCATCCCGATCCCGTCCCTTCCTGGTCTAAAATGGGATGAGATGGGATGAAGATTTTCAATCCCGCCAATCTCGTCCCGTCCCGAGCTAATTTTTCAATATTTATTATTAATATTTTTATTTATTTATTTATTTATTTATTTATTTTAGGATTGCAATATTAGTGTAATTGAATAAAAATGAATTTAGTTGAAATCAGTGTAATTGATATTATTCTATATCTGCAACTACTTGATATTGGTTTATTTCTAGAATTTTAAATAAATTATTTAATTGCAAACTCTTTAAAACTCAAAATGGGATTGCTAACTATATTGGAGAGTTTTATTTCGTGTAAAGACAATGAATTTAATGACTATTTTTTTTTAAAAGCAATAATGAAACATTCTTCTTAGCACCCCAAATCTACTCATCATTTTGTTCACTATTCGAAACAGTAGAGCAGGTCCACCATTGCCATTATACTGTCCACCTCTTAGTCATTCAAAACTCTGCAGAAATCTTAATTACAGGGTGAAATTCAGCTATCATTTATGGTAGTTTATTATGATGTTGCATACTCAATCTAAGGCTATCATTTATGTGTAGTTCTACGAAAGCGAAACCATGCAGTACCAGACACGGGATAGATGGTCCAAAGAACAAGGATTTTTCGAATAAGCCAATTCATTTGGGACCCTGCGGATCCATTCTTTTTCCTATTCAAAGATTAGCCATTTGTCTCTGTGTTTTCACGTCAAGAATTCTTTGCAGATCAAGAGATGTCAAAGGGGATTCTTACTTCCCAAAGAGCTCCTTCTACATCTATGGGAAAACGCTGGTTCATCAATACTACGCAAGAAAAACACTTCGAATTGTTGATTCACCGCCAGAGATGGCTTAGAACCAATAGTTCATTATCTAATGGATCTTTTCGTTCTAATACTCCATCAGAGAGTTATATATCAGTATTTATCAAATCCGTTCTTATCAAACGGAAAGCTATTGGATCAAATGACAAAGACATTGTTGAGAAAGAGATGGCTTTTCTCGGATGAAATGAAACATGTAATAGGAGAAAGATTTCCCATTCCTTAGCCGGAAAGATATGTGGCCATGAAAGAGGGATTAAGTGGAGCAGAATTGACCGGGTGGTAGAGTCGTGGTGCCTTTGCCTCTTTTCAAATGAGCAAATTGAATCTTGGGTAAGCAGTATTTGTCAAAAAATGAGAGCACGCTGATCTCGTCCCTAACCCGTTTGGGATGGGACGAGGTCGGGATGGGGTTTTTCTCATCCCGTCCCGTCCCGATCTCGTATGAACAGGATGGGTCTATCTTGTCCCGTGCCCACCCCTAGTTTTATTTTCTTTTCAGTAATTTTCGTAGTTATTTTCATAGTTTAATTTAGAAAATCAAATCCCCCATTATTTAATTAATTAGATTATTAGTTGTCTTTTAGCTATTATTAGTGTTAATTGGCAAACCCTCTAATCCCCAGTCTAGAACGATCCCTACTTATTCTATACTACAATCACAAAGCAGGGTATTAAGTTGTGTGCTACTAAAATAGCGCATCAATTTTTGGTGTCGTTGCCGGGGATTAGAAAAATTGTTAATTACTTCATTAGTTTTTATTTATTTATTTATTTATTTTTCTTTTTATTGAATTTTTTTATTCTTTCTATCTTTATCTCAGGTATCAGTTCATGCGCAATAGGTGCTCCTGCGAAAACTTATTAGAACACGATTCAGAGCCTGAAAAAAATTTAGAAGACGAATGAGAGAAACAAAAGAGCCACAAACATCTAGCTCTGAATCTGAATCTGAAGAGTTTGATATGGGAGACAATAGATCTATTAAAGAACTTTCGGCATCCATTTTGGACAATGCCGCACCCTTGTGCATTCAGTATCCAATAGCCACGCAGGGAAACACTGAGTCATTCGAGCTGAAATCCAGCCTACTTCATCATATTCCGAAGTATCATGGTCTTTCTATGGAGGATCCAAATAAACATTTAAAGGAATTTGAAGTTGTATGCTCCAGTATGACGCCAATAAATGTGGATGAGAACATCCTAAAGTTGAGAGCATTCCCCTTTTCTCTGGCTAATAGAGCTAAGGATTGGCTCTATGAACTAACTTCCGAAATAGTATATTCTTGGGATAGCATGAAGAAGGTGTTTCAAGATAAATTCTTCCAACTTCCAAAATTATCTTGTTGAGGAAGAAAATCAATGGTATACAGCAAGGTCCAAGAGAATCATATCCGGGTTACTATGAGGGCTTTAAAACTCTCATAGCATCATGTTCGCAACATCAGATGAAGAAGGAGCTCCTGATTCAATACTTTTATGAGGCACCTAAGTCTAGCATTAGGTGCTTCTATTTATCGATCTATGAATCTCGGAAAGTTAAAAAATGATGGTGTTATTATTCAATTGACTGACCATTCTAATGCATATTCTCGAGGTTTGTTGGAAGATGTGTTGGTGCAGGTTAATCATTTGATATTTCCAGTAGATTTCTATGTGCTTGAGATGGAAGATTCAAAATTTTCATCACCTTTGCCTCTTCTTTTAGGACGCCTTTTCATGAAAACTGCGAAAACAAATATTGATGTGCATGCGGGGAAACTGACCATGGAATTTGATGGTGATGTGATTGGCTTCAACATCTTTTAAGCCACGAGATATCCTACTAAAAATCATTCTTGTTTTTATTAATGTGAATAACAATTTCGCCCAGAAATTGTCAGACATCAGAAATGAGGATGAACTTGAGACCACCATCACTACTGTCGTTGGATATGAGAGCAATAGAGTTCCCTATGACACAAAGAAGCGGAAGAAGTTACAGTTGAATGAGCTCGAAAAAATTCAAGATGAGGCCTATGATAGTAAAGGAAATTATAAGGAGAACACCATAGTTTTTCACGATCAGATGATCCATGGAAATACTTTTGTCGTTGGAATTAAAGTCTTGTTTTTCCAATCATGTCTTAGAACTGGTAATTTACGTTATGAATGGGTTAGTCCTTTTATTGTTACTAATGTTTTTCCCCATGGTGCTATACAGATTAAGAGTGTCACAACCGGGAAGGAGTTTAAAGTGAAACATCGTCGACTTAAGCCCTATTATGAGTCATTTGTGGAGCATGACCTGGAGAACGTATCACTCCATGTTCCCACTTATTCTGAGGATTAACTGCAGATACCGTCAGGCTACACGACATTAAAACAAGCGCTTATTGGGTGGCAACCCAATCATATTTTTGCTTTTATTTGTTAGTAGTTTGTTTTTTCGCATTTAAATCTTTCATTACATGTGCTATAATCTATTAACATTGAGGATAATGTTAGGTTTAAGTGTGTGTGTGTGTGGGGGGGGGGGGGAACAAAACGTTGTTTTTATTAAAATAAAAAAATGTTAGTCCAAAAAAAAAAAAAAAAAAAAAAAATATATATATATATATATATATATATATAATGTTGGTTTTTATTTGTTGGTATTAGTGTCAGTAAAAATAAAAAATAAAAAATTTATAGTTGTTTTAAGTCTTAGGATAGTTTCCAACACAATGATGAGATTTGGTTTTTAATTGCATGACTTTAAGGTGATTTATAAACATGATTTAAGATATAATATTATTCTTTGGTTAATGCTTATTCGTGGTCATTATATGCAAATTCACATGTAATCAAATTTTTTTTTTTTTTCCTTTTTTTTTTTTTTTTTTTTTTTATAAATTAAACCTCCAGAGGGGAGGGGCAGCTATGGGATGCCAGACCTTTATTAATTATCAAAAAAAAATTGACTTACATACTATACGGGGGTGCATTACGACTTTACCCGTATTAAAAACCCAAGCAAAAAGAAAGAAACAAAAAATATTTCTAACAAGATGCGACAAAGCCATACCCATACTTAAACAAGTGATGAAACCAAAAGATAGCACAAAAACACACCCTACCTATAGAATAGCACACACTATTCTCCATACTAAGAGGCTGTCTAATAACCATACATATCCAGGCATCCAAATACCGCAGAATGCAAGAGCCATTGCCACACCTAACCAAACCGCAGAGTCTGTCCAAAGAGCACATAGTCTGTCCAAAAAACAGATTGCAAGAGTCGAACCGCATATGCTGTCCAAAAACATTTCCACACGCAGACTGCGAAAGCTTGTAAATTGAAAAAGCAAATTCGGCAACCAAGACCAAAGCAATGAGCACGCTGTCCGAACGAGACAGAGAACTCTGTCCAACAAGCAGAGCACGCTGCCCTGAGAGCTGAAACATAAGCCTTCAAATAATTCGTTTTGAGCCTATGTAATCAACTTAGTAATTAGTACTCATAGCATGTTTAATTGAATTTAACTCATTATAACCCATATGTGAGTTTTGAGCCTATTATTCCTTTGATTTTGAGAGTTTTTAGTTTTTTAGTTAGGTCATCTTTCATTTCTTTTGTCAATAATAATTCGTTGCATGATCTCAAAATTGTTTGCTTTGGTTGCTACTTGGATTACTTTCATAATTAAGAATTAAACACTAGAACTTGTATTGACTTCGTTCAAAGCATCATATTGAATTGCATAACATGCTTGACATGATAAAGGCACATAGTTTCCACCATTGCCAAATAAGTCAAATTCATGATATATTTCCCTTAGGTGAACCCCATTGAGCCTTTTATTGAGTTACCCTCATTTTCTATCCCTAACCTAATAAGAAGAGTGAAACATAATTTGATTTGTAGAGACTTTATTGTGGTTCAAGGTATGTTGAAAAACAAGTGTGGGGGAAGACCCTTGGGGTAGACAGTTCAAAAAGAAAGAGTATGAAAAAAAATGAAATTTTTTTTATACAAAAAGTTACAAAAGGGATACAAGTCCTTATCTATATCCTTTAAATATTTCAGTACCATACAGATAGTTCAGTTCTTTTCATTCAGTAGATACAAAATAATGGTTGAAACTATTCATTATCAGTGGGCCACTTCATTTTCCTACTCATGTATTGAACCGTGTGATTCCTTCCTAATGTCTCTAATCTTATTGCATGTTTTCACAATTTCTTTAAGCCCTTTGAAAATTTCCTATCCGTTCTTTCTCTTCCCTTGACCCCTGACCCCATTACAACCAGAATTAAAACCTTTTGATTGAGCTTTTTGTGCAATGTCACGATGTAGAGATTCGAATGAGGTATGAGCATATGGTGTCACTAGTTCTTGCATTCAACTTATAGCATTTCTTCCATGAGATCATATATCTGGAAAAAAAAAAGGTCAGAAAATGTCTTTCTTTCTTATTATATTATATGTGAGCTATTTGTTTCCCTTTTACATCAATCATCTCACATATAACTAGAATAGGAAGAGTGATTTTACCAAACAATCAGTGAAAAAGAAAACAGTGCACCCAGTGAGATTTTTGGGTTAATTCTTCTTGGCATGCGCTTGAATTTCACAGTTACTTGGATTGATTTAATTGTAAATTTTTATATCATTGCTATGAACGTGTATTAATTTTCGAATGATGTGATTTAATCTTGTGTTTACAAAGAATCTTAACATGTCATGATCCGTTGAAAATCTCTGAGACAAATGTTGGAAAGTATAAATTGAGTCATTTGAGTCATTTATTTTTGTTTCTTGGATTTGCTCGAGGACTAGCAAAAGATAAGTGTGGGGGAATTTGATAGGGGCATAATTAGGCTATTTTTAGTACCATATATATATATAATTTTTTTTTGGCTATTAGTTGTTAATTATGGTACTAATTGTTATTTTCGTGTTTGTGTAGGTTTCCAATTACAAGATTCTAAAATAGAAGCTAAGTGAAGCAAATTGGCAACTAGTTTCACAAGGAAACCACACAAACAAGGACACCACACAAAGAAATAAACAAGTATAAAAAGGGACGATACCTTGCTTTGAGAGATCATCCAGCAATAGCCTCCACAACAAGCCCTAACTCATCATCGCAGCAGTCCCTCAGTTATCTTCCTTTTCTCCTTCACAAAATCCATAGCACAAACCCCCATCTCTATCTCAGTTCATCATCCACGCTTGCTACCAGAGCCACCCACCTTCATCGTCCTCTCATCACATTCACAGACCACCACCGTCGCCCGTTTAATCTATATCTCCCCCATCTTCACTGTATTCATCTCTCTCTCCACCCACCTGATCTCCCTCTCTTTCACCTTCACCATTCGCCAACTCTGACCACCTTCGTTCATATATCTCTGTCCATCTGATTTCTCTCTTACATAGTGAAGCAGAAAGCGAAGTGAAAGGAGCAGATTGCGAAGGAGCAGATCGCGAAATGAAGAGGAGGAGAAGTTTATTTATCTTCAGTCCACTATTTGCACCCCAACTTCCACTCAGTACCACCACGCATCAAGCGACAATGTTCCTTCTAATTTATTTACTTATTTTAGTTTGATTATTGATTATGGATTACTGTTTGAACATAATTAATATGTCTAGCTAAACTCTTCTTAGTTAGGGGTGGATTCAAAGCCTGGAACATGTGCTTTATAAATTAATTGAATTTAATCTTCCCTGCTATTAGTGATTGTGTTTTGCTTAACTGCTTTATATAGAACTTTTCTTTATATGTTTGTTAAGGTGGCCAACTTAGTAAGCATGCTAGGATCTGGGGCTAGAGTATAGGAGAGTTTCACCTAATTGTTATAATTTTGTACTCACAAGTAGTAAATACCAAGGAACGTTCGTAAGGTTAACTCAAAACCTAGGTAATAACAAGATGTTGATCATACTTGTAATTGCCTAGTCAGTGTTCATATTTTCCACAAAATTTAATGATCTTAGATTGTTATCTAACTTGCGATTCCTGATTAGATAGCATGATAATAATAGTTTGAAAGCGACGCTTAGTTTAATTCAACGAATTTTGAAAAATAATAAAATTAATGCAGTGCTTATCACGGTTAATCTTGAGCATTTTCTCTCACGAGTTAGCAACTGATATATGAATATTGATTTATGAGCATATGTTTGGTGTGTGGAGATAAATTCTTAGCTATTTTCTCATATTTGTTATCCCTTTAGTTTTATTATCTTTTCAGTAATTTTCGTAGTTATTTTCATAGTTTAATTTAGAAAATCTAATCCCCCATTATTTAATTAATTAAATTATTAGTTGTTTTTTTAGCTATTCTTAGTGTTAATTGGCAAACCCTCTAATCCTCATTCCAGAACGATTCCTACTTATTATATACTACAATCACAAAACAGGGTATTAAGTTGTGTGCTACTAAAATAGCGCATCATAAGGTTCAATGTTACTTTGGTCTAATTTGAAATTTGAATCACGTCCAAGAAAAACAGTGACATTTTGGCTCCACTTGATACACGGTAAAACTATGCATGCATTTTACAAAGTTGTGTTATGCATTTCGCATGCCAGTTGTTTTCTTATCCTCCCCATTCATTTCATCATTTAACAATGAACAGAGGAGTATTTACATCCCAACAGAGAAGAAGTTAGGTCGTATTCCCATTTATTTCATCATTGAAGAATGAACAGAGATGAAGTTACACACATGAGCTCAAGAGAATATGTGAAGATAAACGTGGGAATATCTACCGATCATCATTTGCAGTGTTGTTTCCATGGCAATTTGAAATATGAATATTGAACATTAGTTAGTTGCATATGAAAGCAGATAATATCTATCAATCATCATACAATCACATGGTCGTCACCTCACCCAAATGATAAGTTTTACTGCTACAACTGGAAAGGTGGTTGTAAGCATTTTGATGTTCTACCTTAGCATTAGGGGTTGTGGCAGTAGAGGCAAGGATTGTGATTTCGTGTTTCGATGTAATTTCAGTAATTAAGTATATTTTAAAAAATATTTCGTGAAATATTTTGGTTTTTATAGAAAAAATGTAAAAATTTCAGCTACACTCAAACTTTGGGAAAAGATCACTGATTGGAAAAAGATGAAGAAGAAGATGAAGGGTCACTTCCTTCCTTTCGGCTATACTCAAACTTTGTTTCAACGATTTCATTCGTTGAGGCAAGGCACGAGATCAGTTGATGATTACACGGAGGAGTTCTATCAATTGGTAGCCCGTAATGACTTATCTGAGACGGAAGAGCAGATGGTGGCACGATATTTGGAGAATTACGACAACCCCTGGCCTTCACTCACTGTGGACCATTTCTGAAGCCTACCAGCGTGCACTTGCTATGGAAAAAATAGCAAAACAGGAGGCCTATGATAAGAAGTGATCATAGCAGTCGGCCAGTTCGCCCTCAAGAATCCCATCCTACCCAGCAGCCACCGCAGAGTAATTCTAACTCAAATATTAGATGTTTCAGATGTGGTGAACAACGACATAGAGTGACTGAGTACAGGAAGCCTGCTATTCAGAAGGACAACAATCTCCTGATCGAGGAAGACGTGGTATGCGAAACTGAGGAACTTGGAGAGCCTATGTATGACGATGATGAAGATGGAGATGTGTTGTATGGAGATGGCCATGAGACTCTTGTTGTTCGTAAGAACCTACTGACTCCCAAGGGCGATTCAGGGGATGATTGGTTGAGAACCAATATTTTTCACACGACCTGCACAGTTGCAGATAAAGTCTGCAAGATGATCATTGACAGTGGCAATTGTGAGAACATCGTGTCTGAAGAGGCTGTCCAGAAATTACAGTTGAATACAGATCGTCATCCCAAGTCATACAAATTATCATGGCTAAATAAAGGTAGTGAGGTAACAGTAGATAAGCGATGCCTAGTGTCTTTTTCGATTGGCATGAAATATTTTGATAATGCTTGGTATGATGTTGTATCTATGGATGCTTGTCATGTATTGTTAGGCAGACCTTAGCAGTATGATCGCAGTGTTATTCATGATGGGCGAAAAAATACATATTCCCTTAGCATTAAAGTAAAGAAGATTGTTGGCACCTCGTCGGGAAGGAACCATTCCTATCTCGGTAGCCAATAATACTAACCTGCTTTCTAGGTCCAGGTTTTTAGTTGAGATTGACCGTGGAGATATGGTTTATGCTTTGCTACCTTGTGGGAATAGTGCAGCCAATGTGAATTCAAATTTGCCAGCAGAGGTGTAGCAACTGCTTGCAGAGTTTTCTGACCTGATACCAGAGGATCTTCCTCCTGGGCTGTCGCCAGAGGATTCCGATGAAGCTGTTGTGAACTCGAGGACGAGTTCTTTCCAACCCGAGGCGACTGATGCAGGAGGGTTTCTAGGGTTCCTAATTTGGGTTTCTAGAGTTCTTAATTTGGGTTTCTAGGTTCCTAATTTGCTCTCAAAGTTATTCACTAAATAACTTATTCGTAATTTTTCAATTTAATTAAAAGTCTTTTTAGTTTCCTTTTAGGATTAGGCTCTATTTTTTATTTTAGAAATAGACTGCTTGTTATTTTAGTATTTGATTCTACTTTTTCTTTTAGGAATAGGCAGTTTCCTTTTAGGATTAGGCTTTATTTTTTCTTTTAGGAATAGATTGCTTGTTATTTTAGCATCTGATTCTACTTTTTCTTTTAGGAATAGGCTGCTTATTATTCAATTATTTGAGTATTATAAATAGAGCTATTCCTCAATATTGTAAGAGACTTTTGATTTTGATAATTTGAATTGAACATTAGAATATTTATCTATGTTTTAGGCAATTCTCTTGTGTTGAATTATCTGTTAGAACCAGCTTGCAGGATAATCGCTATTCTGCCCGGCGTCAAGGTCCTTGTAAAAGGGAGCCTAATAGCAGGACTACAACATAAATTAGAGGGTATCAATTGAACAATTACACCGTAAATTTACACGGTACTACCATAGATAAGTACATTGATAATTTAGTCTTATTCCATATGAATAACTGGATTAGGTTAAATATTCCTAACACATTCCTCAAAAGTTGCAAGGACATGCCCATTGAGAAGAACCAGATACGAGATCTGGCTCATAGGATTGAAGACCACTATTTTATTTGCATCTATGAAGAGATAAGAAAGGAGAAGAATAAAGAGAGCCTATTGAAGTATCTCCTCAAATTCGGTAAACAACCGACTGCAAAGGACATTGTTGGGAAGAGAATGAAGGATATAAAAAAGAAAAGAAACGATATCTGTGCAAATGTTAAGTATAAATTAACACAGGGTGTTGATGGAGTAAGAGATCCGCCAAAAGTGGTCATGTATGAACCGATGGATACAACGTGTTTACACCCCTCCACTGGATCTCCTTGTCATGATCACTTGGACTAAACTTCGAGAAACAAGCATTTCCAAGTAACTTTCCGCTGTATCCTCCATTGAATCTCCAGGATTCGCTCGTATGAACCCCTCAGCAACCCAGAAGTGGATCAACTGTTTTGCAGAGAAACACCCATGTAAAGGAAACATGGCTTCAAGTAATAAGGTAACTCCTTGTAACTTAAAGCCAATATTTCCTTAAATTCAGATGTGTACACCTCGAACCCAATGAAAGGTTAAACAAGGATTTGTACCCTGATCAGGAAAAAGATATCATGTTCACAATTCAATGTTGAAGATAGCAGCCCATCTAGGAGCTTTTTTTTTGTCAAAATGGAGTGATATTGTCATTTTCTTCCACAAGGAAGGAACTCTTTGTAAATGGTTGAAAAACTATATCTGCAGCGATAGGAGCATCCAAACATAATTTAATATCAATAGTAGAGGTGGAGGTAAATGAATTAGGACTTGAACTTGAGGATGCACATTTAGTCCATTATTGTATGAACAGACTCAGAGATTGTTGTTGATTACGTCAAGAAAAGAGTCGATCCTCCCTGACAGGCCATAGTTACCCTGCAAAGAATTCAAGCACTGACGGAAAGATTGTCTAGTTTTGATATATTTTTCATCTTCAGAGAGACCAATCGAACAATGGATCATTTCGTTTGCCTCTCCCCAGGCTGCTCATTCACAGAGATTTTGTTTGCTGGTTTCTATTTGTTTAATATAAAGGTTCGAGGAATCCTTAAAACCTAGTTTTCTCTTTAAAAAAAAAAGAACAAAAATAACCATAGGGAATTCTACATATATATGAAAAAAATAATCTTAAGATGAAAAACATTACATAATCAGAAATTACTTCTTCATGGAATACACAGTTTGTAACACAGTGCAAACAAGCAGTACAAATGCTGCTGAAAAGGAGATTATGGACCATCGTGCGTTGAAGTAATCTCCTTGCAATTTTGCTAAAATTATGTGCCACGGTCGCTTATAGTAAGTATTCACATCTTCGAAAAGTTGTGCATAATAGAATGATTCGTTTTCAACATTAATGGCACCAACACGAAGCTTCTTAATGAGATCTGCCAATTCCTGATCATCACATAGCCAACTGTTTATAATTCCACAATCCCTCAGTAATAAAACATCAGCAGCAGTGTCAATTAGGCTATCCATGAGTGCTATATACTGACTGATACAGCAAGGGGGTCGATCAAAGTGTTCATAGGCAATGATGTTACGGATAATGATATTCGATCCGCTGTCTATTTTAATACGTGGAATCTCAAACACTCCCCTGAAAGGAATCTTACTGAATACTTTCCTGCTAAATTTTACATCCAGGAAAGAATTGCTTTTTCCCTTTTCCCTTCTTATGAACTTCACTCCGGCCTTTTGAAGCTCAGTCGCATTTGGTATAAATTCAAGATCATCTTTACGTTTTGATGCCTCTTTACGTGGAAACAAATATCCCTTGCTTTTCGATGTCTCTTTACCAGGAAATACATGTCTCTGGCTTAATAATTGCACGAAATGTTTTACTTCTCCAAAAGTTTTATAGGAAATTTTTTTACTCAAAATTTTTTTACCCAATACCTTATTACGTTTATAGAATTTAATCGTAAGCTCGAGAAGGGATGCCCCATACCTTTGATCTGGACCATTTATGAGATTGAACAAATGCTCCAGAACAAAAAATGGGAGTTGATTTTCAAGTAACGCCATATCAAGCATGATAGCAGTCAACATCCATGAGGTACTGAAAATGGGATCATCAGCGTGCCTTGTGTCTTCCATACAGTACTTAAGGATCAGTTCAACGATGAAGCAACCGTCTAAGAGGATCATTTGCACAAAATGTTCTTTCTTCATTTTGATCACTTCACCGTAAGATTGACGGACTTTCTCTTCAAGGGTTTCCAAAATTTTTGTATAATACCCTGCATCTTTTAGGGAATCTTTGCTGAGGAAATCCTTTAGATACCGCCATTTATGTTCTTCCATGGGTTGCAACATTGGTGTTCCATTATGAAAAGGACCGATTGAGAGTAGTTGAGGTGTATAAGCTTTTTCATCTGCGTCACGGAGAAATCTCGGAACCTTATGGATGCAACAATTAGACGATAACTTGTAGACATTCCTTAGCTTTTTACTAACATCATCAACATATGTATTTAAAACTTCAGCTCTCGCATTTTGCTTCTCATTGCTTACTATCTGTAATTTCTAGCACAAAAAAAGTGTAATGTCACATAGTTGCATTGAAATAGTTCCAGGAGTCGGATAGATTTAAATGTTCCTACACTGAAGAGTTCCTCTTTTTTACTTAAAAAATTTGTATCAATAACACTTGACAACATAAGATGAATTGTCGATACCTTAGTTGGTAAGATTTATGAATACAAATCTAAGTTTTGACATTTTGTTGTTCAGGGATCCAAAACAATAATATTTAGCCTTAAATTACGTTAAAAAAATAGAATTTTTACTCACATCAACCTCCATGTTTGCAGATCTTCCATTTTGATTCATCTCACTCCCCATTAGTCCCTGATGGCTCCAACATAAGAGATAGTGAATATGATAGTAAGAGGAATGCAAACTGTAGCATCAAAAGATTTACATCAATTTGGCGACTTGCTAAACATGCTAAAGCTCAACAAAATAAAGGGTTGCACTATAACTCTATGATTGAATTTCCGGTGGCACATTTAGGAACGTATATGTTACTAGATCATAATAACATCATTGTTTCTTTGCTGCATTGGAAGTATATTTAATATATTACAGAATCATGGTTATTGAGCTTAAGAAAATGAAAATCACAATTCTAAAGTACTCAAAAGAAAAACTTCTAAACTCTCTCACCTTATTCTTGCCACTGTTGCTGGTCCAAAAACTGGCAGCTGAGACACTGAAGTATTTTTTAATCCACACAGCCATGTTATCAGAGTATAGCCTGTATAAATACTACCATTATTAAAAATATACACTAATCTTTTAGGGCTTACGTTCGCAGAGCCAATAATGGATGTCGTCATGAAGCTGCCAGCCATCACTTGCCATGTAATTATTAGATCAAACTTTACGTAGGCCTCCGCTCATTAATCTGACCTAGGATGATAAATATCTAGATGTCACTGTTTGCATTAATTGTTTCTATTATTTCGGTGGTGGTGGAGCATAATTTGAAGATGCCAAGAGGCTTTGAGATATAAAATAAGTACTTACTGATTTTCCCAAGTTAAATTAAATTTGTATACATATTATAACATGGACAGCAAGCATGTTCTGAGAAAATTAAATTAAACTCATTTCAGACAGGCCAATTAATATCATTTGTTTTGTTAGCTTGTCTCTAATTTTTATTTTTATTTTCCTACACAGCATGTTATAGCCGGGCAGAGGAATACAGGATTCCACTGGCAGGAGCTTGCAAAGGCCACTGGATTCAGAATCTCCCAACCCAACAGCTATGGGATGAGATGGAAAATAAATATATAAACAAAATTAAAATTGGGCATTCCTGTATGTGCATGTATGTATGTATGTATGTATTTTTTTTTTTTTGAAAGGCAAGTTGGGGTTTTGAGGATCTCCAAACCTTTCAGACCTTATCATTAAATCAAAAGCATAAAGATACATCAAGATTACACCACGCACTTATCCCTTCACAAAGAAGGAAATTTTCGTAAACTCCTCAATCAAGCTAAGAGAATGATCAATGAGCTTTAAGCTAAGGGTTAAGCTCACTAAGTAGATTGTTGTCCAAATGGTTCTTTGGTGGACAAGCTTAAACTCATGATCTGAGTAAGCATCAATCAATTACTTAATCATCTTGAGAAGAGGGTTCTTCACCCCCTTCCCCGAATGTATGTATGTGTTGGGTTGGGTCCAGCCCATTAGGGTTGGACAAGCCCTGTTTCCTCACGTTAGTGGGAGAAGAGAATTAATAGAAAGCAACCCTAGTTACTTCTATATAACAAACCATGTACGGCTGCGTGAATTCCTCCATTGAGAGAAAAGAAAGAAGATAAGAAGAAAGGGTTGATTGTTGGGGTTTGATTGACAACTCACAATATTGCTTTGAATCCGTTTCTTGCCGAATTTTGGTGTAGTTTGTTTCGGTGGATTCTCCCACTATTTGGAAAGTTAATAGAAGCTCTTGTGAGGTAAACCTTGTATTGTTCATTGTATTCCTCAAGTCCTGGACAAAAGGTTTGAGAAGAACATTGTATTTCTTTTATTGATTAGTGAATAGATCGAATTTGCCCCGTGATTTTTTACCATTCACATTTCACGTCTATTTTGGTGTCCTTTATTTTGCATTGATTATTTGTTTGCATTGAATATTTGTTTGGCGATATTACTTGGTTCTTCCATTGGTAGAATTTTCTTTTTAGTTGTTTGCTTGGTTTTTCTCAACAGTATGCATTGTATAAGGCAAAACACAGATAAAATTTTGATCTTTTATTTATGTAACGACCTGATCCACAAAATATTATATTGTCCGCTTTGGACGCAAGGCCTGCACATCTTTAAAAAACACGTAGTACCGTATAGATTATATTAAACGAGTAAATTTTAACTAAATATTGAACTAGTCAGGGAGACAATGATGTGATTTGCATGACCATTGGGTATTAATATTGTTTGCTTTCATATATGCAACTAACAAACGCTCAACATTCATATTGCAAGTGGCGATGGAAACAACTTTGCAAATGATTTTGAAGTTTAGAAATCAAACCATGGCGGATTTGGTGCTGCCTGACTTCAGAACCGATTAATATGAAAATTGACTTGAACTCTTGACTTTGTAAGTCAACACTAACTTATCAGCAAAGTAATCAAGAAAAACTCATGAGAGTATTTGGTTGTATTAATTAGTTGCATGTAAAAGGGACTGGTAAAATCTACCTGCTAAGCTCTTTCACGCTTTCTTTGAATCAGTTGCTTGCTCCTCAAGAGTTAATCCGGAGCATTTATCGATAACATGTTTATAATCATGTGAACACTTTTTTTGTAGGTGGGAATTTTTTTCAAGGGGATGACACTTTATGTACACTACACTTGCATAGCTACTCCAAAATTTTTTTTGTTTAAATCATGAAATTTTAAAGGGGCATTGGGTTTCAAGTGCTTAAAACCCATTTTCTCATATCAAATATCACCAACTTTGATGAATTGTGTGGATGGATATCAAAAGTAAGTAGCATGTTTTAACATGTGCTCCTTGAGATACGCTTCAAAACTGAACTACGTTTTTACTGGGGAAAACTAAACCAAACCTAGCTATCATGATAGTAATATCGTTTATTTGTATATATTGGAATTCAGATACGCTCCCTCCCCTATTTTGTAGATAAGCTAATCAATAAAATGATTGAATTTTATCTTATAAATCAGAATGGTCTTTGAGATAAAAAAAAAACGATCATGATTGAAAGTTTGAAAAGATATTGATGGTGGAGATTCATTATCAATAATGATATTTTTGTAAATAAGTTGTAAGTAGAAGGGCAAAGAAAATGGACAAAAAGGTAAAAATAAAAGTTGGTGGAATGCATATGTGGTGGAGAAATAAATTTTGTGTTTTTCTAAATGTAAGTCGTCATAGCTATCTACTTAGTTGTCGAATTTTAGTAAACTTTGTATGGTTGAAATGCATTTTTGAATATATTTTCAATGAAACAAATCATTAATACAAACACTTAAAGTTGTAAATATGCATTTCACGCCGTATGCATTTTTTCACAAAATAACTGCAATCTAATGCACTTCACGTCGTAGGTTTTTTCAATATTAAGACACGTCGAAAATATAAATATCTAACGGATCATATAGAGGGAAGGGAAGAGTATTTGGCTAAAATTTATGTTCGCATAGGACTAAAATACCCCTGGCCAAAGTTGAGTGCCGAAGGCACGAGGAATACCCTAGTCTTCTATATTATAAATCAGAATGATGTTTGAGGTTGGAGATAAAAGACGGTTGAGATTTTACCCAGATATAAAAATCTAACAGATCACGTAGAACTTAAAGCACCGAAAGTGTATGGGTTTGATTCTCATACCCAACATTTGATATTTATTTATCTTGATATTTAAAATAGACTAAACTCTATTTATCAAGTTAAACTTTATCGTGTCAATGACACTAGGAATACCCTAGTTTATGTATAAAACAGGGAAGAAGAGGGAGCGATTCTAAATTTCAAAACTTTTGGACAATTAGTTGCAACATGCAAATGCACTAAGAGATTAGAGTGTCACACATACACTACAGATACAAACCCATGCGTACGCACAATAGAAAGATAGAAAATTAGGTCAGTCCAATAATAAATGACTAAATATTAAGGGTGTGTTTGGTTGGATGAAATCCTATGCCATGGGAATTCATGAGAGGACCCCAACATTTAAGGTTGAATGGATATGTCACTCCACACCCACTATTAGATTTTGTGATCAATGGTGGGAATGAAAGTCCCATGAACATGAGAATCACACTTCTTGGTCCCCCAAGGCATGTGATTTCATGTTTATGGGACTTCCATTCCCACCATTGATCACAAAATACAATGGTGGATGTGGAGTGATACATCAATTTAGCCTAAAGTGTTGGGGTCCTCTCATAAATTCCCATGACATAGGAATCCATGCAACCAAACACACCCTAATAGCAGTTGTTGGAAAAAAAAAATGAAAATATTGCATTAGGATATTTTTTATTTATTTTATAAACAATAGTCACATGTGTGCTCATTACACGCATGTGGTTTTTTTAATAGTTGTCTAGGAAAGTTTAAATTAGGGAATTTTGGCATGATTGTACAAATATTTTGGGATGTTGTTGCAGAAACTTAAATTATGTAACATCGACTTATTATTTTTTAATAAAAATTATTTGGTGATGAAATTTTCTAATTTAAGAACATTAATTGACTCTTGAATAAAAGAACAAAATTAACAATTATCTATTAAACTAAGGGGGATTAAAGAGTGTGATTCTCATGTTCATGAGATTTTCATTCCACCATTGATCACAAAATCAAATGGTGGATGTGAAGTGATACATCAATTTAGCCTAAAATGTAGGGATCTTCTCATGAATTTCCATGACATAGGATTTCATGCAACCAAACACACCCTTAGTTTTTTATGACGATGTAATGAATGATGAATGGACAAGTGCGTGGTGTAATGTTGATGTATACCTTTATGCTTTTGATTTAATGATAAGGTTTGAGGATACTCAAAACCGCAGCATGCCTTTAAAATAAAAAATTTACATACATTCATACACTAGGCATGCCTAATTTTTAATTTTGTTTATATATTTATTTTTCGTCTCATCCCATAGCCGTTGGGTTGGGAGATTCTGAATCCAGTGGCCTTTGCAAGCTCCTGCCAGTGGGATCCTGTATTCCTCTGCCCTGCTATAACATGCTGTGTAAGAAAAAAAACAAAAAAATTAGAGACAAGCTAACGAAATAAATGATATTAATTGGTGGTCAGTCTTGGCTCTGATACCAATTTCTACCCAGGACTACTAACATGAAGATAGAGCAAAGAACAGGCTTACAAAGAAGATACAAAACGAATAATAGGAGAGAATAGAAGATAGAAAAATAAGAACATACAACAGAGATAATAAACAAATGAACATAAAACTAAAGTTTTAAAAGACATTTCTTTGAACTATTCAAGAGAACGGTGCCGATACAAGGTTTCAGCTTGTATAACGAGATGTTCAACAGGAATAGATCTCAGAAAGATTTTAATAAAAGAAGAAGATAAACATAATGCATGCTTTATATATTGAAAATAAGAAATTACAGAGGAAAAACTTAGGAGATAGACACTTACAAGTAGAGGAAAGATTACAGGGTTACATGGGAGAGACTTGATCCAAAAACTGATGATAACTTAAAGAAAATAGACTGGCTCTTATAGCCTTCAGAGATGTACAATAATTGAGAAGATAAACTTCTCGTGACTAAGTGGGAGTGGGTGAGATGTGGACATTTCGTCCTTTGTAATCATGGAGTGGTGGAAAGGAGATGCCTTTGTCTTGAAATAATTGTAGTGGTTGGAATAGTTGAAGATGCTTTCAACTTTTGACTTGAGTGGGTGAACAATGAGTTCACGTGATTGCTTTTGTAATGATGCTTGGTTGGCCGAAAGTGACCTTGACTTGTAGTGGAAGGAACCTTTGTAATGATGCTTTGTAGAAAATTGTGGCAAAAGTCATGATGACTTAAAACACAATGATGCTTGTAGGGTCAGATTCATGCATGTGGCGTCCAGATGCCAAAGCAATCATCTTCATTGAGGGGCACTGTTGGAGCTTCATCTTCGTCTGAGTCATCAGCACAGATTTTGGACATGGTTTCCATCAGTTGCGTTTTTGTAGGTTTTCCTTGAAGCGACTTATTGATGAACTGTCAAAGAAGTTTTGCTTCTGAAGGAACTTGTATTGGATTGACAAGAGGCTGAGCAGGAGCTTGATCTTTTCCTGAAAAAAATCTTGTAACCGCTTCTTTTGTAGCATGAGAGTGATCAAAAGATGACCACCACTTGACTTTGTAATGACGGCAGATCCAAAGAGGAGGCTAGGTCGATTGACTTGGTCCAGGAAGAGCTGTGACATTGTAATCCCAATAGCATATCCAGGAGAGATGGAACTTGACAAAAAACCATAAAGATAGTACCTGTTGTGGTACCGGAATTGGAGGATTGAATTTGCTTTTGAAAACTTGCCATCCTTCATTGACAGACGTAGGCAAGATGTCTTGTAAAGGACCAAAATGATTCCACCATGAATGTTGGAACCAGAGAGGAACAGATCTTTGTGAGAATTTGTGACAGAAAAGAAAAAACCAAGAATGGGAACAATTTTGAGAAAACACAAAAAGGCTCTGGATCAAGCTTGCTCGTGGTCCAAATAATTGTTGGAAGCTGGGAAGTAGTTAACTGAGTACTTCTTATGGAAGCGGGGATGTTGCTTCCAATCGGCTTCAGATAAAACCTTCATAATTTGACATTTGGAATGAGAGATCTTTTCAGGTTGAGAAGGATCTCGATGATGAGTAATCATCACTGAATCAGTGTCGACCAGGATGAACTCATAGAACTCTTGAGTTTTGAGGATGTCAGATTCTTCAAAAAGGGCATTTGTATTGAAAAGATTTTTTGCAATTGCATGGGTATCCTTTGTAAGTGAATAAAAACATGATTTGATCATTGTGATCGGATCCACACAGGGCTTTGTAAGATAGGGATTTGGAGGAGGAACTTGAGGTTTTGGGAAGCTTGTCATTGCAGAGCTTGATTTTTCTGCATTTGAAAGAGGTTGGTAGGGATTTGTAAGAGACAAGGCATAAGAAAGAGGGGTCTTGAGCTGTGAAGCAGAAGGCTTCATAGCATACTGGGCTTTTGATTGAGGTTTTGGAGGGGGTTGAGGTCGAAAGGAAGAAGAGGATTGAGAACTCATTTTTGTAAGAATTCTCTTGTCAGGAAATCTGCAAGAGAGTTATCTGCTCCTTTTATACACTCAATATCAAAATCGAAAGCAGACAAAAGACCTTGCCATCTGGCGAAAATCTGTTTGGAAACAAGATTTAAAACATCTTTGGTTAAAATTTCTTTTGCAGATTTGCAATCAACACGTAATAAAAACTTTTGATTAAACAAATCATCTTGAAATTTCATGATGCACAAAACAATTGATAAAACTTCTTTTTTGACAATTGAATAATTGATTTGGGAATAATTCCAAATACCAGAATGGTATCGGACCAATTGTATTTGTGTAGATTCAGGAAGACGCTGTTTAAGGATACCCCCATACCCTAGGTTAGACGCATCTGTTTCTACAATCTTAAAAGCTTCAGGACTTGAGATCCCTAGACAAAGAAGACTTTTGACTTGGGTTCTGACTTGATGGACTATTTGAGAACGGGCTTCAGTCCATGGGCTTGGGTTAGACTTAAGTCTTGCATACAAGGGCTTAAGTAAAACTCTAAGATTTTTGTAAAAGTCCGCAACATAATTCAGGGAACCTAAAAATCTTTGTAATTGATTTTTGTCTTTGATTTCATCAGAGAATTTATCAGCAAACTTTATGGCTCTAAAGATTGGAGTGATCATCCCAAAATGGATTTTGTGACCTAAAAATCTGACATTTGTTTGAAAAAGGTCAATTTTTTAGGAGAAATAACTAATCCATTGTCTTTGATAATTTGTGAAAATTGATACAAGTGTTTCCAATGGTCGTCCAAGGAGGAAGAGAAGACAAGTATATCATCGATATACACAATTGTAAAATGAGAAAAGGGAGTAAAAATATCGTTTATGATATTTTGAAACTCACTTTGTGCATTCTTAAGGCCAAAAGGCATAACATTTCATTCGTAATGACCGAAAGGAACATTGAATGCAGTCTTGTATCGATCTTGGGGATGGATTTGGATTTGCCAAAAATCAGATTTGAGATCAAATTTAGAGAAGACACGTGCTGTGTGTAATCTCTTAATAAGGTATCTTCTGTTAGGTATTGGATACCTAATCCATTGTAAAACTTTGTTCAGAGGTTTGTAATTGATGACAAGACGAGGAGATCCTCGTTCGAGTTCAACGACTTTTCTGACATAGAAAGCTGCACAACTCCATGGGGATTTGGAATGTCGAATTAATTGTTTGGAAAACAAACTCTGAATTTTAGTTTTGCAAAATTTCATTAATTCAGAATTCATTTGTATAGGTCGAGCTTTGGTAGGAATCTTGGATTCATTGAAAGAGGGATCATATGGTTATCTAACCACATGTCGATGTCGATTCCAAAAGGCATTTGGAAGATCAGAACAAAGTTCTGAAGATAATTGTTCCTTAAAATGAATAATTTTGGTTTGTACTTGTGTGTCTTTGAGTTGATCATCGATTCTTCGATAAGCAATCTCATTTTTGAGGAAAAACAAATGTTGTTGTTTTTGAGAAATAAAATTGAGAAAACATTTGTCAATTTTTAAAGAATTGACTTCAGCAGTTTTTGTTTTGCACAATAATTTGAAGATAATCGTATTACCAAGGATTTTGGTAGAAATACCTTCACTTGTAACTTCAAAGGGATAAAGAGTAGTTAGGAATGGTGTCCCTAAAATCATCTTTTGAGACATATCCTTAACTAACAGAAAATCATGTTGAATACAAATTTTTTCTTGGCAAATATGAGCACCAACTAATTTGTACTGAACATCTAATTTACTATTTGTAGTAAAGAGTTGTTGAGTAGTTTTCTCATAATATTGAGAAGGAATAACTCCTTCTGCAATACAGCTGTTGAGTAAGCCAAGTTGACCTTGCTTAAGCTGGGCAATTTCTTTTTTCATGATATTAACTTCAGCTTGTAAATCAGGAATAGAGATAGAATTTTGGGAAGGAGTTCGGAATCTATTAATGATATCTTTGTGATTGTAAAAAATTTTCATTATTTCAGGAACCGGTTTGTGAGTTATTGTATTTTTGATATGAGTCAAATACTCAGTTTTGAGTTTGGGATCATCAATACGATCAACAAAATCTAAAAGAATATTGGATTCTTTAGTCTTTGAGAGCATATTGATAGTGTTTAAAGCATTGCAAGTGCATGCTTTAGCACACTGATCCTGATCAGATGCTTCATTGTCAGAAGAATAAGATTCATAACGCATTTGATAGACCTGAAGGTCGTCATCAGATGGGTTAGATTCAGACTCAGAATTGAGCAAAATTGTAGTGAACATTTGCTTAATGTTTTCATCAGCGTCAAGCTCATGAATTCTTTGGGCTGTCCTACAAGTTTTTGCATAATGACCCGGTCTTCCACATTTGAAACAAATGGGTTTTTGAACAATTAGGCCTTTGTGTTTTGAAAAATGGGTGGTCTTGTGAGTGTCGTGCTTAGTGGGCTTTTTGTAATAGTTGTTATATTGTTTAATTTGTTTTGGGCTATAATTCTTTTTGGACTTAAAGTATCGGGCCGGATTGGACCTATAATTTTGTTTGGAAGTCTTAGGAAAGTGACTTGCTAAGGGATCAAAACCATACTGTCGACAAAAAGATCCAAGTTCATTAGAACAAAAAATGTTTTGTCTTTTGAGTTGGGCTTTGAGGAAGATATCATTGCAAAGTTGCAAGGCAATTTCATTGATCTTAGCAATTAAGTCTCCAAACGTAAGCCATTCAAAAGGAATATCACCATTGTATTCAGATTGCAGCTTATCTCTAACGATATCTGCGAAAACAGGAGGTAATCCTGAAAGAAATTTCCTTTTCCAGAAAAGATTGTTAACTTCATTCTGATGCATAACTTTGTTTAGGAAAACATCTTTGTAAAATCTGAAATGAGTAAGAGATTTGCATCTAATGATCATAAGAAGATCACGAGATTTGTCTTGAAACTTTGAAGGATCGCCTATGAAATGTTTTAGAATAGAGAAAATCAATGTACTGACGATGTCAGGAATGTTTTCCCCGTTTTTAGCTTTAATAGGGTTACCATTGTAATCAATTTTTACAGCTTGAAAAAATACTTTGTTGTTCCATAGGAGTTAGGTAATTATCCCACCATCCTTTTAATTGACCAGCAAAGCCAGCAATTATCAATCCTACAATACTATGGTCAATTTGCTTTCACTACGATGAGCAACAACCATCATAAACATTTCTTGAGTTAATTCGATAATATTTTCTTCAGTGCATCCATCTATATTCCGAGTATAGATATTGCCTGTAAAAAAGGTACCGAATGTTTGCAAATGTTTATTTTCATATTGCATATCAGGATAAGTTGGTATTGGATAATAATTCCTAGTTGTTGGTAAAGGATTTGTATTGGCATGAGCTCTGGATGAACGTACTGGATTAGCTTCAAGTCTTTGAAGAGTTTGAAGTCGTTCCAATTCAGACATAATATCTGGTTCATCATCAGAATAGTCGGAACCAATATGAGACAGAGTGTTAATTTGTCTCTTTGAATTTAAGACCTTATCGAAGACAGGTGAAGTTTGAATACTCAAAGCTGCAAGTCTTCGATTAATCTCTTCCATGATATGTGGAGGAGATGAAAGGGCATTTTGTTCAATTGTATAAGGTTGAAAAAACGTAATTGGTTTGTTAACTTTTTTATTTGTAGAACTTTTAATTTCTGGATCAGGAGAAGAAGTCAATTGCTGACCAAGTTCATTAAGCAAAATATTGGTGTAATTATTCTGCTCAGTAATCTTTGAAATCCTTGAAGAATCAGAAATAGAAGTTGAAATTTTTGAAGGAGAGGCTATGACAGTCTGTCCTTGAGTTTGTATATGGATTTCTTCTAAAGGTGGTAAAGCTGATTCAACAATGGTATTGTTTTTCAGATGCCACGGTTTAGAAGCGTTCTTGACAACATTCAATTGTGAAAGATAAATGGATTCATACCATTCCAAAAATGGCATATGATCTTTAATATCTTCATAGAATTGATAAAACATTTTTCCTAAACTAGTTCGTTCATCAGAAGTAGTTTGAGAATAAAATGCTGCACGTTTGTCAGAATTGTAATCCATAGAAAATTCATTTCTTACTTTTTGTTTATCTAAAACAAATTCAATTGAAAGAGTGTTTAATTGATCGGGATCTGCCATCTCAGAACGAGTGGGAGATTTATCTGAAGGGTATTCAGATGGTTGATTGTAAATTGGTTGCGGGATCTGGGGATGATAAGGATGATTCCTTAAGTTAGCCAGATCAAGATGAGGAAGATCCTCAGGAGGTGGAGTTCTAGGGATTTGAGTAGGAGCAGTTCTGAAAGATGATTCAGATCTACGTCCTGATTGGAAATCAAGAGGCTGTAAACTAGTTTTTCTTGTTTCACAGAACTATAATTCAACAGTCCCATCTTCAAGAGTCAGAACCTGACTAAGCAAACTAGGAGGAGGCCTTCTAGGGGTTGATTGAACCTGCCATGTTACTGGAAGAGTAACTTGATTCCAATGAATTGTCTTTGGGACAATAATACTGGTTTTGTCTTTGTTTGCCTGAAACAGGATTGTGTATCCTTTTTCAGACTCCATCAAAGCTTTAGGACTCAGTTGAGTCTTCATGGCTTTGTAGGTGATTTTGTAAATGAGAGCAAGAGGCTCAGAACCTGGTAACATGTCGAAACCAGAGGTCTGAATATTGAGGGTCAGTGTTTCAAGGACGTTTGGATCCTTAAGAGACACTGAGAAATTGGGGTAACAGTCGAAATAGACTGGACCCGTGGCCAAGGTTGATTATGCAATTCCAAGCATAGAATCATGGAACCTATTGTGTCTGCAGTTGCGAAGAGCGATTAAGGCACAGGTGTCAAGGCCAGTTCTTGTAAGAGGTTTGATTCCAACTTGAATCAGACCGATATGGATATACTCGTAATCTTGATTTCTGAGAAATTCAATGGTATTTGTAGAAATCAATTGTTTTGATTCTAAAGAATCATCAAGAGGCACTGTCTGTTCAACAATGTCTATCAGATCTTCAGATATTTGAGAAAAGATTGATTGTGAAACTTGGTAAATTTGTTTGTAAGGAACTTTTGGTATGGACCATTTTTGTAAATTCTGTTCAACTTCTAGAATTCTACATTCCATCCTATTTTGTAAATCTAGGTTGCTTTGTCTAGAGCTAGAAGCTCGGGTAAATTTTGAAATAAAAGACATTTTCAAAATCTTGAGATTGAGGATTGGAACATTGTACTCGGACCACCTACGACTGGAACATCGGTATGAGACCACCTAACCCTAGCAACTGCGCTCACTTGGCGACTTACAAAGGGCTCTACGACTGACCAACATACCTAAAGGTTTACCAACGTCATCAATGGCTGACCAACAGTACCTAGGACTCACAACACTATTCCCCCCGGAGAAGATGAACATGGCTCTGATACCAATTTCTACCCAGGACTACTAACATGAAGATAGAACAAAGAACAAGCTTACAAAGAAGTTACCAATTTTTTAATATCTCAGAACATGTTGTCTGTCCATGTTATAATATGTATAAATTTAATTTAACTTGGCAAAATCAGTAACTCCTTATTTTATATCTGTTGGAAAATATAAATGCTGCAAATTAAAACAGGAACGAAGTTACCAATTTTTTTGGGTTGAGTCGCGGACTAGGTCGCTCTCTTTAAGACGTTTCACAGCTCTGTCCAAAATTGTGCAAGCAGTCTGAAAACCCCGTCGTCCCCAGGATAAAACAGCCCAAAATTTTGTATCTGTCTCGTTCAATCACATGCACTGTTGACATGTGTTTCAATATTAGAGTCGTTTGAATGACAGTTTGCAATATGAATGTTGAACATAATTATTTGCATATGAAAGCAGATAATATCTAACAATCATAATATCTAACAATATTAGTTGTTACCCCACCAACACAATTAGTGGCGAGCTAGATTAACTTATTGGTGGTACATTAAGGCATGATATCATAATATATATATTTTTTTCTACATGTACATACTTATCTCAACGAAATCAAAAGAAGCACATGATATCATCCATATTTTAATATGTAAAACATAGATTTAGAATTTGTTTTTTGAACTTTTAATAACTAGTCATATATATTACAGTTTTTTTTATTAAAGGATATTGACGTCAAAATTATTAATTTTCTAACCAAAACTTCATTTTTTATTTTGATTACTTAGCCAACGAAATTATGAAGCTACTCTTCCTCAAAATGTAAAACTATACTTAGAATCAATTCAAGCCTACGATATTGCGAAACTACTCTTGCTCAGAATTAAAACTATTCTAGAATCAATCAATTATTAGTAGCAAAAAAAAATCCATCAAATATATATGCAGGTAGAGCGCGATCACACACTAGTGCATCAATAATAGCTAATGACATTATAGGCAGTCCATGTGTTTAGTTATCAAACTTCTTTATTGACATGTGTTTCTACTTTAATTTAAAAATTAATGTTGACTTACCAAGTCAAGGGTTCATGTCAATTTTAATTATGACTGATTGGAATGCCACACTAGCACAAAAGTTTCCATGGCTTCAGATCTATCATATTTCTGAGCCCTTCTAGCCGTCGAGGAAAGGGGCGAGGAAATGGGTGAGGGGGTGGGTATTACTACTCATCTTTCTCGAGATTCATGAAATTGTGCATCTCAAAGGCACATGCATGTATCTCGAGGGGGATGAGCGGTCACGCTCACCCCCTCGCCATTTAGAATTTTCCCATATTTCTTGACTTCAGAACCATTTGCAGAGTTGTTTTCATGGCAGTTTGCAATATGAATGCTAAAAATTAGTTAGTTGCACATGAAAGCAGATAATATCTAATAATCATCGTACAATCACATGTTCCTCGCCTCCTCATCCAAATAATAAGTTTTATTGCCACAGTTGGAATGGTGATTGTAAGCATTTTAATCTTCTACCTTAGCATTGGGGGTTACGGAAATTGAGTGGAGGCAAGGATTGCGATTTCGTGTTTCGATAAGTTGATTTTAAGAAATATTTGGCTCGGCTGTAATTTTAATATAATTTAAGCACTTTAAACTCTTACATACTATATAAAGAGTCCCACAAGACTTATAATGTTTTACAAACTACATATTGCATAAGAATAATGTATGTAACAACTTAGTTTAAATGTACGGAAAATGAGATTGGCTTAATGAAAGAAATAAATATTTCGGATTTCAGGAAAATTTTAGGTAACTTGAAGAAAAAAAATTATTTTGTGAAATTTCGACATTTTTCGTTAAATCACGTTCCTTGAAAAGAGACAACTTTCTGGACTGAAACTACTATGATTGAAGCACTTGACATCAGCCTTTTCCACTTGCAAAAACATTGCGGAAGGTAGCTAGAAGGATGAGGAAATGAGCAAACAAAGAAGGGGAAGGCGACCCTTTGGAATTTTCGGTTGGGAGAGGTTGCACCTATTAATGTTAATTAAGGGTCAATGTTAGCTTGGTCTAATTTGAATTTGAACCACCTGTCTAAGAAAAACAATGACATTTAGTCTCCACTTAGTACACGGTAAAACTATGCAAGTTATTTACAAAGAGAATTGTCATGTGTATTCAACTATTTGGCTTGATTGTAACAACTCTTTGTTGCATTGGCATTTTGAGATGTTTCGACTTTGTTGCTCCAATCTAAAAGATGTAACACTAACTACTTTTTTTTTAATCAATGGAAACCATTTGGTAATGAAATTTTCTCGTTTAGAAACATTAATAAATAAATTAAAGGAAATGCAAGTGGTAGCAACTATAAAAAGATTGTATACAAAACAAAGGACTCTACATCTAAAAATTTACAATATGAATAATCCGTACAAAGTTATAAATTAACAACTAGTTTTGTTTTAGGACTAACAAAAAGTAATTGGGTATAATAAGCATTTTTTTTAAAAGCTAAATCTACAAAAAAAAAAAAAAAAAAAAAAAAAAAAAAAAAAATAAATTAAATTGTGACAATGAGCCAAACAATCGAATACACGTAGCAACTCCCTTTACAAATTATTAGTAAAAGTTGTGTTACGCCAGTACTTTCGCATGCCAATTGTTTTCTTATCCTCCCTATTCATTTCATCATTTAACAATGAATAGAGGAGTTACATTAGGTCTTATTCCCATTTATTTCATCATTTAAGAATGAACAGAGATGTAGTTACAAACATGAGCTCAAGAGAATATGTGACTATAAACATGGCCGGAATATGTGAATTGAAAAAATTTATAATGATTTAACAATGAACAGAGAAGTAGTTATCATGTACCTTCCCCATTTATTTCTTCATTTAACAATGAACAGAAAAGTAGTTTTACTCATCTATTCATGAAGATGCAGCTTAAGTCTTCCAACTTTCTCCCACAAACTTAATTATCCCACCTTAATGAGCTTCCATATCCAATGATGGCAGCTTCGTGACGACATCTATTATTGGCTTTGTAAACGTAAGTCCTGAAACTCAACATTTAAGATTCCCTATCCATATCTGATAAGATTTAGTACTTGTATCTGTTGGCACAAGTCATATTCGTTATAATGAATGAATGGATGATATAGTACTTGTATCTGTTGCACAAGTCATATAGGATTAAACAAATTTATGTCTTTTATATGCTTACATAGTTATACATATACTATATATTGATAACTATGTATAGGACACCAAATGTCAAAAGATACTCATCACAACTCCATTCAACATATAGTCCCACTACAACAGATTCATTTTTACCGGCGCTTCTCAAAGCGCCGGTATATCGGCAAAAGTGCCGATTTCGATCATCGACGACATTTTATAAAGCACCGCCAAAGCGCCGGTAAAGGTATGTGCCGCGAAAAGATTACCGGCGCTTTAAGTGAAGCGCCGGTTAAAATTAACATTGCCGAAAAGCTTATATAAGCGCCGCCAAAAGAGATGGATACATCAATTCCAACGCCGTATTTATACCCTTTTAATGGCGCTATAAAGCGCCGGTAAAGACCTTTTTCCAACTCTTTTAAAGCGCCGGTTATGTTAACAAATCTGTATTAAAACCTTTTTAATGGCGCTTGAAAGCACCGCAAAAGACTGTTTTGGCGACGCTTGCAAAGCGCCGGTTGTGCTAACACCTTTTACCGACACTTTAAAAGCGCCGGTTCTGTTAGCATACCTGAAAAAAAAATCAATTTTCAGGCACCTCAACTTGCATCAATAAAAAATAAAAACCTGTCATTGGGACGGAAAAATAGACAATGAATTTTCTAATCTCATATCATCTGCCGAAACCTCCTTCAATATCAAATAAACTCAAAGCACACTACAATTTTCTACGATAACGACCATATATTTAGACCTGCCTATGTTGCATCCTCATACATAGTGTACTAAGTTATATGTTGCATCCTCACCATCTCCTCCTTGTTCATTCTCATTATCAATTACTTCCCTGTCATCGTCATTGAGTTTCGCAACAATCTCCTCATACTCTGCCTTTAGCTCTTTATGTCTGTCCAAATAAGGCTGCTTCTCTTGTTATGCCACAAGCGTAAATCACCCATTTCAGAATCCAAACCGATTAACTTAATAAACTTAAAACACATAAGCTTTATCTACATACCTCATCACTCATAGACTTCCACCTCTCTCCAGTTTCCTTTGCAACCTTTAATTCAATTTAGAATAAAATAAAAAAGAGTATTATCAAATGTACACACAACAACAACAAGAAATTGTAAATCTAAGTGTAGAGATTGTGTATATTACAGTGTTCTAAAAATCGCTAGGCGCTGGGCGGGTGGCGAGCAGGTGCCTAGCGCCCAGGGGCCTAGGCGGCGCCTAGGCGGTCTTAGGTTTTGTATTATAACTTTAATAATTTACAAAAGTTAAGCATAATACCTTATTAATTACATCCAATTTAATGCCAATATACATATGCAAAATTTAAAAACATGAAAAATTAACAATCGTGAACAAAATTTATTAAAACTCAAATGACTAAAGTTGGTCATGATGGTTACTTTATATAAATTTGAATTTGTGTACTCTTTTATTTTTCTTCAAATTGCATGAATAACCTCAGTTATGTTTGATAAAATCTACATTAGTAAAATTGGTACCGGCAGATCATTTGAGAATTCCATTAAGTAATCATCATTTGCTACATTTAGACATATACTGAATAAAAAACAATTAAATAGTTTATTTCTAAAAAATAGGAAAGAAAAATAAAATAAGAACACAATCAGCTTTATTAAAAAATTAAAAAATTAAAAAAATTAAAAAAAAAAAATCGCCCAAACCGCCTAGACCCCGCCTAGAGTCCGCCTAGAGTCCGCCTAGACTCCGCCTAGACCCCGCCTAGATCCCGCCTAGATCCCGCCTAGATCCCGCCCAGACCCGCCTAGACCCGCCCAGACTGCCCAAAACCGCCCAGACTGCTCGCCCAACCATTAATCTGGGTGGTTTTCCACCTTCTAGCGCCTAGGCGGCCGCCTAGGCCGATTTTTAGAACACTGGTATATTATCATTGCAATACCCTTCTTGTCTGGATTTGCTTCTTTGAATGAGTTTCTAAAATAATCCCTACAACAAAATTTTGTCATCTCCGCTCATTTGGTCTAAAACTTTACATGTAAAAACAGGAAAAGAAACATGGATTAAAAAAAAAAAAATTTGGTTGCAGGTAGTATTGCTAGAATAGGTATATAATTTAATTGCAACTTGGTAGTATTGAAGACTGACAATTATTTACGTGTTGCAAACTTGCAGGTAATATTGCTAGAATATTTTACGGCAAATGGACAAGCCGAAAAGGACAGGAGAAGAACTTACAAGAAGAGAAATACTGCAGCTACTAGCTAGTAAATAAAGAGTTGAAGACAAGTTGGACAACAATCAAGTAGTCTTGCTCGTTATCTGAACCTGAAGCAACATAAACAAGTTGAAAGCCTTAGAACAACTCTAGAACATCAGAACTTTATCAACATAATATAACTCCAAAAGAAAACATGAACAACATGTCAAGATGTTAACTCCATGCAATACAAGCACTTTTGCAGTCCACCCATAAGATAAAAGCAGTAAACGTTTCCAAAAGTATGATGCTAATTGTGATACAAACACTGATACTAAATACAGAAATATAGTATATTTTCTACCACAAAATGATGTCTTCGTATTTTACGTCACATGAATGAAGAAGTTTGGCTCAAACAGGCAAACATCAACATGAGTACACAGTCTGAGAATCGAGGACTAAAAAGGAGAGTATCTCAACTGAAAGACTAATTTTGTACGGCGGTATGTGCTGTTTATTGTGGCTGAGGTTATATAGTACTGGTAGACCTCAAAATTTGGAATAATTCACATTATTATGTAGTGTATATTAACCTATAAAACAAGGAAAGGAGTCCATACAAAATCTTTGACTTACAGATGATAAATTATTCTCAAGGGGATGTTTGAATGTGACAAACATGATTAAACTATACTCTTAAGGCCTTGTTTTTATTAAATAGAGAACAAGAAAACCAATATGAAAAGGAAAGAATGGAATAAATTCTTTACAAGTATAAACAACAAATAATGCCCAAACAGGAGATCATCCAAATCCCCTAACAATCATGTTTAAAAATGGTCAATATATGTGGTTAACTGGTTATACTTTATCTTACTTTATGGCTACACCCATGGTTTCTATATTATTTATTGTCACTGGACTGCCATCATTTTCAGACACTGCCCAAATATTTGTTTGAGAAAGGCTACTACTGCCCCTACATTGGAATATTTATTTACTTCTCACTTCATTATTTGTTTCTGAAATATCTTCTATTTTCGTGTAAGAATAGAAGGATTTTTCATTGCACACATCAGGAAAAAAACAGGATTATCTTTCCACTTTGTTAGAACTTATTTATCAAAACCATAAATGGTAGTAGCAACCAATCTTTAACATTAAAAATAAGGATTTTGAATCGCATTCTCAAAAGTCAAAACTGAGTTTTACACAGCTTACAAAGCAACAAGTTATGAGCAAGAACATCTCTCACCAGGGAAACAAACTACTGAAAATAGCATCAAATTGAAAGGCAGTAACGAAGTATCCTTCCCTTACATATTTGACATCTGGGCATTGCTTGCAGACCTGGAGAGGCAGACAGTAAAATGTTTATAAGCATGCATCAACCAAGGAAACCATGTCCTAAAGATCGCTAAACATCAAATGTCAGTGGCTGTATGTTTATGTAGTCTGCAAACGTAATGAAGAAATTTGTAATAAAATCTCCCCTGTTCCTACTGAATATCATGATCAACTTCATCTTGCATGACATAGCCTGTTAAAATAAATTGTTACAAGGACTTTCTACAATGATATTATTGGCTATAGAGTTTACCTGCTCCGACATCTGCTGAAACATTCCAGGACCAATTTGCCTATGATAGACTTCATTTCGACAATTACACTTTCTCTTTCTGGGGGCTGGTTTTAAGATGTTTTTCTCCCTCCATACCTGAAGATTCCATGTATATAATCACAAAAGGAGCAATATAAAGGCTAATCTGAAACTCATAATTAAACAAAAACATTTCCCAGTGTTTAAATTATGCAGGAAATAATGCAAACTCCACAAATGTGACTTGAAGGACATTTTGTAAAGTGGAGTTTAGTCACTGGTACTGGTGTTCATGCAAAAAGAGTTTCCATCTATTTCACTTCCCTTTTATGTTTTATACAAGTCACATCATTTCATTTCCTATAACAATGTATCCAACATGAATTACATGATACAAATAAATCATACCTTCAGGGTGCCTCCCATGTACAAATCTTCCAGAGATGCATCCAATTCAACAATTACAAATCCAGCGTACCCTTCAGCATATTGACGACAGAAGAAACAGCATCCACCGTGGGCATTGGAGAAGTGAAAGGAGATGTGGATGAATTGGATGGCGACATAAACGTCTCTATCTGGCAGTTGTTCTCACTCATTGAAACGTCACAGAATTTACTGGTGGTTGCAAAACCTGGTCTCATTCTACTGACATCACGTCCAGATGCATCTTGTGTGGCTTCCATACCAATTGATGTTTGAAAGTTTTGCATGGCTGCGTACCTCTTCCTGCAACAAACGCACACATCAATTGATATAAAAATATGCGGCACCAAATTCAACTCTACAATCAAATACTTTTACCATGGGCTAAGATCTACCTATCATATTAAAAAGAGAAAAGTTATATAAGGACTTTCACCTTAACTCAGAAGAGCGACTTCTCGTCATGGGTTGAGAACTGTTAAACCATGCCTGCTCAGAGGATAAAATTTGACAACATTATAAGAGCATCCTGTTTTCGTAGTAATCTGATGTCAAGGAACTAATAAAAACTTACCTTCGCTAAGTAAAGATTAGTTGCTTGCATACCCTTTTCCACTGCATTTCTGTCGAAATAGAAACCAAAAGAGTTTACCATTTTAATGGAAATAGATGTGACAATAACTACAATTCTGTGCATGATAATATTGCAAGCTGCTCTAACGATTCGACAGGGTAGGTAAGGCCCCATACTAACATACTGAAATAACTACCTCAGGGTGGATTGGTTCTGGTCAGTTGAGAGTTCATCAACCACTGGCAAATGTTGTGCAAATGACACATCGTTGCTACTTTTCTTTTGATTTGTAACCCCATGTTGCTGATTGTTCAAAGTTGCAAGTTCAGTTGACATCCTGCATTTTCATTTTATTATCAAGTCGAGGTTAGAAGACTACTTTGGTATACTAAACCTCTAACTGCTGTATGTTACCCACCAACCTTCGAGATGCTTGTCGAGTTCGATGTGCTATGCTTGTTGAGTTATGGCCATTATTCTGAAACAAAATATACTCATAATATAGAATAGTCACAATAATTTTCAAGAAAATGTAGGAAGAAACAATGGAATCCATATTAGGAAACAGTGTAACCACTTGATTGACAGAACGATGATGTAAAATGTCCTATGCCTGACTAACAATTGCTAGAAAGCCAGTAAATTCTATGTTAGAAAATAAGTCGCAATTGGAAAAAAAGGTCTTTCATGTCAATTAGAAGCGGCAAACGAACATATGCCTCTAGTTAGAGCCTGAAGGACTTGGACTCGCAAACAAATCCTTTGGATCTAATGTCTTGGATCACAACTTACTGTCTCCTAGAAAAAAACTACAATCATAGAATTAAGTGCAACTAAAGATCATTAACCTGTGGTGACGAATTTGGATATAAAATTAGACAAGTTTATACTTCTGTCTGATGTAACAAATTTAGTTAAAACACAGGATAAATTACGACTTGCCTCTCCATTTGAGAGCCAACTGTTGAAGAGCTCCTCACTGTCCACACGAAAGCTTTGAGACTGGTTCCTAAACCCAAGCATCTCCATAGTTGGTGCTACCATTCCTGATGAATTATCCATCAATGATTTCAGAAATATTTCTTCACTAGTGTTCCTATATAAATCGGAAAAACCTCTTCCCTCCATCTCCATGAAAGTCTTGTCCTTGCTACTCCTCTGAACTGTCAAATTCTGCTGATGATCACCTTCCAATTCTATCAAAGAATCCTCTTGTACGCCTTTCCCGTTTCCACCATGGATCATAATCTCCACAATCCTCCCACTCCACCACCTCAAAACAACCATTAAAAGAAAGATCAACCACTCCTACACATATATGCTGATGAAGCCACTGATCAGTCCAATGATCGTAACACCACAAACTCAACTGTTATCAAATAAAAATCTGATCTTTTGGAAAAGATTATGCTCCAGCCACCTGATGAAACGCTAGTATATAAGACCAAGATGACCAAACTATTGCTGATACTCGGAGCTAAATTCTTGTAGTAAGATCTTAAAGTAAGTCACAATCTTAAAGTAGTAAGATCATTCGAATGACTGAATCACTGGCTACGAAACGAGTTTGAATCAAACAAGTTTCTGATCAAAATCTAAACCAATTAAACTGAAAATCAACTTGTAAAAACAATTAGACAAAGAAGGAATAGAACTTAGGCACAATGAACTGTAGCACCTCCACATCAATATCGTTTTACAAAGTGAATAAATCAGAAACAATACCTGAGCTTGTGAGCCATCAGGATCGTTCACAGACTGATCCAACTGATGAATTGCAAAGGCACACAGTACATTTTATTACTGATCGAACTTAAAATTTAGAATACACAAAATAAATACATTCACACTCCAACCAAAATACTTTGGGAGTGTACATTGGTAATTTACTAGTGGTAATCCGTTACAGGGAGATACAACATAGCAACAACGCTAGAGTAACTTGAGACGAGTCATTTTGAGCAAATGCATATCAGCAGATCTAGATTATACATATAAGCCAATTCCTAGGTAACCATATAGATAGAGATGACAGCAAGAAGCCTACACTAAATGGTTATTAAAACAAACTACATACTAAAACTTACACACACAATGTTACCTACTCCTAAAATTTATTTAGTGCACTTGCACATATCAATGGCTAACCCTAGAAATTTTTTTAGTGCACTTGCACTTGCACAAAGAGCTGTCATATAGCATCGCAGATCTGAAGAGGGCAATGCAGATCTGAGGACTTGAAACTGAGGAGGGCGTCACAGATCTGAGGAGGGCGTCGCAGATCTGAGGAGGTGCAGGGAGCAGTTCTGATCTTCTAGGAAGAGGGAGGCCAGCTCTGTCTTCTAGATCTGATACCCCATCTCCGGTCTATGGAATGACAGGAACAAATGGTGGAGACCCAGTCAGTGCGAACGTATTTGCACAGGAGGTGTTCCTGGCTTTTGTGGAGAAGTACAATATTCATGGCGATGGATTGCTACAGTTACTCACAAATGAATATCAAGTGGCTGTAAAAAAATGGAGATAAACTAGGTGCAGAACGACTGGAAATGATGATAAACCCCAAAACTGGGCAATGCTAACTGCAAGGGTGTCAGCCAGTCAAGAGCTGACTGCAGCACAAAGGAATGAAAAGGTTCTGCATAAAGCAGATGAATGTACAATGCCAACTAGTGTTACATCCTCTGGCCCTAGCAAAATTCAAGAAGCAATGACAACAAACCCTGTCGTTGCACCAGCGAGGATGAGTTGGGCATCAAAGCTTAAGCAAAGCAAGCATACAGACTCTACAAAACTTAGGTATGAACCTCCAGCTACTGTTGAAGGAAGGAAAATAGTACAAGTGCAAACTGCTGACTTTGCGAATAGGATAGAAGAATGTGAAAGGTTGGTTATTGGCAGCTTTGTGAGCAAGCGTTTGGCATATGGTTATGTCAAAGAGTGGCTGATAAGGACGTGGGGAATTCGAGATTTTGATATGAGCATACACGGGGATAAGAATTTTGTATTCAAATTCAAGAAGGAAGAAGATCGAAGTAAGGTATTGGAAATGGGACCTCTGCATATTGCAAGCAGGTTGTTCATCCTCAGGGCCTGGTTACCTTCTATGGACGAGGATGCTGAGGTGCTTACCTCGATACCTATTTGGTTTACACTGAAGAAAATTCCTTTATTCCTATGGAATCCAGAGGGTATTCAAAGGATTGCTAGTTTTATTGGAGTGCCTATCATGCTTGACAAAGCTACTGAAGAAAAGAACAAGATTAGCGTATGCGAGGGTGTGTGTGGAGGTGGATGTAAACAACCAATTACCCAAAGACATCCCTGTGGTTATCAATGGAGATAAGAAAAAAATAGTTGAAGTTGAGTATGCATGGATTCCTGTTAAATGCAGTTATTGTGCAGTTTTTGGCCATACAAAACAACAGTGTTCAAAGAGCAAAGAAATTAATACTCCAGGCCATATGGTATGGCAAGCTACGGGTAGGACCCAACCACTAGAAAGACAAAACTCCGATGGTTGGACAATCGCCAAGGGTAGACATACATTCAAGTCGACGACTCCACCCAGTTTAGAGGGGATTCCAGGGCCTATCACAGAAAAAGCAGGAAATGTGACCAGTATAGAGGCTGCCAATGTGATAGAGCATAACATAAATGATGACCAGAGTGATGCCATAACGCCGAGCCCACAACCATTGATTCTTATCAATCCAATGCTTGAGCGTAGTGCTAATGTGGAGGCAAGTGAACACACACCGACTCAGGACAAAGAGAACACCACAACAGATGAGCAGAGTAGTAACGAGGAACATGAGCAAGATCCTTCTAGTGAAGAGGTTGCAAGCAATTTGTTTTCAAAATCTTGCACTAAAGATTTTAGTCTCTGCCCTCAAAGATCCTCTAGGGCTAAGAAAGCAAATAAAAAGTACAAAGGTTGAATCATTTCCTCCTTAACAAAGGAGACAGGGATAAAAAATAAGTGGTTTCTTCTTTGGCCGATGCTAGTTGAAGATTTCTATAGGCCTAGTGACCATGTTCACTCTCACTAGAATTCTCTTTCTTGTGAGAGTTTGTTTCTTTTTTTATTTTTGTTTTTGCTTTTGTTTCATTTGTATAAAGGTTTTGGGGTCCTTAAAACCCAGCTCACTTTCCAAAAAAAAAAAAAAAAAGAGCTGCCATATCAGCTCAAAAATTAATTAAAAAAAATACATCACGAAAAAATACAAAGAAAAAAAGCAGTAAATTCAGCAAGAAACCCTAGAAATCGGTTTAATACATTTGGATGATCGAATTTGTGTGTAATAGAACATACATACGATGAAGACAAGCAACACAGACAATCGAAAGCGATTATAAAAAAGGGATTCATCAAAAACCATAAACCCTATATTTGGAAATCATCAAATAGAGATTTGATTGTACCTTGAGTTTCTTCTCTTTGGTTGCCATTCAAATGTTCTTGAATGAGTACCACCACCACCACCACCACCACCACCACCACAATGTTTGACAGATTTCAACAGATTGAAGAGTGGTCAGACCGAGAGAGAAGGAGGGAAGAGGGAATGAGCGAAGTCACGAAGGACTGGAAGCGCTAAGGCGAGGGAAGGAGGAAGGAGGAGGAGGGAAGTCGCGAGTGTAGCAGGATGTTCCTTGGAACCATGCGTCTGGCGAGGACAGCAACTGGTATGGCGATGAAGTCTCCCTGTTGATCAACCAATGGCAAGGTTGGGGATGGAGTGGTGGAGGCCCCCAATTTTAGCTGAGAAGCGTGAAAAACAGGATGTATCCTGGATCCTTCAGGTAGTGCCAATCGATAAGCAACCTTGCCTATTGTAGCAGTAACTTGAAAGGGGCCATAATACTTAGCTGAGAGCTTCCTGTTCCTGCGGAGTTGGACTGAGATTTGTCGAAATGGCTGAAGTTTTAGATAAACCCAATCGCCAACAGAGAATGTACGTTCCTTCTTGTGTCTATCTGCATAGTGCTTCATCCTCTTTTGGGCCTTATGTAATCTATCCTTGAGAATATTGACCATGTCTTCTCTCTGTCTCAGGTATTGCTTGAGCTCTGGAAGTGCAATTGATTCGACTGGGGGCAGCGCTAAGATAGGCGGAGAGTAACCATATAGGGCCTTGAAGGGGGATGCCTGCAAGCTGGAATGGTAGTTGGTGTTAAACCAGAATTCAGCCAAGTATAACCACCTGGACCATTTAGAAGGGGAGTGGCCAGTCATGCATCGAAGGTAGGTCTCTAGGCACTGGTTTGTTCTCTCTGTTTGACCATCCGTTTGAGGATGGTATGCTGTACTAAGTGATAAGGAAGTGCCCAATGCCGTGAAAAGGTGCTTCCAAAAGGAGCTGATGAAAATGTTGTCTCTGTCAGATATGATGCATTGAGGGAGACCATGAAGTCTGAAGATGTTTGTGAGGAACAAGTCGGCAACCCCAGTGGCAGTGTATGGATGGGAAAGGGAGATGAAATGACTAAACTTAGTCAGTCTGTCGACTACCACCAGAATGACAGATTTCCCTTGAGACAGAGGTAAGCCTTCGATGAAATCCATGCTTATATGTTGCCAAGCTAAGATGAATTGTAGTACCTGATTCCTCATTCTAGGCCAAAAAAACAGATTTCTAAGCCTCTTCCAGGTTGCAGTAATCCCAGAGTGACCACCCACTGCTGAGGCATGCAATGACTTAATAAGCTGGAGTCTAAGTTCCCCTTGTGAGCCTATGTAGAAACAGTTTTTATGCTTCAATAATCCTTGGTTTAAGGAGTATGGTGGAACATCATCAGCCTGGATGAGCAGCTTGGGTAATAGTTCTTGAGCCAGAGTGTCATCAACATAACTTAAGAGCACATCCTGGAGCCATTGAGGATTGACAGTGGATATGGCCAGGCAGTGATTTGAGACTGTGGGAGTTCTTGATAGGGCATCGGCCACTAGGTTCTCACTCCCCTTCTTATAGCTGATAGTGTAGTCATATCCCAAGAGCTTAGAGAGCCACTTTTGTTGGACAATTGTAGTGATTTTCTGATCTAAAAAGTGCTTGATGCTTTGATGGTCTGTCTGGATGAAGAATTTGGCCCCCAAGAGATAGCTTCGCCATTTCTTGACTGCTAGGACAATTGCCACGAGTTCCTTTTCATACGTAGATAGAGCCAGGTACTTGGGACCCAAAGCTTTGCTAAAAAAAAACAATAGGGTGACCCTGCTATGAGAGGACAACACCAACACCATGAGAGCTAGCATCAGTTTCCACATAAAAGGGAGTGGAGAAGTCTGGAAGTTGCAGGACACGGGTGTTGATCATGGACTGTTGTAGAGTGGAGAAGGCCTGCTGAGCACTGTCATTCCACAGGAAGGCCTTTTTTTCAGTAGGTCTGTCAGTGGTTTAGCAATACTACCATAATTCCTGACAAAATTTCTATAATAGGTTGTGAGTCCCAAGAATCCTCTAAGTGCTTTGACTGTGGTGGGGATAGGCCATTTAAGCATAGCTTCTACCTTCTCTGGATCAGCTGCAACCCCTTTTTCCGTAATGATATGGCCCAAGTAAACTAACTGCTGCTGGCCAAAGGAACACTTAGACAATTTTGGAAATAAGGAATGGTGTCTTAGTGTAGCAAGAGTGATATCCAAGTGTTGTAGGTGGAGTTCAAGAGATGTGTTGTAGATAAGAATGTCATCAAAGAAAACTAGAATAAATTTTCTTAGGTAGGGCTGAAAAACTTGATTCATGAGAGATTGGAAGGTAGCCGAGGCATTAGTGAGACCAAAGGGCATTACCCTAAACTCAAAATGGCCGTGATGGGTTTTGAATGCAGTTTTATAGACATTGGAGGGGTGTACTAAGACCTGATGATACCCGGACCTAAGGTCTATTTTAGAAAAGATTTTGGCCCCATGGAGTTCATCTAATAACTCATCAATTAGTGGCATAGGAAACTTATCTTTAATGGTGAGTTCATTTAGGCGCCTATAATCAACACAAAATCGCCAAGATAGGTCTTTCTTTTTAACCAATAATATAGGGGCAGCAAAAGGGCTATTGGAATGTCGTATTAACCCACTAGAAAGAATTTCCTGTATCAGTTTTTCAACCAGATCTTTCTGTATATGAGGAAGCCTATAAGGTGGTTGAAAGGTGGGCATGGCCTTTGGTTTTAATGGAATTTTGTGGTCTAAACCTCTTGAAGGAGGAAGGGAGGTAGGTTGATGAAATATATCAGCATAGGAGTTGTGGATCAATAGGTGCAGTCTCTGTAATTGGAGTAATAGAGAAAAACTGACCTATAAGAGTAGGGACATGTTTTCTGAAGAATTTAGAGAATTTGGATGATTCTAAGAGATGTATAGAAGCTGAATCCTGAACTCCCTGAAGTGTGATTTGCTGGCCTTTGTGAGATAAAGTGAGTTGTAATGTTTGAAGGTTGAGTACAATGTTCCCAAAGGGCTTGAGCCAATCCCGTCCTAATACCATGTCATACCCGCCTAGAGGAAGGACACGTACTAAACTCTCAAACTGGTGGTGTTGCATAGTCCATTGGAGAGGGTTACAAATGGAAGAGCTAGTGAGTAGTTGACCATTAGCAACTTTAACCATCATTTGGGGGGTAAGAGAAGTAGGCCAATTGGTTGCTTTGATGACTTTTGGGTCTATGAAGGAATGAGTACTCCGCGTATCAATAAGGATGGAAATAGGTTTACGTTTGACAAAGCCTTTTAGTAAGATGGTGTTGGAGGAGGAACTTCCATGTAAGGCATGGATTGAAAGTTCCATCTCAGAGGGGATTTCTTGACTAAAATCAGTAGGACTGTCAGGGTCAGGTGATGTTTCTTCCTGTAGCTCCTCATCAGCCACTAACAAAAACAGTTGTTGATTTGTGCACAAGTGACCCGGCTTATACACTTCATCACAATTATAACACAGCCCTTTTTCCCGTCTAGTTTTCATTTGGGCGTAATTAAGACGTCTAATAGGAGGGTTTGTTAATGGTCCCTTGTTGGGGTATGGTGTAGTAGGCTTGGCAGGGTGGAATGGTGTAGGCTGTTTAGGATGTGGCACTGTGAATGCTGCATTAGGATTGGATGGCCCTTGTGAGTAGGGTAATGGAAGTTTAGACCAAGTAGTTGAAGAAGTAGGGGCAGGGTAAGGGCGTCTGGTGTGTGAAGTGGGATACGTAACAGGAGGATGACAACCTTCTTGCATACGAGCAAGGGAGAAGGCCTGAGCTTTTGATTGAGGCCTAAACATTTGGATGACATTCTTAATCTCAGGTTTTAAACCACTGAGAAAACTCAAGATGAAGTAGGGCTCAGTGAGGGTGGGGTTGTGTAAGAGCATGGAGGATTTAAGCTCCTCAAATTTGTCATAATATGCTTCCACAGTTTGGGTTTGAGAGAGTTGGTTAAAAGCATCGACGTAATTGTCAAATATGGGATCCTCAAACCTAGCACATAGATCATGAACAAGTTCAGGCCACTGGGCATGGGGCTTGCCAATTTGGTAGTCCAGGAACCAACTATCGACTTTGCCATCCAGGTGTATAGAGGCTATGGGAATTTTATTTACCTTTACTACATTATGTAAGTAGAAATAGCATTCACATTTCTTCACCCAGCAACGGGGATTCGATCCATCGAAATGCGGAAAATCAATCTTAGGAAAACTAAAGAAATTACCTCCACCTTCACTGGGAGGGTGGGGGGGGGGGGGAGTCCTCATCTGGTCATTATACATCCCTGGTCCTTGTGGTGTGCTGGTTTCCCCTCGATGAATGCCTCTTGCGAATCCCTGAATCAGTTGATCTACCTTTGAATCTAGTCTCCTTCCTTGTTCGTCGCTGGCTTGTGCAATCCGATTCATCTCCGTTTTCATTTCTTCCATCTGGCCTGAGTTTTCCACGATGTATTTTTTGTTTGTTTCATGAAATTCTCTAACTCTCTCGCTCTCGTCTCCATTTTGTATTTCTAGGGTTTTGGATCAGAGAGGCTCTGATACCAATTGTCAAGAAATTGACAAGCTAATCGAAGATAGAAGAAAAAATGGAGTTACGCTCCTCTCAATTGGATATCAATTGAGCCTCAATTACAAAACAACAACTTCCCTACCGTTTCTTCTGTTCTTCCCCTTCTTATAGAGGATTGTAACAGAAAATGTTCTAAGAGCCACTCATAATGAGACATGTGGCTTCTACAGTGTTCTTAACTAATTCTTACAAAAACATTACAATTCTACCCTTCTCAACTTCAGTTTGAATTTCCCGCCAAATATGAATCTCTCAATTCATGACAGAATATGATAGTAAGAGGAATGCAAACTGTAGCATCAAAAGATTTACATCAATTTGGCGACTTGCTAAACATGCTAAAGCTCAACAAAATAAAGGGTTGCACTATAACTCTATGATTGAATTTCCGGTGGCACATTTAGGAACGTATATGTTACTAGATCATAGTAACATCATTGCTTTCTTTGCTGCATTGGAAGTATATTTAATATATTACAGAATCATGGTTATTGAGCTTAAGAAAATGAAAATCGCAATTCTAAAGGCAGCAGAAGAAAAGTACTCAAAAGAAAAACTTCTAAACTCTCACCTTATTCTTGCCACTGTTGCTGGTCCAAACTGGCAGCTGAGACACTGAGGTATTTTTTTTATCCACACAACCATGTTATCAGAGTATAGCCTGTATAAATACTACCAAAACCTAAATGTTGATTCAATGGCTATCTGGATAGAGGACTTTTCTCTCAATTTTTTCTTCAGGAGCAGGGCAGTAAACCCTTTGCTCATCTCCCTTCGTCTCTTCCTCATTTGTTGGCCCAGCTACTCTTCTTCCCATCTACATCTAATTTCACTCAACCAACTCATTCTTCTACATTGTTCCAGAGGCAGATCCTCCTGTCCTGTCCTTTTGCTGGTTTATGTTTTTGTTTGTGTTTGTTTTTGCAGGTCTTCGGCGTCAGTTCAATCCTTTTGCTGGTTTATGTTTTTGTTTGCACGTCTCTTCAGTATGAGAAATCACTCTTGGCCACCGCCCATTCCTATTCGTGATATCGCGCCCTGTCCATCCCACTTATCACATAGATATACAGATAACTTGCTGCACATTGCCACTTCTCCACCAAATCGAGTTATTACAATTTTTCTCTTTCAAATCCATCATTGTTACCACGCTCTAACTATGGACTCCTCTCATAGTTCGCAGACTTCATGACATCTCGTACCATCTGACATAAATCTAAATGTATCACCACCTCTCTCACCAAATCTTCGATCATCACCAACTCCCTTGGACCGACCTTCTCTTCATCTTTCTTCTCCTACTAGAACTCGTCACATCTCATTTAATCTCCTTCAAGTTTTTCATAACATTAGTCCCACCGACAACACACAACCTTTATACTCTTCACCCATGCAAATACAACTTCAAACTCAAACTCCACTTAACACAACGCACCCCAACAACAACTACTCTTCAAACCCCTTGACTACACTCCTCACCCACACATTGCTTCCTCCCAACATGACTGAGTCTTCGTTTCCTAATACCCAAACCACCACCATGCAAGATATCCCATTACCCCCCACTAAAACCCAAGCTCAACCCACTGTTTCTTCACAGCCAGAACTACAACTTATCGAACACCTTGAACAACAACTCTCGCTGCATCAAGCCATCCCTTCCCCTACTTTTGCAACCTGCTATGAGTCCGACTGTGATAGTCGTGACCTCAGAGCAATTGCCAAGTATCATTACTTTCCCGGCTTTCGATCCAAACTCTTTGCTTCCAAGGTGTCTCATCTGTGGCAACTTCATCAAGACTTTCATGTCCAGAAATTGGACCATTATCGAGATACCAGGAATATGTTCTACCTTATACAGTTTCGATCGCTGGATGATAAGTTTTTTGTGATGCATAATGGACTTTGGTCCTTGTTTGGAAAACTCATTTCAGTTAAGCACTAGGCAATGAATTATAAGGAGATCAATTTCGATCTAATCCCAGTATGGGTGAGATTCCATGAGTGTTCCACTTGCAAACTATCCCTCGTCGATGTGAAGTTATTGCCTGACAGCCTAGGGGAGTTCATCGAAGCAGACATGCGTGCCCTGGATGATCCGACAGTTCCATATGTAAGGTTTAAGCTTTGGATTGACAGTACCAAGCCACTACCTAGCACCATGAACACAGATTTTGGCAATGTCAATGGTCGCCAATATGCGATCCAATTCGTCTACGAGAACATGCATGTATTCTGCTTCTGCTGTGGTCTAGTAGGCCACCTCTCCGGTCAATCTTGTCCAAAGTATGTGCAACTCTCGAACTCACTACCAGCGACTCTAAAACGAGCAAGGATTCTCGACCGATCTCTTCCTTTCAAAAGCAGCTCCCGTATCATGGTTCGATCCGATTCCGGGGATATTCAATCCTGATTATTGATCATCGGAATGAAGTTTCAAACTCACGACATCCAAACAGCCGAATGCAGGATGGCTTGCATGAGAATCACGCTGCTTCAGTGAATCCACTAGGACGGGTCGATCTTAACAGGTACAATAATGAGTCAACTCTAGAGTCAGCTCAGGGTCGACTCGATCCTGACCCGGTTCATGGGCTTCACCCCTCTCCAACAAACACCCATCTCACACCCATTTACCCCAGTCACACGCCCGTACTTTCATCAACTCAACCTACTGGTTCACTCATCCCACTCAATCCACAACAATTCAATTCCATAACCCAACGTTTTTCTCTTGCATTAATCACAACTACCCAACCACTCACATTGGGCCCCACCATCGCACTTTTACATTCAATTCCACTCCCAATCATTAACTCTGTTGCGGGCTTAACTGACCTAAATAAATAGGCTAATTTGACCCACTTGTAATAACCGCAAGTGCACGGTGTCTAACTGGTAGACAACGGCAAGTACGGGTCGATCCCACGAGGAAAGTGGATGCAATTGAATTTAATACTTTAATTAAACTAATTTGGAGGAAAATGGGGTTACAGTGTTTTTTAAAACTAAACTAAAAATAAATTAAAAATAAGAAAAATAAAATAAAAGGAAAAGATAGATGAGATGGATTTTGTGGGGTTTGGACTCACCGATGAGTTAGCAAATATATTTAAATCTAAATTACTGAAATTATAAACGAGAAGCTTTAGGGATGAGGATCCCTAGCTTACACTGAAGATGTGATCATTAAAATTCAATTCCAATCATATCAGTTTCTTTCAAACATGAACAATTTATTTCAAGCAAATAAACTCTTACCAAGCAATAAGTGTCTTTTTAGGGCACACTTAATCAAAATTTCAAGTTTAATAATTTTTAGCACATGCTTTGAATATTGATAAAATGTGAATCTAAATACCAAACATATCAATTTTTAATCGAACATGAAAGGTGAAAGCAATTTATCAAATTTCTGAAATAAAATTGTAATTAACAATTAAGCATTTAAGTCAGTAAAATAAATTAAAATGAATTATGCAACCCTTTTGGTTTGTCGCAAACTCGATGTGGTGGTACTTAGCAGATCAGCAGGTGGTCCGAACACAAATCCCGAGAAAATGTTACAAATGCTCTATGGATGCTCAGAGAGAAGCTCGGGGTGCCAATAACCAACTGATTCGAAAATCAGTTGGTTCCCGCCCGAAAAGCAGCGCCTCTGCACCTTCGTCTCCAGCGAGCAGCGCCACTCGCGCTGCCTCATTTCTGCTCCTCGCGAGCTCCTTCGTCCTCCAACCGGCTCCGGAACCTGCAAAAGAGAGAGAGGGATGGAAGAACAGAGAGAGAGATGCGGTGAGAACACAAAAAAATAGAGAGAGGGATGCTGACACTGTCCTGTTTCTTCTCCTGTCGCAGCAGTGGTGTGCTAGCTGACGCGCCGCTTGCGACGGTGGTCGTGAGAGAGGAAGACATGAAGGAGGCCGAGACGAAGAAAGGGCGGTGATGGCGAAGCTCGGTGGTGTGGACGGTCTATCTGGCTCTGTCGTGAGCGGTGTACAGAGTCGTAGGCAGCTGTGGGTGTGCGAAATAGGGTATGGAGGTGGTGGCTCTGTGGTTGTTGGACGGTGGCGAGGTGAAGTGAAAACTGACGTGAAACAGGGTTGTCACGCCCCTGTTTCGTGGTGGTGGTGGTGCTCGGGTGATGGTGGTGTCTCTGTGGTTGTTGGACGGTGGTGGTGGTTTTGTTTGATTGGGATGGTGATGAGAATCACAACATGTGAGAAAGAGGATTTGATTTTCTGTAATGTTTTCTTTTCCCTTCTCTTCCTCCCCTTTCTCATTCATTTTCTATTGTATTTATAGATAATGAGCAAAATGAATAGAGATGAGATAACAGGATAATTCATGGAGTCAATCAAGGTAAAATAAAACCTGGATATGGGATAATTGGGATAATATTCTTTGGGTTTGATTGGGCTTGGCATTGGGTTTGGTTTTGGGTTTGGGTTTGGTTTTGAGTTTAGGTTATGGGCTTACGCTATTTTCACCACCACTTTCTCTGAAGTCACCATCTGGGATTGTTTATTGCATTTTTCTCTGATTTCTTCATTACAGCTCCACATTCTACAAAAACACAAAAATTTAATAAGTAATCTAAAATAAGATAAAAATAAGGATTAACAAAAATATAATAAGAGGTAATAATGTTATAATTATGTGATTATCAAATACCCCCAAACCTATATTTTGCTAGTCCTCGAGCAAAACAAAGAAAAAAAACCGGAAAGAAAATCCTAACTCACTTTCGCAGGCATCGTCGATTGCACTTACCTTTGAAATCGTGCAACAAGGCTTTGAACCCTTAGATTACCTCTAGGGGACGAGTTATAGTCTCGTGAGGGTTTCTAGAAAATGTTACCCACAAACATTACTGACTCAACAAAACTTGGTCAAACAGTGTTGATTTTAAAACTTCAAGAAATGCAAGAAACCAACAATGTCATTGAAGTGTATCAACCAATTTCAAAATAATTTAATATTCTCCAAAAGTTAGAAAAAAAATTCATAATCATCCTCAACTCAATGTGTGTGTGTGAAAATCACTATCAACATAACTTTTCATTTCAGAGTAAAACAATGACTAAATCTCCTGTAGAAAGTTTGTTTTGACTTCAAACCTCTCATGTCACTCACAATAAAACATTCAGAGATTTGGTATTTCACTCAGTTTATATGTGAGGAAATAGTAAATAATGGAAAACAATCATCTCACATATAGTAATATGAAGAACGGACTTTTCAAGAATGGAATGAACATGATCTCATGGACAGGAATATCAATTACTTTTGGGAATGTTGAATCAAACACCATAGGTCTTGGTTATTAAATCTCCACATCTACGAAACCAACCTTTACCTAAGATTAACTAGGACTTTGTTGGGTTGTAACGGGGCTTGGGTAATGGTTAATAAGGAATGTCAAAAGATTCTAAGAAAAGTTTCTAGGAATGTATACACCCATTATATGAACAATTAGGGCTGTCTAGAATAAACCGATGTTGTGCACCATCAATTTTTTTCTTCATTCTCACATCTTTATCCTCATTGAAGAATCAAAAAAAAAAATTCTAAATTTTTTTTTTCATAGAGGATTTATGAAATATCTCATATTTTGCTTTTTGATGCCCTTTTTACACCAAGTATATCCATCCATACACATTCCCAGAAAAGTTGGGTAAAGGTTAATGGGTTAACAAATAAAAGTTATTCTAAGGCTCAAAAGTCTACAAAAAGGTTAATGTTATGGGTAAGTTAAAAGGCTAGTTAATGGTCTAAAAAAAGAAAAAATGCCTAGATCATTTTCTAAGTTCGGGTCAGTATTATGACATCTCAATTGAATAAGCCAAGAAGTTCTAGTGTAATAATTCAATTTTGATGTCATTCCCAAAGCAATTGATCAGAAAAATGAGAATAATGAGATCATCAACGAGATAATACGGACTCAAGAAAAATCAGAGTTTATGTATAACCCTCGAAAAAATAGAAAGGTTCAAAACTTTCAGGGTTAAGTCTCCACTATTATTCTAAGGTTTTCTAGTATATACTTCACTCATCAACTTCAAGTTATGCTAACTTGGCTCATGGTGCAAAACTAATCGAGTTGAAAAATCTTATGAACTAGATCTAACTTAAGGATCATATTAAACTTTCAGTCTTTATCAATATACCAATATGTCAAGTTGGCTTGCATTTTCTTGAGCATAAAACATTTAAAATCCATTTTCATAATCGCAAAAGACCAAGTTTTCTTGACAGAAAAAACACAATTTTTTTTTAAAGAATAAGAAAAGAAAACACTACGAAAAATTCACTGACTCATTAACCCTACCCCCAAACATTGTCCTCAATGTTTAACAAAATAATTTTGACAAATGAATGAAATAAGTACATGAGAGGAGGTTAGAACAGTATTACCGTGGTGAAGATTTTACCAATTTCCACAAGTAATCCACCGATGAGAGTTCAGAGACAAAAGAATTGTGGATTAGTTAATAGAGATAAATAAAATACACACTCAACATGCACCTTTACAACAAAAGTTGGGCTGCCTCTCAGTAGCTCTTGGTTTAACGTCATCAGCCCGAAAAATATTCTTCCTAAAAAATGGTGTATCAAAAAGTGGAGAGGAAGAATGTGAGACCTGCGGTTTTTAAAAAAAAAAAAAAAAAATTTTTTTTTAAAGGGCGGGGTGTACTCAGCAAAGGTGGTGGGGGCACATAGCCACCCACCCCTTTAAAACAGAACGACCCCTCCCCTCCCCCCTTTCTTCTTCTCTTTCTTTCTTTCTTTTTGGTCTTCAGTTCGTTCCAGCAGCGAGCGACAGTGTCGCTTCCTCTTTTTCTCGGCAGTTTCGTCGGTGATTTTTGGTGGATTTTCTTCCCCAATCTCACTCCTCCTCCTCCTCGGTTCGTTCTCTCCTCTTTCCCCTCTTTATTTTTCAGTTGTTTGTTTTCAAAAAAAAAAAAAAAAAAAAAAACCAGGGTGCATGTTTGTTTGGAGGGTTCCTTGGCGTGAATCCGGGCTTTGGGTGCATGGGTGAGCCTCCCTTTCGTGACTCTGAGTGTCCTTAGACTCTTTTACGGGCTGTTGTGCAGTTTGGTAGCGATCAGACCGGTGTAGGGAGGGTTTCGGCGCGTTTTCGCCAAACTTTGGGTTTCGGCGGGGTGGTTGCCGAATTTTTAGTGCCTGTAAGTTTTTCTTTCCGTCGCGCGCCGATTGTATTTATTTATTTATTTCAGTTTTCGGCTAGTTTACTCATTTCCGAGTCCGCCTTGCAGTTTTCGAATTTTCGTGGTCTCGCATTTGTGGTTTTGCGTGTTTGGAGCTTCGACCGGTAGGAATTGGGTTTTGAAAATCCATTCCGCCAGGTGAGTGGAACTATAATATTTATTTTGATAAAATAATTACTTGAAATCCTGAATTGAATTTTTACAGTATACCGTCAATTGTATAGAATTGAATCCAAATCCGAAATTCGGACTTTTAAAATATTTCGAGGATTGTGTTAGTTATGTGTGAATGAATTATGCATTGGATAAGATTGTGTTAGTTATGTGTGAATGAATTATGCATTGGATTTTCGGAAAACATGATATACTTAAATGAAATCGAATAGTAATTTTGGTGTGATTAGGCTTTGGTGTAATGATATGAGACTTGTATGTTTTGTTATCGAGTTGCATAGCCTATCATGTTTTACCGTGGATTTTCAAGTCTTGAGCATGTATGATAAACGACTCGAATAAATTTATTGTGGTGATTTGGGTCATGTTGGGACCCTGGCATAGTCGTGATTTTATAAAAATTGCCGAATTGTTTATGATTGCATGTCTGTACCTTTGGTTATGTACAGACTCGTCATTTGTGCATGTGGATAGTAGTATAAGTGTCTTTACCCCGCTATAATGCCTGTTGTGCCGATGCTTAGGAGCTTGCTCGCATCGTGAGTTGGACGGTGCTTGAGATGACTCGCACCTGACATTGTGGACGCTATTGCATGTGGCAAGCTTGCTGAGGTGCGGTGAGCTCCCGCACGCACTTGCCACTATAGAGTGCAGTAGGACGGGTCCCGGAGGACGTGCTTTGGAGATTACTCGCTTTCCCTCCCAGCGCGCTTGATCTTGATTATGTTAGGTTGGCCGTGTTAGGCCAGTCGTTCGGGACGTTTGAGTTTGTATCCTGGCAGATGGCACCCCATTAGGATACAAACAAGCCCGAAGTGGTACTGGTGCACGTTGTGGGATGTGTCTGGGTGAGACACATTCGTAGGGTATGCGGATGCCTACGATATGAGACACTTATACAGGATTTTACAGGATTTTTGGTTTCAACCTAATTGCTATACCTAGGAGGCTAGGAAGAATTATGAGATTGTTTTATTTCCATTGCTTGATATTTACCATGTTTGCATCGTGGGTCATGATGGACATATATCGTAAACTGGTAGTTATTGTGGAATCTGAAATGTTTGTGTGTTGCTCGAACTTAGAAATATTATCTTTAGAGACACGGTGTGATTTAGTATTTAGAACATGTTATTTATCATTTATTGTTTGGCATAAATTTTCTGGTACATTATTTCGTTATTTGTATTTAGTTCGCTCGCACCAGCTAGCTTTGTGCTTTGCTGACCCCGCAAGGGGTGTGCTTCTATTGGAGTGCAGGCAGTGTTGGAGTTCCTGCTGATCGTGGCGCGTAGGCCTCGGTTTTCGTTGTAGGAGCGTCTTGTGCTTTTTGGTTGTGTCCACCCTGTACGGGTATGTTTTGCTTTCTCTTTGTTTCATATGTACTATATTGTTAAACTAGATGTTTGTATACTTGTTTTGGTCGCTATGACTCTGGCGGGGCGAATCAATTATATATCTATTTTGTCCAAACTTTAGCGTAGTTTTATTTCCGTTTGTTTATCGTATCAAGAATGTGTTATATTATGATGTTGTGGCCGGTTACGATCCGCCTGTGTACGTGGTAGTTCACGCATCGGCACGCTGCGATTCCCGTGGCGGGTCGGGGCGTGACAAAGAACATGACAAACACTTAGTCCATGGTCGTATATCAACAACCTGAACAGTTGAGGATTAGTCCACCCAAATATAGCAATCACATGGAGCACCACATACACTAGGACATCCCAAAAGTGACCAGTAGTCATACACAACAGAGGATTCTTGCGTGCTCCAAAAAGGGAACATCCTAGGTCTGGTTCCAAATCAGAAGATTGAATAATTTTTACAACAGGATGGTGAAAACTGAAATTCTCACTACAGAACAAGGGATCGGTTGAAGTAGCCTCAGTAAATGGGAATGTGATGCAAGTAGATGAGATGATGGATATATCAGGTGGTACAGGCTCATCACATGAATCACATAGAGATATTGGTCTAGACGACTCAATGACACCCATATCAGGCATTTCTATCTAATTTTCAACCAGTTTTTCATTTTTAAGGGTAGTAATGCATTGGACATCTTCATCATCTAGCTCAGATGTGCCACTAATTTCGAATTGACCATTTTGATTAAAAATAGGTTGATTAGGGATTTTTTTTTCTCTATCTCAGGAAGTAACTCAGCTATCTGACTCACAATCATCTCAAGTTTCCGGATAGCTTGGGAGTTTTGTTGATAAATAACTGTTAATTCTGTGATATCCTGAAAATTTTGCTCAAGCATTTCTCCTGTTCACTCTATAAAAAGGTTCAAGATATCCTCTAACCTTGATGTGTTGGATGGAGGAGCAACTTGATGAAATTGAGACTCATTATCAGGAATGAAAGCTTGAGCAGTCTGAGGAGTGTCTAGAGGGCCTTCATGGTACTGACCATGAGCCCATGAGAAGTCAGGATGATAGGCTAAACTTGGGTTGTGATAATCTAAATATGGATCATAATCAGGTCGTCGCATGTCATAAAATGAATTGACTTGCTCTGAAAAACAGGCTGGATAATCCCTTGTATTCATTTTTTTTTAAATCACTAACTCTAAAAATATACACAGACTCACACGCAATCAGCAACCAATAAATTCACAAGAAACATGTCTCCCTAAGCAATCAACGTTTTTTAGATCAATTATCTTTTTAAACCCATCGTCACTTTTAGCTTTGGTCATCACAAAAATTATTGGATTCACCTTGTCTTGGTTGTCCTATGAACACTGTACCTAAAAGATGACTCTATCTAACTTGCTAATTGATTTTAATTATGTTTGGGGTTATTGGTTGCACACAGCTGGAGTGATGAGGTGAGGATATCATCCCACCAGTTTCTATTTAGAAGCTGGGTCTGCTTATTATGAATTACTAAAGTTTAGCATCCACAATTACATAAATTAAACAACCAATCACACAATTTCAAACAATTACACAAAGCACCCGGGTCGCTAATACATTGCGTATGATAGAATTACTTACAGTGTGCGTATTCCGTTCTGCACAAAAAGTTAGCACAATTCAAAAAAATGTTCGACTTCTTTTTATCCGTTTCAATCAGCACACAAGCATATGCAATCAAATTACTGGTCTTGGTCTTAGAAGTCGAATTTCTAAATCATAAAAAAAATTATTGGGTAACAATTAAAATTGTTTCCCTATAATTTCTTTTGACTTAGAAAGTTTTGGGTTTTTTTTTTTTTTTTGGTGATTAAACAAAATGAAAAACAGTAGAGTTCTCAAAAATTATTACACCACACACTCGTAAAACGAGGTGAAAATAAAATTAAAACTCTCCTCACAAAATTAAAACAAAAAATTTAATTAAAATTTTCTTGATGTTTTTCAGGATCGTCCAACTTCCTCGAGAAGCGTGTATTCTGCAAAATCAAACAAATAAAACGAAATGAGTGTAAAAAGAACTTAGCAAAATAAAAATTAAATTTTTGTTTTTTTTTAAAAATTAGGGAAAATAAATCATAAATTCAATTACACCGCTACCTTCCTCGGCAACGACGACAAAAACTTGATGCAGATTTAACTAACATAAATAAATAGGCTAATTTGACCCATTTTTATAACCGCAAGTGCACGGTGTCTAACTGGTAGACAACGGCAAGTACGGGTCGATCCCACGAGGAAAGTGGATGCAATTGAATTTAATAATTTAATTAAACTAATTTGGAGGAAAATGGGGTTACAATGTTTTTTAAAACTAAACTAAAAATAAATTAAAAATAAGAAAAATAAAATAAAAGGATAAGATAGATGAGATGGATTTTGGACTCACCGATGAGTTAGCAAATATATTTAAATCTAAATTACTGAAATTATAAACGAGAAGCTTTAGGGATGAGGATCCCTTGCTTACACCGAAGATGTGATCATTAAAATTCAATTCCAATCATATCAGTTTCTGTCAAACATGAACAATTTATTTCAAGCAAATAAACTCTTATTAAGCATTAAGTGTCTTTTTAGGGCACACTTAATCAAAGTTCAAGTTTAATAATTTTTAGCACATGCTTTGAATATTGATAAAATGTGAATCTAACTACCAAACATATCAATTTTTAATCGAACATGAAAGGTGAAAGCAATTTATCAAATTTCTGAAATAAAATTGTAATTAACAATTAAGAATTTAAGTCAGTAAAATAAATTAAAATGAATTATGCAACCTTTTTGGTTTGTCGCAAACTCGATGTGGTGGTACTCAGCAGATCAGCAGGTGGTCCGAACACAAATCCCGAGAAAAGGTTACAAATGCTTTGTGGTTGCTTAGAGAGAAGCTCGGGGTGCCAATAACCAACTGATTCGAAAATCAGTTGATTCCCGCCCGAAAAGCAGCGCCTTTGCACCTTCATCTCCAGCGAGCAGCGCCGCTCACGCTGCCTCATTTATGCTCCTCGCGAGGTCCTTCGTCCTCCAACTGGCTCCGGAACCTTCAAAAGAGAGAGAGGGATGGAAGAACAGAGAGAGAGATGCGGTGAGAACACAAAAAAAAAACAGAGAGTGGGATGCGAACACTGTCCTGTTTCTGCTCCTGTCGCAGTGGTGGTGTGCTAGCTGACGCGCCGCTTGCGACGCTGGTAGTGAGAGAGGGAGACAGGAAGGAGGCTGAGACGAAAAGAGGGCGGTGATGGTGAAGCTCGGTGGTGTGGACGGTCTGTCTGGCTCTATCGCGAACGGTGTACAGAGTCGTGGGTGGCTGTGGGTGTACGAAACAGGGTATGGAGGTGGTGTCTGATTGTGGTGGCTCTGTGGTTGTTGGACGGTGGCGAAGTGAAGTGAAAACTGACGTGAAACAGGGTTGTCACGCCCCTGTTTCGTGGTGATGGTGGTGGCTCTGTGGTTGTTGGACAGTGGTGGTGGTTTTGTTTGATTGGGATGGTGATGAGAATCACAACATGTGAGAAAAAGGATTTGATTTTCTGTAATGTTTTCTTTTCCCTTATCTTCCTCCCCTTTCTCATTCATTTTCTATTGTATTTATAGATAATGAATAAAATGAATAGAGATGAGATAAAATGATGATTCATGGAGTGAATCAAGGTAAAATCAAATCTGGATATGGGATAATTGGGAGAATATTCTTTGGGTTTCATTGGGCTTGGCATTAGGATTGGGTTTATGGGTTTGGTTTTGAGTTTAGGTTATGGGCCTAGGCTATTTTCGCCTCCACTTTCTCTAAAGTCACCATCTGGGATTGTTTATTGCATTTTTCTTTGATTTCTTCATTACAGCTCCACATTCTACAAAAACACAAAAATTTAATAAGTAATCTAAAATAAGATAAAAATAAGGATTAACAAAAATATAATAAGAGGTAATAATGTTATAATTATGTGATTATCAAACTCTCACACCTCCCCAATACTCTTATGTATCACTGAACCATACACCAACATTCCAACCAACAATTACTCCTCTGGGTCACAAATCCCACTTCAGTGTAATCCCCAACAACTCACCATCAATGAAGCCCAACACCCACAGTGTTTGCCTGATGGGCCTAACCGGGAAACCCAAAACCAGTTTTTAATGGATGATTCAAACACCTAGATGGAAACCCAGTACCCGACTCTTCCCTGCCCGGTTACTGACCCGCACGGACCCGAAGATGCAATCATTCAGGATCGATCTCTGACATCACCGCAACAACTTGAAATAGCTCATTCTCCGACTCTCCTTGCTCACAGCACCACCGGAACTGCTCTGCACAATCAAATCCCAACATCATCATTACACATGGCTTTCATGAATCCAGATTTAAACTACTCACCGGAGCCTGAACAAACCAAAGACCAACTAAATGCTACGAATTGCAACTACCTCACCGGAGAAACCCCTACACAGACTTCGCACTCCCCGACGCTCCCTGATTTATTGGAAACTTTCACAAGTGAACCACCGTCGCTTCACACAAGCAACATCCTGGATGACTCTCTTGCAGGCTCTTTGCAATCAATTCCACTATCAAGTTCTTACAAGATTTTTGCGGATCCCCCTCTCACAGTTAGACCTCAGGCGCTTCAGCGCCCACCTTTTCAAGCCAAATTGAATGAGGAACAAATGAAGCTTACTAAAAAAAAGCCAATAGCAAATAGGCTATGAGAACTGGGGCTAAGCTGACTCTCTCCCCAAAGAAACATCCCAAGAACAAACCTATCATACCGGATTTGGACCATTTTGTGTCTCAGATGACCAAGGACAAAAGGAAAAGGGAAGAGGATGACACACTGCTTCTCTTAGGGAGTCAAGAAGTGTCTCTCTGATCAACATGGACATGCAGGGATTGTCTCGCTGGTTCCCCAGGTGTCTGTTGTTGATCATCCTCGTCACCATAGTGCATCTCATGCCCATATAGAACCAGACTCAGTTTTGGGAAGGAATTCCAACTCTTCTACTTCATCAGTTCGGTCCTCCACAGTTCCTAGCGCTCCTGATGCGGAAGAGGCGACCACCGATAAAGGGTCGTCGCGACAGCCATGATTCTAGCTTGGAACGCTCGGGGTGTAGGGTCCCCTGGGGCAATCCAGAACTTGCAGGCCCTTTCCCGCAAATCCAAATCAGAAATACTATTTATTTCCAAAACTAAAGCGTCATCTTCCCGAATGGATCGACTGTGTCTTCGACTTGGCTTCAAACATGGCATCTCGATACTGGCACAGGGTCGCTCAAGAGGGCTAGCCTTATTCTGGAAAGAAGGTATTTCTATTTCTATTAATTCAATATGCAAAAAATTTATTGCTTGTACTTTACAAGATTATTATATTACTACTGCTTGGTCTATCATTTTCACATATGGCGAACCAAATCCTGCCTTAAGAGCTCCCTTTTGTACTAACTTGTCCAACCACCTTGCACTTCAAACCTCCTCTACTATTATTATGGGAGATCTCAATGTTACTGCATATCTAGATGACAAAATTGGAGGCCAAAGATCTACACTAGCCCATACTAGAATCTTGCGAATTCATTGAAAAACATTGTCTCATGGATTTTCCTCTTAATGGTTCGAAATTCACTTGGAATAACAAAAGAAATGATCATAATGGTACCAAAGTAAAACTTGACCGTATCCTTGTTCTTACTGATTGGATGACTCTGTTCCCTTCAGTTGTAGCCCACTCCATAAATATTTTTGCTTCTGACCATAGAACTATCTCCCTCCAACTAACCTCCCTCACTCACCAAGGTCTCAAACCTTTTCGCTTCTTTCAAATGTGGACACGTGACCCTTACTGTGGCAAACTGGTTACTTCCGCTTGGGCCGGTCGGCAACAACCTGAATCGAGTGTCAATTTCAATCGTAAGACCAAAAAACTTAGTCACTCCCTTTCTCGATGGAACAAACGAGACTTCAAGAATATTCACCATAACATCAAGGATACTCTTATTGCCTTGGACATAGCTCAATCGCCCCCCCCCCCCCCCCCCCGACTGTTGCCAATGCAAAATCTATTGAACGACTAGAAGATCGCCTGGTGGATCTTTATCACTGTGAAAAACTCTTTTGGCATAACAAATCCGGTGCATCTTGGCTCAAAGAGGGGAACCGCAACACCAAATTCTTCCATTTAACCTCTATCCTTAGAAAAAGAGAAATTTGATTCTACGACTTCGGGATAGAGATAATCATTAGCATACGTCTCATGATGCGGTCGGGAACATCCTTAATGATTATTTTTCCAACATTTTTGCCACCTCCCACCCCACCACTAATGATGAGATAAATACTCTCTTTTCACCTGTGATTTCCAAGCTCTACAATTATGCTCTCATGACGATCCTTGAAGAGGAAGAAATTTGCCGCACAATCTTTGATTTTGGTAGCCATAAAGCCCTCGAGCCGGACGAATTTCATGCTTTATTTTTCCAGCTTTATTGGGATACGGTTAAAAAGGGCATTATCGAGGTTATAGTCAACTTTGTCACCAGGAAAATGGATCCTAAGCTTAATGAAATCTTTGTAGCACTCATTCCTTAAACCTCGAATCCCACCTCCCCGGACGAATTTCAACCTATCGGATTATGTAATGTTATCTACAAAACTATTTCGAAAATTCTGGCCAATGGGCTCAAACCTCTATTGGAGCACATAGTGTCTCCAAACCAGGGAGTCTTTCTTAAAAAGAGATCCATTACTGACAATATAGCTATCGCTCACGAGACCTTTTTTCCAAATGAAACACAATCGTAAGAAGAAACAAGGTTGGATGACAGTCTAAATCGATATGGCCAAAGCCTATGATAGAGTAGAATGGTCTTTTCTACTCCATATTCTCATGCTCTTGGGCTTCAATGAAGAATGAATTCAACTCATCGAACAATGCATTTCAACCACAACGCTCAGGGTGCTTCTCAATGGTTCCCCATTACCCCCATCACGCCCACCCGGGGCCTTAGACAAGGTGACACATTGTCACCCTACTTATTCATTATCATTGCTGAAGCATTATCTCTACTGTTGACCTCTGCAGAAACCAAAAATCTCATCAAGGGTATCAAGATTAGACAACGCTCTCCTTCCATTAGCCATTTGCTTTATGCAGATGATCTGATGCTTTTCTGTAGAGTATCCCTGTCTGAAGCCCATCAAGTCAAGGATATCATTGCAGTCTATTGTGAATCGTCTGGCCAAGCTGTTAACTATCACAAATCCTCGGTCTTTTACAGCGCTAATGTCCACCCGAGACATGCCAAGATGATAAACAGAGTCCTAAGCTCTAAATCTTTCAATCCCAAGGAAAAATATCTTGGCCCTCCCCTTATCCTTTCAAAACGAAAAGCTTCGGATTTCCAATTTCTTGTTGATAAAATCGATTCCAAACTTTCCTCTTAAAAATCCAAAGTTCTATCTCAAGCGGGACGTACAGTGATGATCAAAGCAGTGCTCAATTCCATTCCAATATATTCTATGCAAGTCTTCTTTCTCCCTTGTTCCATTACTACAAAATTGGACAAGATTGTCAGGGATTTCTGGTGGAACGGTTCCGAGGATGGGAAATCTAGACACCTCTGCACTTGGGATCGTATCTCGATGCCTCGTCATTTGGGAGGCCTAAATTTAGTCCCGGCCAGGATCAAGAATTTGGCTCCTATGGCCAAAAATATTTGGCACACCATTTTGATGCCATCTAATCCCCTAACCATCCAACTAAAACAAATCTATTTCCCCACCAAATTTGTCTTCCAGCTAAATAAGCTCCCATCCCTCGCCTCGTTTGCCTGGAGGGGTAATCTCACCACCTTAAGTAGAATGAAACGTTTCCTCCGTTGGCAAATTAGGTCTGGAGACACTGTAGATCTGTGGCGCGACTGTTGGGTTAGACCAGGGTTTACGCTGGCCGAATGGCCATCTTTCACCCCGGATTTGATGGATTCTATCCGCTTTCCTACTCGTATCTCAGATTTCTGGGATCCTTCTTATGGATCCCTCTGATCTTGGAACTTTCCTCTTCTTCGGGCCTGGTTTCCATCTTCGGTGGTCGCGGACATTCTCGATATCCCAATCCGTTTTTCTTCTGACCACGATAAGCTCATTTGGACCTATGAAAAACGCAGTGTCTTCTCTGTGAAGAGTGCCACCAGAGCTTTTTTAGCAGACATTAACAGGGAATCTTCATCCTCCGGGGCCACCAACAGCCACTTCCCCACTAAAATCCTTCGTGATCTCTGGCGCATCAAGGCCCTGGCTTCTGCCATATTTCTTACCTGGAAAATTGTTCAAAACCTCCTCCCTACCATGTCGAACTTGAATAGAGTCCATGTTCCTATTGAAAATCTGTCTGTTTTTTGCCACAATCATCAGGAAGACGTGATTCATCTATTCTTTCTGTGCCTGATAGTTTCTCGCTTCTGGCACCATATTTTACTCCCCATAAATTGGAACGTTGTGCTGAATCCCCCATCCGCTCACAAAGCATTCTCTTTTATGTGGGACACCGCCAAACTCCATGTTTTGACCAAAGATGAAATGCTATCTCAGTTCACTACAATCGTGGCCACCATCTGGACCTGCCGGAACAATATCATCTTCAATCGATCACAATTCAATATTCAAATTCTCCATAACACCTTCAAGCACACTTGGAAATCTTGGTACACGTAATGGTTCGACATCCATGACCCCAGCACTACTACACCCGCTCCAATGACCATACATCAAACCCTAGCTACTGCAAATCTTGCCCTCCAACTCACCCATCCTTCACCACCTGACGCAATAACCATTATCATCTCTAACCAGTCTTCGGAACCTCCAAGATCTGATCCTATATCCCTTCGATTAGCCACCTTCCAGAAACAACTTCTAGTGTTTAGGAATCATCCCATCAATGTCTGGTTACACCAGGATCAACTCTCCCCTCCCTTCGATTATGCTTGCTTTTTTCCTTCCTCACAGAGAAGTGCAGTTGAAGTCTTGGCGGCTGATTCTAGAGGCATGGTTATTGCAAGGATTACATCTCCTATTTCTGGTCAAGTTGTTGACAATACTATGGCCGAATGTTTTGCTGCAGAGGCTGCACTTTTGCTTATCCAAACACAAAAATGGAATATTGGGTTTCTTCTGGGGGGACTATGGCTCCTTGAACTCTTTGCTGCTTTACGAAAATCAGTTGAGTCAAAATGCGGAGTGTTGGTTGTGGCAGCCTCTCCTCACTAATATTAAGTATTTACTGTCTTTACACTATAACTGGTACTGTAGCTATATTCCCTGAGACTTGAACTATGAAGCTCATGACCTGGCTGCGATAGCAGGACAAGAATTATGTAATCTTTATTTAGCCTAATTTATATATATGCATAATGCTTCATAAAAAAATAAAATAAAAAAAGATTCAATGACTGTCTGGAATTAATAAAAATATACACTAATCTTTTGGGGCTTACGTTTGCAGAGCCAATAATGGATGTCATCACGAAGCTGCCATCATTGGCCATGTAATTATTAGATCAAACTTTATGTGAGCCTCCGCTCATTAATCTGACCTGGGATGATAAATATCTAGATGTCGTTGTTTTGCATTAATTGTTTTTATTATTTCAGTGGTGGTGGAGCATAATTTGAAGATACCAAAAGGCTTTGAGATATTGTTGAAAAAAATGAGTTTGAATTTTAAAACAAAAAGGGTTTCTTAACTTTGAAACTCTCTTTCTATTTTTTAGTCTCATATCTTCTATGTAACTCACTGTGGAGGAGTTAATAAGGATACTGTTTGGACTTGGGCTTGGACCACAAGGGGTACCCACACTTTTGTGAAGGAGGGGAGAGTTAGACCAATGTTGGTCCACTCCACATGTGCGACAATAAAAATAAAAAATAAAATATCTTATTTGCTGAAGAGAAGAAGACTGGGTCAAGAAAAGACCCAGTCTCTTCTCCCACGCCCCCACGATTTTTTCCTGATTCTCTCTGCGATTTCCGCCGCCATTACAAGGATTTTTCTCTCAAAAGCGATCCTCTCTCAGCCTATAAATACAATCGAACTCTGGATTAATTTTATATCAAAATACATTTTCACAATTCAGCCTTTCAATTCTCAATGAGTTCATGTTTTAGAGAAAACGCAATAGCTTCCAGAGTTCTATTTTTTAAGAGTTTTGTTTAGTTGAAAGAGTTTTGTTTTTACTAAACAATTCATATTTCAGAGAGTTTCTTTTATTTATTGATTTCGTGATTCCGAGCAATAGGAAGTTAAGATACAGAATTCTGGGTTGTTTTATCCTGGGGACGACTGGGTTTTCAGACTGCTTGCACAATTTTGGGCAAAGTCGCGAAACGTCTTAAAGAGAGCGACCTAGTCCGCAACTCAACCCAAGAAAATTGGTAACTTCGTTCCTGTTTTAATTTGCAGCATTTATATTTTCCAACAGATATAAAATAAGGACTTACTGATTTTTCCAAGTTAAATTAAATTTATACATATTATAACATGGACAGCCAGCATGTTCTGAGATATTAAATTAAACTCATTTCAGACAGACCAATTAATATCATTTATTTCGTTAGCTTGTCTCTAATTTTTTTGTTTTTTTTCCTACACAGCATGTTATAGCCGGGCAGAGGACTACAGGATCCCACTGGCAGGAGCTTGCAAAGGCCACTGGATTCAGAATCTCCCAACCCAACGGCTATGGGATGAGACGGAAAATAAATATATAAACAAAATTAAAAATTAGGCATGCCTAGTGTATGAATGTATGTAAATTTTTTATTTTAAAGGCATGCTGGGGTTTTGAGTATCCTCAAACCTTATCATTAAATCAAAAGCATAAAGGTATACATCAAGATTACACCACGCACTTGTCCATTCATCATTCATTACATCGTCATAAAAAACTAAGGGTGTGTTTGGTTGCATGAAATCCTATGCCATGGAAATCCATGAGAAGATCCCTACATTTTAGGCTAAATTGATGTATCACTCCACATCCATCATTTGATTTTGTGATCAATGGTGGAATGAAAGTCTCATGAACATGAAAATCACACTCCTTGATCCCCCTTAGTTTAATAGATAATTGTTAATTTTGTTCTTTTATTCAAGAGTCAATTAATGTTCTTAAATTAGAAAATTTCATCACCAAATAATTTTTATTAAAAAATAATAAGTCGGTGTTACATATTTTAAGTTTCTGCAACAACATCCCAAAATATTTGTACAATCATGCCAAAATTCCCTAATTTAAACTTTCCTAGACAACTATTAAAAAACCATATGCGTGTAATGAGCACACATGTGACTATTGTTTATAAAATAAAATAAAAAAAAATCCTAATGCAATATTTTCATTTTTTTTCCAACAACTGCTATTAGGGTGTGTTTGGTTGTATGGATTCCTATGTGATGGAAATTTATGAGGGGACCCCGACATTTTAGGCTAAATTGATGTATCACTCCACATCCACCATTGTATTTTGTGATCAATGGTGGGAATGGAAGTCCCATAAACATGGGAATGGAAGTCCCATAAATATAGGATCACTTTCCTATATGTGAGAATGGAAGTCCCACCATTGAGCTCCGGTCCTAAATGTGAGTATGTATTGATTACTGTAAGTTGAACTTGGTCACAAGGAAAGATCACTTTCCTCTTCCTTTCATTGATCAGATGTTTGAAAGGTTAGCCGGACATGATTACTATTGTTTTCTTGATGGGTATTCCGGTTATAACCAAATCCCCATTGCACCCGAGGATCAAGAGAATACCACATTCACTTGTCCCTTTGGTACTTTCGCATATCGGAGAATGTCTTTTGGATTGTGTAACGCACCCGCTACTTTTCAGCAATGCATGCTTAGTGTTTTTTCCGATATGGTTGAGAGGTTCCTCGAGGTGTTTATGGATGATTTTTCAGTATTTGGTGATTCATTTGATGAATGTCTACATCATTTAACTTTAGTGTTAAATAGATGTGTGGAGAAAAATCTTGTCTTAAATTGGGAGAAATGTCATTTTATGGTACGACAGGGCATTGTTCTTGGACATGTAATTTCACACAAGGGAATTGAAGTCGACAAATCCAAAATTGATTTAATTTCAAGTCTTCCGCCTCCAAAGACGGTTAAGGAAATTAGATCTTTTCTAGGCCATGCTAGATTTTATCGGAGATTCATCAAAGACTTTAGCAAAATCGCTCGTCCTTTATGCAATTTACTTGCTAAAGACGCGGTTTTTGTTTTTGATGAAGATTGTTTGAAAGCTTTCGAGAAGCTTAAACAATTATTGACTTCAGCTCCAATCATCCAATCTCCTAATTGGAACTTTTCCTTTGAGCTTATGTGTGATGCTTCTGACTTTGCATTCGAAGCTGTCCTAGGACAACGATTGGACAAAAAGCCACATGTCATTTATTACGCTAGTAGAACTCTACAAGACGCACAGCTTAATTACTCCATCACTGAGAAATATTTATTAGCTGTAGTCTTTGCTCTAGACAAATTTCGGTCTTACCTTATAGGAACCAAAGTAATTATTTTTACTGATCACGCGTCATTAAAGTATCTTTTCTCTAAAAAAGATGCTAAACCTCGCTTAATTCGATGGGTCATATTGCTACAAGAGTTTGATATTGAAATTCGGGACAAGAAAGGTTTAGAAAACGTTGTAGCTGACCATTTATCTAGACTTTTGGTAGAGTCATCTAGCGAATATTTACCATTGAATGAGTCATTTTCTGATGAGCAATTATTTGCTCTCTCCCAATTACCTTGGTATGCAGATATCGTGAACTATCTTGTTACAGGTCAACTTCCTTTTAAGTGGTCTAAACAAGATAGATCCAAATTTCTTGCTGAGGTTAGACATTTCGTCTGGGATGATCCATACTTGTTCAAGTACTGTCCTGATCAGGTTATCAGAAGATGTGTTCCTGAGAGTGAATTTCACAGCATCATCTCATTTTGTCATGAGCAAGCTTGTGGTGGTCATTTTAGCTCTAGAAAGACAGCTACAAAAGTTTTGTAGAGTGGTTTTTATTGGCCTACCCTTTTTCGAGATACTCATGCCTTTTGCACCACTTGTGATCGATGCCAACAAATGGGTTCCATTTCTCATCGCAACATGATGCCCCTTACTAATATTCTTGTGGTTGAAATTTTTGATGTTTGGGGTATTGATTTCATGGGACCATTCCCGCATTCGTTTGGCAATCTTTTCATCCTTGTTGCTGTGGATTATGTGTCCAAATGGGTAGAAGCGATGCCATGTAAAACGAATGACCACAGGGTTGTGGTAAGATTCTTGAAAGATACTATCTTTTCTCGTTTTGGTATTCCGCGTGCCATTATAAGTGACAGTGGTTCTCATTTTTGCAATAGACCGTTCGAGCTATTAGTAAAAAAATATTCCATTACTCATAAAATTAGCACCCCCTATCATCCACAAACAAGTGGGCAAGTTGAGATTTCCAATCGGGAGATTAAAAACATTCTAGAGAAGACAGTCAGACCAGATTGTAAAGACTGGTCTCAACGTCTGAGTGATGCTCTCTGGGCTTATAGAACAGCATTTAAGACCCCGATTGGAATGTCTCCATATAGGCTTGTTTTTGGAAAAGCATGTCATTTGCCTGTGGAATTGGAACATCGTGCATATTGGGCCATCAAGACGTTCAATTTTGATATGATCAAGGCTGGATCGCATCGTAAGCTTCAACTTAATGAGTTGGAAGATATCCAAAATGATGCGTACCACAATGCCAAAATCTACAAAGAACGAACGAAGATATTTCATGATAAATCCATTCTTTGTAAGTCCTTTGAACCGTCTCAAAAAGTTTTGTTGTTCAACTCTCGGCTACGAATTTTTCCTGGAAAGTTGAGATCTCGGTGATCTGGATCTTATATTGTGAGAGCAGTGTTCCCACATGGAGCTGTGGAGATCGTTAACCCTAAGGATGACCATGTATTTAAGGTAAATGGTCAACGACTTAAGCCATTCTTAGAGTTACCTCGATTAGAAGTCGAGGTTGATGTGATTCTATTAGAGGACTTTGTGTATCAGAATTGAAGATCTTTTGGGTTTTGTCGAGCTGATGACGTTAAACCAAGCGCTCCTGGGAGGCAGCCCACCTTTTGTTGTAAGAGTGCATGTTGAGTGTGTATTTTATCTATTTCTATTAACTAATCCACAATTCTTTTGTCTCTGAGCTCTCATCGGTGGATTACTTGTGGAAATTGGTAAAATCTTCACCGCGGTAATACTGTTCTAACCTCCTCTCAAGTACTTATTTCATTCATTTGTAAGAATTATTTTGTTAAACATTGAGGACAATGTTTGGATTAGGTTTGGGGGTAGGGTTCATGAGTCGGTGAATTTTTCGTAGTGTTTTCTTTTCTTATTCTTAAAAAAAAAAAATTGTGTTATTCTGTAAAAAAAAAAAAAAAAAAAACTTAGTCTTTTGCCATTATGAAAATGGATTTTAAATGTTTTATGCTCAAGAAAATGCAAGCCAACTTGACATATTGGTATATTGATAAAGACTGAAAGTTTAGTATGATCCTTAAGTTAGATCTAGTTCATAAGATTTTTCAACTCGATTATCTTTGCACCATGAGCCATGTTAGCATAACTTGAAGTTGATGAGTGAAGTATATACTAGAAAACCTTAGAATAATAGTGGAGACTTAACCCTGAAAGTTTTGAACCTTTCTATTTTTTCGAGGGTTATACATAAACTCTGATTTTTCTTGAGTCTGTATTATCTCGTTGATGATCTCATTATTCTCATTTTTCTGATCAATTGCTTTGGGAATGACATCAAAATTGAATTATTACACTAGAACTTCTTGGCTTATTAAATTGAGATATCATAATACTGACCCGAATTTAGGAAATGATCTAGGCATTTTTTTCCTTTTCTTTCTATAGACCATTAACTAGCCTTTTAACTTATCCATAACATTAACCTTTTTGTAGCCTTTTGAGCCTTAGAATAACTTTTATTTGTTAATCTATTAACCTTTACCCAACTTTTCTGGGAATGTGTATGGATGGATATACTTTGTGTAAAAAGGGCATTAAAGATCAAAAATTGAGATATTTCATAAATCCTCTATGTGAAAATTTTTTTTTTGATGGTGCGCAACATTTGTTATTCTTGACAGGCCTAATTGTTCGTTGAATGGGTGTATACATTCCTAGAATTTTTAGTTAGAATCCTTTGACATTCCTTATTAACCATTACCCAAGCCCCGTTACAACCCAACAAAGTCCTAGTTGATCTTAGTTAAAGGTTGGTTCCGTAGATGTGGAGATTTAATAACCAAGACCTATGGTGTTTGATTCAACATTCCCAAAAGTAATTGATATTCCTGTCCATGAGATCATGTTCATTCCATTCTTGAAAAGTCTGTTCTTCATAATACTATATGTGAGATTATTGTTTTCCATTATTTACTCTTTCCTCACATATAAACTGAGTGAAATACCAAATCTCTGAGTGCTTTATTGTGAGTGACATGAGAGGTTTGAAGTCAAAACAAACTTTCTACAGGAGATTTAGTCATTATTTTACTTTGAAATGAAAAGTTATGTTGATAGTGTTTTTCACACACACATTGAGTTGAGGATGATTATAAATTTTTTCTAACTTTTGGAGAATATTAAATTATTTGGAGATTTGTTGATACACGAAAATGACACTGTTGGTTTCTTGCATATCTTGAAGTTTTAAAATAAACACTATTTGACCAAGTTTTGTTGAGTCAGTAATGTTTGTGGGTAACATTTTCTGAAAACCCTCACGAGACTATAACTCGTCCCCTAGAGGTAATCTAGGGGTTCAAAGCCATGTTGCACGTTTTCAAAGGTAAGTGCAATCGACGATGCCTGTGAAAGTGAGTTAGGATTTTCTTTTCGATTTTCTTCTTTGTTTTGCTCGAGGACTAGCAAAATATAGGTTTGGGGGTATTTGATAATCACATAATTATAACATTTTTTTACCTCTTATTATATTTTTGTTAATCCTTGTTTTATTTTATTTTAAATTAATTATTAAATTTTTGTGTTTTTGTATAATTCGGAGCAATAACGAAGAAATCAAAGAAAAATGCAATGAATAAATCACAGACGGTGACTTCAGAGGAAGTGGAGGTGAGAATAGCCTAAGCCCATAACCTAAACTCAAAACCAAGCCCATAAACTCAAACCCAAAGAATATTCTCCCATTTATCCCATATTTAGATTTTATTTTACCTTGATTCACTCCATGAATCATCCCTTTATCTCATCTCTATTCATTTTGTTCATTATCTATAAATACAATAGAAAATGAATGTGAAAGGGAAGGAGGAGAAGGGAATCAAGCCTCAATAGCCAAAAACAAATCCTCCTTCCTTCACAAAGTGATTTTCATCACACCCATCTCATCACCATCCATCTCTCACTCCCTCTCTGTCCAGACCATCAGTCTTCACCTCGCCACCGACCAACAGCCAACCACCGAGCACCACCATCATCCACCATCACAGTCCTCGCGCAACAAAACAGGGAGCATCTCCCTGTTTTCTCGTCACGTTCCCCTCCCTCTCCCTGTTCCATCACGCCTCACAGCCATCACCACCACCGGAGCACGACCCCCTGTCCTCTCTTCTCCACCTCGCCTTCCTTCCTCATCCATCTCTCCCATCGACCCGTACTTGCCGTTGTCTACCAGTTAGACACCGTGCACTTGCGGTTATTACAAGTGGGTCAAATTACCATGTTTATTTAGGCCGGTTAAACCCGCAACATAACTCAACTTCCCTATTGCGACTTTGTTTAGGGACTATTGGCTTTTTCTCAATTTGCCTACCACTCCTCAATGTAATTGCTTTTGTAGTTTCAAACCTGCCCTTTGGATTTGGAGTGGTATAACTAGCGAATTTCATAATAAACTCAGCTATTTGTCCAATAAACTCAGTTATTTGTCCCATCTGTAGCTTCAAATCTGTTATATCTTTTGCTTTGTTCTGCTGAGAAATAGTTAACGATTTCATAATCTCATCATAATTAAGCGGCATACCTGAATTGTGCTGAGGTGGTTCAGGTGGTCCTTGAAAGAAACTAGGGGGTGGCCGATTCGAAGCTTGTTATTGAGGTTGTTCTGAATTTCTCCATCCAAAGCTGGGATGATTTTTCCAACCTTTCATTGTAAGTGTTCGAATAAGGGTTATTCCTATAGTGATTTTGCCCCTGAAAACCTACTGCATTGACATTCTCCCAACCGTCATTCTCAATCAGTTGAGGACATTGATCAGATGGATGTCCTGACTTTGTACACACGCCACAAACTTGTGCAACTCTTAGCACATTTGGCTTCCCTAGGGCCTGAGTCACAAGTGAGGTAAGATTAGCCATTGGAGCTTCCAAACTAGAATTAGTACTTACCTCTTTGACTTGGCGTGAAGGCTCTCCAATTCCTTCATACTGTTGGGCATTTAAGGCTCGGTTTGCAATCAAAGTTTTTGCTGCTGCTGGAGTTTTATCAACCAAAGTTCCCCCTACCGCAGCATCTAACATCTGTTGCTCAAGAGGAAGCAATCCCTCATAAAAGTATTGAATCAGGGGCTCCTCCTTCATCTGATGCTGCGGACATGATCTTATGAGAGTTTTGAAGCCCTCATAGTAAGCCGGATATGATTCTCCTGGACCTTGCTGTATACCACTGATTTTCTTCCTCAACAAGATAATTTTGGAAGTTGGGAAAAATTTCTCTAGAAACACCTTCTTCATGCTATCCCAAGAATATACTATTTCGGAAGGTAGTTCATAGAGCCAATCCTTAGCCCTATCAGCCAGAGAAAAGGGGAATGCTCTCAACTTTAGGATGTTCTCATCCACATTTATTGGCGTCATACTGGAGCATACAACTTCAAATTCCTTTAAGTGTTCATTTGGATCCTCCATAGAAAGACCATGATACTTTGGAATATGATGAAGTAGGCTGGATTTCAGCTCGAATGACTCAGTGTTTCCCTGCGCGGCTATTGGATACTGAATGCACAAGGGTGCGGCATTATCCAAAATGGATGCCGAAAGTTCTTTAATAGATCTATTGTCTCCCATATCAAACTCTTCAGATTCATATTCAGATTCAGAGCTAAATGTTTGTGGCTCTTTTGTTTCTCTCCTTCGTCTTCTAAATTTTTTTCAGGCTCTGAATCGCATTCTAATAAGTTTTCGCTGGATCACCTATTGCGCATGAAGTTGTATCTGAGATAAAGATAGAAAGAAGAAAAAAATCAATAAAAAGAAAAATAAATAAATAAAAATTAATGAAGTAATTAACAATTTTTCTAATCCCCGGCAACGATGCCAAAAATTGATGCGTTATTTTAGTAGCACACAACTTAATACCCTGCTTTGTGATTGTAATATAGAATAAGTAGGGATTGTTCTGGACCGGGGATTAGAGGGCTTGCCAATTAACACTAAGAATAGCTAAAAGACAACTAATAATCTAATTAATTAAATAATGGGGGATTGGATTTTCTAAATTAAACTATGAAAATAACTACGAAAATTACTGAAAAGATAATAAAACTAAAGATATAGCAAAGATGAGAAAATAGCTAAGGGAATGAAAAATTTCGTAAAATTTCGACATATTTCGAGAAATCACATTTCTTGCTCTTAGCAAACTCTTCAGTTATGTTTATAGGAGGTAGTAGTTGTTTCTACCTCTAGTATGGCAAATAACATCCATGAAGCAGAGGAATGTATTTTATGCACATTGATGTTAAAAATTCTAAATGAAGATAGGCCAATGCAAATGGACCACTATTAACGCCACAACCGGCTATTATTAAAATTACATACACATTTTAAGTTTAGGATAACGGACAACACGTACACGAGGAGGGACTAAATACCCATTTCAATTTTATTTATTTTTACCTGTTTAAGTTTTACACAGGATTAAATTTAGCCACAGTTTGAAATAGATATAGGTCTAAATCTTATCAGATATGGATTGGAATCTTAAATGTTGAGTTTCAGGGCTTACGTTTACAAAGCCAATAATAGATGTCGTCACGAAGCTGCCATCATTGGATATGGAAGCTCATTAAGGTGGGATAATTAAGTTTGTGGCAGAAAGTTGGAAGACTTAAGTTGCATCTTCATGAATAGATGACTAAAACTACTTTTCTGTTCATTGTTAAATGAAGAAATAAATGGGGAAGTTTCATGATAACTACTTCTCTGTTCATTGTTAAATGATAATGATTTCATTATAAATTTTTTCAATTCACATATTCCGGCCATGTTTACAGTCACATATTCTCTTGAGCTCATGTTTGTAACTACATCTCTGTTCATTCTTAAATGATGAAATAAATGGGAATAAGATCTAACGTAACTCCTCTATTCATTGTTAAATGATAAAATGAATAGGGAGGATAAGAATACAATTGGCATGCGTAACACAACTTTTACTAAATGAATAGGGAGGATAAGAATACAATTGTTCTGTTCATTGTTAAATGAAGAAATAAATGGGGAAGGTACATGATAACTACTTCTTTGTTCATTGTTAAATGATAATGATTTCATTATAAATTTTTTCAATTCACATATTCCGGCCATGTTTATAGTCACATATTCTCTTGAGCTCATGTTTGTAACTACATCTCTGTTCATTCTTAAATGATGAAATAAATGGGAATAAGACCTAATGTAACTCCTCTATTCATTGTTAAATGATGAAATGAATAGGGAGGATAAGAAAACAATTGGCATGCGAAAGTACTGGCGTAACACAACTTTTACTAATCATTTGTAAAGGGAGTTGCTACGTGTATTCGATTGTTTGGCTCATTGTCACAAATTTTTTTTTTTTTTTTTTTTTTTTTTTTTGTAGATTTAGCTTTTAAAAAATGCTTATTATACCCAATTACTTTTTGTTAGTCCTAAAACAAAACTAGTTGTTAATTTATAACTTTGTACGGATTATTCATATTGTAAATTTTTAGATGTAGAGTCCTTGGTTTTGTATACAATCTTTTTATAGTTGCTACCACTTGCATTTCCTTTAATTTATTTATTAATGTTTCTAAACGAGAAAATTTCATTACCAAATGGTTTCCATTGATTAAAAAAAAAGTAGTTAGTGTTACATCTTTTAGATTGGAGCAACAAAGTCGAAACATCTCAAAATGCCAATGCAACAAATAGTTGTTACAATCAAGCCAAATAGTTGAATACACATGACAATTCTCTTTGTAAATAACTTGCATAGTTTTACCTTGTACTAAGTGGAGCCTAAATGTCATTGTTTTTCTTAGACAGGTGGTTCAAATTCAAATTAGACCAAGCTAACATTGACCCTTAATTAACATTAATAGGTGCAACCTCTCCCAACCGAAAATTCCAAAGGGTCGCCTTCCCCTTCTTTGTTTGCTCATTTCCTCATCCTTCTAGCTACCTTCCGCAATGTTTTTGCAAGTAGAAAAGGCTGAGGTCAAGTGCTTCAATCATAGTAGTTTCAGTCCAGAAAGTTGTCTCTTTTCAAGGAACGTGATTTAACGAAAAATGTCGAAATTTCACAAAATAATTTTTTTTCTTCAAGTTACCTAAAATTTTCCTGAAATCCGAAATATTTATTTCTTTCATTAAGCCAATCTCATTTTCCGTACATTTAAACTAAGTTGTTACATACATTATTCTTATGCAATATGTAGTTTGTATAACATTATGAGTCTTGTGGGACTCTTTATATAGTATGTAAGAGTTTAAAGTGCTTAAATTATATTAAAATTACAGCCGAACCAAATATTTCTTAAAATCAACTTATCGAAACACGAAATCGCAATCCTTGCCTCCACTCAATTTCCGTAACCCCCAATGCTAAGGTAGAAGATTAAAATGCTTACAATCACCATTCCAGCTGTGGCAATAAAACTTATTATTTGGATGAGGAGGCGAGGAACATGTGATTGTATGATGATTATTAGATATTATCTGCTTTCATATGCAACTAACTAATTTTTAGCATTCATATTGCAAACTGCCATGAAAACAACTCTGCAAATGGTTCTGAAGTCAAGAAATATGGGAAAATTCTAAATGGCGAGGAAATGGGCGAGGGGGTGAGCGTGACCGCTCATCCCCCTCGAGATACATGCATGTGCCTTTGAGATGCACAATTTCATGAATCTCGAGGAAGATGAGTATTAATACCCACCCCCTCACCCATTTCCTCGCCCCTTTCCTCGACGGCTAGAAGGGCTCAGAAATATGATAGATCTGAAGCCATGGAAACTTTTGTGCTAGTGTGGCATTCCAATCAGTCATAATTAAAATTGACATGAACCCTTGACTTGGTAAGTCAACATTAATTTTTAAATTAAAGTAGAAACACATGTCAATAAAGAAGTTTGATAACTAAACACATGGACTGCCTATAATGTCATCAGCTATTATTGATGCACTAGTGTGTGATCGCGCTCTACCTGCATGTATATTTGATGGATTTTTTTTTACTACTAATAATTGATTGATTCTAGAATAGTTTTAATTCTGAGCAAGAGTAGTTTCGCAATATCGTAGGCTTGAATTGATTCTAAGTATAGTTTTACATTTTTAGGAAGAGTAGCTTCATAATTTCATTGGCTAAGTAATCAAAATAAAAAATGAAGTTTTGGTTAGAAAATTAATAATTTTGACGTCAATATCCTTTAATAAAAAAAACTGTAATATATATGACTAGTTATTAAAAGTTCAAAAAACAAATTCTAAATCTATGTTTTACATATTAAAATATGGATGATATCATGTGCTTCTTTTGATTTCGTTGAGATAAGTATGTACATGTAGAAAAAAAAATATATATCACGATATCATGCCTTAATGTACCACCAATAAGTTAATCTATCTCGCCACTAATTGTGTTGGTGGGGTAACAACTAATATTGTTAGATATTATGATTGTTAGATATTATCTGCTTTCATACGCAAATAATTATGTTCAACATTCATATTGCAAACTATCATTCAAACGACTCTAATATTGAAACACATGTCAATAGTGCATGTGATTGAACGAGACAGATACAAAATTTTGGGTTGTTTTATTCTGGGGATGACGGGGTTTTCAGACTGCTTGCACAATTTTGGGCAGAACCGCGAAACATCTTAAAGAGAGCGACCTAGTCCGCGACTCAACCCAAGAAAATTGGTAACTTCGTTCCTGTTTTAATTTGCAGCATTTATATTTTTCCCAAGGCATGTGATTCCCATGTTTATGGGACTTTCATTCCCACCATTGATCACAAAATCTAATGGTGGGTGTGAAGTGATATATCCATTCAGCCTTAAATGTAGAGGTCCTCTCATGAATTTCCATTACATAGGAATTCATGCAACCAAACACACCCTAATAGCAGTTGTTGGAAGAAAAAAAAATGAAAATATTGCATTAGGATTTTTTATTTTTTTTTAAATTTTATAAACAATAGTCACATGTGTGCTCATTACATGCATGTGGTTTTTTAATAGATGACTAAAACTACTTTTCTGTTCATTGTTAAATGAAGAAATAAATGGGGAAGGTACATGATAACTACTTCTTTGTTCATTGTTAAATGATAATGATTTCATTATAAATTTTTTCAATTCACATATTCCGGCCATGTTAAAAAAGTGGTATTGATGGTACACTGAAACGTCCTCTCTTCTATACCGTACATGTGTCATGATGATCTCAAGAAATAACAGGCCCAAGCATCAGTCCAACACTGATTCGGTCCAAGCGATTTCAAACCCGCACGACCAGATTACTACATCCTGCTAAGCCCATATGTCTCACAGCCAACCCCAATATCCGTAAGACCTATTAAGGCAAGTATCTCGGGGATCAGCTTCGAACAGGCAAGCCAATAACACCTTGTTTCCAACAAGGATGCAAATGCCAGAGTATACGTCGTACATGAAAATTTTCATCTATTGACAATACTCTGATTGTAAATTATCTCCCACATATTTAGGAGCACAAGTCTAATAAGGAAATTTTCCTCTACAGCACGACTCCTAATTAGAGAAATGATCTCTATGAAGGTCTTTGTAATACCCGCCCAATACACTTACCAATATACTTGCACTATTTTAGAAGTTTATAATATTTATTGGTAGTAATTATTAATTAATAATAATTACAAGTAATAATAATTTATGATTTTTTTTATTTTCAAACCTAGGTTCAGACTGATGGTGGGAAAGAGATAAAGGATGGGTGTGTTTAGCTAATGCAACCCTAAATTTTTTATTTAAAAAGAAACCCTAGTTTTTCTTTCCTCTTTGGACACACACAAAAGAAAAAAAGAAAAAAAAAATCTGCGTTGGGAGGCACTTGAAGAGAAAAAGCTTGGAACCTTGCAAAGAAAAGTACCTGTGAGTTAAACTCTATATTTTTTTTTCTACTGTACGAGCTCTATCACACTCTATTTTTTTTTTTTTCTACTGTACGAACTCCATTAAAATCTACAAATAGTGATTGGTCTCTTTTGTTTGTTTTTCATTAATAGTGATGTGACATGAGAAGGGTTGATTTGATTGAAAATGGTTGATTTTATTTGAGAAGGGTTTTTGTATTGGTGATTTGACATCTGAAAGAGATAGGATGAAAAAATTTTGAAAAGTTTTTATTTTATTTTTTTTCGTTTTCTTTTATCAATAGTGATTGGTTTGTTTGTTTTCATTAATAGTGATTTGACATAAGAATGATTGATTTGATTGAGAAGGGTTGATTTTATTTGAAAAGGGTTTTTGTATTGGTGATATGATGTCTGACATGTTTTTGTTTGATTAACATGTTTTTAAATAATGTTCAATTTACGGTTTCAGTTTTAACATATAGAAAAATCAATATATGTGGTATAGATTTGTCACTGTTTTAACATGTCAAATCAATGTGTGGGTATTTAAACCACAATGGGATACTAATTTGTTCTTTCACTGTTGACCTCTGCAATGTGTTTAAAAAGCATTGTTTGCTTATACAAAGATGAGAGGGTCATCATCATCATTGTTGGGTTAGGTGTATGGATTTTGAGAAAAATATTGGTTACTGCATACATCTTAGAATTGATTAAGTTTTAGGTGATATTTATATGCATAAATGTGTGTATGGGTATTGATTTTCACTGTTTCAACATGTCCAATTAATATATGTGGGTATTTGATGATCGACGTTTACAAATTTAGTTTTAATAGTTTCAGTTTTTTTTATGTGTGTGGGTTATTGATTGTCATGTGGAGGAGACAAGTGATGTCATGTTGCAACAGTGGTTATGTTGTATGGTTAAAAATGTGGTGAATATAATTGTGGTAATGTTTTATGAATATGGTTCTTGTAGGGGGAATGTGATGTGATGTCAATTGATTTGGAAAAAAATAATAATAATAATGGCTCAAATAAAATACTTGGCAAATGTTCTTTCTCCACAACTCCGAAAAAAAAAATGTGTGAAAAGAAAAAGAAATTTTTGTATACAGACTTGCTTGTATACGTGTGATAGAATTATGGGTATACAGACTTGCTTGCATATCGGTGTACCGTTCCATGTGAGTTCGGTTGTACGTGTAGATTTAAGAGATGCTTGCCATGGATCGAACTTCGGGTGAGATGACATGTTCCTCAATGTGGCACCCCACTTGGAACATGTACGCTCCGAGTGGTTTCGAAGGCAAGAGAGGCACACTTGGGTGAGGTGTGTTCGGCACAGGAGGAGAGTGTGATTGTGGAAAAAGAAGCCAAGGATTAGAAACCAAAAACAAATAATTAAATAAAACCATTTAATTGAGCATGCCATTAAATTGTGTATAGATTAGTTTAGCTTGTACTAGGTTAGCCTTGAGGGAAGAAACTAACAGCTCATTCGAACCTCGAATGAGAACTACCTGTCTTCCTCAAGGTGAAATTTGCATTTTGTCCTTTTATATTTAATTTGTTTGATTTGTAAGTTTGCTCACACCAGTATGATTATACTGACCCAGATTTTGTATTTTTTTACAAATTTGGGTACGTTCTTAATGAGCGTAGCCCCAGAGAACTATCAGGATTAATTGGAGCTTAAGGAAGGATAGTAGCTGCGTGGCGATAGCTGAGGAGTCGACACGTTGTATTTTATTTTTTTTAGATCTTTATTATTACTCCTAGGTAATCAGATGTAGGATTTGGATTTAAATGCTCAGTATTGGTCAGATATTTATTTGGGAATTTATTATTGAGATTTTCATTTAATCGTTGTGGACCTCATTTTTTAGGAAGAATATTGAGGAAGCTTATTAGTTGTTTTTTTTCTGCCTTATGACTGTACCATTTTATGTGTTCCTGTCATGCCTTGGTTTTTGGACAATATATTTATTTATGTTGTTCAAAAATTGGGGCGTGACAGTCTTCTTCCCTAAACTACGCCGCCGATGGTCTGATCGAACCAGAACTCCAACACTATAAATAAGACATAAGGTTGGAAAGCTAAGGTACACTACAAATTCTCTGTTTACAGCATTAAGCCTTCCTCAGATCCCTGTCAGACTTTAGCATTAGAGTGTCATCAGCCACCACTATGGTGGTCCGTGGCTCATGTGGGTTTTTTGTGTAGGTCAGCAGGTCAATGTCAAGCAGGGAGCGAAAATCGATTGTATCAGTTTGACACAATCCGTGGGGACGACAAAATTCCTAACCAATCACTAGCATCATCTCTCTTCAAAATTCAAGAAGATGATGACCACCAGATCACGCAACGATTGAGAGCATGGGGACACATCAAACGCTCAGGCGGGCGTTATACCACTGCTTCCAGTGGTGCTTATAACACAGGGACAATAGATTTACACCCCCGCACCAGCAGTGACAACGGACCCTAGGATGGATCTGCGATCATCTTATATGCAGCGAATCCTACTAACAACGAAGATGCTCATATCCATGAAGCAGAAGCTTGACGAGACACTAAGAATGTACATCATGCGCTTCAGTAACAATTTGATTTCCGTCAACGTTTGTAATGACGCAACAACTGTCGCAACCTTCATAGACGGTCTGAGGAACGAAAAGTTCTATAACTTCCTAACTCTAGACCCACCAGCGAATATGGCGGACCTGGTGAAAGAAGAACATGGTTATATCGCCCTAGAGAAGGAACGAACAACCAGGAAGAAGGTCGAGTCCGATGAGAAATTGTCCGACGAAAAGGTAAGGGACAAATCGGCAAGCACGGTACACGTACTCCATGGGGCACATTCTGAGTCCAAACAATCAAACAGGTCTAGAAAAAGAACTCTCAGAGATATGAGGATCCAAGCGATACGTGGAGACCGACGGTCGTCACGCGCCCAGAACCATGATTATCTTATGTCACTAGCCTATACAAATGAAGACCTCTGAGGCATCCAGCTTCCGCATAACGACGCTCTAGTAATAACAATCTCCCTAGCGAGTTGGGAAGTTAAGAGATTCTTGGTGGACACAGGAAGCACATTGAACATTATATTCCTCCACACGTTCTACAACATGCAGCTAAAGAAAGAAGTCCTAACGCCTGATAGTCGTCCAATAATTGATTTCAGTAGCGAAAAATGCTTCTCGGTGGGAAAGATACAGCTAACGGTAGTCATGGGAGAGCCACCAGTTCAGAAAGTTATGTTTCAAGAGTTCATAGTGATCGACACACCATCCACCTATAACACTGTTCTGGGGAGGCCCTGACTACACAAATTGGGAGCAATAATTTCCACTCTAAACACATAGACTGCCTATAATGTCATCAGCTATTATTGATGCACTGGTGTGTAAACCCACTCTACGTGAGCATGCTTTTTACATTTTAAGCAAGAGTATCGTTTTACATTTTAAGCAAGAGTAGTTTGATAACATCGCGGGGTAAGCCAATGGTGTTAAGGTCGAGTGGTTAGGTTTGTGTGGGTTTATTTCTCATGTCCTAGGTTTGAGACCTGCTGGCGGCATGGTTACTTTCTTATGGTATTGACCTGTAGGTCGTACTTTGTTGATAGGTTACGGGATCCTATAAAAACCCAGCTCGCTTTCCAAAAAAAAACATCGCGGGGTAAATAATCAAAATACAAAATAAACGTTCGGCTTGAAAATTATATTTTTGACATAAATATTTTTTTTTATAAAAAACTGTAATGAATAATATGATTGGTTATTATTAAAATATGGATGATATCATGCAGTGACGGAGCTAGAATTTTTGTTGAGGGGGATGCGGAGTGATGTCATAATTAATTAAATATAATATAAAATTTAGTTACTTTAACATGAAATTTTTATTTTTAAAAATACAGCAAAAAGGGGAATACAACAAAGACAGTTATTGAAGATGAATACTACTATATTCATTGGAGATTATTACTACTTCTAGAAACACAACACAAGAGAAGGGTTTGAATCGTTGATTACTACTACATGAAGAAAATGAGGAGATGATTGGGTTACTTACGATTTTTTTTTGTGGAGATGACCAACACAGTGATTAATGAAGGCACCTGGTACCTAGAAGAAGAAGAATAAGATGGTTTGGACCTTGCTGGATCTTGTGAAGATGAGCTCAAATAACTCAATAGTTATAGATCTTTGAAGATGATGAAATATGAGGGTTTCCCTCATCTAGTCCAATCGATGAAGTGTGAAGAAGAAACTGTGGATTTTGATTTTTTGGAGAGATTTGAGGGATTTAACTTCTATCTCTAACTCTAAAAGTAGAGTTTGGATTTGATATGTACATGATTTGAAGGATGAAGTCCTGATTGAAGTGAAAAGTGAGAATAGAGGGGCAAATAAAAAAAAACTAATTGAGGGACAAATAAAAAATAAAAATAAAAATTTCTCAAAAGCCAGCGAAGGCAAGTGCCCCCACGTGAATCCGTGCCTGATATCACGTGCACCTTTTGATTTGCTTAAAATATTTGTACTTGTAAAACAACGACAAAAATAATGTGGTATCATTGGCGGATCCACTGCTTGGATAAGGGGGTCAATTAGTTTTGTAAAAAAATCATTAAAGTAGTTAAAATTTCACTATTGCCCCCCTTTGAAAATTTATATTGCCCCCCTTGAAATTTCATATTGCTCTCTCTTATAAAAAAAAACATCATAGATCCCAAATCGCAAGAGAAACCGAGTCTTTTGTGTCTGCGTCTTGCGATATCTTCTTCAATTTTTCTTCATCTCCATCTGAAACAGGTGAGTTTGTTTGATGTTCTTATTTCTCCATCTCCGACTTGTTGATTTTATGCCCTGGTCTTGCAATAAAAATTCTAATGAATTTCTAAAACCTAAATTCCTGAATTTAATATAGTTTTTCATGTCAGCCGATTAAGAGATTCTCCATCTAATATTACAACTAACATGAAAAAAATAAACAGTGACAAACCTACGTGTCCGGTGAATGTTGTGTCAATCAAAAAAGCAATCGGATCAGCTGCTAAAGCCATTGCAGCAGGCAATACAATATGAAATATCTCCAAGCCAATCTCATCCTTCTTGAAAACAATCTCACAATAAGCCTTAATGATCTTTCTATAAAAGCAAAAAAAAAAAAAAAATGCTCTACATAAAATGTTACTAAGCAATCATTCTCACAATCAAAGACAAACACACCCCATACACACCACATGTACACATTCCACACTACACACATAGTGACATACATAACCTGTTTGCAATGTACAAAAAAATTGAAATTTTTATGTTGTATATCTCCATCAGTTAAATAGAACCCAGAAAAAAGAAGACAATTTTTGATGCCTTTACTAATTTCTTGGAAATTTCTTATACAAAGGACATTTTTTATACTATATACCGAGGAAATTTCTTGAAAATGTTACATATTTTTTTGCCCCCCTTTGTCTGCAATCTTGGATCCGCCCCCGTGTGGTATCATGCATTGATACAATAATATCTTTCAAAAAATATAAAGGTTATTCAAATGTCATATAAGGGTAAACTCGTTTCTTCAAATGTCCAAGTTAACCACTTTTGTAATTTCAACTTTTCACATGGACATTTTCAGAAAAACAAAATTTGTGCATGCCGCGGCCAGTTTTCATTATAAAGGTTAGATGATGCTAAATTATTAAGTCATTGGTTTTTTGCTTCTTGTTAAGCTGTTTCTTGCTTCTCTGAACCAGCTGCTAGCTCTTCAAAAATTAGGAGCAGTTACCAAGATCGATCAAATTAAGCCATGAAAGATCCGCTTGTTAGTTACCTGTTGGAGATCCTATCTAAAGAAGCAGAGTTACTTGGTCCTCTGAATGATGAGCAGGAATCCCTCTCTTCTCAGCTAACGGATATACGTGACATCCTGGAGAAAACTGAGTGGATACGCAGTGATCATAAAATGCTGGAAAAGATAAGAGATGTTGCCTACCAGGCTGAAGATCTCATTGACTACTATGTGGCTTACCCTGACTCCACTGAAGAAAGGGGTAAGCACAAATGGCAAAGATGTTTTCACAGACCTGGTAAACAGCTGATCAAAACTAAGAGAAAAATTAGGACAGAGATCAAGGAGAAGGTCGCGGTGATCAGGAAGAGTGCTAAAGGCAAGATGACTGTAGAAGGTCACGGTGAAGCAGACGGCTCAGGTCATGAGAAAGCTCCCATTTCTGTGGAAGCTGATGGTGTGGTGGGTTTCATCGATGATGTACAAACATTGGTGGACCGGCTAACTTCTGAAAATTCTAAACGTACAGCTATTTCTATTGTAGGGATGGCTGGCCTGGGTAAGACCACTCTAGCAATGAAAGTTTACAACCACCCTGCAGTGAAACAGAAATTTGAACTTCGTGCCTGGGTTTGTGTTTCGGAAGAAGATGATACTCAGAAGCTTGTATTAAGCATTCTAAACAAATTCAAGGATGAAACGAGGCAGACAGCTGAGGATGTTTTGCGCAAGCAACTAGAGAACTACTTCAAAGGCAAGACATACCTAATAGTCTTGGACGATGTGTGCAAACGTGGAGTTTGGGATATGCTGAATTCATTGCTTCCAGAAGACAACAATGGAAGCAGAATTTTGTTGACATCGCGGTTCGAAATTACCAATCCAGACGGGAGGGAATTGGAGGAACGCCCCCATTGTCTTCAGTTTCTTGATAAAGAAAATAGTTGGGAGCTATTCAGAAATAAGGCATTCATAGGTAAAAGATACTCATCGAAGTGGGAAGAACTCGGAAAGCAAATTGCAGAAAATTGCAGTGGGCTGCCACTGGCAATCCAAGAACTTGGATGTCTACTGCGAAGCGAGAGGGAAGATTGCGAGAACTCAAGAAAGAAAGAAGCCATGGAACTGGAAGTGTACCGTAAGTGGTTAAAAATATGCAGTCAAGTAAGAACTTATCTTTCCAATGAGCTTCCTCCATTTAAAAGTAAACTAGGATTCAATAAAGATTATAATCAACTGTCTTGTTACATGAAGGCATGTTTCCTTTATTTGAGTATTTTCCCAGAAGATTATCAAATCTCAGCAAGACAATTGATGCAGCTGTGGGTGGCTGAGGGGCTCATAGAAAATAGTTCTGACCGTGCAATGGAGGAGACTGCCAGTATGTACTTGGAAAATTTTGCTCGTGAAGGTCTTGTTCATGTGGTGCAGCGGAGACTTGGCGGAGAGGTGAAAACATGTTGTATTAATCCCTTTTATCGTGAGTTTTGCATATCTGAAGCTCGAAAGGAAAAGTTTTTGAGTATCAACAATGGTGGTTCTGATCGCAGACTAGTCCTAATAAATGATGGTAAAAACCAGAATCTTTCTGGTAAAAACCTCCGGTCACTTTTGTGCTTCACTCATATGCCAGGTATACGTACTTCAGATGACTGGAGCCATCTATTACAAACCACCAAGTTTCTTAAAGTGTTGAACGTTTCCCATGTAAGCATTTTTCCAGAGGTAGTAGGAAATCTACCTCTCTTGAGGTACTTGGGTCTGGATAGTAATTCCTTGCAGGAAATTCCATCCACAGTATGCAATTTGCCAAATCTCCAAGTTCTTGATGTAAAATCCAAATTCCTACTATATGTTCCTGTTGATATTTGGAGATTGAAAAAAATAAGACATATTTACTTTAAAGGCCCCATCCTTTTGCTGCAACAACCAACACCTACGTCACCAGTCCATTCCCTGATAACACCACAACCACAGCCACAGTCACAGTCACAGTCACATTCACAGCCATGGACATCACCAAGGTCGTCACCACCTCCATCACCACCACCATCTCTGCCACATCCACAGTTGTTGTTAGAACCACCAGCACCACTGCCTTTGTCATCGTCACTACGACCATCACCACTGCCGCCACCATCACCTACGCCACCAGTCGATTCCCAGATAACACCACAACCACAGCCACAGTCAGAGTCAGAGTCACAGTCACATTCACAGCCACAGCCACGGCCACGGCCATCACCAAGGTCGTCACCACCTCCATCACCACCACCATCTCTGCCACATCCACAGTTGTTGTTAGAACCACCAGCACCACTGCCTTTGTCATCGTCACTACGACCATCACCACTGCCGCCACCATCACCACCACCACCTCCTATGTCACATCTACGATGGTTTTTAGCACGTTTGTCATATCTACGATGGTTTTTAGCACCACCACCTCCACCGCCTCCACCTCCACCACCTCCACCGCCTCCATTTTCAAAGCCACAACTACATTTGTTCCCAACTTCTCAACCACCAGCACCACTGATTTTGTCATCTTCACAACCACAGCTACAACCACTATCACTGATTTTGTCATCTTCACAACCACAGTTACAATCACCATCACTGCCATCATCAACCTCATCTCCCATCATGGGAATTGGAAATTATGATAATGATGATGATGACGGAAATTCATTAAAGGACCTTCGAAGTCTTTCCACTATATCTGCTGAGAGTTGCACCAAGGAAGTTTTCCGGAAACTGCCTAATCTTCTCAAGTTAGGGGTTATCGTTAAAGGGTACACAGACTCTTTATCCAACACTTTGGTACACCTGAAAAAGCTTCACAAACTGAAGTTAGCAGGCGCAGTCGATTTCCCACCATTACTTGCCCTTCCTCTCAAATTCCCACCAAACCTCGTCAAGCTCACCTTAACTGAGACCAATCTTACTGAAGATCCAATGCCATTACTGGGGGAACTTGAGACGCTTGAGATCCTCAAATTGTCGAAAAATGCCTACTCTGGAACTCTGATGGTTTTCTCTGACAAAGGGTTTCCAAAACTCAAATGCTTGAAACTTGCAGGCTTAAGATACATCAAGAAACTGGATAGTAGGAAGAGAGGTGCCTTACCTAACCTTAAGCAACTAGTTCTTCATGACTGTCTTGAACTGGAGATATTCCTCGGACTTGAGCACTTAACTAAACTCCAGCACGTGGACCTGAAGCAGCCAAAGAAAGAGTTAAAAGAATCGATGATGCAACAAGTTGAAGAAAAACACCGTTTTCAACTCAGCATTTTTCCTCTGGACTAAAACCAGTAAGTTCTTCTATTCCTTTCACTTCCAGCTCATTATTAAGACTCGCTTTTGCTACAGCAGCTCCGGTGGGTTTCCATAACCAAGCCAGTGCCTATGAGGTTTAATCCTGCATGAATTGCTCTGAGTTCTTTCTTTCTCTTGAATACAAAATTTACTCCAGTCTATAGATACCTTAGTTAATTGAATAGTGCTAAGCTTTTGGTGTACTATCAACAACATATCAAAATTTCAGTTTTCAGTGGCAGGCGTATGAGAGCAATTCCAGCCATGACCAAAACTAACTAGAATACCCACAAAATTGATAGGATCTGACCTGTTCTTGTGGTGTTCTGCAGAATAGACGAGCAATCAGCAAACCAACTATCCAGTTTCTACTGTCAGAGTTGCAGAGCAATGGAAGAAGGGATCCTAGCAGTAACACAATTTACTGAAATAGAGAAGAATATAGAAGATCTGTGAACAATGAGTTAAGATAGAATTTGTAGTAACAAGGAATTGTATTGAATGAAATGTAAAGGTTACAATGAATTGTATGGAATGGAATGTGGAAGGCGGCAGATTCGAGATGCCCAATCTCCCAGAGAGCAATTGCTCAAATGTAAAAACTGTTTACAATCTCCATCCTTTTTTTGTTCTCTGATCTACTATTTATAAGAGTTCCTAATAGCTTCTACAATACTGAACATAACAACAATACAGAGCATAACAAATTGGCTTGCTAACCCACCGATTGCCTAACCAACCTGACTTGTTATTCTTATTGCTAATGTACCATTGCATAACCATCTTGCAGCATATAGCAACTTGCATTCTTCAAATCCGACTTATATCTCCTCCTTGTATAAGTATATTTGATAGGAGGTCTATTAATACCCCCGCCCCAATTACGCACCTTGTCCTCAAGGTGAAAAGAAGGAAATTGCTGATTGAACATATGGAAGTTCTCCCAAGTAGGCTTCATAAGCAGGTAACCCTTGCCACTTGATTAAAACCTCAGGTGTACTCTTATCCATGTGACGTACGTCCAACAGTAATTCAGGCTGAACCAACATTTCAAACTCACTGCTGAGTTGAGGAGGAAGAGGAATTATTTGGGAACAAGGTCTGTTTGCTCTCCGCAAGTGGGAAACATGAAAAACAGGGTGAATACGAAAAGAATGTGGTAAAGCCAGTTTGTAAGCAACTGCGCCTACCCTTGCCAAAACCTCAAAAGGGCCATAAAAACGAGCTGAAAGCTTTTGATTAACCCTGCTTGCCAATGTCTTCTGAAGATGAGGCCTAATCTTCAAAAACACCCAATCACCCACAGCAAACAACTCATCTCTCCTCGACTTATCAGCCTGTTTTTTCATACGTTGTTGCGCTCTCAACAATTGCATTTTTAGAGATTCCAAGACACTGTCCTTGTCCAATAAGAGCCGTTCTACAGAAGACACAGCCGTAGTTCCAGTTACATACCTTATTAGAGGTGGTGGATCCCTGCCATAGAGAATCTTGAAGGGAGTGTACCCTGTAGCCGAATGCGTAAAGGTGTTGTACCAATATTCAGCCCAAGGCAACCATTTATACCATTGTTTGGGTCTCTCCGAAGTAAAGCACCTTAGATACGTTTCAAGACAGCGGTTCAAAACCTCCGACTGACCGTCTGTTTGTGGATGATAAGTCGTGCTATGTTTCAGCTTCGTCCCTTGAACCCGAAATAATTCTCGCAAAAAATGACTGAGGAAGATCTTATCCCTATCGGATATTATTGAAATTGGTGTCCCATGAAGCTTAATTATTTCCCGAGAGAATACAGAAGCAACATTTTCAGCTGTGTAAGGATGTTTCAGCCCAGCAAAATGCGCATACTTGCTAAGACGGTCAACTACTACCAGAATTGTATCAACCTTCTCTGAACACGATAATCCCTCGATAAAGTCCATGGTGACTTCATCCCAAATCCGAATAGGTAAAGAAATAGGTTGAAGAAGGCCGACTGGAGTAGTGGCCATGGTTTTGTTATGTTGACAAACGTCGCATTCACTGACCAGTTTGCAGTTATATGCCTTCATCCCCACCCAGTATAACTCTTTAGCAATCCTCTGGTAGGTTTTTGTCTCACCTGAGTGCCCCCCTACTGCTGATTCATGAAATTCTTTGAAAAGTATGGGAATGAGAGAAGAAGTCCTAGGTATAACCAACCTATTCTTGTAGTACAACAGATCCTGAAGTATAACAAATCCCGGTCTAGCCAATCCCTGCAACACTGACTGTTTTAATTGTTGTATATCACAATCACCTGAAATTTCTGCCTTGAGCACTTCCCAATCACGCCAAGTCAGCAAGCTCATATGTGAACAGGACGGAGAAAGCGAAATCCGAGAAAGAGCGTCCGCAGCCGCATTGGAAGACCCCATTCTATACTGAATTTCAAATTGAAAACCAAGCAATTTAGTTACCCACCTCTGATATTCTGGTCCAATGACCCTTTGCTCCATCAAATACTTCAAACTCTTTTGATCAGTGCGAATGATGAACTTCCTACCCAACAAATAAGCTCGTCATTTGGTAATTGCGAACACGATTGCCATGAGTTCTTTCTCATATATTGGTTTGAGCCTGGCCCTCCGCCCCAAAACTTGACTGAAGAAAGCTACTGGTTGTTTCTCTTGAATCAGAACAGCTCCTACCGCAAACCCCGAAGCGTCGGTCTCTACGATAAATTCTTTAGAGAAATCGGGCATTCGCAAGACCGGAGCAGTAGTCATGACTCGCTTTAACCCTTGGAAAGAAATCTCGGCATCTTGACTATACTCACGGATGAACTTTCGGTAATAGCCAATGAGACCCAAAAAACCTCGTAATTCCGTAATGTTAGAGGGTTGTGGCCAATCCAAAACTGCCTGAACCTTGGATTGATCCATAGATACCCCATTAGCCGAGATGATGTGACCCAAGTAGCCCAGTTTTGAACTTCCAAACTCACACTTCTTCCTGTTAGCATACAAACTATGTTGTTGCAACAAACTCAAAACTGTCTCCAACTGTTCCACGTGTTTATCAAGGCTTGGGCTACACACCAAGATGTCGTCATAGAACACAAGCACAAATTTGCGCAAGTATGACCGGAATATCGAATTCATTAATGCCTGGAACGTTGCCGGAGTGTTGGAGAGACCAAATGGCATTACGAGAAACTCGTAGTGTCCCTCGTGTGTGTGAAAAGTCGTCTTAGCCTCGTCCCCTTCCTGAACCCTGATCTGATGATATCCTGACTTCAAATCTGACTTTGAGAATATTACTGCTCTGTGAAGCTCATCCAACAATTCGTCGATGACTGGAATTGGGAAACGATCGGGCATTGTTTGTTTGTTAAGAGCTCGATAGTCTACACAAAAACGCCACCCCCCATCTTTCTTCTTAACCAATAACACCGGGCTTGAGAATGGGCTTACACTGTGTCTGATGATCCCAGCCTCCAACATTTCAGCTATTAGCCTCTCAATTTCGTTCTTCTGAAACTGTGGATAGCGATAAGGGTGGACATTGATCGGCCCGGTACCTTCTTGTAAAACAATACTATGTTCATGTCCTCGCTTAGGAAGTAGGTCGGAAGGTAACTGAAAAATTGTATCATACCTTTCCAATAACTCAGTCAACTCCTCTGATACCTCAGACGGTTCTTCCACTGTTGAAGACACACTACCCAATTCTATCAAAATTCCTTGACCTTCCTGCTTAATAGTGCAAAGCATGGCTTTGAGTGAAACCAAGCTTCGTCGCAGAGAGGGGTCTCCCTTGAAGGTGAATGTATCTGAGCCAACCCGAAACCTCAGAATCTGGTCTTTCCAGTTGATGAATGTTGTACCCAATTTTTCCAACCACTGAATCCCCAAAATCACGTCCGAACTCCCAAGCCCTAATGGAAGAAAATCGTCTAAAATTTCCACCCCTTGTAACTGTAGCTCCACACCCCGACAGATTCCATTCCCTTGGACCGAGTCTCCTGACCCCATGGTTACGCCATACACACCAGTCGACGTTATTGGCAGCTTCACTTGTTCGACCACTTTGTGAGAGACGAAATTATGGGTTGCGCCATTGTCGATCAAGACTACCACTGTGTGACCCGAAATCGCACCCTCGATCTTCATCGTCTTTGGGTTTGTCAGTCCCATAACGAAGCTTAAAGAAACTTCTACAACCTAACTGATCTCAGCTACCTCAAGCTTTTTCTGATCCTCACACTCCTGAACATCTTCTTCCTCCCCTTCACTATCCGCTTGTGTGATAAGAACACTAACCTCTTTCCTCTTACACCGATGAACAGGCGAGTACTTCTCGTCGCACTTAAAGCACAACCCTCTTGCCCTCTTTTCTTGGTACTCGGCATCTGAAAATCGTCTGGTTTCTCCTTTCGCGGCGGAATTTCTCTCATTCTCTCTGGAGAGAACTGGTTGATTGAAACCATTTCTTTCGAAGTCTCTGGATGATGCTTGATAAGGTTGCCCTAATGGATTATTTGCAATTGCTCTTGGGCCACTCATGGGCCGATTGTTATAACCCTGAAAGCCCGGTTTGGACAGGCCCAACTGTCTCTGCTTTTCTTCAACCCGCTGGGCAAGATCCATGGCTCGACCCAAATGACCCGGGTCGAGCATCCTCACTTCTACCCGAATGGAATGTTTTAACCCATTGATGAACTTACTGAGATACACCTCTTCAATGATAGTCTCCAATGGTGCTGCAAGAGAGACGAACCTCCTGCGGTAATCGGCTACTATTCCTTCTTGTCTAAGAGCAAGAAATTGCTCGCATAATGAACCTTCTTGAATTGAACGAAACTGTTTCAACAATAAGCCCTTTAGTTCCTCCCAGAAGAGAATTGGTCTTCTTTTACTTTCCCATTGATACCAAAGAAGAGCATCAGCTTCGAAAGAGATCACCGCGACCTCAATTTTTTCTTCATTGTTGTATCTTTGTAAAGAAAAGAACCTTTCAACTTTTAAGATCCATCCATCTGGGTTCGATCCCTCAAAGGTGGGCATTTCCAGCCTTCTAGGTTTCCGATCAAATGGGTAGCCTTGTGAAAAAGAACCACCACCCACTACCCCATTCAAACTCTGTGCTTCAACATTTGTGGGATGTATTTGATCTTTCTCTGCAGTGGAAGCAGTTTTTAGGGTCTCTTGATGTATCTTCATCATCTGATCCACTTTTTGTATCACTTCTTGAAAACCCCCTTTCAATGAATCTATTTGTTCTTGAACCCGTTCCACACTTTCTTCTACGCCCTCAAATCTTGCAATATTGCTTGTCGATGCACCTTTTCCAGCCATCCTCCCTTAAGATCGATATGCTCTGATACCAATTTTGATAGGATCTGACATGTTCTTGTGGTGTTCTGCAGAATAGACAAGCAATCAGCAAAGCAACTATCCAGTTTCTACTGTCAGAGTTGCAGAGCAATGGAAGAAGGGATCCTAGCAGTAACACAATTCACTGAAATAGAAAAGAATATAGAAGATCTGTGAACAATGAGTTAAGATAGAATTTGTAGTAACAAGGAATTGTATTGAATGAAATGTAAAGGTTACAATGAATTGTATGGAATGGAATGTGGAAGGCAGATTCAAGATGCCCAATCTCCCAGAGAGCAATTGCTCAAATGTAAAAACTGTTTACAATCCCCATCCCTTTTTTTGTTCTCTGATCTACTATTTATAAGAGTTCCTAATAGCTTCTACAGTACTGAACATAACAACAATACAGGGCATAACAAATTGGCTTGCTAACCCACCGACTGCCTAACCAACCTGACTTGTTATTCTTATTGCTAATGTACCATTGCATAACCATCTTGCAGCATATAGCAACTTGCATTCTTCGAATCCTACTTATATCTCCTCCTTGAATAAGAATATTTGATAGGAGGTCTATCAAAAATCCATCAGCAGATTTCAGTGAAGTGACTGTGGAACAAAGAAGAAATAAAAGAAAGTGATGCATGGAGAAAGTAGTAGATGGAGTGAGAAATTTTACAAAGGAAGTAGTGGAAAAGATCGAAAATTCTAGGGGTCGAGGGAGGGAACGAGGGATGGGTGGAAACCACCCATCTGCCTCGAGATGAGCTCCATCGCGCATCTCGAATTCGATGCGCTCATCTCGAGGCGAATGGGTGGTTACCACCCAACCCTCACTCCCTCCCTCGACCCCTAGCAAAGCTCGGAAGAGATATTAGATTTTGGAACCAGAATGGCAGAAGACACTTTTTCAATTACCTTCTCAATACAAATTGAATGGAAACGGTCACAAGAGAAACACATGCATATGGAATTCAGAAAAGTGAGGATGCCAGAGAAACAGTGACTCATAACCTCTAATCCACCATCAGAAGTATAACCTCTAATCCACCGTCAGAAACCACCACCGGTAGACAAGGGGGAATTTTTCCATTTAATAAGAAAGAAAATGTTTAGATTGGCAAGTTAATGGAGGGTGTAGACGGAGGGAACGACCGTTGAAAACTTGGATGACGACGGTGAATGAAGATATCCATGAGCTTGGATTAGGTGAGGAAATGTGGGAAGATCGCATTGCTTGGAGAATTAAAATCCATATAGCCGACCCCAAAAATCTCGGGAATGGGCTTTGATGATGATGATGAATAAGAAAGAAACAGGTTCACCTACATCGCCTGTTATTCCTCATACACAAACTTCTAATACACCAAAAGCAACTACCATATCACTCCACTCTCCCTTTCCCCATCAAAATTAGTATAACAGAAAGACAAAAAAAAATACAACACATAGGATTACAAGTTTACAACAGGAAGAGCATAGAACACCGCTAATGATAGCAATTCAAATGTCAGTATTGCATTCCATTCACCGGTAACAGATCCATACATTTGAGGTAATAATGGTGTCAATGACTCTTAACTAGCAAAGATTGCAGCACAACAGGATAAACTAATTAAAACTAGGATGGTAAATAGAAATCTGGCTCGTCAAGCATATCCAGTTTTTTCATTCTCGCACGCGAGCTATTTTTACATAAGAAGATGTTGCAAAAAATTGTAAACGAAAGAGACAATTAGCGACCTCGGCCACGTCCTCGTCCACGACCACGGCCTCGACCACGACCCATAGGCCTCCCTGTATAGAATTACCAGCTCTTAGCTTAATATATGGGCTACTGAATAATGCATAAAGTAAAATGAAAACAACAGAAAAAACAGAGCTCGAAATGCATTAATAAAAGGAAATACCAGCAGTTGTCTTCTTGGGCTTCACCCTGGGTGTCTCCTCCACCAGTAACGTCTCAAGGTTTAGGCTGTCAGGAAGGATGTAGTAACGAATATTGTTACCCCTTAGACTCAGGTGCTCAAGAGTCACTGGGTTCTTTCCCTTCAGAGTCAACTTAACTGACTTCAAATGGGTATTCATGCTTATATCCACACCTGTAACAGTGCAAAAAAAATCCATAGTTAGAGATATTATCACCTTTAGACATGACTTGTTAGTTGTTCCATATTTATCAGTTCAGTTGGAAAAGTGAAGCAAACCCATTACAAACAGACCATATACTTTAATCGGAAAATGACTTTTAAGGTCTACTTTTTCACAAAATAGACAATTTAGATACCGTAGTTGATATGATGACTAATTTTATTCTTTTATGACCAACAATGAATCTTTCATTAATCCAAGTTAACTCAAAAAATTATGACATATTTACCCTTCCTAAACAAATAGAAAACCTAATTTTATACTTTTATGACCAACAAGGATTCTTTTGTTAATGATTCTATTTTTTTTTATTTTACCCTTAATCCTTCCCATTATTTGTACAAATAATTTTTTTAACTGCAGTTTGAGCAATTATTTTATGTCATTTGTTAGCTACAAATGACTTCATTAATATTTTCATGTTAGCATTTTTTTTATTCATGAATGTGTTGTCACACTGAATGTGTTTGTATTTGACAAGTCGTAAAGATATATTTGAATTTGAAGAACATTTTTTTTGTTCAATTAATGGTTGCTTCAATTCTCTGTCATTATTTAGTTTACATGAAATTATATTATTCAATATTCGTTCTCATTTTACCTATGAGGCTATGATTATGCTCTGTGGTAGATAGCTTGTGACTAAATAGTGACAGAGAATAATTTTTTTTTACTTTAGACGTACCGATGCATTGAAAAATATGAAATCAAATTTCGATAGTGGGAAAATTGATTTATTAACTACATTATGAAATAAGAATCAATGATAACTAAAACGAAATTTCTAATCATCATTAAGAAAGGTAATGCACGGTATTTGTAAACTTTTTGAATCAAATTTATGACAAATTAATCAAACTGATTTTATAAACCAATTAAAACCAAATTTGTAATCATCATTAACTACATTATGAAAAGTTTACCAAACCTTAGCTTAATAATTTGATTAACTTGTCGATCAATGAAAACATATAAAAATTTATAATTAGTTGGTCATAATTAGAATTATTAATATCGATACCTACTAGTGGCATAGGGTGGGAGGGGTTAAGGGTAAAAAAAGAAGCAAAAATAACAAAAAAATAAAAATTAGAATCATTAATAAAATAGTCCTTGTAGGTCATAAATTTGTTTAAGAAGGGTCAAGATGTCAAATACCTTTATGAATTAACCTGGGTTAATAAAAGAGTACTTATTGGTCATAAAAGTATAAAAGTAGGCACAAATTAGCCATTACATCAACAATGATATCTAAATGGTTTATTTTATAAAGAAATAAGCCTTAAAAGTCACTTTCCGTACTTCAATCCATGACAGGCAGAATATTTAATTTCTGAGGAAGGGAGCAACTACAGATTTCCAAGTCAACTTTCGGGTAACAAAATACTTGCAAATACATTGAGAGAATAGACACAACATTACTATTTACACCTTAAACCCAGGTGAAAACAAAATCCCAATTTAACAAAGTGCTTCTACCCATCAGCAGTGAAAATAAAATCTGGTTAAAAGGATAACGAGTAGTATGTGCTTAGTTAATTGGAAAGAGATCTGCAAGCTACAATCTGAGGGTGGTTAGGGATCAGCAATCAAAATCTTTCAACCAAGCTTTGCTTGCAAAGGGGCTTTGGTAGGTAGCAGAATGCTTTGTGGAGGATCCTGAATGCAGAAAAATTCGGCACTCATGGTCATGGTTGGGCGACAAACCAGGTGCGCTTGTTGGAGAGCCATTATGAACATTCACGCTCAATATAGCAAGCACACCTGTTTTAAAGTGGGTAATGGGCAGGCCATCGACTTCTGGGGAGACAAAGCGTAACTCCTCGTCCTCTCAAGGAGTTTCAATGCAAAATACAAAATTTTAATCAGACAATAAGGGCCATCTCGAATTTTTCTACCAAACCAGAGAAATGAAATGGGTGAGATATAGCTCTTCAAATGGGCCAGTTTCACAGAGAAATTGAACCACTTTTCGACCTCCTTAGCCTTATTAACTTGGGAGAACCTAACGATGAACATATTTGGGAAAAGAAATCCAACATCTTACCTCATGTTATCAATTCTCTATGAATCCTCCATGGGCTCAAGGTGCTCCTCCAATCAATCCTATGTTTCTCCAACTCCATGTGGGAAAGGCAGCTTCATGCAGAGCTAATTTCCTAATTTGGTCCACTGCCCATGGCTAAGTATTGACTGTCAAACACTTGGCCAAGAGAGAATTGTCTATATTGAACAGATGTGTCTGTGTGAAATGCATCAAGAGTCCATCTCCCATCTCTTCTATGAGTGCCCTTTCTCTTTAGCACTGTGGGCCTTGATTGCGCATCGATGTGGGTGCTCCAAACCTTGTGCTTCCTCTCTAAATCAGTGGCTAGCCTCTCAAGTCAGAGAGATCCTTTAATGCTACTGGAATCTGGTTGTGAGACAGAATTGCAAACGCTACATTTGGTGTCTTTGGAGAGAAAGATATGCTCGTGTGTTCAAGGGGAAATTTTGAGATGATTTGTAATGACATCAAGATCATGGTCTGGCTTTGCAGTAGAAACAGGGGTATCCTCGGGCAATCTCCCAAGCATGCATGCCTTTTAGATTGGGGTTGTTTGTTGGACAATTAGGTAGGCTTTTTAGCTCTGTTGAGAGGTAAGCTCTTTTGTACTCTGTTTCTTTATTTCCTAGTCCTTTCAAGCTTCTCACTCGGACTAATGCATTAGTGTTTTTCGATTCAAAAAAGGAGGGAAAAAAATTAGGATATGCTCATCCTTATACATCGATATAGAGTTCACATACGTAAAGACCATAACATAATCCTTGCATCCTACTGTTACTATTCTGTAACAGATGAATATATGATTTCATCTAGACTTTAAAGAATGGAGCTTTTGTGCCATAAAATTGGATCTACTCATTGGAACCTGATTTCAACAGTACCACTGGAAAAACTCTAACCTTGAAATTAGCTCTGCATACTTGGCAACATGTCACCTAAACACTACACAACTAAATACACGTGTGCACTACATACTAAATGGTTCTTTGGTTTCAGCATAGGAAACTTTGTTCTAAGGTGAAGGTTCACCATGGCATTTTCACAAGTATGATCAAATTTTTACATATAGAAAAGTTAAGATTTTAATGCTTTGGTTTGGAATAGAAAATAATCCGTATCAAAAGCTGATGCAACCTAGACCTAAACAACTGATCCTAGGGCATAAATAATAGCCACATACTACCAAGATCACCTGTGAGAATCCATCTTAGTACCCAAGGCCATAGCTATTCGCAATTCGCATCTTATGATACATATGATAGATCATAGATATGTATCATATCTAAGCAATAAAGATATGTACTGCACAACAGATCATACAAGAACGATCATGAGATGGATTCTTTTTGTACAAGTAACACAAATGAATTAATTGATGATAGGCAATAGTACTTGTATCTGTTGCACAAGTCCAAGTCATATATGTTAACTGAAGTGTTTCCTGGAACCTCCTTGCTTAAACAAGTTGTATTTACGTCTTTTATATGCTTATATAGTTATACATATACGTATAATATACTACACCAAATGTCAAAAGATACTCCTCGCAACTCCACTCAACATATAGTCCAACGGAACCATAGTGTCCTGCTGCAATGTCCACTATCCAATGCTCCAAAATGTAATGTCTCGCAGGAAAATGTGCACATGAAAGTTCTCTAAATTGGATGAACTTAATGTGATAAAGAATAAATCCAGAAAAACTCATCCCACACGTGTCTCTCTTAGTTGGATATGTAAGTTTAATCAATGTTTAAAAAAGCGATTCTGACTCGCGAGTCAACTCACGAGTCGCCCAACTCGCTGGAAAATCGCCCCAGCTCGTACGAGTTAGAGGGTATAATTGAGGCGTGCGAGTTCTTAAGCCGACTCGTACGAGTCGACTCGTACGATGAGACTCGTTTTGGGGCGTACGATTTTTCAATCTGTTTGTTTATTATCTCGAGAATAATCTAACGGATTTTATTTAAGCCCTAATCGTTGTGTTTTTCGTTTCCTTTAGAATCAGACAGAGACAGGAGAGGAGCTGAAGGAGGAACCGAGGAAGTAGAAGAAGAAAAGAAGAGGAGCGGAGGAGAGGAGGACGATTGTGATTTCTGACAAAGGAGGAGGGCGATTCAGGCGAAGGAGGAGGACGGTGGTGCCGTGGTGGTAGTCTGATTTTCAGGCGAAGGAGGACAGTGAGGAAGACTCGACTCTCGACTCTCGACTCTCGACTGCTCGATCGACATCGAAATCGAACATTCGAACTAATGTAAGTCCTCGGTCCTCCTTCTTTCCTTCCTTGAGTTCCTTCCTTCTGCTCTTTCTTCCTTCCTTCTCTGGTTTCTTCCTTCCTTCTTCTGTTCATCTTTTTTTCACCAATTTTTCTGATATGGCTAATGTAAAATCTCGATCCCCATGTTTTGTGCCAACTTCAAATCGGTGAAGTTCTGTTTTGAAATCGGATGTAAATCACTGCTTTTGAACTCTGTTTATGAACATTTTTTTAAGCTAATAAGCCTAATAAATTAATAATAATATCATGTGATTCATGATCTGTTTTGGTTGAAATCATACCATACGAATTTATTTTTTTAAGCCTAATATCATGTGATTCATCATTCATGATCTGTGTTTTTTTTTATACATACAATTTGATACAAATTTTGTTTATATATTTTAATCTTTGTAGATGAGACCGCGGAAGAGTGGCACCGCTGATGGTAACGACCCGTGTTGGGTGCATGGCAAGAAGGTATCGGGTCCAAAAAAGGCTACTTACGTGAGATGCAATTATTGTAGTCAAATCATCTCTGGGGGAATAAATAGATTGAAGCATCATCTAGCGAAGACAAGTAAGGACACAAAACCTTGTTCTAAGGTACCAAATGATATCTATATTGAACTGAAGGAGTTGCTTGCGTTGTGGCTGGCTGTAGGATCAAGTAAGGTAAATTCATACTTTAAAGTTCAGTCTCCAATTCTTCTTCACTGCAAATTGTAACAAATATTCAGATTTCAGGTATGCATATTGCAAAAGATAATACATACATAAAACAAACTCATGTTATTTCTTGATTTGATTGATGATTGCTTCTTCTTTTTTTTTTCTTATTTTTGTAATTTTTTACTATTTTTTTTATCACTTTCTATGAAAAAACGCTTCGCTTCGGAAACAGCTTGACCGCTTCGCTTCGGAAAATCGCTTTTTAAAACATTGAGTTTAATGCTATTCTTGATGGAAAAGAGTCGAGAGTTATAGACAAAAGAAACAACATAAAAGAACAAAAAAAAGAGGAGCCATCATGAATTGAGGATTTCCTTAATAGGCCAAAAAATCTCACAACTGGCTCCTTTGAGGCGCAGTATTATGAAACACACATGCAATAGTGATGCAAGGATAGTCATACAAAAAACATTAAATAGGAGACACGAGATGCTTTGTAACTATGTTCCATTGCTTCTAGTGATGCCTTATTACTAATAAAAAGATTGACATTTTCTGAAGGAAGAAAAGAAAAGGATATCCAAGCAAACTTGTTTCTTTCTTTCTTTGAAGGAAGTTTCCTCAGAATTCTCTACATTACCCTTCCAATCTAACTCTTAGAAGCTTTATATTCCAACTAAAAACACTGAAAGAGCACCAAGTAAGAAAATTGGGCCAAATACTGTTGCTACGCGCAACAAAACTGAAGATGATTTGTGGACCAAAGGTTATCATCATAACATATTGGAGAGCTCTCTTGTTGTATGTGCCTGACATTTGAATTTCCGAAATAGCCCTCCCAATTCCAATTGTCTCTATCCATACAAGAGAGTGAAGTGGGGACCACGTGGAATATTCACGGGAGACTGAGAACCATATAATAGTAACCTCTTAAATCAGTCCATGCGGACTTTCAACTGACAGAAGAAGTGGGTGGACCCCACCGAATGAATCTTCAAATTTACTTAACATAGAGATTCCACTGATGTTAAAAATCCCATCACATATGCATGAGTGGTAACTTACATAGAGATTCCAATATGTGATTAACTTTGTCTTTTGACCTCTGAGTGCTTAATTGAGGGAGGGTGGGGGGGAGGGAGGATCCCCACATTAGTTAGAGATTTGGTGCACAAAACACGTTCAGATTACTATTAGTGTCTTTCATGTATTTTGTTTAATTGATTAAATTAAAAATAATTAATAAAAATCAATAACGGATTAGGACAAAATGAGGGACAAATTAGTAATTTTTTAAAATATGTAAACCGATCACTCTCGAAGCTTGCGCTTGAATCAAGGCATAAAGAGGGATGAAAAAAATACTATATAAGGGTTTGTTTGGTTGCACGAAAAATCTCTATCTATATGTTGTATTTGCATGGTTTCATAAGAAATCCCCAAAAAGCTCTCCGAAGTTTTTAGAAATCCCCAAAAAGCCTTCCTAATCTTTTGGAAATATCGAACCCTCCCCCCCCCCTTCGCTGAATTACGAAAATGCCCTTTTCTTAGCAAATTACGATATTACCCCTACCCATTCACAAAATTCCAAACTTACCCCATCACCAAATCCCAAAAATGCCCTCCCATTCTCCTAATTATGAAAATGTCCCTCCATCGACAAATTACTATACCCCTACCCATTCACAAAGTTCCAAAATTGCCCTTCCATTCACCAAATTCCGAAAATGTTCATTCCATCCTCATTCGCCAAATTGCTAAATGTTCCTCCTCAAGACTTTGATTTTTCAAAAATGCCTATTTTTTTCTCTTTTAAGGTTAGTTCAACCTAATCTTACATATGGAAAAAATTTAGCCCCACAAACCTATAAATTAGGTCCAATGAAGACAAAGATCCAATAACAATCAAATTTGAGTTTGATCAGCTTATTAAATCAAAGTAAACATTTTTTTTATCCTCTTGAAATAACATGTTTTATTGAGTTGAAATAGTTAGGACAGTCAATTTGACAGGGAGCAAGCCCCAACAAAGACATGGTGAAAGCAGTATATTATAATGATGATGCGTATAAATAATTATAATAGTAGATCGATGAGAATGAAAAAATATAATTAATCAATATTTTGGTAAGCAATAATTTGTTTTCATATTTGGTAATTTAGTGACCTATTTGGGGAGTGTCAAGTGCACAGGTACATGCTATATGGAAAGTGTATGGTTGTGCCAACGACACGACTGGTACACTAGTTCCTCTAGTAACACTAACGACGTTGAACTTGGTATGAATACAACCCCAAAAATGTTTGGATGTTCCACACAGGAGCAATATTAAAAGGCATCTCCTTCCAAACCAACTTTCACAAGGAAATCATAGTGGACATCTATGCGAGATGTTATGCTAAAGGTCAATTCTTATAGCACTCAAGGTCAATTCTAATAGCACTCTGAAAGTATTTTGGTGTTTAGAAATGCAACTACAAATGCTTTATCGGTACAAATGTCTCCGACCTAGGGGTTGTTAGCCCACACTTCTGCAATGCACTTTTGTCAGTGTACCATGATTACTATCTTTTATACCTATTCTAAAGAATTTTTCCCAAGAGGACTATTAAAAATTCTGAATCCTTCGGAGGCAAGCCAGCTTCATTAGATTACAAAATAAATACAATGAAACACAAAAGATCAAAGAAACCCCAACTGAACTCTTTAAGGAGGGCTTCCGAAAGACTGCAACCCCACAAATAAGCAGTCAGCGAGGACTACTCAAACCTTGATCCCCAAAATTTTGAAAAACCTACATCTGAGTCGTGCACTTCCTAACCCAACCCTCAAAAACATCTCCTCTAAACCTCCTTGACCATAACCATTCATATCATACTCATTTTCTGTATCATTATTCAATCCTATAGCAGCCATGAATATTCAAACTCTTATTAAGTCCTAAGAGAAGTCCCTGGCCTCTCCATTTCATTGTATTTGCAACCACTGGTCCATTACAGAAAGATGAATGAGAGATACATAATTTACTGGACACGGTTTCAGTACTTGTAGTGTTTGACTAAAGCAATACATTCCATCCAAAAGGATCGTTAACAGCATCCTTGCCTTACCTGTAAGGAACAATATTATACCCTACTCATAACCACATATCCTGGTTACTTAGCTTGTACCAAACAGCTGAATAGCTGATAGGAATGTCAAAACATGTTATTGGACATTGTAAGGGGATCCACAAACATCAATGTCAACGATAACTTGTTTGAAGGAGAGGTATGCAAGACCACTTGTTCAATGGAGGAAATAACATTAGTCTATGAAAATCCTTATTCTACATCAATACACAGTTCACATACGAAAAGACCTTAAAATAATCCTTGCCTCCAAGAGTTAGTATTTTCAAATGGATTCCTATTATGTAATAGCATGAATCTATGATTCCTTCTCGACTAGTGTAGTGACTGTAGTCAAGGCGACCGACTAGGTGCGCCTCAAAGCGGTTTTTACAGAATTTCGCCTCAAAGTGACGCAATGTGGTGCGGTGAAATGAGGCGTCCACCTTGGACCGCCTCAACCCAAAAATGGTTATGGCCAGCCCATTTACAACCCAATTGCAACAAAAAGAGGTTGCAACCCACTCTATAATAGGGTTTTATGTTTCTTCGTATAATATTTGATAAATTTGATAAAAACAAGATAAAACGTTTTTAAGTTTTGATAAATTTATGGCTTTTTATTTTTTTGAAAAAACATATCATGTTTTGATCAGTCAGTGATCAACATCAATCTTGATTTTTTATAGCACAATTCAATGATTTTTATGCTTTTGAAATACCAATAATGATCATACTTGTCGATTTTTATCAATCATTGCAATAATTTATTTCAAGATTATTGAGTTTTAATAATTTAGTTGATGTTTGCAAGTTACTTGACACTAATGTAGTGCATATTTTCACTATGCTATACAACTTTATTATATTTTCAATTCGATTCGAAGTAGTTGTGTCATTTTTTATACATATTTGCTTATTATGTTTATCAAAATGATGATGCATACTACTATACTGATATGTTTCAATTATAAAAAAAATCTTTAAAAATTGTTTTGACCATCTCATTTCACTGAGGCGTCCGCCGACCTCACGCCTCAAGCATTTTCAAACTCATTTGCCTCGCCTCCGCCTTAACTACAACGTTCTCAACTTTAAAGAGTGGAGCTTTTGTGCCACAAAAGTCGGACTACTGTCTACTCACTCTCACTCCAACCTAATTTCAACAGAATCATTGGAAATTTTAAATTAACTCTTGCATACTTGTTGACATGTGACCTAAACACTACACAACCAAGTACACATATAGATTCAGAATAAGCACTGCACATACGAAACGGTGATTTGGTTTCATTGGTTTCAACAAAGAAGACTTTGTTCAATGGTGAAGGTACACCATGGTGTTATAACAATTCAAAGAAGAGAATTAGATCAGACTTTTATATATTGAAAAGTTAAAATTTTAATGTTTTGGAATAGAAAATAATCCCAAACTAAAATAAGCTGATGCAACCTAGACAAAACACCTTATCCCAGGACAAAATTAATAACTACAAGACACAAATTAATAACACCAAATGTCAAAGGATACTCCTCTCAACTACTGAAACACAAAAGATTAAAGATGAAAAACAAAATAAAATAAAATAAAATAAATACAACTGAAGCCCCTCAACTGCGACCCTACCAATATAGCTGTCAATGTGGACTACTCAGACCTTGCCCTTCAAAATCTGACAAAACCCAAATCGAGTATAAACCTCCTAACCCAGCCAGCAAAAATATTCCCCCTAACTCTCCCATGGCATTCAAACTTCTTTACCAGTATTCATTCAATCCAATAGCATTCAAACCAACTTCTTCATGGGTGTTTGTTTACTTCTATTAACCGGATACTATGTCCGATTTCCAAAGATATAATTGTTATTGTTTGATCATGTCTCTTTTGGGGAGGATAAAAAGATGGGGAATTGTGTTATGTTTGGTTGGATGTATGGTTCAGACATTAGAATGTCTTTTCATCAGACATAACCAAAAAACTGAATTGGCTCTAAGTCTGTTACTTTACGAGTTAAGGCTCTAAGTAGAGCCTAAAACAAACACTTTCCAACATCTCTAGTTAGAGATCACCTCTAATTAGATATTTTACCTCTTAACGAGAAATTAGATCTCTAACTCAAACAATCACCCCCTTACTTCAAGCCATGAATATTCATACTCCTACTAATCCATCCTAATGAAAGTCCCTACTCCCCAGTCCATTGCATTTGAAACCACCAAAGAAAGAAGAATGAGGAACTAAATAATCTACTGCCACTGGAAACCATTTTGGTACTTGTGAAATGTTTCACTAAAATGAAGGGGACACTCGGCAACATCCTTCCCTTACATGTCATATTCAACCCTACTAACAATCAGATATTGCTTGACTACTAGCTAGTCTAGTCTACCTCAACAACTTGTACGACCTTCTAAACATGTTACCAAACGTAGTTATGGGTAATTTCTATCAACAAACACCAAGTTCAACTATTTACTTGCTTAAAGGAAAGGTACCACCAATTCATTGAGTTACTTTTCTTCCTCTTGAGCAACATTTAACTGTGCTTAACACAGTAAAACCTAAAATCGTAAAACCCCTCTTACTAATTAACCAGAACCCCCATCACATTACATCTCTACAAGGTCATATTTTTCACACAAACAGAAACAACATCAAACACTAGGGTTCAGCAAAAAACCCTAAATTGTAAAGTAGAATCAGAGCAACTAAACACAAAATGCACGAGTAAGTAGAGTTAAGATCGAAGGAATGAACGAACCTGTGATGGTTCCATGAACAATGGTGCCGTTCTTGAGCTCGATTGAAACAGTCTCGTTGTTCAACTTCATCAAAAACCTAATAATTATCACATCCCAAATCAAATGTGTCAGTGAGAGAGAGAGATTCAAGTTCGTGGAGGAAATATAGAAGAAAACTTACCTGACGAGCTTCATCGTATCGTTGAGAGAGAGAGAGAGACGACCCAAACGTAAACTAGGGCTTCAATTGAAGTGAAGGTCCGGTCGAGTAGCGGGAGTTGAAATGAAGCCCTGTTTTAAAAGAGAGAAAAGTCAGTTGGAAGTCTTTGACTGCATGGGTTGGCTTGGCTTGGGGTCCAAATATAGATAGCTACCTCCAATGTGAATGTGCAATTTTGCATAGCCCAAAGATTATGGATGGCCTTAACTATAGATAGCTCATCTCTAGGAATAATTCTAGAGAGCCCGTGTTGGTAGCTTGGGAGACTGTCCGGACCCTCTTGAACACGTGTCTGAGAAAGTGTTTGACACATGCATCGTTTTGGCTCCGAAGACCCATTTCAGATCTAATTTTTGAGGCATTTTTATAAAAACCCAAAAACAAAGAGAGAGAAGTGTGTGTTGCTTCTTCTTTGTATCTCTGTTGATGAGAGTTGAAGTTTCCCTTCTTCAACCACGACGCCTTCGCTTGTGAAGAGAAGAAGATTGGTTTGCTCTGATCCCATGGAGTCACAAATTGCTAAGGTCCCCCTTTCTTTCTTTCCTTCCATTTCTTCTGATTTTGTATCTTTTATTTTGGTTTTATGGATTGTTTCTTCAAATTCTAATGTGGGGTTTGAAAACCCTTTGCCCTATTTCCCCAATTTGAGATGAGGGGTGGTATGTTTATTGATCTTGTATGTATAATGCGAATGAAGTTTACTTTGTTCTTGATGATGGCACGTGGAGGTGAAATGGGTTGGCTAGAAGGGAAAGAATTGAAAATCAATTAATTGGGTTGTTCTTTGTCTGCCCTATGTTTATTCATTTGATGGAATAAAGGGGTGGGTTCAATCTGATTTTAGTTTTTAGTGGTAGACTCTCATTAGTATTTGAAGTATTTGTCCTTTGTTTGTGGATTCAAATTTTTATTTTTTTTTGGTAGATTTGGGGTTTAGTAAATGCAAGAAAGAACGGTAGTTCTTGTTGGTATGATGAGAATTTCATAAATATAATCGTAAATGAACCAAAGCTACTTGAGCATTGAGTATACTGTCAAATTTTTATTGCAGAATTCGAGGTGATCAACAACATTTTGTGCGAAGGGACGAGTTAAAGGTAAGGACACTGATGCCATTTCAGGGAGTTCAATTAGTATGTATCATTGAGACTTATATTTACAACTTCAATTTCGATCATCACAGGCAGCATGGGAGATTTTCGCCCCTTTATTACACATAATTGACAATGGCGAACTGAAACTACTTCCATACAAACCAGGCAGCCGAGGTCCAGTGGAGGCAGATGAGCTGCTATCCAGAGCAGGTTATGTTAAGACAGATGGCTACATAAGGATCCCTCCTGGCTTGTAAAATATACAAAATTTTCAGAAATTCTCTGGTACTCTGGTTTACACATTATTGTTGATTATTAGGAGAGAAGTTTATATTCAAGCAATTAAGCTAAAAGGATATTGATGCACACAATATTATTTGTGTAACATTGTAAAACTCTACAGTCGTATCATATGGTTGAGATTTGTGGACTAGCAAAACTTTGTCAAGAGTTGGACTCAGTCCTTTTTATCCAGAGGTTTGGGTGTTAACATGATCTTTGTCATGAACTGAAAATGAGAACTTTTTTTTTTATGCAGCTTCAAATTCATGGTGTTCACTTCTTGTATGCCTGATTTTAGATTGTTGTAGAAACCTGATTTTGCGGTTAAAATCTCTGTTATTCCTTCCATCAGGTAGGGAATGGGATGCCCTCACTTCTTGTATGCCTCAGACTTGCTTTATAATATTAAGGAAATGTATTCCTTTCTTATTATATGGTCTGCCTTAGACAGTTAGATACAATTCTCTCATAGACGTGCCCCAAGGGACAAGAGAGCATCAAATGTATCTCCTTTTCTTTTCAAGTGCACGCTTAGGGTGTGTTTGCTTTCCGAAAGCATAAAATTATGAAGACTCTTCTTCCTAAGCTCGTAGAGTTCCTTATGAGCCCAACCTAAATCAAAAAATATTGGCCATCAGGTTGAAGATAACTGATCATGAACAATGCTGTTTGCAAATGTTGAGCAACAAGTAGGTCATTTATGCCTTGGCTCCAGGCATTTTTTGTCTACTCGGTATGGGACAGACCCATCTCGTGCTTAAATGGTATATGAAAACAAACCCATTAAATGTTCCATTTGGAAGCAATTCACAGCTTTATGTAGTTAAATGTTATCTTATGCCATAGAAAGACGAATTCCCAACTGGTAAATCTGAATATTTTGTCAATGTCCTAATTCATAAAACTGTCCCAATTGCCAAAGACAAACATGTGACATAAGAAATTTACAACTCTCATAGAGATAAAGTTTCATAATTACATATAGATGGTCAATCCCTGCATACTCGATCCTTAGCTTTCATTATTCTTTTCATGCTATTGAATCCACTCAAAAGATATACTTCTTGTTGAAGCAATGTATAGGAAAAGAACCTTGCCTCCACTGCAGGTCATATATCACCTTTTAAACCATTTTGGCATAGCTTTCTTTTCTGCAGGTTTAGCCTCTTGGACAACAGGAGAAGGGGCTGCAACTGGAACAGCAGGCTCTGGTGCAGATTCCTCAAACTTGATGGGTTCTGAGATAAGGTGTAGGCCATTCAAAGACTTGATTTCATCTTGAAGGAAGGGAATGGAATTCAGATCTGTAGTCTCATCTCCTGCACAACAATGATCAGAGTAACAAAACTTTTCCACTCATGCTGGGAAATTGGGTCAGATTACAAGGTTGTTCGTGATCAAGTAGCAATCGTGGAAAGGAAGATGGCGAGGCGGGATTTGGCATTTTTCCACGATCTTTGTCAGTCAGATGTGTTGAAGGCACAATATGTGGAGCAAGAGAAAGTAGCTGAGATTGCTCAGGTTTCATTGAAGGAAGTAGAGGTTGTCCGGGAAAAGTTTGCTTCTGAACTTGAGACCTCGAAGAAGGAGTTGAACAGTAGCCTACTGTTGATGAGCATTTTTTTTCTTTTTGCTTTTTTTTCACGACCTATGATTTTCACTTTGCTCCTATGAATACTTTTTGTGTATGATTGTCTGCACAACAAAAAAAATTAAAAACTCAAACTAATCACAAACAAAACAACTAACCAAGCAATTCCTAACACTATTCCTGAACAAAGATAATTAAACTTAAACAACAAACTAGTGAAAATATACCCTAGACTTGCGATTGCACCGTTACAGCCTCCGACAACAGAGCAAAAAACTTGATATAAATTTTACTAATATAAATTAAAGGCTAATAAACGTAATTGTTATACTGCAATTGCACAGTTGTCTAACTAGTAGACAGTGACAAATACGGGTTGATCCCACATTAATTGAAAACAAAAATCTATTTACTCTAATTTGAAATAAGGGTTACTACGACTAGAAATTTCTAAACTAACGAAATAAAATTAAACAACTAACAATCGAATTAGAAAAGGCAATTGGAAAATGAACCAATGCATCAAATCCACCATAGATTCTTCGAGAATTATTTAAACCTAACTTATTGTTTTCACAAAGCGAGAAGCACTAGAGATGAACAATCCAGTACATGCATCGATGACGCAATCGTCAGTGACCTTAAGATTAATCTAAATTCACTATCAATTTCAACAAATATCTAAACCCTTAGTATTGAGTGTCACAATCATAAATTTATCATAATAAAATAAAAGCATGTTTCGAATATAACCAAAGAGCATTCTAACTACCGACTAATCTAGTTATCAAATCCCATATAATCGGTGAAAGCAATTCGTCAATATTCTGAAAAAAATTGAATTTAATAATGAAGCACAAAGAAAATAGTAAATTAAATTTAACAAACTCTAGAACCCATAGTTTCATCTTCGCCTTGGCGCGGGGTCTAGGAACTTATGGCGGAGATGATCCCAGCGAGGGCTTTGGTCAACTCCATCTCCTCCTCAACAAACTTGCTTCACCAAATTCCTTGGGTGTTGTCGAGATGGAGGTGAGAAGGGACGACTTGGTAGAGAGATCACAGACTTCTCGTATGTGTTGCTCTGCGTCTGGGTTGTTGTCGAGACGGAGGCGAGAAGGGTGGTGGGTTGTGTGTGTGAGAGAGATAGATGATGAATGGAGGAGATGTTGGCGGTGATTGGCGTGATTGATCAGTGGCGATGTGGCGGTGGTGACGTGAATGGTGGAGGTGGTTGTGTCTACCAAGCCGAGAGGAAGAAAAAGGCAATGTCGTTGTTCGGTCGCACTAATGTAATTTTCATCATTTAAGCTCCGAATCCAAAAAAACATGAAAATGAAATAATAAGAATATAAGTTATAAGGTAATTTACGTGAATATCAGAGATGGTGGTGGAGTTGGAACTGTTTGAGGAGTAGTTGCGAGGGAGGTGGTGGTACTTCTGAGTGAGGTGGAGTATTTGCTACTGCTACTGGTGGGGCTGTATCAGTTTCATTATCTTTTAGAAGATCATCTAACTACTCCTCTGGAAATTTTCAAAGTCCATTTTTTCTAACACTTTCTTCAAAAGCTTCATTGTAAGCTTGGAAAGATTTTCCAAATGGTCTCTTCTTTGATGTAGGGGGCTCTGTATCCCGACAAACTGTACGACTTGGTATTTTCTTTCTTTTAGCCCTTGTCGTCCTTCTAACTTTTCTAGAATTGTTATTGCTTCAAGCATATTCACCACCAGTAGGTTCTTGGCTCATTGGTTGAGATTCATTCAAAAAAGCAAGGAGGGTGTTCTGCCTGAGGAGGTGTAGGAACCACATCTTCTTCACCCAGTGGTTAAGAATTAAACAAGCAAGGAGTGTTTTCTACATGAGGAAGTGCAGAAACCACAACATTTTCTTCACCCATTGGTTGATCTTGAGGAGGTATTGGTGGATCAATGGTTGTAGAGTGCAAACTCAACATCCACAAATAAATGCATTGAGTCATCTTCATCAACCCAAGCATAGGTCCACATCTCACGGACTTGTACATCACAATTAAATTGATTAATGCCTATCCTAAATCCATCTTTCAAATACATATAGAAAAAGCCCACGTGCTAAGAATTTGGATTATGGCCCATTCAAGAAAGCCCAGGCAAAAAATTATTGGGGAGTCTGTCAGACAACCGTGCGACCACCCCAACTGCTGAAATCAGCGGCTGAGAACGATCCTCTACAGCTAATGAGCCCAACTCCATCAGAGTGAACCCCAGCCGTTAATCACGCTCTGATCGCACGGCCATCATTCATCAGCCAGACATTGGTTCCTGTCTCCTTAGCGGGTAAGGATACAGAGGTACGAGCCTATAGAACAGATCCTGTTCAAGTAAGGTCGTGACAATAAGACTGGTTTGGTGGGTAAATATCATACTTGATGAAACTATGGTTCGTGCTTTTTGTATGACAAAACATTTCATTATGTTTTAATGATTCATTCGTATAAAAACAAAGTGCTACCTTATTCTCTTGATGGATGGATGCTTGATACAAATATAGATTATGTTGCTTGGTTAGTACACGAGAGATTGGAGAAAATTGAAAATTTTAGTATGTTGCTACCTTATTATGTTGCTTTGTTTATATGTGTACTGTGTAGTATTATAATATGGTTTCCTCTGGTGTCTCATCTCTTATGAAAGACTTTCATTATTTAAATCAAAGATGAAGTCTTCTACCCTTCCATAGTCTGTAATATGAACCTCAAGGGTTCTCCATTTTCATCATACTCAAAGTGTGAGTGATAGAAGGAGATTCACCCTTCACCTTCCCTCTCTCCTTTCCATCTGTTAATTTCAAGTTGTCTTGAATTTTAATATGTATATTGAGTTCATTTATTAGATATTTTAATTTTTAAGTCCCATAAGTAATTAAGTTGATGCATTACAAACCAAATTTTAGACTAAAAATTTAAGATCTGGCTGTGAATTATCTGTAAGTAAAATTGGTACTAATATTTGGTTAGAAGGTCTGCCTTGCTTCGCAAAATTGTTCCTGGTTTTACCACTAGAGCAGGGCTCCATTGGAAAGGGGATCTTACTTTCTTATCAGTTACCAAAAAGAGAACATTGTTCACCACCAATATATACCAACCACTACCACCATCATATATACATCCGTTGCCACCATTAGCATCACCAACGCCACCACAATAACTAGTACCACTACCTCGTCAATAACTAGCATCACTTATTTCCAAACAATGCAATTTTGCAGTTTTCAGTGTCGTGATGCTGATCTAGCTGTGCTTGTATAACAAGTACTTTCTTTTAATGTTGCTTTCAGATATGTGTCTCAAATGCATAAAGATTATGATCCTCCCCCTCTAATGAACATTACAGTATCTTGTTTTGGCATTGGATACAAATGGAGATGGAAAACAAGCAAAAGGGAGAAGATGGAGAAAAAAATTGGTTGTCTGCATGAGTGAGAAGTTGAATAATGCATCTAAGTTGTCGTCCAATCGCTGTATCTACAAAGTTCCTAGAGTTCTTCGCAAGATAGATGAAGAAGCATATACGCCTCAATTAATCTCAATTGGTCCTTTTCATCATGACATGGAAAGGCTCCGCCCAATGGAAGAGCATAAGTGGAGGTACTTATATGATTTCCTTAAGAAAGATCCCAAAAATGAACTCGAATATTATGTTAATAAATAACATGAGAGGCATTGAAGAAAAAGTTCGTAACTCTTATGCGGAGATCATCAACAATCTCAAGAGTGATCACTTGTCCAAATGATGCTATTGGATGATTGCTTCCTTATCGAGCTCATACTCAAGTATTGTATGGCTGAACTAAGACACGTTGATGACCCTATCTTTGAGTCTGCTTGGATGTTGAATGCTATAAGACTTGATATGGCATTACTTGAAAATCAGCTCCCATTTTTTATTCTGGAGCATTTGTTCAACTTAATCAATGGACCTGATCAGCGATACTGTCGGTTGTCCTTCCTTGAGCTCTCCATTCTCTTTTTTAAAGATGAGGTTGTGCTGGGCCGGAAAGTTTCTAGCAGAACTTTCGGAGGTGTGGTAAGTTGGAAAGTTGCTGATAAAAAGTCTAGAGATGTGTTGGATCAGAAATTTTCTGATACAAACTTCGGAGAAGTAAAACACTTCGTCCATTTATTAGGTAAAGGTCATGTTCCTTCGGAGAAAAGAACACCACACAATGGTAATGAAAGTATTGAATTCATACCAAGTGCAACTGATCTTCAAAAGGCTGGAGTGAAGTTCAGAAGAGGAAAAGGCGATTCATTCTTGGATGTACGATTTCGCAAGGGCCTATTTCAGGGAGTCTTTGAAATTCCGCCTATAAAGATTGATAGTAGTACAAATACTATCATCCGAAACATAATCGCCTTTGAGCATTTTGATCGGCGTCCCAACTATATAAGTCAGTATATCACTCTTATGGATACTTTAATCAATACTGCTGATGATGTTGCAATACTGCATCAGCGTGGAATTATCAACAAATGGTTGTCTGACAATGAAGAATTGGCAACTATTTTCAACAAGCTTCGTGATGGGGCTATGATTGAGAATGAATCGTTTTACTATGCTGGGATTTTTGAAGACGTGAATACTTACTATAAGCTAACATGGCACTCATGGCAAGCTAAACTGAAAGGAGATTACTTCAACTCCCCATGGACTTTGATCTCTCTTTTAGCTGCAATTGTACTCCTGTTTTCGACAGTCGTACAAACTGTCTTTGCTGTTTTTTTTAGTCCTAGTCCCAGTCCTAGGTAAGTTTGGTGTGAATGGCAGATGCGATGCTGCAATTGTATTTCCTATTTGCAGTACTCAGTACAAATTGTGTAGTGTTGAATGATATGGTGCACCTTCTTATGCCTAGAAGTCTTCTATTTTTGTATGTATCTTTTCATTCTTGTTAATGCAGGCACTGGAAATACTACACTGAAAAATGTGTACCTTGTTACATTGCTATAGAGAGCAATTCTAGCACATATGAAGTGGTCGGGACTCATGGAAAATATGAGTGAATTTCAAACACAATATAACTAGAGAGTTTGCACAATTTACAGATCTAATAATATGATTCTAGGTTCTTCTAATATAAAGGGATGGATGGAAGGTTACATTGCATAGTAGAATTGTTATAACGAAACAATTGTACTTCTAAAACCTATTTACAATTTTTTAAAATTACGGTCAATCACACTATGGTGGCGTTTTGTTTTTGTTTTTTTTATTTTTATTTTTTAAAGTGCTTAAAATCTAACGTTTAACTCACTACGCCATAATGACAATTTTGCAACACTAGCCAAAATTATTTGTATCATTTTTCTTAGAGCTTTGCTACAGAGCGAGGGAGGGAGCGAGGTAAAAGGGGCGAGGGATGGGTGGTAACCACCCATCCGCCTCGAGATAAGCGCATCAAATTTGAGATGCGCGATGGCGCTCATCTTGAGACGGATGGGTGGCTACCACCCATCCCTCGCTCCCTCCCTCGACCCCTCCCTCGACCCCTAGAATTTTCCTTTTTCTTATGTAGCAATATTTGTAATAGTTTATTATAATAGCTACTGCCTCTACATGATACAATTTGACCCTAAATGCCTACAGCATAAAATTTAGAGCCTTGCTAGCTGTCGAGGAAAGGAGCGAGGAAACGAGTGAGGGGAATGAGGTGGAGGGGGTGGACATTTCCCTTGCTGATTTCCTCGCTCAATTCCTCGACATTTAGGGGGGTGTATTGTATATGGATTCTTATGGAATTGATAAATAATTTGAAAAGTCCACGGACTCTTTAAATTGTCCACAGACTCTTTAAATTGTCCACGGACTTCTGCTGATTTGTTAAATCCATAGACTTTTGCTACAGACTTTCTAGAGATTTATGAAAATCCACGGACTTTGTATAAACGACTTTCTAGAAATTATTGCAAGTGTACTGTGGCTGCTCAGAGAGAAATCGGGGTGCCAATAACTCATATTCTTTAAACAGTGGTGGCATACAGTTAAAAGGTGGGGTGCAAATAGCACCTCAGCCTTTCTCTTTCGATTCGAACAGAGAGCGAGGCGGGAACGATCCCACTGCAACAGGAGCCCGAGAGAGAGAGAGATCAGCAGATCCTCCGGTGATCCTCTGGAGGAATCGACCGAGATTTGAGGATGGAGGAGATCCTCCGGTTCTGATTCGCGACGTTGTGACTGCCCCGCGAGAGAGAGATCAGCAGGTGGTATTGATGCAGGAGGACGACGTGCTGGCCTGTCGCGGTGGTTGTGGCTGTGTCTGCGCAGGCGTAGTCGGAGGACGAGCCGAAGAGAGGCCGAGCTGCTGGCTGCTGTTCGCGCTGCAGCGTGACTGCTCGCTGTCCGCTTGTTTCCAGGTGGCGGAGAGGAAGACGGCTGGATGGTGGTTGTGCTCGGGTGATGGCGGAGAAGGTGGTGGCTCTGGTGGTGGTGATGGCGGAGTGATCTGGAGAGTGGCGGAGGAACAGATGGTGGTGCTCTGTGGCATGGTGGAACAGGGAGATTTGATACGAAACAGGGTTGTCACGTCCCTATTTCGTGGTGGTGGTGGTGCTCGGATGATGGTGGTGGTGCTTGGGTGATGGTGATTGATGGCGGATGGAGGTAGTGATGGTGAGAGATGGATAGAAAAAGAATCGAGAAAACAAGAGGATGGGAACCAACCTCTTCGCGGCTGGCACAAGGAAGAACTTTGGGAGACTTTTTTTCACGTTGAAATCTTTGATATGGAGGCTGGCAAACTATTGAACTTTGTTATTTATACCTAACACTATAAAGTCCATGAGAATCCATGATTTTTCAAATCCATAAATATGAATGATATTTTGAATACCCTAAAACTTTTGTGGACTTTTTGAAATCCATATTGAATACCCCTAGACTTTGTGGATTTCAGAAAGACTTTTTAAAATCCTGATTGAATACCCCTAGACTTTTGTGGACTTTTTAAAATCCAAATTGAATACACTTGGATTTTCAGAATCCATGGAATTTATTAAATTGCCCACAAAATCCAGATACAATACACCCCCTTAGAATTTCTGTAAAATTTATTATAGCTTGATCAAATAGATAAATAAGAATTCCCAAATTTGTATCATTTCCCTCTTTGTCGTTGAATAGAAACACAAAATCTCTTTCGAGAGACAATTAGAGAAATAGAGAGAGAGAAACAAAGCTTCTCTTTTCTTCGCTTCGTTTTGGCAGAAAAAAATCTGGTAACGAAATCACGAGTGGCGATTGTTTGATGAAATGGAGACGCCATTGATGGTACTGTAGCACGAGATAGAGTATTGGCGGCGTTAATGGGAGGACCTGTGAATCCAGTGGATCCTTCGTCATCGAAACCGTGTTTGAAGAATTCTGCCCTAAAATCTCCAATTCTAATATTCTGGTTCTTCCACAAGGCTGTTTGCTCTGAGATCAATGGATCGCACAACTGACTCTTATGGAGATATTAAGCCATTGTTTGAGCGTTATCACTTTCTTCGAGCAATCTATAAGCACCACAACAAACTGATTGAACAGATCGAACCGAGGAGACGCGATTTCGAGGTGATTTCTTTTTTGCTTTGATGAGTTCTAAACCGATGTTTTGAAAACCTGCAAGTTTTGATTAGTTATTTGAAGTGATTTCAATTGGATTTGAGATTGTCATTTGAACTTCTTGATGATTTGATTTCTCAATTTGGAATCTGAAACTGTATGTTGATGACTTTGACTATTGATTTCTTAGTTGTTTAAGAGAACTCAGAATTCATCTAGTTACAATTTTTCGGCTTATTTTTTTGCTAGGGTAGTTTTCCCTAGGAATTTGTCTTTTGAAACAAGCACAACTTCATATTCCGATTCTTGCTTCGCTTGACCCATTTTCCCATAAATTGGTTTCTTGACGTTGCTACCAATTTGTATTTTACAATCAACCTAGTGATGGATAGAATTGCTAATAGACCAAGAGGTTTTGCTTTCCTTCGTTATGCAACAGAGGAGGAATCTAGAAAAGCAATTGAAGGCATGCATGGAAAGGTATAAAAAATTTCACACCTTTTGTCTCTTGTCACAGTACTTGGGTGATTACCCTTTTGTCTGGATTTGAGCACATTGGTTCACCGTATTAAAGGGAACACATGGTTTCATGTCCACAATCATACCACTTACTTCTACTTTTATTTTTGGCATTTGTACATGCATTCAAATGAGGAAAAATTGTATTCCATTACTTGGCTATCTGCATGGTTAGTATTTATTACCGAAAAAGAACATAAATGTCTTTTCTTACAGATTTTGACAAAGAATGCAACCTTCGCTTTTGTCTTTTTAGGGCGTGCACGCTATAGATCTACTGTATATTTGCGCGCATAATACATAGTCTATCATTTTTTAAAGTGCAGATAAATGTCATGGATGGGTCTGCATAGTCTAATCTTCGTAACTCAAACTATGATTGGAAAATTAGTAGTACCTAACTTTTTATTTAGTTTACCAAATGAACGCGATGACCTCAGCTCCATGTCACTGTTATTAAGGTGGATGCCTACTGATTGATAATAAAACACCATGAAAAATCTAAACCTGCTTTATAACTAGGGGAAATTAGTTTTGTAATTTGGGGAAAGTAGTATCTAAGCACTATAGTTATTGTACTTCATCCTGGAATGAGATAGTTACTTGAGATTAGTGATGCAGGGGAAGGAGTTGGGTAATACTGAAGGCCCTTCTGACCTTAGCATTGTAAAGGTTGATGAAGGTTCTAGTGACCTAAAGATGGCCGAAGTTCCTGTTAGCAGTAGTAGCAGCATTGTGAGGGTTCCCCCAGAGAAGAGGACACTGTATAAATTTGGTCAAAGAACATCAAACTTTCATGGGGTAACTAGGTAATTACATTTTCTTCATGCTTAGGTGTAAACCTATTTTGTTGTGTGGGTGTTTTGATGTTTGGGTGCTGATTGGTGTATCTTGCATTGCAGACACAGATGGACTGGGAAGTATGAAGCACACCTTTGGGACAATAGTACCATAACCGAAGGTCGTAAACGTAAAGGAAAGCAAGGTAAGCTTCAGTAGACTGCACCGAGCTGTTTATAGGATTTTCAGCAAAAGAAAAAGTAATCATTCGAACAGTATGATTGCCACTGGATATTTATTTGACATCAAGTAGGTCTTTTATTATTCTTTGGATCAATTAAATGGTTTACTCTGGTGCTTGTCATGATCTGTGACTTGTTATGAAAAAAAATACCATGTTGATGTTGCTAAACCTTGTGTTTATACCATCACCTTATAAGATATGGAGCATTTTTTCAAAAAGAAAAAAAAAAATGAGAGCTAAAGTACAGATGCTAAGATGTTTGAAAATTTTAACCTTTTTCGGTTTGTGGATTTCCTCAGTCTAGAAAGACAATTATGTGGTTATCTGATTACATGTTACTGATTTCATTTATCTGTTTGCTATGGCAATGACTTGGGATGCATCGGCTTTGTTGTTCTCCAGTGTATCTAGGTGAGTGATATGTGATGTCAATTGAAATTATTGTGAGTATGGACTTCGCAAGAGAGCTTTTGTTGTTAAGCACCATCAACTTGTCATGCAGGTGGATATGAGTCTGAAACGAAGGCAGCACAAGCATACAACCTTGCAGCTCTGAAATATTGGGGCGGGAGTGCAAATACAAAATTGAACTTCCCGGTAATGATCTATAATGCTAGACCCTTTGTCTATTTGATTTATTTCATAGGATGCCAAGATTGTTCATCGATAACCCTTGCAATGCATTTTAAAACAGTACTTAACATGTCTCTAAAAACATGGACTTCATTTAACCATCTTGGAGGTAAGTAGAATTAAATCCTCTATTTCTTTTCTCTCTCTTTATGCTTTAAGATTTGAATTAATATATTGTATCCTTTTTTTACTTATTTAAATAAGTATTCAGTCTACTTAGCTCTAAAGTGTCACAAACATAGCCTTTTTGTTCAGATTCTAGGGTTCTTCAATGTAAAAGAATTGGGATTTGCATATGAAATAACTGTCTGATGCACTCTTTGTAATACATTGTCTGTAATACAGTGTCTGTCCGATACATTGTCTGTCTGTCTAATGGATTACACTGATATGTCTGATATATACATTGTGTGTCTAATTGACTACTATGCTAATACACTGTCTGTAATACACTTCTATGCTAATACACTGTCTGATATTAATATTACAATTTCCTATATCTAAATCCATTCAAATTTTTCTGATCAGGATTGAAGAAGATGAAGCCAGATACTAAATTTTTCACTGGGATTTCATCAAGTGAAATTGCATTCTGTTTGTGTTTTTTCATATGTTGCCTCTCTGATTGTAGGCTACGTTTGAAGGGATTCTTGTTGATATACCCTTTGCAACTTTCTTCTGGAGTAAGTTAAAGCAAAAGTAAGTTTTGGATACTCTTATCCATGTTGTTACTTTGATTTTTAGTATTTTCCATTTTATCAAGTTGCAGTTAAGACATTGCTTACATTTCAAAAGGTTGTCAATTTATTATATGATCCTTCAAGAAACCTTCATGATTCCCAAGTGGCATCTCCTTCCAATTATTGAGACATTTAACTTTGATATAAATTGACCGTTAATTTGTCCCCATGTCTGCTAATGGTATCTGGATAAGAGGTATCAGTGTCATCGTATATTAGTCAAAGCATGTAGTTGTCTTTAACCCATTGGTCTAGTTTCTGATGGCAATTTTCAGCAGTGCGTGCTGCTCTGCTGGTGCTGTTTTCCTCAGCAAGGTTCATATTTTGGACTGCACTGCAGCTGTTTTTTATGCACAGTGTATTTGGCTCTGTCTCAGAAACAAAGCTTTATAAACTTTGTTTTTTTTTTGCGCAGCTGGGGCGTAGAGATGTATGGCAGTTTTGGTACCATTCAGGTGATTCACGTTCTTGGTTTTGATCCTCATGCATTTGCACATTTTAGGGATGATATGCTTGTCCAATGTGCTTGATGAACACTCATCTTCATATATATAGTGCTAATTATTATTTCTTGATTTGTTTTTTCAGCTTATGCAAGAACAACACTCTTGATCGTAGCTTGATAAAGGGGAAGATCGTTGTCTGTGCTTTTGAACTCCCAGACCTTAGAAGCGAAAAAGCCATTTAAGTTAGAGAAGCGGGTGGTGTTATTGGCATGAACAACTTTGGATTGTTTGGATGTTGGTGACCAGACCTGATTGTACCTTTGATTTTATTATTGTAATGACTATCTTACTGATTTCATACGAAAGAACCTGTAAATTTTGTTGATGTTGGTCTTGTTATTGTAATGACTAAGTTGATTCTAATATTTTCAGTAAGATATCTGCTAAGTCATCAGCTGAATAACACCTTGAAGGGTAAAAACATGTTTTTTTTGTAAGTTGGGCATTTTTTTTGTAAGCTGTAAGAGATTAAACTGAATAAAATTTCCATTTCGTCAAAGTATCAGCTTCACTCTTCTGTGTTGTTCAAAGATTTTGCAAGAATCATGTAGTGACAATATTTTCAATAGTATAATTTATTGTGTGATGCTAATTTATACAATTGCTTCATCTAACAAAAATCAGCATCATGCAATATGTGATTCTCTTTTACAATTAGTATCATCTTTGTTGAGATGCAAATTTGTAAAGTTGAATTATTTAGTAAAAATTAGTATCATTAGCCAAATGATACTAATTTTAAGTAGTATCACTTTCAACATGATTCTAAATTTAGGATCACCAAGAATAATATCATTTGATAGGTGATTCTAATATTTTCAGCTACACTTCAAAACAGTTACAAAAACACTGTTTTGGTGTAGTGACTATAGTTAGAGATAGAAGTTTTGAACAAGTTTTCAATGAACTTGTTTGTTTTGTTTCTAAATGGGCTGCTGATAGAAGCTGTAAAATTAAAAGGTGTCTGTTTTTAGGTGCTGAATGATAACTATTTCACAGTTTTATTCCATTGAAGAGACATATACAAGAATGGAGAGATGGTGGAAATCCGATATTATATGTGGTGATCAATTTGTCAAAGGTTTCAATAATAAGTTTAGAAAAAAAAAAAAAAAAACCTTTTATTGATTGGATACCTTACAAGAGACCCAAAATGGGTTTATATAACCTAAACTAAAAATACATTTAGAAACAACTACAAATCATATCAAATAAGTTAAATCTAGAATAGATGAATATGCTTACAAATATTATATATGCTAAGATATGATTAGATACTCCATATCATGCATGTGGACTTATTCTTGGCAGCTGATATAATCGTGTATTTGGACTGATCATGGGTGAATCAATTTTGGACTTGGACTTGGCTATGTTGAGTGTGAACCCTACATACTCTAACACACCCCCGCAAGCTGTACATATAGACGCAGACAAAATGTGCAGCTTGAAACTTTGAAGTCCAATTTAGGGAAGAGGAGTGAATGCAAAATTTGAGAATTTGGTGGAGATGAGGGAGTGAACTTGAGATGTAGATTGCGGAGATAGAGTTTGGGGATTGAGTGGAGATTAGAAGTAGACTTGTTGGGTGGAGAATAGAAGTAAACAAGATTCTGAAAACATAAAGAAGTGACTTGATTGCACCAAAAGGAAGGTGCACACAAAAGAAAGAAAATAAACCCTAGAGATTGCAAAGAAAAATATAGAGGAAGATGTGTGAAGAATGGAGATTGCAGTGAGGGAGAGGGAGCAAAGTTGTCTCCTTTGTGGTCTTGTTAGATCAAGAAAAATATGGGTTAACACTACAAAAAAAGTCATCATTTTATAGCATATGTTTATACCGTTTTTGTCCAAAGTGTTATGATTGACTAATACTATGCCTTATTAATAGCATCTTTTACTTAAGCTATGAAAAGTCTGTGTTTTAATAATATTTTAATCTTAAAATGCTGTGAATAAAAGTGGGAATTATTTCACCCAAAATTTTGAATGTGCGCTGGTTCTAACCTAGAAGGGGAGAATGACGCCTCCCACTCTCTCTCGCTCCCCTTTGTGTCGCTTTCCCTCCATTTCTCTCACCTTGCTCCTTATCTCTGTTGCTCTCCCTCCCCCACTCCATCGCTCTCCCTCTTTCTCGCTCTCCCCGTTTCTCATTCTCGAGTTGTGGCTCTCTCTCGATGGAGCTGTTGTTGTTGTCTCTTCGTGGGGCTCATCTCTCTCTTTATCCAATAGATCGTCAGTTCTTCATCTCTCAAGCGTGAATTCAACTCTTCAGTCAGGTAATTTCTTCTATCTCTATTGATAATTCAAAACAACGAATTGATTCCAAGTTGAATTAGGTCAACTATTACTCTTTGCACTCTCAAGATCTTTTGATTAGCTTAGGGCATATGTTTTCTTGGATGATTTGTTGAAAAGTTTATATCTTTTCTGTTGTTAGGGTTTGTTGCATATTGGGTATTTCTGAATTGGTTGACATTGCAATATGCTAGAATTATTTGTTTGAATTAGGGATTTTTATGCTATTGTTAGGTAGGGAATTCTATTTCCCCTTGCTTTTCCTCTCTATTAATAGAATCACAACAAACAGAGATTTCCCCTTTCCTCCAATCGAGCTCTTCACTCAATCAAGCTCTCTAAACGTTGGTTTCCCAATTGATGCTAAGTTCAGCTATGAACCCACTTTCAAGTAAGCAAAATCATTCACAAAAAACTACTTATTTTGTGCAATTTATCACAAATTTTGACCCCTTTGTTTCAATTTTTGTTTTGCAGGTTCTATGTGGGAGTTTACTCAGTTGCATGTGCGTTGATTGTGCTTTCTTTGTCTCCGTTATTGTACTCTGTTACATTGGTGAGTCCAGGAAGAACTAAGTATTTCACCATTTTTTTAATTGATTTGGTGAGTTGGTCTTCATTGATAAAACTCTTATAATTCTCTCTCTCTCTCTATCTTTTTATAATATATTTATTCAGGGAAGTTTCAGTGCAGCTTTTGTTGACAGTCCGGTCGACAGAAGAAGGTCAGTCGACTTACTGTTATTTGCAACTGTTCTTCTTCTTCGAATGTCTGAAAAATTGGCACCTTAGGACACATTTGTGGAGATTTTATGACAATATGATCTTATACCCACAAAAAGTAACCAATTTCAGTTGACGATATAATATCGTGAGATTGGTCTTTTGCTTTGAATGTCTCAATCTTCTCATCCTGAAGATAAAGAAAGAGATAGAGAAGAAGATAGTTGATGGATACATGGTATACACTTGAACTACGTTCAAATATGCCTTTCACTATAAATTGTCAGATATATATTGGTATATTTCAAACTCTGGCTATATGTACTGAATGTTGAGCATAGATTTCAGAACTCCCTTTCTGCAATCGGATTCATTAGGAGCTTGCAATATATACTTTTTTCAATTGCACTGTTGATTATGGTTGGATTACTGGACATAGCTATGTTACTTGTGGTCCATTTTTTAATCGAGTTTCTGTTGTAATTTTTGAAGGGGTAACTTAATCTTGTACCTAGGGATGGGCACGGTCCGGATCGGTTCCAAATTTGGAGGAACCTAATTCGAACTGTTTACATTTCAACGGATTCGGTCCGGTCCGGATCCCTTCATTTTGATAATTGGAACCGAACCTAACTCGAACCGTTCTAAACGGTTCCAATTGAATCAAGAACAGAAAAAATTGCCTTCAAAAAAAAAAAAAAACAGAAAAATAAATTTGGTTCGATCCATAAGAGATCCATCATATTCATACAGATCATACAAAATCATACAAAAGAGATCCATCATCGATCCATAAAAGCAGCCTGAATCACCTAATCTGACCATCATCGATCGATCAAACAGATCCATCATCGATCCATAAGAAATCATCATCAATCGATCAAACAAATCCTGTTTTGATCCATAAGAGATCATCATTGATCGATCAAAAAGATCCATCATCGATCCATAAGATCTCCTCGCCACAGATCCATCATCGATCAACATAAATCATCATCGATCGATCATCCATTATCCATCATCGATCAACAGAAATCATCCATCATCCAGAAATCATCGATCCATCATCGATCAACATCCATCATCGATCAAAATAAATCATCATCCATAGGGTCGTGAGGAAGGAGTAGATCTGAAGAGGAAGGCGCACTCCATCATCAATCTCCTCGCCACAGATCGGCGCACTCCATATAAGATAGTCCGAAGAGGAAGGAGTAGATCTAAAGAGGAAGGCGCACTCCATCATCAATCTCCTCGCCACAGATCGGCGCACTCCATAGGGTCGTGAGGGTCTTTGAGGAAGGAGTAGATCTGAAGAGGAGAAAGATGAGGGGGAGGCGGCCTGCGGTGTGGGGGAGGCGGCCTGTGGCTGCTCACTGCTCACTTCTCTTCTCCTCTAAAGACTTGAAGAGTAAAGGAGCTTTGCTAGGGTAGGGGTCGAAAGAGTAAAGGAGCTTTGCCTTTGTTAGACAGTTAGAGATTAGACTCTTAGTTGAGTTAATTAGATCCATATTTAGGTTTACAACTAATCTGATTTGAAACGGGTCCAACCCGGACCGTTTCGTTTTTAAAAATAGGAACCGGGACCGGATCGTTTTATAACGGATCCGGACCGTATCTAAAAACTCATAATTACAATCCGGACCATTTAGAGCAAAACGGTCCGGTTCGAGTTGAACACGCGGATTGTCGACCCGTTTGCCCACCCCTACTTGTACCTTGATACAGATAAATTCAGACTGCATTCAAATTCTACAGAATTTTCTATGTTCTCATGAGGATGAGACTTTAGGGCTTGGGCAATTCATATTATTCAGGTTATTTGCATATTTGTCAATCGTTCACAAAATGTGTAGCACCGGTACTTTTAATTTTTAATTTTTATGCAAATGTTCATTTATATATTATTGAGTTATATAAACAAACCTGGCGTCTTGAGTAGGTTAGATGCATGGCTGAATCGTAGATTCAGTAAAGCATTTCACAAGACACCTACCCCCATCCCCTAAGAAGACCACTAAGGCGGCCTCAAGCAATAAACTCCTGACTCCACTTCACACATTTCCTCTAGATGGGACTGCCTTTAGAGATAATACTAGGACTGCCTATAAATAAGGTTGATATTTTAAAGAAAAGGAAAGAATAAACTTTAGGACTGTTTTCAATTGAATCGACTTTTCTTATTAATTCCATTATGTAAGTCGTAATTATATCTTTCTACATAAAGCTAAGCTAGCTATCTACGTTGAAAGAATCTATCACAAGTAGTTTCGAAAGGATGTTTTAGTATGTAAGTATAAAATCAAGGTTTTTGAGTTCTTCCTCATCCTGTCAGTATAATCTTGCTAGCTTGTTCAAGATGATTGATTGCCTTACACTCTGACCAGCGAAGCGAACCACATACACCTATCATGTCATCTCTAGAATGGTGCATAGACTTAAATATCAAATTCCCAATGCAAAGATAAGCACAAGGAAATCATCCAAACAAATTCAGCATAAGAAACTCGTATGAAGACGCTGGCTTAAGTGTAGGAATCCAAGATGGAGGACTGACATTGCTTCCACAAGTTATTTAGTGAGTCTTATAAGTTATTGATTTATATGGGTTTTCTTTTGTGTTACATGAAAAATTTAGATATGGGATCTCATTGTAATACCGTCGTGTGTTTATTGATATTCATGATCATGATCATATTAACAAGAGGCTTGAGGCCTCACCCGCCCAGCATGCACGCCTTTCTTTTCTTTGTTTTTCTCCCAACTAATTTGCAGTTTGTTTGTGGCTTATAATAACTAACCTATATTAATAATCAGTGTTGCAGTTTTTCACGTCCCAAGTAATTTTCAATTTCCTGTTATGACCACACAGTGGATGTTATTTAATTCATATTTTTGTCAAAGTGAATGACTTCGAGTCGAAAGACCAGGCAGTTTTTTACGTTTTATATTTATTTTTTAACTTGAAGGGTATCTAATCTGACTGAGTTTGCTACAATAACTGTATGTTAGTGGAAGAGATCTTCTTTTACCAAGCCAAGATGATTCCACACGACTAAATGATTTGTTGTCCCATTGCCAAATTCGTAACTTCAAGCATAGCGGTCACCCACTTCTATTGGTAAAAAGTGCTAGCTTTCTTACAGGATACTTCTCATTATATGCTTCTCTCTCTCTATTTTTACATGTTTGTGTTGAAATTTTCAACATTAGCAAGGCATGGTTGTTTTGATGTTTCCGTATGCTTCTCTGCTTTATTATTTGTAATGTGACTCTTACTGCATCAAGCTTCCAATCCCAATATGCTACAAATTTAAGTCCTATAATCCAGAAGTTTGTGTAAAAAACATTGGATAAATCAGATGCGCATTCAATACAAGAAGTTGTTCGAGCTTTCTTTCAATTAGTATGACGTGCCCAACTGAAAAGGAAAAGAAGGCTAGGTTTCGATCATCATTGATCTGGAACTTTAGTCCCCAAAATGACATGCATATTCTTTTAGTGATTTCTAGCCGCTTACCGAATGCTGAAATTTGTCAAGAGTGATGTGCTTGTGAAAAAAAAATTGGATGCAGCTCTAAGGGGATGGGAATGTTGCTGAAATGATATGTAGCTAAACTATTCTGTACTGTCTCTGTGACTATTTAATACTAATGGTAGACTTAAATTTTCTAGCCCTATTTACATGAACTAGGAAGATGGCGTTGACTTGGTAACTGTTCATTAAAGGTGCTGGTTTTTATCGCCGCACAAGGAGCATGGATTACCTTTTGGATTTCATGCCACCAAACTATTCGGAGTTCCAAAAAGCATTTGAATTAATCAGGTAATTGATTCATCCTGATTAGGAGATTATACTTGATTGAGTCAGCATATTTCTGATCTCATTTGTCCTCATAACTACCTTAATTCATGGTCCTCAGATGTTTAACTAGCTGCTAGTCCTGTGATGCTTTCAACTTTAGAGGATGGAAGCATAGTGAGGGGCCTTGAAGGGATCCCGTGCAAGGGACCTGTTTTATTCGTCAGCTATCACATGTTGATGGGAATTGAATTGGGTCCGGTTATGTACCACTTTCTGGCTGAGAAAAACATTTTATTGTGGGGATTGTCACATTCGTTGCTTTTTGAAAAGGAAATTGAGCGTGATCTATTGGATCCATCTTCGGTCGACATTATCAGAATAATGGGCGCGGTTCCTGTCAAGCTTCTCTCAACAAAATCTCATGTCCTTTTGTACCCTGGAGGTGCACGTGAGGCTCTTCATCGAAAGGTAACCATCTACTAAATTTCCTCACATTTTCTTTTATTTCCTCAACATAATTATAATTTCTAGCTGAACCTATTTACACACAGATGCATGAATTGTTGGTTCCGCCTAAGGTTTCACCATTTTCTATCACAAAGCTGGAACTGAAAGGAAACTTATAAGTTAAGCTCACTCTAATCGATATAAAAGTGCAAACTGCGGACAAAATTAAGCGTACCCAGTTGTTTCGTTGTTCTATTTACAATTATTTGTAAATCTAGGCTGAACTTTCCAAAATCAACTAATACATCTTGAAAATTTTTATATTAATTTTTCTATCAGTCTATCAGACACTCTTATGATAGAAAGTGTACAACAATTTACATTGATTTTGAAATTCTATGAATAAGCATTTGTGGTGTAGTGGTTGATAGGTAAGCATACTTCTTTTTGCACTCCACTAGTGGATTATGTTGTTGAGTGATCTCATTATAAGAACTTTCTGGCTTTTCTTCTAAGGGGGGTTTTCTGTGGCTAAGTATCATATTGCTTGTTAAGTACTTTCTTCATAATGGTTATCTACATGCAGTATAATTACTAAGGCTGTATGCGCTAGCTTTGCAGAAAAAATTCACAAACAATTGAGCATGTGTCATAATATCTACAAATTTCTTGAGTGGTTTCTGGCCTTTTTGAAATATCTCCATGCTTTTGATTTTCCCTTGATGCAAGTTTTGATATGAACTTTAAAAGCACTGCATGATCGTATTCATTAATTTGGTTATAAGGACATCGTCTTTGCAGGGTTAGAGCACCCTTGTACACTAATATATAGGACAGAGCACTGGACTGTACCAAATTACCTACCTTGGGGAGTGAATCTTGCATATCTATACTGTAATCGGTTTGCTGAACTTATGGTTCATAAGCCTGGTGAAGGACTAGCTCTAAGCCTCTTGGCCACACTGCTTTCACCTTTGGTAACTTTCCATATAATGTTGAGCCATTTATTTGCTCAAACGTTTTTGTTAATGTTGTTGGTAGTGATCACTAGATATAACATTTTGCAGATCAAGATGGGCATTTTCAAAGTTTGTTGAAAGCTATATCAGATGGAAACTCCTCATGAATAAGTACAAGATGATACCGAAGCATAACTTCTCATGAGAAATATCTACTTGCTTACTCTCAACAGTGCTGGAGGAATTTTACAACAGAGTAGAATAAGGAAGCATTATTTTAAAGAAAGCAAAGAGTTTTAGCTTCTGCAGAGATGGAGTGATGGTCGAAGGTGATGCTACTCCTGTAGAAACCGATTTGGTGATTCTTGCCACAGGATATAAAGGTGATGAAAAGCTCAAGAACATCTTTGCATCATCAACCTTTCAAAACTGCATTATGGGGTTGCCCACCAACACAATTCCGCTGTATAGGTATCATACATCTCGCATTTCATCAGTTTACTAGTAAGGGTGTGAGAAGATGAACTCAATAGGCCACACAGTGTGGAGAGAAATAACACTAACGCCTGAACTAAATAATATGAATTAATTCATGTGTTTCTTATTGTTGCGGAAAATGTGTACATCCACGAATCCCACAGGTAGTAGTGATTGGATACTCGGAGAGTCTTGCGAATTTGCATACTTCAGAAATGAGATGTAGATGGCTAGCCCATCTTCTTGAGGGGACATTCAAATTGCCCAGCATAAAAGAGATGGAAGATGATGCACTCAAGTGGGAGAAGTTCTTGAAGCAATATACCAGCCCATACTATAAAAGAGCTTGTATTGGTATCCTTAAAATATGGTACAATGATCTTCTCTGCAAGGATATAGGATGCAATCCCAAAAGAAAGAAGGAATTTTTTGCAGAGTTGTTTGAACCTTAAGGATCTATGGATTACAAAGTCCTATCCCATTAGCCTCTTTTAGTTGTTTACTGCTTCAACTGAAATAAATGTAGTCTGATCTTTATTATTTGATAGATTTTGTTACTCGATGTAATACATTACTTTATTACAGTACTATGCCTCGCCGTTCATGGAAATGTTCAAGTGTTTGGCACATTTAGGTTTTTATTTTCTAGAAATAAAACTGATAAGATGTTATAAAAAGTCATTTGATAGCACTTGATGAGTGTTAGAAAAAAAAAAGGGCATTGAGAAACGCTATAGAAACTAATACAATAACATTTGTTAAATGCTACGTGAGGGAAGACAATAGCGTTTCAGTGGTAACTATACAATAGCGTTTTTTAAATGTTGTCACAAGCTAAACAATAGCACTTTTTAAACGCTATTATAGGTTTAACCATAGCATTTCTAAAACGCTATTACAAGATAAACAATAAATAGTCTACTTACAATAGCATTTCTAAAACGCTATAAATAACCCTGTATCTATTATAGCTTCGGCAGACACTGCGTTTTCTAAAACGCTATGATATCCCACAATAGCGTTTTTGAAACGCTATGAATAAGCATTTGTGGTGTAGTGAAATGAAGAGGGAAGAGGACAAATTGAAGCAGGGATAGAAACAGTGGTCCGGCTGGGTGATGGAGAGACGGTTGCTGGTCAAAGAAGAAATTGGGACAAGTTGTGTTGTGGTGACTGATGGTTTGAGCTGTCCGGCTGAGGAGATCAGTCCGGTTGAGAGGTGAGCGGAAAGGAAAATGTTGACGGAAAAAGTTTGGCCATGAGAGGTGATAGAGACATTTGAGCTGTCCGACTACTGGTAGAGATGAAATGATGGGCTGCCAGCTAGAGTATGACAGAGAGCAAACGAGCTATCCGGCTAAGATGAAAATTCCAGTGAGAGGAAGAATTTGGTGGAGAGTGTTCTCCTTTGTGTCGAGATTGGCTGGTCCAAACCAGATATGTGCGTGGCTGGATGGTGCAGAGATGTTCGACTAAGAGAGGCGATCAGAGTATAAGATTCAGGCGAGATTCGACCAGAAATCATGGAGATGGTGTGGTGCCTTTGAAGGTGTACCGGTGCAGGCCCTGCTGAAGGCACTGAATTGACGACTCTATCGTCCACTTTCTGACCTTGTTTGCAATGACCACCAACACTGCAAATGAAGTCATAGTGGCCCCTTGTAGGGATGTTGATGGTGTAATTCCATGTGGTATACTCGGCGGTTTAAAGGAGACTTGTACTGTCCAATGCAAGAGTTGGGGAATCTAAAGGATAAAAGAGGTAGATATAGGGGTCTCTCCAAACAACAGATTGCCATGACCTTCACACTGTTTTATACCGCATGTGATTGTGCACTAACAGTGACAAGATGAATAGCAAAATATGACTTGGTAGATCTCAACATTCACCCATGGAAGATCACAAAATGATGAAGCAGAAACATAGCAAAGAAGAAAACACAACATCGAAAGTAAAATTGCGAGACTCGCTAATGGTTATCCTTGTGAAAAAAAGTTACAAATTTGATGAAAAAGTAAAAGCTGCATTGAAGAAATTTGAGGAAGATGTCAAAGAAGAAAAAGGAAATAAAAAGATCTTGGCGGAAGGCTACATGGTTTTTACTTCAGGGAAGAAAAAGAAACCTAGGGAGGAAGAGGCTTCTTTGAGAAGAAGATTTCTTCTATGGGCCTTTTTGGTTCAGGGCTATGATACCATAATAAGTTTAGAACAAGAACAAGAACTTTTATTGATTTGATACCTCAAAGGGTGTTTTTTTTTTTTTGGTTTTTGTTTTAAGTGTTTAGAAGCTAACTTCTAACTAGAACAAGCTTCTGAATTAACTGTTTGTTTTGCTTCTGAATATGCTGCTGATTAGAAGCTGTAAAATTAAAAAGGTGTTTGTTTTTAGGTACTGAATGGGAACTGTTTGACAATTTTGCCCCACTGAGCTGAAAAAATTTATGACATAAATATTGTGCTTAAAATTATACCCAATAATTAGTCAAATACTAGAGAATGTTACAGTACCCTTCATTATAAGAATATCGAAACATGAGAGGGAAAGTTGGAGAGATGTAGAAAAACTTGAAAATACAGAGAAAAGAAAAACAAAGATATAGGAGATAAAGGAGATAAGTTTCTTACCAAGTTCTTGTGAATGTCGGTAGAACCACAATACTTGGTGAAGAAGTTGAAGGCATGCCGTCAAAATTTAGCCCTACTTATTTTTAAGAAGATGGGGGCAACAATTATCATTACAAAATTATTTTAATATTATTATTAGAATAATTTTTTACTCAGCACTCAGTGCTAACTGATCAACACCTCCCAGTTGCTCACTCCAATCAGAAGTAGAACTTCTGATCAGAACTAAAAATAAACACTCTAAACAAGGTGATCCACTTCTTATTAAGACTTCTGACTTCATTCAGATGCAAAAACAAACGCCCTCTTACAAGAAACCCAAGATGGGTTTGTATAACCTAAACTAGAAATACATTTAGAAACAACTACAAATCATATCAAATAAAATAAATCTATAATAGAAGAATATCCTAACAAATATTATGCTAGGATATGATTAGATACTTCATATCTTGTATGTGGATTTATTCTTGGCTGCTGATATAATCATGTATGCAGACTGATTCTTGGCTGGAGATACAATCATGTATTTGGACTGATTCTGGGTGAATCAATCTTGAACTTGGGTTTGGCTATGTTGAGTGCAAGCCCTAAATACTCTAACATTCAAAACTACATGCTACATAATGAAAACTTGAAAATTTACATGAGAGGGAAAGTTAAAGAGATGAATAAAAACTTGAAATATATAGAGAAATAAAATAAAGATGAAGGAGAGAAACGATATAAGTTTCTTACTGTTGAAGAGTCCTTGTGAACAGGGGTGGATCCACTGACCCCCTTAGGTTTTGTAAAAATTTCATTAAAGTAGTTAGAATTTCACTATTTCATATTGCTCCCCTTAAAGTAGTTAAAATTTATATTGCCCTCCTTGAAATTTCATATTGCCCTCTCTTATAAAGAAAACATCACAGATCTGAGCCTCTTGCGTTTGCATGAACGTCTTGCGATATCTTCTTCGGTTCTTTTCCATCTCCGTGTTGCGAAATAAGTGAGTTTGTTTGATGTTCTTGTCTTTCCATCTCTGTCTTGTTGATTTTATGCCATAGTCTTGCATCTTGTTGATTTTTAATTGATTTTATGCATTCACTTAGTACCCACAACGCTTTGTACAATTTGCGACATGCTATACTGACTTGTTTGATAAATCAACAATTAAAGATATCTTTTAAATATAAAAAATAACCCCTTTTGACACATTCTTGGGTTATAGTGTAGGGGCAAAAGAATAAGCATGTCTATGTGGACATGAATAGGCCTACTTAGTGATGTGAGGTCGAATAGCGAGTTCTTGAAGTTGACAGGAATTAGCAATCTTGCTAATAAGATGGTAAAAACAAAAAAAAAAAAAACATTTTGTATCCTTTGATCTATAGGCTTATTACTTTAGCATTAATATTACCAGTTGCAAATGTCAGTGTCGAAAGAGTTTTTTCTGCTATGAAGATTGTTAAGAATCGATTACGTAATCACATGGGAGATCAATGGATGGCAGATAGTTTGATTACATATGTTGAGAAAGATATATTTAATGGCATCGATGATAGGGATGGCAACGGGGCGGATTTGAGCAAATCCATCCCCGCCCCGCGAGGGATTTCGGGTCCCCGAAACCGCCCCGCATATCCGTTTATCATTTTTTTTTAAACCATCCCCGACCCGGACAGATAGGCGGATATCCGCCCCGCCCATTTAACCCGAAAAAAAAAAACAGATCTTAGGATCTGGAAAAAAAAAAAAAAACAGATCTCAGATCTTTAAAAAAAAAAAAATCTCAGATCCACCAGGAAGCATGATGTGTATTATAACAAGATTGTTTTGCCAGATCTAACTACAGAAATTATAACAAAAATTACAAAATACAAGCATCCATCCAAAAATTATAAAAAAATTACAGAAATTACAATGAATCCATACGAAAATTAAAACAAACAAATTACAATGATCTTGATCTGGAAATTAAAAAAAATTACAGAAATTACAAAGATATCTTGATCTGGAAATTAAAAAAAAAAAGAAATTCGATCTCAAGATATCAGATCTGAGATCTGAGACCTTGATCTGAAATCTTGATCTTGATCTGAGATCTTGATTTCAGATATGAGATCTCGATTTCAGATCTGAGATCTTGATTTCAGATCTTGATCTCAGATCTGAGAAGAAGGGAGTTGGGCGAGAGAGAAGAAAGGAGGGTCGTCCTTTGCCACCCTTCGCTGTAAGAGAGAAGAAGGGAGGGTTGCTCGCGGCCTTCGCTGTTTTGAGAGAGAAGGGACGACCTTCGCTGTGACGAAGGACTGGAGACGAGAGAGAGAGAGAGGTGTAGGAGCAAGACTGGAGACGAGAGAGAGATGGGAGTTGGTCTCTCTGCTTTTGCTCCTCTGTTTGTGAGGAAAAAATGAAGTGAGTGATTGAGAGAGAGAGGTGAGAGGCAGTAGGCAGAGATGTAGGTTGTTTTTTTTTTTTTTAGCATTTAAAGGGTTGAGGGTATTTTTGTAATATCAACATTTAAACGGGTATCCGCGGGGCGGATATGGCCAAATCCGTATCCGCTCCGAATATTTAATGGATGTTTTTTGGATATCCGTATCCGCCCCAAAATCCGTTTAGGCATATCCAAAATCGCCCCAAACGGATTGGGTGGGGCGGATATCCGTGAAAATCCGCCCCACTGCCATCCCTAAACTGTGGTCAGCACTTCCCTATTGCTTACTCCAATCAGAAGTTGAACTTCTGATCAGAACTAAAAACAAATATTCTAAACAAGGTGTCTCACTTCTTTTTAAGATTTCTGACTCTATTCAGAAGCAAAGACAAATGCCCTCTAAAAACAAGTGTAGAAATACTTTCAAAGAATGCCAGACTTTTGACAGATGGTATCACAATTCCATGGTGAGTTCTTTTAAGAAAAACCTTATATGGCCATTTAAAAAAAATTCTAGAACCATGATGGTGAGATTTTGTGTAGTTAAAGCCACCTTGGTAGTCTCGTCTCATTTTCAAATGACATGTAGTTAAAAATGCAATAAGTTTTTTTTTTTTTTGTAGCGATTACATTGCACTATAATAAAATAAAAATTGTTATATTGCAATGATTACATTCCACTATTTGGTGCGATGGATAATAACCAGGACATATTCCCTTATATTTACTAATCAAAAATTGAGATACCACTCAAATTAATAAAAATTCCCTAATTCTAGAGAGCCGGGCCGGCCCATCACCATCCATCATCCTAGAGATGGAACCATAAAGCTCTCTAGCAAGGCTCATAAAAATTAGACTCACTCATAAAGCTCCGACTTACTCTTTTTGGACCTATGAAGACTCGCTTTCGCTACGGCTTCGGTGGGTTCCCTTAACCAAGCCACTTCCTATGAGTCGCCGGCTCATTCTTCAATAGGCACGCGGTCAGAGCCCAGGCTTCTCCCACTGCAGCTTCAAATACAGTATCAGGAAGTACCGCTTGTGGAACCTCAATATCCACGAGTTTATTAGCTAAATGGCAATTGGCACATACAATACGCCCAGTTGCTTCTTGTGGATTTTCATAACTCTGTTGTGCAAAAAAAGGATATGCGTGTGAAATAGATGTCCAAGTTATTACATATATCAACATCATGATCGATATAGAAATGGATCAAGTCATCTGCTCCTTTACCCATGAAAAGATATTTCTATTTTGCATAGTCCAATCATTCATCACTGAGAATTTCTACAATAAATTTGGTAGGTTGCTACTATTGTTTCCTATCCACGATTATGCTATTTTACTGGAAGAAGTTCACTGGAATATAGTAAAAATCCCCAGGATGAGTAGAAACATAAAGAGTGAGTAAGATTTTTACTAATTTGTTTATGTCTGAAGTAAGAAACATTCGAATTGGATTCATATCAGTGGATCTCTCTTTAGTCATTCATTGAGTGATAAATCACTACAAGTGAGGGAGATAGACGATTTAAATAACGAAAGATCCAATATTTAAAAATGGTATCCAGAATGACTGGAAAAGTGGAAACAAGACCAGATATAATTTGATCATTATGATAAAATCCAAAATCCTTGTAGACAAAACCAATCATTAGTTCCCAACCATGGGGCGAGTGGAATCCAATACATAAATCAGTTAACAAAATAATAGAAAAAGCTTTTAAAGAACTCTAAATAAAAAGAATCAAATCACACCATCTCTATAATAGGTAAATGCCTCTTTTTTCCCAGAAGTTGTCGGAAAACAAAAAAACACACACACCACCACTACTTCTCTCTCCCTCTTTTCTCATCTCTTTTCCATCAAGCACCACCACTGCTGCTGACCTCACCACATCGCCCCACCACCGCTGGGTACAACACCTCGCCTCGCCACAGGTGGCCTCACCATATCGTCCCGCCCACACCACCTCGCCCTACCCCCGCGCCTTTCCTATTTTCTTCTTCATCTTGTCATTTTTTCCTCTTCTTTCTCTCCTCCCATCTTCTCTTCTTATCCTCTATTATCAGGAACAACCCTCACCCGCCGCAGGTTGCACCACCCCTCCCCGCCCCGTCTTCTCCAATCTTCATTTTCATTGTTGCTGCTTTGTCCCTGTTGTTCCTAAGAAGATATGAGAGAAGAGGTTTGGTTGGCCAACGTGGCGAGGCGATGCGGGGCGTGTGGTGTTGTTGTTGTTTCAGAGATAGTCAGATGAGGGAGATAAATTTTGAGATTTGAGGGTTTATATTGATGGTGTCCAAAAAGTAGGGGTAGTGATTTCCTTCAGCATAAATGGTGGTGTCAAAAAGTCGAAAGCTACTCATATATGAGCAAACAAATTCCTTGCTGAAGTTTTTTAGGTCTTTTACAATTACCAAAACACCCTCATACATGCAACATGTATATATACATATGCACACACACTAGGGTATTTAGCACTACTTCATAGTGGCAACTATTTTATCATTGTTTGTCTTTTGCAATGCTTTTCATGACTTTTACCAGGCAAATCTTCGGTATTTACCAAGCATGTTAGGCGTCAATGCACAACCTATGCATGGTTATACTTGGTGAATGTCACCAGGATACCCTGCATTCTTTCTTTCATCCCCTCTTATTCTTCATTATTTCTTTATTTCTTTCTTCTTCTTCACTTTTCTTCCTCTTCTCATATCTTCTTCTTCTTTTTCTTCTTTTTTTCAATAACAACAACATGGAGGGATGAAGCAACAAGAACCACCATGCCTCGCCCTGGCCGCCAACCACACAACCCCTCCCCCGTCATCTGTTTCATTAATTTTTGTATAGAGACATTTGACGACGTGCAGTGAATGTCGTGGGATCTGATTAACAATATGCATGCACGTTGTCGAATGTCTGTTATTTTCCTCAGTCGTAGCAGATCTTGCGAATGGGAAACTTGGCTTGTAGGGCTCTGTGGTTGGGCAAAAAAATCCGCCGTCTAATTTTTTTGCCCAAACTCAGAGGTCCCTGCGAGCCTAAGTCTCTCATTCGCAGGATCCGCTACGATTGAGAAAAAAGAAAAAAAATTGAGATATTTAATGAAGTGTAATGTCTGTCGTTATTCAAGTCTCACGACATTCATTGCACGTCGCTGAATGTCTTTGTAGAATTATAATAAAAAAATTAATGAAACAAAGGACGAGGAGGGGTTGTGCGATTGGCGGCGGGGGTAAGGCGCAGTGCTTGTTGCTCCGTCCTTTCCTATTGTTGTTTCTAAGAAAAGAGGAGAGAAGAAGAAGAAGACGAAGATTAGAAGATGAAGATAGAAGAATGAGATGAAGATAAAATAAAGGGGTGTGGTCGGTGGGCGGGGGAGGGGGTAGTCAAGAAGGCGCGGCTGGCAGTGCGGTGATGGTGTTGTTCCTAAGAGAGAAAAAATGGTTAGAGTAAGGAGATAAATTTTTGAATTTAAATTTATATTGGTGTGTCCTTCAACACATGGTGGGGTGATTCTGAAAGTTGGGGTGGTGGTGTCAAGAAAAGAAGCCTTTTCCAAAGCAGGGGTTGGTGTGGTGTTCACTTCCATACTTCAATTCCCACGTTCTCCTTTCCGTGCTCAATTTGTCTCTCCAAATCAACTCTTTAAAAACAATGAACCAGCAAGCGAAGCTGTTTAATTGAGAAACTACAGTAGAAGGCGTTTCGTCATTTCTCTTGCAACCAGGTGCAAACACGAAAGAAAGGTACATCTATCTGAGCCCCATTCTCCAATCCGATATTTCTTTGCTTGTAATGTGATTATATGTATTCGAAGTACACAGAAAACCCAGGCCAAAAAACCAATACCCATTCACCAATAGAGCATAATCTCTAACAATTTCCATTTGTTACACACATTGAATTACATACCAGAAGCAAAGCAATTTTCAAACAGTAAATAAATTACACCTTAGAGAAATAAACATAAGATTTCCCTTGGATTGGGAAGTTCACCAAATGGTCAATTCATAAATAGTTATTCCCCAAACTTAAATAAAAAGTATCAAAGCATCACCCCGAAGACAATAGGCGATTGAAACCAATTATTCTGAGGTCAGTGACCTTACTGAAATAACACAACCATATATATGTAAATGCACAGAGGGTTTCAGGAAAAACATATTTCTGAATAGCTATTGAACCTGTATTTGTACAGAGAGAGTTACAATCAAAGTACAACACAATCTCCTTGAAAGAAGGAGAGCTGGAAACAGAAACAATCAGATCCTAACTAATTCAAGTACAACAGATGACCATACAAATAGGAACAACCAAAGACTAGTTCAACAGAGATATCCGTTGGCTTCTATCATGCCCCCTCAAGATGGACGGCAGTTGCGAAGTCCAATATTGTCTTTGAGTAAGCAAAAACGTTGGCGCGACAAGGACTTGGTCAGGGCGTCAGCAAGGTGATCATTTGAAGACACATGAGATATTCGCAAAGCCCCTGATTGCACACGTTACCGAATGAAGTGAAAATCTATGGCAACATGTTTCATTCGAGAATGAAACACAAGATTTGAACATAACTGAGTGGCACCTATATTGTCACAATAGACAACCGGTGCATGATTGACTGAGCAATGAAGATCAGATAAAAGAGAGCAAATCCAGCTGATCTCTACAGCCGTGTCTGCCACTAATCGGTATTCCACCTCGGTGGAGGACCTTGCGATAGTTTGTTGCTTCTTGGATGACCAAGAAATCAGATTACGACCTAGATACACAATATGAGCACTGGTTGAAGAAAAATCATCTTTGTTCCCCCCTAGTCTGCATCAGAATAAGCATGAACTGTGGGAGGGGAATGACGGTGAAGAAGCAGACCTTCATTTAAAGTCCCATTCAGGTAGCGCAGGAGGCGTTTCACGAACTGCTAGTGCACATCAGTAGGTTTATGCATAAACTGCGATAATTTATTGACAACAAAACACACATCAGGCCGAGTCAGGGAGAGGTATTGAAGACTCCCTACAGTAGCACGATATTCAAAAGGATCAGCTAAAGGACTTCCCATGGCCAACGTGAGAGAACAACCAGGTGGTAGTGGCGTGGAGGTTGGTTTTGCATGCGTCATGTTGGTCCGATGGAGAAGATTCTGAATATAACGTTTTTTATTCAACAACAATCCCTGAGAATGTGACTGTACTTCCACACCCAAAAAATAAGCTAGAAGACTAAGGTCCTTTAATGAGAACCGGTGAGCCAAGGAGGCAATAAACGGATTGACAACAGCTTCATCATCCCCTGTGACAATGATGTCATCAACATAAACTAACAAATAAATAAGATGGGAATCATGCCTGAATATGAACAATGATGTATCGGCTAAGGAATTGTGAAAGCCCGATGATAACAAGAAGGTCCGCAATTCATGGTACCACGCCCATGGCGCTTGTTTGAGCCCGTAGATAGCTTTTCTCAGCTTGCAAACATAATTGGGATTGGCATGATCTAGGAAACCCGGAGGTTGGGCCATATACACGTCTTCAGTGAGGGTTCCCTGAAGGAATGCATTATTGATGTCAAGCTGTCGCAGCTTCCAGCCTCTGCTCACAGCAATGCTAAGAACAAGCCTGACCATTGTGGATTTGACTACAGGGCTAAAAGTTTCATGATAATCAAGGCCAGGTCTCTGATAAAATCCTTTGGCCACTAACCTGGCCTTGTATCTGGCAATGGACCCATCAGAATTCATTTTAATCCGGAAGATCCATTTACACCCCACCACATTGGAATCGGACATGGGAGGTACCAAATACAAAGTTTCATTCCGAATTAAAGCTGTGTACCCATCACTCATGGATGCACGCCAATTTGGATCTTTCAATGCTTGCGTGACAGTTGTAGGTTCAGTAGGCAGTGGTTTGGAGGTGAGTATGGAAAGTGAGTTTTTGAGTAGGCTTATGTATGTGGTTCTTTGATCTGGTGGTCATAGGATGGATTGAAGTGGGTGGGGGTGGCAGAGTGGGAGGAGGATTTTGAGAGGGCGATGGGTTGGTTTGTAGAGGAAGAGAAGGTATGGAAGTGGAGGTGGTTGTGTGTGATGATGTATCCGAGTCAGAAGTTCTTACCGGGGAGAGTAAAGGATCGACTGCAGGGGGAGACATTCGGTTGTGAAGATGCTCCTCAGGTTGGGCCACAGAGGCGTGATGAGTGAGAGGGCCGAGATAATTCCACGGTGAGGTGAGGAGGAGGCCACGTGTCAACAGAGTCAGAGGAAGACGTGGACTGTTTTGTGAGATGAGAAGTGTAAGGAAAGATGGATTCTTCAAAAGACACATGGCGAGACACAAAGATTTTGGAAGAGGTGGGCTCAAAACACAAGTATGCACTTTGGGATAAGGAATATCCCAGGAAAATACACGGATTGGACCGTGGATCAAGCTTGTGGGCTGTATATGGACGCATCCAAGGATAGCATAACAGCCAAAAGTGCGCAGTTTCTCATAATTGGGTGCATGGTGAAAAATGTTTTCATATGGTGAACAGTTTTTTTCCAAAGAAGTAGGCATCCTATTTATTAAATAAACTGTCGTTGAAAAATCATAAGACCATAACTTGCGGGGTAAAGATGAGTGAGTTAAAAGAGAGAGGCCTATTTCAATGATGTGCCTATGACGACGCTCAACAAAGCCATTGTGTTCTGGTGTGTGTGGAGGAGTTGTGAGATGTGAGACTCCATTAACGACAATAAAATCTTTGAATATAGAGTTATGATTTTGTTTTTGAAATTTTTTCTACAATGGCTTTGAAACGTATAAACACTTCCTTGACCTCAGATTTTTTCTTTAATGGATAAAACCATTTATACTTTGTGAAGTGATCCACAAAGATTAGATATTATTTAAATCCATCAATAGAAAATAAGGGAGAGGTCCACACATCTGAGAAGATGATTTCCAAAGGATTATGAGAAACAAGTGAAGTAGTTGAAAAAGGCAATTTGTGACTTTTATTACACTGGCATGCATTGCATACAAATTCATGAGAAAAAGATTGGGAATTTAACTTATGCTTGGAGACAATATTTTTGAGAATTGGAAGTGCAGGGTGGCCTAATCTAAAGTGCCAATTTATTGGTGCTATTTTCAGACTAGAGAAGACAGTAGGAGTGACGGAGAAGGATGCGAAGCCAGGCCACTCATACACGCCATATTTGGGTTCACCTTGAGCTCGAACTTCCCCCATGAGTAGATCCTTCACAAGAAAACACCACGGTAAGAATTCAATAGACACATTATTGGCAACACAAAATTGATAAATGGAGATTAAATTTCTTTTAATTTCAGGGACACAATGTGTCACGCCCCGACCCGCCACGGGAATCGCAGCGTGAACTACCACGTACACAGGCGGATCGTAACCGGCCACAACATGAATAAGCAACAAGTTCTAAAGTCTAAATCACACCGTGTCTCTAAAGATATGTTTCTAAGTTCAAGCAACAACACAAACATTTCAGATTCAACAATAACTACCAGTTTACGATATATGCCGATCATTACACACGATTCAAACATCGTACATATCAAGCAATGGAAATAAAACAATCTCATAATTCTTCCTAGTCTCCTAGGTATAACAATCAAGTTGAAATCAGAAATCCTGTAAAATCCTGTATAAGTGTCTCATATCGTAGGCATCCGCATACCCTACGAATGTGTCTCACCCAGACACATCCCACAACGTGCACCAGTACCACTTCGGGCTTGTTTGTATCCTAATGGGGTGCCATCTGCCAGGATACAAACTCAAACGTCCCGAACGACTGGCCTAACACGGCCAACCTAACATAATCAAGATCAAGCGCGCTGGGAGGGAAAGCGAGTAATCTCCAAAGCACGTCCTCCGAGACTCGTCCTACTGCACTCTATAATGGCAAGTGCGTGCGGGAGCTCACCGCACCTCAGCAAGCTTGCCACGTGCAATAGCGTCCACAATGTCAGGTGCGAGTCATCTCAAGCACCGTCCAACTCTCGATGCGAGCAAGCTCCTAAGCATCGGCACAACAGGCATTATAGCGGGGTAAAGACACTTATACTACTATCCACATGCACAAATGACGAGTCGGTGCATAACCAAAGGCACAGACATGCAATCATAAACAATTCGGCAATTTTATAAAATCACGACTATGCCAGGGTCCCAACATGACCCAAATCACCACAATAAATTTATTCGAGTCGATTGTCATACATGCTCAAGACTCGAAAAATCCACGGTAAAACATGATAGGCTATGCAAACTCAAAAACAAAGCATACAAGTCTCATGTCATTACACCAAAGCCTAATCACACCAAAATTATCATTCGACTTCATTCAAGTATAACATGCTTTCCGAAAAATCAAGGCATAATTCATTCACACATAACTAACACAATCCTCGAAATATCGGAAAACTACGAATTCCGGATTTTGATTCAATTACACCCAATTGACGGTATAATGTAAAAATTCAATTTAGATTTTCAAATAATTATTTTCTCAAAATAACATTATAATTCTACTCACCTGGCGGAATGGATTTTCAAAACCCAATTCCTATCGGTCGAAGCTCCAAACACGCAAAATCACAAATGCGAGACCACGAAAATTCTAAAACTGCAAGGCGGACTCGAAAATCAGTAAACTAGCCGAAAACTGAAATAAATAAATAAATACAATCGGCGCGCGACGGAAAGAAAAACTTACAGGCACTAAAAAATTCGGCAACCACCCCGCCGAAACCCAAAGTGGGGCGAAAACGCGCCGAAACCCTCCCTACACCGGTCTGATCGCTACCAAACTGCACAACAGCACGTAAAAGGGTCTAAGGACACTCAGAGTCACGAAATTGAGGCTCACCCACGCACCCAAAGCCCGAATTCACGCCAAGGAACCCTCCAAACAAAAATGCACCCTGATTTTTTTTTTGAAAAATTTTTGGCCAACCCCAAAACAGTCTTGCATGTCGGTTCTAAGGGCTCCCAAGGACGCCACCAAGGCCCCAACACGGCTGATCGGAGTTATGAACACCGATCAAACCCCAATCCAAATGAAAACTGATTTTTTTTTTTTTTCGAAACAAACCAACAAATAAATAAAGAGGGGAAAGGGGAGAGAACGAACCGAGGAGGAGGTGAGATTGGGGAAGAAAAACCCACAAAACCACCGAAATCAGCTGGAGAAATGGCGAGGAGGTCGTCGCGTCTCTCGCTGGAACGAACAGAAGAAGAGAAAAAAAGGAAAGAAGAAAAGAGAGAAGAAGAAAAAAAAGGGGAGGGGTCGTTTTGTTTTAAAGGGGTGGGTGGCTATGTGCCCCCACCACCTTTGCTGAGTACACCCCGCCCTTTAAAAATCTTTTTTTTTTTTTTTTTTTTTAAACCGCAGGTCTCACACAATGCACATCAGTGAGATTAAAAGAGTGAGTAGACGATGAGAGTTTAGTGGACCCCGTGTGGGTAATACGAAGTCCTTGAGCCAGATTGTTGAGGTCAGCAGTGATGTGGTGAGAAGCTCCACTGTCTAGCAGCCACGAATTGTTGGGTGGGGCAGTGTCAGCAGCCATGTGGGCTTGTGGTGGGCCTAAAGGACAATGGTTGTTGTTGTTGCCTTGAGGAACCATTTTGAAAGATGGGCATCTCTTGGCCGTGTGGCCCTGAATGCCACAGACTTGACAGTGGCCCAAATAAGGCCTAGGTGGCGGCCTGTTGTTTGAGAATGAGGGAGTATTGTTCTGCCCTGGATGCCGGTTTGAAGATTGATAATTGGAACGCGAATTTGATGACGTGTTGGTGCCGTTGGGGGAAGAACGCCAGTTGTTTTGGTTGGATGGCCTGTTGGTTCTAGCGGTAGGATGAGCTGTTGGGGAAAAGTGAGTGGGGACTTTGTTGGTGGCCTGGAGTGCTGCTTCAAAGTTGAGAAGCTTTTCATTAAGCCCTTTAAATGTGATGGCAATGTCCCTGGCTTGAACTGCACGAGCCAGTTCCCGGTAGTCTTCTCCAAGTTCCCCTAATATTTTGTCAGTGATATCCTCACTGTCAATCGGTGCTCCAAGAACAACTAGTTCATCAGCTTTAGATTTTACTGACTGTAAAAATTCAGTAACGCTGAGGGATCCTTTGGTGAGAGCCTTAAAGCTTGCTTTGGCCTGTTTGATGCGGCCCCTGGAAGGGGTGGCATAGGTGTTGTTGAGAATGGTCCATGCTTCGCGAGAGGTGGATGCTCGGGAGATGAATGGAACGATGGTAGGTCCAATGGATCCAACTAATGCATTGAGGATCAATTGATCATGGCGTACCCAAGCATGATACGCAGGATTTGGTGTTGACTCTGTAGTTGTGTCGGTGGTAGTGGTCAGCATCTGTGGTGGGCATGGTTTTGTTCCATCGATATACCCTTGTAGGTCATATCCAATGAAGAGGGTCTGGAACTGTAATTTCCAGGACATGAAGTTGTTGTTTAGCTTGATAGCTGTTTGGGCTGTGACATTAATGGTCACTAGAGGAATATCATTGTGGCGGGTGGGGGGAATGTTTGTGGTGTTGCTCATGGTGACTGACTGAGAAAAATTATTGTGGAAGATGCTCTGATACCATGTAAATGCACAGAGGGTTTCAGGAAAAACATATTTCTGAATAGCTATTGAACCTGTATTTGTACAGAGAGAGTTACAATCAAAGTACAACACAATCTCCTTGAAAGAAGGAGAGCTGGGAAACAGAAACAATCAGATCCTAACTAATTCAAGTATAACAGATGACCATACAAATAGGAACAACCAAAGACTAGTTCAACAGAGATATCCGTTGGCTTCTATCAATATATGCTTGAATGAGTATCTGGCTCAGAACACAAATCTCCTGTTCGTCAACATATATTTCAACACGATTTTCGCTTGCCTTAGACCGTCCCTACAAGGAAAATAGACAGTATCAGGATTAGTATTTCATTTTATTGTTATTAAAGTTGTTTGTATAAATTTTGCATGTTGTATTAGTTTTCAAGTTTTGGACTTGAGTCTGTCTTCTTATCTGGTTGATTCACAAATGACAAATTCCAAGGAAGAAGATAAAGCTCGGTTTTGAGTTCCTTGTATAGATAATTTCACTATAACAATTTAATACCTTCTAAAACATTTCAAACAACTTTCTGAAGCTATCTACAATATAAAAGAAACTTCTACACCTGGAATTAGCTCAACTCAATCGATTGGTACTTGGTAGCCCCTGGGCTGGGATTTATGCCGTTGAATGCTCATGTCCTATCACAAAAGCTCAATGGGCTACTGTGGCTAACATAACATGCAAGGATTCATGTATATCTCGAAAATGTAAAAGATGAAAAAGTAAAACCATTTTTGTCCTACCCAAACAAACATCGCCACATTGGAACCACACCAATTTTAAACAAAGAATCCCCATAAATTGATTTTGAAAAAATGGAAAACAGATAGTTAGGATCATCACGTTCTGTTTCTTTCAATCTTTCATGAAAGCTGCAAGGACTTGTCTGTATCAACTCTAATAAACCATTAGAGTGACCTCTGTTTTATAGGACTTCTCTGTATTGTTGCTTATTAATGATGAAGCTAGGGGTTGGGAATCTTGAAACTGATCTCAGTTGTCTATGGTACAAGGTTTAAAAAATTCTTAATCAGAAAGTGAGGCGTGGAGCTTTCACGAGGCATGAGGCGTAAGCCTCATGCAATCAGTGTAAGGTTTAATATAACAATATTTGGTTCAATCAGTGTATGGTTTATTAACAATCTTTTGGATCGAATGATATTGATTTAATTCATTGTTGAAACATTACGCCTCAGTTCGTTAACCATAAGCCTCGCACTGAGGCGAGCCTTAAATCATAGCCTCACAACGTTTTTTTTAAACCATGGATACAAGTTAGCGTTATCAAATATGGAGAGGTAGAAGGTAGCGCATGTCAGTTTTTTACTAGATTAAGAGGCAAAAGCAACTACTATTTTCATTTATAAAGTAAAATGTTTGAATTCTTGGAAGATTAACTAGAAAGAAGTAGTATGTCACTGACCTTGAAGTGGATAAACATTGAGTTGAAACCGGTCCCTTCTTCTAGATTGTTGCATGTCTTGCATCTGTTCGTTGAACTCAGTTAATGGCTCCAGCAGGTCTACTTTATAGAGGGTATGTAAGTGCTCAAGTCCGCTGAATTTCTGCAAGCGATGGCATTTATGAATAACCAAATGCTCAAGTTTGGCAAATCCTCGTACCTTTGTTTCCAGTTTCCCAATGAACACTAACTTCCCAATTTTCAGGAACTTCAGCTCGGGAAAACTATTAGCATGGGCAACCATCTCGCTTCCAGTGTAAGCATTATTCACCAATTTGAGGATCTCAAGGGTCTTTAGCTCCCCTAACAATGGCATTGGATCTTCCTCAAGTTGAGTCTCAGATAAGGTAAGCTTAGTAAGTTTTGGAGGGAATTTGAGAGGAAGGGATATCACTGGTGCAGAGTCGGCATCGCCTGCCAACTTTAGTGCGCGAAGTTGCTTCAGTAGCATCAAGTTATCAGATAAAGCATTTATATAGCCTTCCACTTTAATACCCAATTTGCGAAGTTTGGGTAGCTTCTGAAAAACCGCAGCCGTACAACTCTTGGCAGATATGGTGGACAGAGTTTGAAGGTCCATTAAGGCATCATCATGACCATCTTGGGAAGAGGAGCTTGGCTGTGCTGATGGTGGAGGCAAATATGTGGGGCCTTCAAAATATGCATGTCTTAGTTTTTTCAGTTTCCAAATCTCAGCAGGTGCAGAGCGGATGAATTTGGATCTTGCATCAAGAACTTGGAGGTTGGGTAGATTGCATACAGAGGGTGGAAGTTGCAATAAGAAGTTATTATCGAGACCCAAATACCTCAACTTGATCAACTTTTCTACTTCATCGGGCAAAATGCTTGCATATGAAAGCTTAAACACTCTAAGAAAACTGATTGTCTTAAATAGACGACTCCATTCATTGGGATTACCTGATGTAGGAGAGAAGCACAAAAGAGTTCGGAGTTTGCTAAAGCTTTTGGGTTCGGCCAAAATATGGGTTATAGTATCGGCATCACCAGCAAGTCGACGAGGCTCAGTTAGAAGTGCAGATTTTACAAACCCATCAACTTGAAGAAATCTGCTTTGTCTGGCTTCGGAAATGCAAAAGTCACGGAAAAGGCAATGGATGCTGCATGTTTTCACCCCTCCATCTGATCTCCTCTGCACTGCTTGGATAAGACCCCGGTCTGCAAGTATTTGCAAGTATGTTTTAGCGGTATCCTCCATGGTTTCTTCATCCTTTTCTTCAACGAAGCCCTCTGCAATCCATAACTGGATCAACTGTCCTGCAGGGATCTGGTAGTCTTCTGGGAAAGCACTCAAATATAGGAAACATGGCTTCAAGAAACGAGGCTGAGGCAGATCGTTGTAACTTAAAGCCAATATTCTCTTACATTCAGCTGATTGCCCGTAAAGAAAAGTGCTTATGTGGCTAGCTATTCCTGACCACTTTTCATATATTCCTTGTTCCTCGGTTACTCTTGACGAGTCATTACATGCCCGTCTTTTTTCGGAGAGTAAACTCCCAAGACCAACTATGGCCAATGGCAGCCCACCACATTTTGTGACAATTTGTCTTCCGAGTTTCTCCCACTTCTTAGTGCAACTTTCACCCAGGAATGCCTTGCTGCGGAACAACTCCCAACTCTCTTCTTTATCAAGAAAACGCAGATAGTGTAGATGATTCATGTTGCCAACTTGTTCAGCCACTGCAGTAACACGTGTTGTGATTAGTATTCTACTTCCTTCAGCATTGTCTGGAAAGAAAGATTCCAATTCATGCCACACTCGAGGTTCCCACACATCATCCAAGACTATCAGGTATTTCGTGCCCTGCAACTTACGTTGCAGTTTAATTGCCATGTTTTGCATACTTCTACAATCCACTACTCTTTCAAAACATTCTAAGATACCCCGCATAAGCTTCAACTTGTCATAATTTTGAGAAACATGAACCCAGGCACGCTGTTCAAAAATCTCTTTAACGGCAACCTCATTGTAGATTTTCTTAGCTAGCGTGGTCTTTCCAAGACCACCCATGCCTACAATAGAAATGACATTAAGATTGTAGTCTTCCTGTTCAGTGAGCTGCGTTAGCTGTGTTACCAATGTCTGTATCTCATTCTTAAAGCCCACCACATCAGATTGATCAACAGTGTGTGCCTTTGTACCCTGCCTCCAGAACAAGCCCTCTGCAAAGACCGCATCGCCAATTTGCATATCCATTCCTTGGATTTCCTGTCTCCTCTCTTTGATGTTTTGGACCCATTTCCCGTTCTCTTGGAGAAATCCCTCTCTGCGAGCTTCAGAAACACAAAATTCATGCAAAAGGCAATGGACTCTATATGCTTTGCCTCCTGGGTCTGTTGTCATCTGCTCCACTAGGACAAGATTTCTGTCAACAAGCGTTTCCATGTACCTCTCTGCATTTTCCTCAACTGTTTGTCCATAATTTGCTTCAATTAATCCTGCACCAATCAATGAGGTGATGAAGAATTTTGCAGGGATCTGATCATCTTTTGGGAGAGCACTAAAATAGAGGAAACATGGCTTCAAGTAATGGGGCAGCTCATTATAACTTGAAGCCAATACCTCTTTAAATTCAGCTGGGCGTTCGGAAAGAAAAATGCTTATACACATAGCTACTCTGGACCATTCTTCAAATGTTCTCCGTTTCTCGGAGAGTAAATTCCCTATAATAACAATAGCTAATGGCAGCCCACCACATTTTTCAGCAATTTGTTTACCAACTTCTTCCCACTGTTGAGAGCAGGTTTTCTGACGAAATGCTTTATTGCGGAGTAGCTCCCAGCTCTCTTCCTTTTTCCAGAAACGTAGATGATGCAGAGGAGGAGACTCTGTGCCTAAACCAGCGAGTGAAGCAACTTTGTTGATACGGGTCGTCAACAAAATTCTACTTCCATTCATGTTGTCTGGAAATAATGCCCTCAGATCTTCCCAGACTTGAGGTATCCAAACATCATCCAGGGCTATCAGATACTTCTTGTCCTTCAACTGGCTGTATAGTACCTCCCTCAAATTTTCCTCCTTCATCCCCTTTCTATTGTCATTGTTTGTAAAGAATTTTAAAATGTCAAGCATAACCCCCTCTAGAGTATTTTTTTGCGAAACGTAAACCCAAGCCCGCCATTTGAAGCTCTCTTTGATGCAGTTATGGTTGTAAACTTTCTTCGCTAGAGTGGTCTTACCTAGACCTCCCATTCCCACAATAGAAATAACAGCGCGTCCAGAAGTTCCTTCAATTAGCTGCTTTACCAGCATTTCTGTTTCATCAGTGAAGCCCACCACTTCAGATTCCTTCAGAATGGGTGCCCTGTTAAATATCAATATTAGCCCATAGCCCAAGTGATTTTGAAGCTTAGCCCAAGTGATTTTGAAGCCCAAAATCCAAACCAAAATAAGCCCACACCAAATTGAGATGATGTTATTGCTTACATCATTTTAGTTAGGTGAGAGTTAGGTAAGCATTATTTAATTTCAATGGTCTAGATTAATTTGTGTTTATTTTAATGAGTGGTTTAGATTGGTTCTTGTAACCTATAAAACCCCCCCATTGTATTTGAGTTTCATTCATCCAAAAATGTAAGCTTAAGAAGAAAGCATTAGAAAGCCTTCTTAAGAGTTTCTCTTCTTTGCAATTTTGTGAGATTGTTCTAAAGAGTGTTTTTCTTCTTCTTGATAAATTAGAGTTTTATACTCAACCTTTGGTATCAGAGCATTGGTTGTAAGGTCTCTTGAAATTCCGAGTATGCTCTGTGGTTGCAGTTTTAACTGATCTTCCACATCAGAAAAGATTTCTTGAGATTATTGTCGGGGTTCTTACAAATCTTATGGAGCGTCTTTGTGTGTAGAGTAGTTTAGTACTTTGCACGTTTGTCACTCAAGCTTGTTCGGTATAGTTAAAGTCTTGCCGCTACGATGGGTGATCTTCAAGTCGTTGGAGGAATCAAGAAGCTCAACAACCAAAACTACAACACGTGGGCAACATGTATGGAGTCTTACCTACAAGGTCAAGACTTGTGGGAGGTTGTCGGTGGTGATGAAGTTACACAACCGGCGGTAGAAGATGCCAATGGCGTCTTGCGAAAGTGGAAAATTAAAACAGGCAAATCGATGTTTGCTTTAAAGACCACTATTGAAGAAGAAATGTTAGAGCATATCCGGGATGCCAAAACACCGAAGGGAGCATGGGACACCTTTGTTACACTTTTTTCAAAGAAGAACGATACAAAATTGCAACTTCTCGAGAATGAGCTGCTATCGATGGCGCAACGTGACAGGACGGTTGCCCAGTATTTTCACAAGGTGAAATCGATATGCCGCGAAATTTCAGAACTAGATCCGACAGCTGCTATTGGGGAAGCTAGGATAAAGAGAATAATTATCCATGGCTTGAGACCCGAATACCGAGGCTTTGTTGCTGCAGTACAAGGATGGCCGACACAACCATCTCTTGTTGAGTTTGAAAATTTGCTGGCTGGTCAAGAAGCTATGGCTAAGCAAATGGGAGGAGTCTCGCTAAAAGGTGAAGAGGAAGCGCTCTACACCAACCAAAGCAGAGGCGGTTCAACTCAGTACAACAAAGGTGGATCTAGAAAGACTGGTGACAAGACAAAAAGTCATCAGGGAGGGAACAGCTTTCCTCCAGGGGGAGCTTCCAAGAATCATGACAACAATAGAAGGTTCGATGGTGAGTGTTACAATTGCGGGAAGAAGGGCCACATGAAGAAAGATTGTTGGTTCAAGAAGAAGTCTTCTGAGAGCAATATTGCTACTTCTTGTTCTAAAGATAATAGCGAAGACAGTTGGGATGCCGAAGCATTTCTCGCTATGGAGGAAGAAGAATTAGCTCTCACGGTAACAACACCAGAAAAGATTGACTACGTGAATGATTGGATCGTAGACTCAGACTGCTCCTCATGGTGTTACACATCACGAGATGTGGTGTTCGATGAAGCATCCTCATGGTGGACCTCAGAAAAGGAAGTGATGCCAGACTCAGAAGAATTCCAAGACAAGCTGCAACAAAAGATGGGGGAGCATACTATTCAAATTCAACCAAGTCCAGACAAAGTTGAAGATCCATGTGAGAATGATGGCGAACAAAGAGTAACCCAGAATCCTTGGCAAACTGGGGTGTATCAACAACCAGACGAAGAAGGCATACCTAGTGAAACAGAAGAACCAACTCCACTACGAAGGTCAACAAGAACTAGAAGGCCAACTCCTAAATACGCCAATGCAGCCATAGTTGAAGAAGAAGCTATAATAGAACCTGAGACGTTTGAAGAAGCATCTCAGAGTTCAGAATGGATGACAGCTATGAAAGAAGAGATCGCTGCACTTGAGCAAAATCAGACTTGGGAGCTCATGCCAAAGCCAACTGATGTGAAACCCATATCCTGCAAATGGGTTTACAAAATAAAGCACCGTCCAGATGGGTCAATCGAGAGGTACAAGGCACGATTGGTAGCTCGTGGTTTCTCTCAACAGTACGGACTAGACTATGATGAAACATTTAGTCCAGTCGCAAAACTTACAACCGTACGAGTCTTACTTGCACTTGCGGCCAACAAAAATTGGATCTTGTGGCAGATGGACGTGAAGAATGCATTTCTCCATGGAGAGCTGGATCGGGAGATCTACATGATCCAACCAATGGGTTTTCAGAGCCAAGATCATCCTGAATATGTGTGTAAGCTGCGGAAAGCACTCTACGGATTGAAACAAGCACCCAGGGCGTGGTATGGTAAGATTGCTGAATTTCTAACACAAAGTGGCTATTCAGTAACACCTGCAGATTCCAGCTTGTTTGTCAAAGCCAATGAAGGAAAACTAGCTATCGTGCTAGTGTATGTGGATGACTTAATCATAACCGGTGATGCTGAGGCGGAAATTCTTCGGACAAAGGAGAATTTATCAGTCCGTTTCCAGATGAAGGAACTTGGTCAGCTCAAGCACTTCCTTGGTCTAGAGGTTGATCGCACACAAGAAGGAATATTTCTCTGTCAACAGAAATATGTCAAAGATTTGTTGAAGAGGTTCGGAATGCTCGAATGCAAGCTGAGTTCGACGCCGATGGAGCCAAATGCCAAAATGTGTGCACATGAAGGAAAAGATTTGGAAGATGCGACGATGTATCGACAATTGGTAGGTAGTCTGATCTACTTAACCTTGACTCGACCTGACATCTCTTATGTAGTTGGTGTGATGAGTCGGTACATGCAAAATCCAAAGAAGCCTCATTTGGAAGCAGTTCGGCGAATACTGAGATATGTGAAGAGTACAATAGCCTACGGTCTTCTATACAAGAAAGGTGAAAGTTGCAAGCTAGTTGGTTATTGTGATGCTGATTATGCAGGAGATCATGATACTCGCAGATCAACTACTGGGTATATGTTTACCCTTGGATCCGGAACGATTTCTTGGTGTAGCAAGAGACAACCGACTGTGTCCTTGTCAACTACAGAAGCAGAGTACCGAGCAGCAGCAATGGCAGCTCAAGAAAGCACGTGGCTAATACAACTGATGAATGATCTACATCAACCAGTAGATTATGCGATTCCGTTGTACTGTGACAACCAATCGGCAATTCGTTTGGCGGAGAATCCAGTTTTTCATGCTAGAACTAAACATGTGGAAGTACATTATCACTTTGTTAGAGAGAAAGTTCTGCAAGAAGAAATTGAGATGAGGCAAGTTAAGACAGATGAGCAAATTGCGGATTTGTTTACTAAAAGCTTGAGTGTTGGAAAGTTTGAACAATTCCGCCGTCAACTTGGCATGATTCAAAGAATGTGGGCTAACATTGAGGGGGAGTGTTAAATATCAATATTAGCCCATAGCCCAAGTGATTTTGAAGCTTAGCCCAAGTGATTTTGAAGCCCAAAATCCAAACCAAAATAAGCCCACACCAAATTGAGATGATGTTATTGCTTACATCATTTTAGTTAGGTGAGAGTTAGGTAAGCATTATTTAATTTCAATGGTCTAGATTAATTTGTGTTTATTTTAATGAGTGGTTTAGATTGGTTCTTGTAACCTATAAAACCCCCCCATTGTATTTGAGTTTCATTCATCCAAAAATGTAAGCTTAAGAAGAAAGCATTAGAAAGCCTTCTTAAGAGTTTCTCTTCTTTGCAATTTTGTGAGATTGTTCTAAAGAGTGTTTTTCTTCTTCTTGATAAATTAGAGTTTTATACTCAACATGCCCTTCTAAGACGCCTCCAGGATGAGCCCTCTGCAGCAGCAACTTTAACACCCTGGTGCCTTCCTCTGATGAACATCTCATAAAGTTCCTCCAGTTTCTTCTTGATGTTTATGATCCTTACTGCAATATTACGCCGTGCTATCAATTTACTTGGTCCAAGAAGCCTGCTCCTATCTTGGGAGATGCAATCATATTTTTCGATAACATCTTCGATGTTGTAAGCCACATCTCGTATGCGGTATACAATCTTAGGTTCTTCGCTTACGAACTCGAAACTCTTGAGGTAGGAATACAAAATTTGTAGCTGATTTGAGAAGAACTGGATCTCTTCATCCACTCCACTAATCAATCTTGTTTCTTCCCTGAGGATCGAGATCAAATTCGGCATCACAGATACCACGGTTTCAACTGCTTCTGCTATCTCTTGGCATGTGCTGCTAAGTTCTCGATCTTATATAGCCTTCTGGAGAGGACCCCTAGAAAAGTTTGTGAGTATACCTGCTGGTATAGAGCAGAGTAACTTATCTCTAGAAGCAGAAATTCTGTAAGTGTTCTTCCCCGAGTCGAGAGTGCAAGCTATTCTTGATCCCCATGTCACAGCGGTGACTTGAAATTGAAATTGGAAGAAAAACAAGGTGGGGAGAAAAAAAGGAATTACAAGAGGTTCTCTGATTCTTTAATGATGAACAGAGCCTACTAGTTCTTCTTCCCCTTCTTTACATACAATTTCCTTTTTACACTGGAGTAGCTTTCACTATCAATTGAAATGACAGACTTATAGAGAGGCACGTGGCAGAGAAAATATTGCCCGGCATGTACTCATAACAAACTAACAGACTCAGTTATTGTTCCAGCTTGGATTAAATCCAAAATTTGACACCAGCCTTTCCCGCCAATTTTCTGCTTCTGACTTTCTAAATTTTTTGTCAGGTCTATTTACAATTTTACCCATTCTATAAACGATATTTGATGGTTGTGGTTGTAATTAAAAAAAAAAAGGTTAATTTGTAAAAACAGCCATGACAGTGCGGATTGAGGGGGGTTCTTGCGTACATTGGGCAGGATGAGCTCCTGTGCAGGCGTCTCAATCGTTGGATAAAAATCCAATGGCTCAGATCATATGGGAGGAGAGAGATTTTTGGCTGGAATTTTTTTAAATAAAATCAAATTTTCAAATTCATATGATCTAAGCCGTTGGATTCTAATCCAACGACTGAGACACTTGCACAGGAGTTCATCCTGCCGACTGTGCGTAGGAGCCCCTTCAATCCTGACAGTGCAGCCCATGGCTTCAAAATAATGCTTCGTTGACTTCAACGTCATGTGCTCAATTTATTTTATTCTAATCCACTTGCAAAATGGTTGTTGAATAAACTCCATGTGTTTGTTTTATTTCTCTTCAGGTATGAATCTCTCTGCTCTGAAAATTTTGAAAATATGCTGGTTACTGTTTGCCTGATATGTTTTGTAAAATGGATGATTCAGACATTGCCTCTGATTTTCATCATATATTAATAAACCTCTTATGAATCATAATTTTTCATGAGTTAGAGATTCTGATTAGAGCCTAAATTAAACTGTGGTTATACTTCTAACTCAAACAAACAAGCCCTCAATTTCCTATTGACTCATTAGATTTGGAATTATTTGGGCTCAATATTTGAACAAAAAATCTAATTGTCGAGGGAAAGGCGAGGAAAACAGCGAGGGAGGGAGGGGGGTTGAAAATTAGCGGTGATAGGGTTGAAAACTTAACCGTCGCTTCGGTTTTAAAATTTTTAAACCAAAACCGAACCGACTATTAATAAAATCGATCCGAAACCAAATCGATTCTAATTTATGCAAACTATAATCGAACCGAATCGACTAAAATTGAATCAAAACCGAAATAAAACTGAATCGACTATTTTAAACATATTATATTATTTATATATAATATATATTATTTATTATATATATTCGATCGGTTTGGTCAGTTAAAATCACATAGAAACCGAAAACCGAACCAATCATTTCGGTTTTGAATTTTTTAAAACCTATCCGAACCGAATTTAAACCGAACTAATCAGTTCAGTCGGTTTAATCGGTTTGATCGCTTTTTTGTTCAGCCCTAAGCAGTGAATACGATAGTGACTTATTGAATTACTAAAGGAATAAAATCTTGGACAATCCTAATTTTGATAAAATGGCCAAGTCAAAATTTTTTTTGTTAAAAGCATATTGAATATTAATTAATACGATTACAATACTTCTGTCTAGCAGAACTAGCTAAAGCATGAGCTTCATAGTTGAGAGCTCTGGAAATAAAATTACAGACCCAAAAAGTGTTAAAAGATAACAGTCGTCAGATATTGTTAATTATCGAACGCAAATCCCAGTGCGAAGCCGTCATGGGATGAATCTGATCCTCATGTAGAATAGATGTGAGTGTCCTTGAATCTCCTAGCAAAAACCTTGTATGCCATTGCTTAGCCCGGATGAGAAGAAGGGATGCTTCCGCTGGTAGCATTCCGCCATGGTGTTGTCTATGACTTTTCCTACAATAGGGCTGCCCATCTGAGCTAACACCTCGCCACTTAAGTTGATTGTGAAGACACCAATCGCTCCCTGTTGGGAATCAACAAAGAAACTTCCATCATAAGTGACAATAATAGTAGGGCTGGGCATTTAAGACCGAAAAACCGGCCCGACCCAAGGACCGGACCGAGCGGGTAGGTTCAATCCGGGTTTTTAATATCATTTTAATAATCGGTCCCAAAACCCGGCCCGACCCGAAATGCTCGGTCCGGTTGTCAGTTCTCATTTTCAGAACCCGTAGGATACCCGACCCGGCCCGAGTACTTAAATACAGTTTTTCTAAAAAAACAGAGAGAGGTTAACAACTCCTTACTGATTACCGATCACATCACACACAATCAAAATAAAATGATTTCTTCAAATAGAAATAAAAACAAACCAAACTTGTTTGTCCAATATTTCGATTAAACAAAAGAAAATCAACAGGGAAACTTGTACAATCAAATAGTTGTGGAGTTCGATTCAAGCCAAAAAGGCAGATTAAATGAGATTAGATGTTATAGTGGTGGAGAAGTCACAAACACAGATGCAAACCAAGAACCAATTTCTTCAAACGCAAAACCAAACAAAGCAAATTTTCCGAATATTTCTCAATCAAATGGAATGAAATCCACCGACCAATTTAGAAATTTGGTACAATCAAACAGTTCCAGTACCCGATTCAAGCCAAAAATAGGGATTAAAGAGATGAAATGTTGATAGTGAGGAGAACAAATGCTCACTTCACACACATAAATGCAAACCAAAATACTTAAAGCAAAAACCTATTTCTTCAACGATTTCAATTAAATGGAAGATCAACTGGAAACTTGTACAATCAAATTATTCCAGAGTCTGATTCAAGATATGAATGAAAGTTGTGGAGAAGAAATGCTTCACTTCACTTCACACACTCAAATGCAAACCACACACAAAACAAGAACCACTTTCTTCAAATACAACACCAAAACAAGCAATTTTGGTTAGGAAATGTAATATGAAGTGTTGAAAGGTATGGGGGGAAGGAATGAGGGTGGGTATCAGTGGAGTTGAGTCTATGAAATCTGGCTTCATGAACTTGGGTTTTGATCATCTCAATACGGATAGAGGCTAATTGAGTATAGGGATCGAAATTGGGGAGGTTGGATCTGATGGGGGGAGGGATATGGGAGGGGTTGCGTGAACAATGATCGTTAATAGCGATTTACATGACCCGGTGAATGGTTATAGGGTCCTCGGTAAGATCCCCTTGTTGTGACCCGGAAGGGTTCTTGGAAGGAACTGGGGGGGAGGGAGTTGAAAACCATTGGCAATGCCAATCTCTCAAGGTGTGATGGAAATACAAGTAGTCTATGGCAGAAAACCAACATGGAAAGCATATGAACATACAAGTTGACATTTGTAGGGTACATAGACAATACACGAGCAGTAGGCACGACATAATTCTAATCAATTTCTACATCCCGGATGGCAGTTAAGTACCCGAGTCCATCTAGCCTATGCAAATTCTGACAATCCACCACGACCAAATGTTCAAGATGGGGCAATGTTCCTTCTTCCATTATCAGTTCTTGCAAGTTGTATAAGCTCACAAGTTCCATGAACTGGAGCCTTGGAAATCCACCATCAGAGCAAGCCATCTTAGTTCCAGTGTAGGCATCAGTTAACAATTTCAGTATCTGAAGGTTACGTAATCTCCCCAACAATGGCATAGGATCTTCATTGAATTGTGCCTTGCATAAGATGAGCTTGGTGAGGTTTGGTGGGAATTCACGTTGGAGGGTGTTTACTGGCAGGGAATCGAATGCATTTGTCAACTTCAATCTGCGAAGGTGTTTCAACATTGCCAAGTTCTCTAGTAAAGCATTCAAATCTCCTTCAACACTCAGTTTTAGAAGATTGGGTACCTTAACAAAGACTTGAGAGGTACAGCTGCTGGCAGATATATTGGACAGAGTCTGAAGGTCTTTCAGCAAGGAGGGTTCATCATGAGACGAAGAGGAGGATGGTGCCAACTGCGGTGGGTTAGGAAGAAATGTGGGGCCTTTGAAATACACACGTCTTAGTTTTCTCAATTTCCAAAACCCAGCAGGCATACGATGGATATATTGGGACCTTGCATCAAAAATTTGGAGATTCAACAGATTGCATATACAGGATGGATCTTGCAGACAGGACTTCCCATCCAGGACTAGATACCTCAAGAAGAACATATTTTTCACTGCATTGGGCACAACCCCAAAATTCAGAACCTTGAGTACTCTAAGCGACTTCATGCATTTAAATGGATGATTCCATGGTCTCTGCTTGTCTACTTCATTATTGAAATATAGAAAAGAGCGGAGTTTGCTCAACTCGTTGGCTTTGTGAGAAATAGCAGATTTGGCATTTACAACAAGTCGTGGATATTTTGCATCATACCATTTGTCATTGATTTGAAGAAAATGACTTTTGGTGACTCTAGAGATTAAAAACTCACGTAGCAGGCAATGGATACTGCATGTTTTCACCCCTCCATCTGATCTCCTGTTCACCACTTGGATAAGACTTCGATCAACAAGCATTTCCAAGTATCTGTCCGCAATGTCTTCAACTGTTTCACCATGATTTTCATTGATGAACCCCTCAGCAACCCACAATTGGATCAACATTCTGGCCGGGATATCACAATCTTCAGGGAAAGCACTAAGATAGTATAAACACTGCTTCAGGTAATGAGGCAGCTCGTCAACACTCGAAGCCATCATTTTTTCACAAACTGAAACGTTTGAACAAATGGTGCTTATCTTATTAGCTGTTCTCGACAATTCATCAAATGACTCTTGCTGGTGGAAACATAAATCCCTTAGATACACGATGGCTTGTGGCAGACCCCCACATTTGTCAACAATTTGTCTTCCAATTTCCTCCCACTGACTAGGAGAAATTATTCCCTTGGAAGATACTTTACTGCGGAATAGATCCCAACTCTCTTGCCTGTTGAGAAAGCGTAGATAAAGTGGAGGGTTCATTGGATCAAAATTGGCACGTAAAGCTATATTCTGGTAGCGTGTTGTGAACAAAATTCTACTCCCATTAGCATCATCTGGAAAGAATTGCTCCATGTATTCCCAGACTAGAGGGTTTGATACATGATCCATGACTATTAGGTACTTCTTTCCCTTCAATTGGTCATGTAGCACCTGCCCCAAATCTTCCTCATTCATCTCATTCACCGTGTGCGTGACACTGGTAAATTGCATTAGGATGCCGAGCATAATCCCTTTCAGAGTGCTTTTTGGATAAATAGAAATCCAAGCACGAAGTTCAAAACTCTCTTTAGCGCAAGTGTCATTATAGATTTTATAGGCCAGAACGGTCTTACCTAGGCCAACCATTCCCACAATAGAGACAACAGTGCGTTGCAAGTCACCTCCAATCACACGGTTCATTGCTTCACTGGTGATGCCCGCCACATCAATGATGCCCTCCTCGTAGTCAATGAAGCCCACCTCATCAGCTTCCTCAGCATCGCAAGTCCTCTGCCTCTGTAAATCAGCAAGTTCCAACAGAAATGGATGACCAGGTCTGTGAATAATGTGTGTTTCTTCTATATTCTTCTGGATGTCATCGATTCTTTCTGCAATTTGGGTCTTCATTTTAATAGATCCACAAAGGAACTTATGCCGCCTCTGCTTGTTCCGATATTCATATATATGAGAAGAGTCATCTGTAAGATACTCATCTAGAACCTCTTCAGCATAATAAACCACATCTCTGATCCAATTCAATTTCAGCTTAGCAGATTGAAGCTCATCGCCACGGCTCACAGCATCCTGAAGTACGAAATTCATAGTTTGGAAAACATGTAAAAGTTCACATTCATCTGTCCACTGTATCCGTGTAGATAGGAATTGGATCAGTTTCTCTAGGCCAGCCTCATCTGCCATCTCTTGGCAATGCCTGATAGCTTTAAGGATGTTGCCCACAATGTTCTCAACTTTAAAGAGTGGAGCTTTTGTGCCACAAAAGTTGGACTACTGTATACTCACTCCAACCTAATTTCAACAGAATCATTGGAAATTTTAAATTAACTCTTGCATACTTGTTGACATGTGACCTAAACACTACACAACCAAGTACACATATAGATTCAGAATAAGCACTGCACATACTAAACGGTGATTTGGTTTCAACAAAGAAGACTTTGTTCAATGGTGAAGGTACACCATGGTGTTATAACAATTCAAAGAAGAGAATTAGATCAGACTTTTATATATTGAAAAGTTAAAATTTTAATGTTTTGGAATAGAAAATAATCCCAAACTAAAATAAGCTGATGCAACCTAGACAAAACACCTTATCCCAGGACAAAATTAATAACTACAAGATACAAATTAATAACACCAAATGTCAAAGGATACTACTCCTCTCAACTACTGAAACACAAAAGATTAAAGATGAAAAACAAAATAAAATAAAATAAAATAAAATAAAATAAAATAAAATAAAATAAAATAAAATAAAATAAAATAAAACTGAAGCCCCTCAACTGCGACCCTACCAATATAGCTGTCAATGTGGACTACTCAGACCTTGCCCTTCAAAATCTGACAAAACCCAAATAGAGTATAAACCTCCTAATCCAGCCCGCAAAAAAATTCCCCCCAACTCTCCCATGGCATTCAAACTTCTTTACCATTATTCATTCAATCCAATAGCATTCAAACCAACTTCTTCGTGGGTGTTTGTTTACTTCTATTAACCGGTCCGATTTCCAAAGATATAATTGTTATTGTTTGATCATGTCTCTTTTGGGGAGGATAAAAAGATGGGAAATTGTGTTATGTTTGGTTGGATGTATGGTTCAGACATTAGAATGTCTTTTCATCAGACATAACCAAAAAACTGAATTGGCTCTAAGTCTGTTACTTTACGAGTTAAGGCTCTAAGTAGAGCCTAAAACAAACACTTTCCAACATCTCTAGTTAGAGATCACCTCTAATTAGATATTTTACCTCTTAACGAGAAATTAGATCTCTAACTCAAACAATCACCCCCTTACTTCAAGCCATGAATATTCATACTCCTACTAATCCATCCTAATGAAAGTCCCTACTCCCCAGTCCATTGCATTTGAAACCACCAAAGAAAGAAGAATGAGGAACTAAATAATTTACTGCCACTGGAAACCATTTTGGTACTTGTGAAATGTTTCACTAAAATGAAGGGGACACTCTTCCCTTACATGCCATATTCAACCCTACTAACAATCAGATATTGCTTGACTACTAGCTAGTCTAGTCTACCTCAACAACTTGTACGACCTTCTAAACATGTTACCGAACGTAGTTATGGGTTATTTCTATCAACAAACACCAAGTTCAACTATTTACTTGCTTAAAGGAAAGGTACCACCAATTCATTGAGTTACTTTTCTTCCTCTTGAGCAACATTTAACTGTGCTTAACACAGTAAAACCTAAAATCGCAAAACCCCTCTTACTAATTAACCAGAACCCCCATCACATTACATCTCTACAAGGTCATATTTTTCACACAAACAGAAACAACATCAAACACTAGGGTTCAGCAAAAAACCCTAAATTGTAAAGTAGAATCAGAGCAACTAAACACAAAATGCACAAGTAAGTAAAGTTAAGATCGAAGGAATGAACGAACCTGTGATGGTTCCATGAACAATGGTGCCGTTCTTGGGCTCGATTGAAACAGTCTCGTTGTTCAACTTCATCAAAAACCTAATAATCATCACATCCCAAATCAAATGTGCGAGTAAGAGAGAGAGAGATTCAAGTTCGTGGAGGAAAAATAGAAGAAAACTTACCTGACGAGAGTTAGAAATGTATGAGCAAAATGAAACTCTGTAATTACTTATCTAAGCAATAGCTTTATATGTATTTATAGATTTGCAGATTACAATCTTGGAATCAAGAACTCATACTAACAGATTACAGCTCATACTAACAGTTTATCATATCACACTAACTAATTACAAATCATGCTAACAAACTATTCTATCCTATCCTGGACTCTTTCTATCATCCCCCCTCAAGTGCAAAGGGCAGAGAACAAGACCAAGATGGGACTTGAGATAGGTAAACCTTGCACTTGTAAGATGTTTGGTGAGAAGATCCGTAGATTGCTTAGTAGTAGGAACAAATGCTAGAAGCAAATCACCTCGGAGAACATGATCACGGGTAAAATGCAAATCAATCTCAATATGTTTGGTCCGGGCATGAAAAATTGGATTCTTGGCAAGGTGGTAAACACTGACATTGTCATACCATAGAATGGGAGAACTAGGAAGAGGAACGCAAAGCTCCTTTAACAAAGCATGGATCTAGATTATCTCAGAAGTGGCAAGAGCAAGACCACGATACTCTGATTCAGCACTGCTACGGGAGACAACACGCTGTTTGGTAGCAGACCAAGATATCAAATTACCACCTAAATAAACCAAGTACCCACTTGAGCTGCGTCTGTCATCAGGATCAAAACCCCAGTCAGCATCAGAAAAGGCTTCTATAGCAAGATCACGAGCATGTTGTAGGAGCAATCCATCATGAGAAGAGCCTTTCAGATAACGTAGAATGCGCTTGACAGCCACCCAGTGAGATGTCGTAGGTGCTTGCATAAATTGACAAGCCTTATTGACCGCAAAGGCAATGTCTGGCCTGGTCATGGTGACATATTGGAGAGCACCAACTATGCTGCGATAGGCAGTAACATTCATAATAAGAGTTCCATCAGACTGTGACAAGGGTTTGCCAACAGCTCCTGGAGTTGGAGAAGGTTTGCAAGCTACCATATCAGCACGGGTAAGTAGATCAACAATATATTTGGCTTGGCTGAGATGTAGTGCACCATTACAATGATGAACTTCAATACCCAAGAAGTATGACAGAGGACCCAAGTCACGAGGAGCAAATACTAAATTCAATTGAGCAATAAGCGAAGAGATATGCCTCGAAGAACTGCCAGTAACAATGATATCATCCACATAGACTAACATGATAAGAACAGAATGTTTATCAAATCTGACAAACATGGAACTATCTGTCCGAGAAGCAGTAAAACCCCATCTTAGAAGAGCACAACTAAGCTTAGAAAACCAAGCACGAGGCGACTGTTTTAGACCATACAGTGACTTCCGTAGTTGATAGACTTTAGATGGAAATTGGTTGTCTAGAAAATCAGGAGGTTGAGTCATGAATACTTGTTCTTCAAGATCTCCATTCAAGAAGGCATTATTAACATCAAGTTGTCTAATATCCCATTTAAAACTGACCGCAATGGTGAGAACAATACGAATAGTTGCAAATTTTACTACAGGACTAAACGTCTCAAAGTAATCCAAGCCATAGGTTTGATGGAATCCTTTGGCAACAAGTCGAGCTTTGTATCTGTCAATACTCCCATCAGGCTTGTATTTAAGTCTATAAACCCATTTACAACCAATAATGTTCACATTACTAGGTGGATCAACCAAAGACCAAGTGCCATTTTTATGTAAAGCATAAATTTCTTGTTCCATGGCGTGAACCCAGTATGGATCCTTAAGAGCTTGTCTCAAAGTAGTAGGTTCTGAGAGTTTAACAACAGATAGATCAAGGATTTGTTTTCTCTTTGAAATGCCAGCCATAGATCGAGTAAGCATGCGAGTTGGAATAGAAGCAGATGGGATGGATTCTGTGGGAGGAACATCAGTAGGGAGCGAAGGGACTGAATTAGTAGGCGTAGGAGACAGAGTAGGAGATGGAGAACCAGGAGAAGAAGCAGTAGTTGTAGGTAAATAGACTGAACTAGGGGAGGACTTAGGAACAAATGAAGTGATCACATTGGATAATTCATTTGGAATGGGAACTGATGGAAGCAATGAAGTAGACTTGTGCATAGGAAAATTATATTCATCAAACACTACATTTGGAGAGACATATACTCGACCAGAAGCTTGATCAAGGCATGTCTGTGCTTACGTTCCACTCTACCATTTTGGGAAGATGAATGTGGACAAGAGAATCGATGTGCAATGCCAGAATCTAATAAAAATGATTTGAAAGCTTTGAATTCACCACCATTATCAGATTGGAAGCATTTAATGGAGGTGTTAAACTGGTTTTCAACACGAAGTTTGAACACCTTGAACATGGGTAAAGCCTGATCCTTGGTCTGAAGTGGAAACAACCAAGTGAATATTGAAAAATCATCGACAAACAAGATAAAAAAGCGAGCACCAAAGGTGGATTTTACAAATGCAGGACCCTAGATGTCAGTATGAACAAGTTCTAAAGGACTAGAAGCATGAAAAGATGATAAAGAAGTAGGTAAACGATGGCTCTTTGCAAGTTGGCAAGATGAACAAACAGAAGACTGAGATTTATTGAATGGAACATTACAAAGGTTAAATACATGATGAACAACTTTCATTGAAGGATGGCCTAATCTATAATGCCATAACTGCTCATTTTTAGCAATACAGGAAGTGGAGAAGACAGTAGAAGAAGAACTAGGAGCAGGAACAAAAGAAGAACTAGTCAAAGCAGCTATGCTGGAACAGGAGGCAAGAGTAGTCTTAGAAGCAGGAAGCACTGATAGCTTGTATAGGCCATTTTCAAGTCTGCCTTGAGCAAGAACCCTCCTCGAATGTGGTTCCTTCACAAAGAAATGATCAGACCAAAACTCAATGAACACATTGTTATCAGAACAAAGCTTGGCAACACTAATCAGATTAGTGGATAGAGAAGGTACATGAAAAATTTGTTTAAAAAGGAAAAATGAAGATGGACTATGAGAAGAAGAAGAAAAGGTTAAAGAACCAACACTTGAAATGGGAAGAGAAGTACCATTACCAACCGTGACCTTGTCTGAGCCCATGTATGGAGAGGAATTAGCAAGGCTAGCTTGATCATTTGTTAAGTGATGACTTGCTCCTGAATCCAAGTACCAGCCTTCATTGTGGAAAGAATTTGAAGTTGCTGCTAAAGTTGGCATGCTTGGTTTGAAGTCAGTTGAAGAACCAGAATGTTGAAAATTAACATCAAAACGATGATAACAAGCAAGAGCTATATGGCCATATTTACCACATAATTGACATTGTGGCCTATCATTCAACGGTTTATTACTGTGATTATTGGAATGACCACCTTGTCCATACTGCTGACTATGATTGGAGCCATGTTGCTATCCATAGTGCTGGCCATATTGCTGACCATAGTGCTGACTATTGAAGGTTCTTGCACGACCTCGGCCCCTATTAGACTGGCCACCATAAGTTCTTCCTCTGCCTCGACCAAATGACTGACCAAATTGCTGTTTAGAATTGGCCAAGTTTGCTGAAATGGGTGGAATGCTATCCACAAAGCCTTGTTGCTCAAGCCTATTTTCAAAGGACAACAACATACTATGTATGGATTCAAGTGAGATATGATCATCTCTAACATTGATTGCTGTGACTACTGAGTTATATTCAGTGCCTAAACCATTTAAAAGGTTCATTATATGATCTTGGTCTGAGACTAACTCACCAATGGTTGCTAGATTGTCTGCTGCACTTTTGATCTTCATGATGTAATCAATCATGGACAATGATCCTTTCTTAGTGGACTGTAAATCTAATCGCAGTTGCATGATCCTAGCCCTTGAAGAAGAAGAAAAGATTTGCTCTAAAGCCTTCCAGGCTTAAAAAGAAGTGGTATGACCGATGATTTGAGCCATTATGGCTGGTGTAAGAGATGCATAAATCCAACTTAGGATTGTGCGATCTTGTCTTCTCCAAGCAATAAAGGCAGGATTGGTAACTCCTGTACTTAGTTCTTTTGTTGGATAAACTGAAACTCCTTCAATGAAATCTTCAAAGCCATTTGCAAAAATTACATTCTCAATTTGAGACTTCCAAAGTATGTAATTGGTTCTATCTAGTTTTACTGGTAAAGAGTGATTCAAAACTTGATAAGAGGGAGTAGAAGACACAGTGGATGTCTGACCTGTATTGAGAGAGCCACAAGAAGATTGTGTTGCCATTGATGGAAGAAACTCTGAAGCTCTGATGCCAAGTTAGAAATGTATGAGCAAAATGAAACTCTGTAATTACTTATCTAAGCAATACAGAGAGCTTTATATGTATTTATAGATTTGCAGATTACAATCTTGGAATCAAGAACTCATACTAGCAGATTACAGCTCATACTAACAGCTTATACTAACAGTTTATCATAACACACTAACTAATTACAAATCATGCTAACAAACTATCTATTACAAATCATGCTAACAAACTATCATATCCTATCCTGGACTCTTTCTATCAACGAGCTTCTTCGTATCGTTGAGAGAGAGAGAGAGAGACGACCCAAACGTAAACTAGGGCTTCAATTGAAGTGAAGGTCCGGTCGACCCACATAAGAATCATTTTGCTTGGCTCATACTTCTTCCTAATATGCTATATAGGGTCTTAAGGCAATCTACAGGATGATCGAGTTAGTTGGACTTTTTTTTAGTAGGTTCTAGAAGGGAATTTACTAATACTGACGATAATCGAACTGAATTGATGAAAACGTTCCTTCTTCTCCAACTGTTTGTAGTTTACTTGTTATAATAACATTAGTCTCGAGAGGTTGTAGGTTCACTTTTTTACCCACTTTATTCACAGAGGCATTTTCTAGCTAGCACTTCCACCAGCCCTTGCCAAGGAGGTATTGAGATTTAACAGTTTTAAGTGTTAGAACAACTGGTTTATCTGTAAGTAAAATTGGTACTAATAATTGGTTAGAAAATAAATTTTTGCAGTTGGAAATCATCAGTTTCCACTGTTTGGTCTGCCTTGCTTCGCAAAATTGTTCCTGGTTTTACCACTAGAGCAGGGCTCCATTGGAAAGGGGATCTTAGTTTCTTATCAGTTATCAAAAAGAGAACATTGTTCACCACCAATATATACCAACCACTACCACCATCATATATACATTCGTTGCCACCATTAGCATCACCAACGCCACCACAATAACTAGTACCACTACCTCGTCAATAACTAGCATCACTTATTTCCAAACAATGCAATTTTGCAGTTTTCAGTGTCGTGATGCTGATCTAGCTGTGCTTGTATAACGAGTACTTTCTTTTAATGTTGCTTTCAGATATGTGTCTCAAATGCCTAAAGATTATGATCCACCCCCTCTAATGAACATTACAGTATCTTGTTTTGGAATTGGATGCAGATGACGATGGAAAACAAGCAAAAGGGAGAAGATGGAGCAAAAAAATTGGTTGTCTGCATGAGTAAGAAGTTGAATACTGCATCTAAGTTGTCATCCAATCGTTGTATCTACAAAGTTCCTAGAGTTCTTCGCAAGATAGATGAAGAAGCTTATACGCCTCAATTAGTCTCAATTGGTCCTTTTCATCATGACATGGAAAGGCTCCGCCCAATAGAAGAGCATAAGTGGAGGTACTTATATGATTTCCTTAAGAAAGATCCCAAAAATGAACTCGAGTATTATGTTAATAACATGAGAAGCATTGAAGAAAAAGTCTGTAACTCTTACGCGGAGATCATCAACAATCTCAAGAGTGATCAATTTGTCCAAATGATGCTATTGGATGGTTGCTTCCTTATCGAGCTCATACTCAAGTATCATATGGCTGAACTAAGACACGTTGATAACGCTATCTTTGAGTCTGCTTGGATGTTGAATGCTATAAGACTTGATATGGCATTACTTGAAAATCAACTCCCATTTTTTATTCTGGAGCATTTGTTCAACTTAATCAATGGACCTGATCAGCGATATTGTCGGTTGTCCTTCCTTGAGCTCTCCATTCGCTTTTTTAAAGATGAGGTAGTGCTGGGCCGGAAAGTTTCTAGCAGAACTTTCGGAGATGTGGTAAGTTGGAAAGTTGCAGATAAAAAGTCTAAAGATGTTGTGTTGGATCAGAAATTTTCCGATACAAACTTCGGAGAAGTAAAACACTTCGTCCATTTATTAGGTAAAGGCCATGTTCCTTCGGAGAATAGAATACCACACAATGGTAATGAAAGTCTTGAATTCATACCAAGTGCAACTGATCTTCAGAAGGCTGGAGTAAAGTTCAGAAGGGAAAAAGGCGATTCATTCTTGGATGTACGATTTCGCAAGGGCCTATTTCAGGGAGTCTTTGAAATTCCACCTATAAAGATTGATAGTAGTACAAATACTATCATCCGAAACATGATCGCCTTTGAGCATTTTGATCGGCGTCCCAACTATATAAGTCAGTATATCACTCTTATGGATACTTTAATCAATACAGCTGATGATGTTGCAATACTGCGTCAGCGTGGAATTATCAACAACTGGCTGTCTGACAATGAAGAATTGGCAACTCTTTTCAATAAGCTTCGTGATGGGGCTATGATTGAGAATGAATCGTTTTACTATGCTGGGATTTTTGAAGACGTGAATACTTACTATAAGCTAACCTGGCACTCATGGCAAGTTAAACTGAAAGGAGATTACTTCAACTCCCCATGGGCTTTCTTCTCCCTTGTAGCTGCAATTGTGCTTCTGTTTTGCACAGTTGTACAAACTGTTTTTGCTGTTTTTTTTAGTCCTAGTCCTAGTCCCAGTCCTAGTCCTAGGTAAGTTTGGTGTGAATGGCAGATGCGATGCTGCAATTGTATCTCCTATTTGCAGTACTCAGTACAAATTGTGTAGTGTTAAATGATATGGTGCACCTTCTTATGCCTAGAAGTTTTCTAATTTTGTATGTATCTTTTCATTCTTGTTATTGCAGGCACTGGAAATACTACACTGAAAAATGTGTGCCTTGTTACATTGCTATATAGAGAGCAATTCTAGCACATATGAAGTGTTTGAGACTCATGGACAATAGAAGTGAATTTCAAACACAATATAACTAGAGAGTTTGCACACTTTACAGATAACATGATTCTAGGTTCTTGTAATGTAAAGGGATGGATGGAAGGTTACATTTTATAGTAGAATTTTTATAACGAAACAATTGTACTTCTAAAACCTATTTACAATCTTTAAGATAACGGTCAATCACACTTAGAGTACATCCAGGAATTGATAAGAAAGAAGAACTAAAATTTCTTAAATAAGAGAAACAGATACAGATTTTCAGCCTTATTAAGAGAACCTAAGTGTCTAAATGGGGTTATGTGGGCATTCCATTGTGTGGACGACCACCAAAATGTGGTCTGAAGCTTGTAAACTTTTCTTATACATGGAAACTGTCTTCTCTCCCCTGCATGCATAGCCATTAAAGGGCGAACCACGTCTCTTTTTGTGTGTTACGGATGCTTGTTTGTCTTAGTTTTGAAGAACTCTTCATTCGGACCAAGTAAAAATTATTCAGCAATTTCTCTTTTTTGTATTCCCTTTCTCTAATCCCAACACATTGTCCATATTGGATGTCTATGCAAACCAAAGTTTTGTTAGTTCAGCAATCTTTCTACAATTTCATTCTGTGAAACACCTCTTGCATCACACAATGTTAACCCTAAGAAGCTGTACGTTTTTCAACATACTAGAAACTAAACAAGATCTAGCATCTCCATTGTAGTAAGGCAAAAAAGGCATAGATATTGCCTTATTAAATGTTGCATAAAGATGACACCTAAAGAGATAAACTTGAATCACAGAAATCATTCCAAATGTAGAGCCCAACCAAAGCCAAATCCAATTGCACGAATTTTACTGAAGACCGCAAAAGATGGCCACCAAACCAACAAAATTTGTATGGGTAAACTTTGCAGGAGAAGCAAAGGGGTTGATATGCTGCTCAAAAGGAGTGCATGCAGCTCAATTTTGGATGAGAGGGTAAATTTTGTTTAATTTTATTTTTAGTGTTTGTTTGTTTTTTTTTTTTTTTTTTGGTGTGTTATCGGCATTCATACATAGGCACATAGTTAAATATTGCATAGACAGTAAATACGAATGTCTATTTATCATTATGCAAGATATTTGAAAGCTCTCAGCTTCAAGATTGTTCGAAAGTGCCAACAAGTACATTGTTAGAGATTTCTTCCCAAGCTAGACAACCACACAAATTTTCTTACTTACAGGGTATTTCTTTTATGTCTGATTGAGATATAAATCTCTAAACATTTGAAAATATGGTGGTTAGTTAGAGGTTCTAATTAGAGCCTAAACAAATATTTTTTTTTATTGTTTTCTATTTTGATATTGACATCTAATTGGAGGTTTCATCTTTATTAGAAGGTAGAGGTCTAACTCAAACAAACATGCCCTTAATCAGAGCTTAAATATTAAAGAGGTAGAATTTTTTTTTTTTATAGGTGAACTGAGTTTTAAGGATCACATAACCTATCAACTGGGCGACCTATAGGTCAACACCCATCATCATCCTATATTAAAGAGGTAAAATTTGTCTAGATAGTCAGGCCAGGCCCAGCCTAATACCTTTTATCATCCTAAAGATGTTCATAATGCCCAATCAAACACAATCACACACATAGAGAACCCCCCCCCCCCCCCCCCGCCTGGCTATCTAGATTTTTTTGCAAAGGGTATGTAGTCGACATTTCATTAAAATTTATATATTATAAGGTAGTAGTTGAAATTCGCATTATTATATCAAAAAAAATGTCAGCTTAGAGATTACCAATATTTTTGTCCATAGGAGCCCTCTCTTTTATTAGGAGGATTAAACAAGGGAAATCTTATCGACATCCATTGTACCTTGAGGTAACCCAAGTCCTTATTGGTTGATTTGGTTTAAGGAGAAGGTGAAGATCACCTTTCAGATGCAAGTTGATATAATAAACTTCAATTTTATAAAGTTGATGTACTTTATAATTAAGAAAGACTTGCATCATCGCTGACTTGCTAAAATATGACTAATTATCATTTTTCTAAACTAGATTCCGTGTATAATTAATTATCATGGTTAGTGGTATGCTCCTCTTAATTCTTTTCAAGTAGCATTATTTTTATTTTGAAAAGAATTGTATTGAAATGTTATTGTATTTATTCATTGACTGAATACAAACTTATAAAGTTAATTTCGACCTAACCTTGTGGAGATAGGAAACATAAGACTTATTATTCTATTCTGACTTTCCTAACATATTCTATACTCACTTTTCTATTCTGTAATATTTTCCTATTCTGTAACATAGGTAGACTTTCTTTCTTTAACACCCTTCCTCAAGTTGGAGTGTATGTTAGTAATACTCAATTTGATAATCTCAACTTGCTAAGAAGATTATCAAATTGATAAGTGTTCAAAGCTTTAGTGAACAAATCTGCCCGTTGATGTAGTGTTTCAACATGCTCAATCTGAATAGTACCATTTTGTATATTTTCTCTAATCAAATGACAATTAATTTCTATATGTTTCGTTAACTCATGAAAAACCAGATTAGATGCAATATGAAGTGCAGCCTTGTTGTCACAAAACAATAAAGCTGTTTGAGGATGATTAATGTACAAATCATTATGAATGTACCTCAACCATGTTAACTCACAGCATGTAGAAGCCATGGCCCTATATTCTGCTTCACCTGTAGATCTTGCCACTGTAGTTTATTTCTTAGCTTTCCAAGAAATTGGTGAATCGCTAAACATGACACAATAACCTGTAATGGATCTCCTAGTATCTCTACATCTAGTCCAATCTACATCACAATAAGCTTTCAACTGTAATGAGCTGGTGGAAGAGAAAAAATACATTGTCTTGGTGAGGCCTTGATATACCTCAAGACCTTGTGTGCAGCATCAAAATGTGGTATTCTGGACTTGTCCATAAACTGACTTAGGACATGTATTGAATAAACCAAATCTGGTCTCGTGATCGTTAAGTATATCAACCTTCCAACAAGTCTACGGTATGTTGCGGGATTTGGCAGTAAATCTCCATCATCCTGTGTGAGCACCAAGTTTTGATCCATAGGATAATGTGAAGGTTTTGCTCCAAGATACCCTGTGTCCTCCAATATTTCAAGTGCATATTTTCATTGAGATAAAACAATCCCTTTGGATGACCTCGCGACTTCAATGCCAAAGAAATATTTCAATTTTCCTAAATCTTTGAACTTGAACTTTGCAGCCAGAAATCTATTTGTTTCTTCAATGCATTGGAGATCATTACCTGTCAATATTACATCATCAACATATACGAGAATTGCAGTAAAGTTGTTACCATTGGATAAGACGAATAATGAGTAATCAGCCTTAGATTGATTGTAGCCTGCTAATATGAGAGCAGATGATAACTTAAGGAACCATTGTCTCGAGGCTTGCTTGAGACCATATAAAGACTTGTTCAACTTGCATACTCGAGTCTCCCTCTTTCAACCAAATCTAGGAGGAAGACTCGTGTACACATCCTCAAAAAGTTCACCATAAAGAAAAAACATTGTTGACATAAATGTCAACCATGTGTGGTTGCAAGAGCAAGGAGAATACGAGCAGTAGTCAATTTAGCAATAAGAGCAAATGTCTCTTTGTAATCAATACATTCAACATGACTATGTCATTTAGCCACAAGACGGGCTTTGTAACGCTCAACACTACCATCTGGATTATATTTGATTTTATAGACCCATTTACAACCAACCGGATGTTTGCCAAGAGGAAAAGGCTATAAAGTCCAAGTATTATTGGTTTCTAGAGCATCAATCTCACTTCTCATGGCTTGACATCATTTAGATCTTGCATAGCCTGCATAAAACTGGTGGGTTATTTGACTAAAGAAAGGGAAGTGGTGTAAGCCTTGTGAGATGTGGTGGATAAATGGTCATAGGAAAGAAAAATAGAAATAGGGTAAACAATACCTGTAGAAGGCCCAACGTTCGAAGCAGATGAGTGAGACGATCGGGAAGGCAATCGAACATCAAGATGATATTGTTGAAGATAAGATGGTTCACGGGTGGCACGAATGGAGGTGTGAGGTGGGAGAGGTGGGGTCTTCTAAGGGTGGAACAGGGGCAGGAGCGACCGCTTAGGGTTGGGTTTCCGGGGTTTTCGCCCGGTAGGTGATCGAGACATCGGATTGGGCGACCGGTCGGTGGGAGTGGTCCAACTGGTAAGAGAAAATCACTGTTGGAGGATCAAAAAGCGGAGCATGAGCGACCGGTCGGGGAAGTGTGTCAGACTGGTCAATGAGGTGATTGATTTCGTCGTTCTGTGGCTAGGGCTTAGTTACAGAGAAAATTGCTCTGATACCATGAAAATAATTGTATTGAAATATTATTGTATTTATTCATTAACTGAATACAAACTTATAAAGTTAACTCTGACTTAATCTTGTGGAGATAGGAAACCTAAGACTTATTATTCTATTCTGACTTTCCTAACATATTATATACTTACTTTTCCAATCTGTAATACTTTCCTATTCTGTAACATAAGTAGATTTTCTTTCTTTAACATATTTTGTCAATTTTATTGTTTATTCTTTTAAACTCACCACTGAAACAGCTGCACGGAATAATATTCGAGTCATGAATGCTTAATTCAAATTATCACTAATATTTCATGCTTTTTTACTTGAGTTTTACTGTTAATACAAAAATCTTAATTTGCAGCGAAGATGAGATTTTATCAAATTTAATAGTAAGTTTAATTTCTGAAATTAATTGGAATTTTTTTAATGGTGAAATATCTCTACATGTCCACTTATTGGAATAACATTCCGTTAACTAGATTAATGATATTATCTTTGATTTCCTAGTAAAAAAAACTAGCTAAAATAGCACAAATCTACCCTGGACTCATGAGTCACTCTTTACTGGAAAACAGTTTCAATATCCAAGAGTAGATCACTGTGACCCCAAAGAAGCCGCCATTAGCCATGGCAACTGAAGAGACCATGAGGAAATCAAACCTCACACATATGACCATGAGAATCAATATTGGATCAGAAGCCAATGTCACATAATTGTTGATTCGAAGCTAAAATGTGAGGAACAAACCCACACAACTCTAACCACTAGACCATAACACCATTGGCAAGAAACATCACTCGAGAATTAACTACAGAGCATACTTGCCGAGAAGTTGCAGAAATAATTGTAGAATAATGTATGTCAATGGTGCAGCAAACAAGGTTGTAGGAAAGTTTGGATGCAATGCTCTAACTACTGCTTCAAACTTTCCCTCATTCCTTCTTCAACAAATCCAAGTAACCAAAAATCAAACAAGGACTGGCAATTCAGAAAGCATCTACAAGCTCTTGAGATATTTTAGTGATTTTAGTATTACTGTATTAGTGTTATAAGAAAATAAGGAAGCTTTGGCCTTAGCCAAAAAATACTTTAGCATCCCATGTTGCTAGTATGCATGTAGATGGGTATTTCTTTGGTAAAATAATGAAAAAAAATTATTTTGTAAAATAAATAAAAAATTAAGTGAGATTAGAACATTTATAACTTTTAACTTAGGGTACTGAAACTTTGGCACCATGACTATCATATTGTGTAAAAATTCCAAATCATTTTACTTCCTCTCTTTGTTGGTAAAGGCTTATCGAGTGCTACGAGCAAATTCTTAGAGGGCTAGGAACATAGTGAGTCTAATCAATTTTCACTCCAATTTTTTTTTTTTTCTTTTTATACAAAACCTCTCTACCTAAACTCTCAAAATCACCTCATTCACCACGTTACTAGATCAAACTGACATATTTGTAACAATCCCAAAAAAGTATTACTGTTGTGCTATAACGGTTTATCGAACAGTTTCACAAATAAAGTGATACAATAAATGGATCACCATGAATAGTATCGTGTTGCAAGTGATATTATTTATGGTGATCCCATTTATTTGTGAAACTGTTTTCAAAATTTTGCCTGAATTTCATTTTGACTTGAAATTATTTAATCGACTGTTACGTCACAAAATTGATATTGTTTGGGGATTGTTACAAACTGCTAATTTGGTTTAATGTGTGAGTGTTTGTGAGTTGAATGGCTTCAAATGCAACCAAATGTATTTTTAGAATTATATAGTTAACTAGGGGATAGGAACAAATTGTTACATGCCCCTATCTATCCACATTGTCCTTTTGGACGGCTATGCAAACCAAAGTTTTGTTAGTTCAGCAAGCTTTCTACAATTTCATTGTGTGATACACCTCTTGCATTACACAATGTCAACCCTAAGAAGCTGTACGTTTTTCAACATACTCGGTCGCTTCAGTTATGGTGGTTTAGTGATATTATATATTTCCCGTAAAGGCTTATTTATAGTCTTAATGATAACCCATTGCAAAGCTCACTGTGTTTCCCAAATGGCACAGCACCTAGCTTGAGCCAAAAGGCTGTAATGTTGATAATCATATCTATATCTTTGGATGTTGGAAGACCTATTTTGGTGAAATGCCAATGGAACAGTATCTTAGTTTTTAATTTCCTCACCCATTTTTCTTTCATCTGTTCGCTTTCCATTTGATAAACCTGAGATAGAGGTTAGTCAATCAATCCAATGTATTCGGAGACTCCCAAATTCTTTCTGTTTTACACTAATTACTTCTAATATGGTTGAGATTATCTTTAAAGGCATAAAACCATAATTCACAATTTGAATTTTAGGGAACATAGATTCATGCACTTCATGTTTAACTTTAGTGTTGAATCTCTTCTATCATTCGCTTCACCATATATACTGATCAGGTGAAGAGGTACCGCAAATATGATGTTCATGTCTTAACTTGAGCACGTTTGTTGGAAATATTTACAAAAATTTGAAGATACTATTTGGCCCTGTCGCTTTCTTAACAATTTGTTATCTCTAATTTTGGATTGTTTTGTCAGGCCTGCCAATCATAAAAAAAAAACCCTAAATCGCTTTCTTAACAATTTGTCCCGCTCGCTTTCCAAAAAAAAAAAAAATAATTTGTTATCTCTAATTTTGGATTGTTTTGTCAGGCCTGCCAATCATAAAAAAAAAAACCCTAAATCACTTTCTTAACAATTTGTCCCGCTCGCTTTCCAAAAAAAAAACAATTTGTTATCTCTAATTTTGGATTGTTTTGTCAGGCATGCCAATCATAAAAAAACCCTAAATCACTTTCTTAACAATTTGTCCCGCTCGCTTTCCAAAAAAAAAAAAAAAACAATTTGTTATCTCTAATTTTGGATTGTTTTGTCAGGCCTGCCAATCATAAAAAAAAAAAACCCTAAATCGCTTTCTTAACAATTTGTCCCACTCGCTTTACCAAAAAAAAAAAAAACAATTTGTTATCTCTAATTTTGGATTGTTTTGTCAGGCCTGCCAATCATAAAAAAATCCTTAAAGATGCCGCAAGTTGGGTTTGAACACATGATCTAATTATTTTATCCGTCAAGCTCTAACCATTAAGCTGGCATGCCATTGGCACCATCTCCACCTCTAGTGGTAAGAAACTAAACAAGATCTAGCATCTCCATTATAGTGAGGCAAAAAAGCCATAGATATTGCCTTAAATGTTGCACAAAGATGACACCTAAAGAGGGGATTGTCTAACTGGCGAGGAAACCACCCCCCTCCCTCGCTGGTTTCCTCGCCAATTAGAATTCCCCCCTAAAGAGATCAACTTGAATCATAGAAATCGTTCCAAATGTAATCCCAGCCAAAGCCAAATCCAATTGCACGAATTTTACCTAAAGAGCTGTCAAGAAATCGACAAGCTAAATTGAAGATAGAAGAAGAACTGGAGCTACGCTCCTCTCAATTGAAACAATCGAGCCTCCATTACAATTATATCAACCTCTTCCCTTGGTTCTCTGTTCTTCTCCCTCTTATAGAGGATTGTTCTTCCCCTTCTTACAAAATAACAGAAAATGCTCTAAGAGCCAATCTTAAAAAGACACCTGGCTTCTACAGTATTCTTAACTAACTTTTTATAAAACATTACAATTCTACCCTCTCAATTGCCATTTTAATTTCCCGCCATACAATTCTACCCTTCTCAACCAATTTGAATTTCCCGCCAATTATGAATCTCCCAATTCATGACAAGAGCCTAAACAAATATTTTTTTATTGTTTTCTATTTTGATATTGACATCTAATGGAGGTTCCATCTTTATCAGAAGTTAGAGTTCTAACTCAAACAAACACGCCCTTAATCAGAGCTTAAATATTCAAGAGGTAAGTAGTTGGCATTACATTAAAATTTATATATTATAAGGTAGTAGTCGAAATTACATTATATTATTTAATAAAATAATATAGGTTGGAAAATGTATTCAGCCAAAAAAACTTAGAGCTTACCAAATATTTTTGTCCAAAGGAGCCCTCAAGCCCTCTCTTTTATTACGAGGATTAAACAAGGGAAATCTATATCTCCATCCATTATACCTTGAGAGAACCCAAGTCCTTATTGGTTGATTTGGTTTATCGATTTCCTAATTAACTAGATTCCAAGTATTATTAATTATCATTTTCTAAACTTTCCTAGAAGTATTATTAAGTATCATTTTTCTAAACTAGATTCCAAGTATTATTAATTATCATGGTTGGTGCTATAGTCTTTTAATTCTTTCCTTTTTTTTTAAGCGAGCTGGGTTTTTATAGGATCCCATAACCTATCAACAAGGTGCGACCTACAAGTCAACACCATAAGAAAGTAACCATGTCGTCGGCGCGTCTCAAACCTAGGACGTGGGGGATAAACCCACACAGCCCTAACCACTCAACCGTAACACCTTTGTCAACTTTATCGTTTATTCTTTTAAACTCACCACTGGAAACAACTGCACACACTACAGTAACATACTAATATTCAAGTCATGAAGGCTTGATTTCAGCTATTACTATATTTCGTGATTTGGGGGATCAATGTGATTCTTATATTTATGGGACTTTCATTTCCACTATTGATCACAAAATTAAATGATGAATTAGTGAGTGTACATCAAATTAACTTAGATTTAAGTGGTTCCCTCATAGAATCCCATGACATAAAATTTCATGCAACCAAACACACCCTTAATTAGTAAAGGCTTATCAAGTGCAACAAATTCTAAGAGTGCTAGCTGCTTGGAGCGTAGTGTGTCTAAAATCCTCTCGCTCCATTTAAAAAAAATACAAATCTTCTATACCTCAAACTCACATGCAGACATGGATCTACATGGGAGAAAGTGTCCCTAGTCAATTTTGAAAAAAAATTTCAACATAATTTTATATTTGAAATGAATTTTTTTTCTTAATTTTGTATACCAATTTGATTTATCCTCAATATATTTATCTTATATGTTCTTACAAAATAGCTTGTTGGATATATTTTCTTATCGCAAAGATTAATTGGAGTTTTATTTAGAATTAGTGTTTTGTATCAAATTAAAAAATTATGTTAAAGAAAATAATTATTATATTTTCATTAATTAACTATGACTCATCACTTCGCCCTCTTCAACAACAAAAAAATTCTGATTCCGATACTAACACCATGTAAGTGTTTGTTTGTGAGTTGGATGGCTTCAAATGCAACCATGATATTATTGATATATGGTGTTTTCTCGTTTCAAAGGTCTGATCCTGTAAAGTGCAATGAAAACTTGGTAAGTACCCATCAATTTTAGATTGGATTTGCCAGTTTGAAGTTCACGTGGAGATGCTCTTAGACTTGAGATATATAAAGAATTGCTTACAGACTTCTTAATTATCAATGTGATTTGAAGTGTCAAGATTGTGAGTCAATTTTTAACCTAAACAATCATTTAGAGTTCAAAGCAGCAAGAAACATCACTCGAGAATTAACTGCAGAGCATACTTGCCGAGAAGCTGCAGAAATAATTGTAGAATAATGTATGTCAATGGTGCAGCAAACAAGGTTGTAGGAAAGTTTGGATGCAATGCTCTAACTACTGCTTCAAACTTTCCCTCATTCCTTCTTCAACAAATCCAAGTAACCAAAAATCAAACAAGGACTGGCAATTCAGAAAGCATCTACAAGCTCTTGAGATATTTTAGTGATTTTAGTATTACTGTATTAGTGTTATAAGAAAATAAGGAAGCTTTGGCCTTAGCCAAAAAATACTTATAGCATCCCATGTTGCTAGTATGCATGTAGAAGGGTATTTCTTTGGTAAAATAATAAAAAATTTATTTTGTAAAATAAATAAAAAATTAAGTGAGATTAGAACATTTTATAACTTTTAACTTAGGTACTGAAACTTTGGCACCATGACTATCATATTGTGTAAAAATTCCAAATCATTTTACTTTCCCTCTTTGTTGGTAAAAGGCTTATCGAGTGCTACAAGCAAATTCTTAGAGGGCTAGGAACATAGTGAGTCTAATCAATTTTCACTCCAATTATTTATTTATTTTCTTTTTATACAAAACCTCTCTACCTAAACTCTCAAAATCACCTCATTCACCACGTCACTAAATTAAATTGACATATTTATAACAATCCCAAAAAAGTATCACTGCTGTGCTATAACGGTTCACCGAACAATTTCACAAATGAAGTGATACAATAAATGGATCACCATGAATGGTATGGTGTTGCAAGTGATATTATTCATGGTGATTCCATTTATTTGTGTAATTGTTTTCAAAATTTTGCCTGAATTTCGTTTTGACTTGAAATTATTTAATTGACTGTTACATCACAAAATTGATATTGTTTGGGGGTTGTTACAAATTGCTAATTTGGTTTTGTTTGTGAGTTGAATGGCTTCAAATGCAACCAAATGTATTTTTAGAATTATATAGTTAACTAGAGGATAGGAACAAATTGTTACATGCCCCTATACACCATTGTCCATTGCAGCGAAACCAATAGGGTTGTTAATCATTTAGCTCATTGTGAGCAAGAATGTGTTTTCACAAAATTTATATTTTCTTGAAATTATGAAATTAAAAAAAAATACATTTTTTTGAGGTTTTTTTCAAAACATTTCGAGGTTTTTTCATAAAAATACAAAAACCAATCTACCATTTTTCAAAGGGTTTGTTTTAAAAAATTCAGAGTTTTTTTCCGTGAATTTTGGTTTTTTTTTTTTTTGCTAATTATTGTTTCTTATAATTATTTATTAATTTTTTAAACCACCCATTGATTTTCTAATTATTATTTTTTATATTTATATATTGATTTCATTTCTTGGTATTTAAGCTTCATTTAGTGTGTTTAATAGATTTATTTATTTACATCTTTTTTTTTCACATATTTCATATGCTCTTGAAGTTCATTATAAATATTTCATATATTTTACGTTTTTTCTTTACACACCGAAGTATTTTTTAATTGTGAGTAGAATACATGTGATTATGGGATAAGGATATTTGAGAGTTGAGATTATAAAATTACAAAGACTTACTGCTCTCTTCACTATGCAAGTCAATTCTAATGTATCATTCATTCATAGTGCAAGTGGAAAATAATTTAATCAATTAAACAATAATTTCCTGAAATGAACAAACCCATAATTCTGAAGCTGCTTAATGTTTGTGGCAACATCCTAAAAGCTATCAGGCATTGCCAAGAGATGGCAGATGGTGCTGTAGTTGTTGTCCTAAAGAAACTGATTCAATTCCTAAAGAGAGGGACAGAGTTGCCAGAAGTATGTAAACTCTTAGGTGATTTTGAAACTATGCATTCCGTACTTCTGGATTTTAAATGGGGTGACTATGAGCGTGAATCTGCTAAGCTGACTGTGAATCGGATGAGAGATGTGGTTTATTATGCTGAAGAAGTTCTAGATGAGTATCTTACAGATCACTCTTCTCGTATAACTGAATATCGGAACATGCAGAGGTGGAATAAGTTCCTTTGTGGATCTATTAAAATGAAGACCCAAATGGCTGAAAGAATCCATGACATCAACAAGACGATTGAAACTCACTTTCACAGAAAACCTGGTGCATTTCTGTTGGAAGCTGCTGATGCTGCAAGCTTACAGAGGCAGAGGACTTACGATGCTGAGGAAGCTGATGAGGTGGGTTCCATTAGTATGACCTTCATTGACGAGGAGGGCATCATTGATGTGGTGGGCATCACCAAGAAAGCAGTGAACCGTGTGATTGGAGGTGACTTGCAACGTGCTGTTGTCCCTATTGTAGGAATGGTTGGCCTAGGTAAGACCGTTCTGGCCTATAAAATCTATAATGTCATTTGCGCTAAAGAGAGTTTTACTTTTGAACTTCGTGCTTGGATTTCTATTTATCCAGAAAGCACTCTGAAAGGGATTATGCTCGGCATCCTAATGCAATTAATTACCAGAGTCACGCACAAAGTGAAAGAGATGAATGAGGAAGATTTGGGGAAGGTGCTACATGACCAATTGAAGGGAAAGAAGTACCTAATAGTCATGGATCATGTGTCGAACCCTCTAGTCTGGGAATACATGGAGCAATTCTTTCCAAATGATGCTAATGGGAGTAGAATTTTGTTCACAACACGTTACAAGAATATAGCTTTACGTGCCAATTCAGATCCAATGAACCCTCCACTTTATCTACGCTTTCTCAACAAAGAAGAGAGTTGGGAGCTATTCTGCAGTAAAGTATTTTCCGAGGAAATAATTTCCTCTCGTCAGAGGGAGGAAATAATTTCCTCTCGTCAGTGGGAGGAAATTAGAAGAAAAATTGTTGACAAATGTGGGGGTCTACCACAAGCCATCGTGTATCTAAGGGATTTATGTTTCGACAAGCAAGTGACATATGATGAATTGTCAAGAACAGCCGATAAGGTAAGCACCATTTGTTCAGACTATTCAGTTTGTGAAAACATGATGGCTTCAAGTGTTGACGAGCTGCCTCATTACCTGAAGCCGTGTTTCTACTATCTTAGTGCTTTCCCTGAAGAGTATGATATCCCAGCCAGAATGTTGATCCAATTGTGGGTTGCTGAGGGGTTCATCAATGAAAATCATGGCGAAACAGTAGAGGACATTGCTGAAAGATATTTGGAAATGCTAGTTGATAGAAGTCTTATCCAAGTCGCGAGCAGGAGATCAGATGGAGGGGTGAAAACATGCAGTATCCATTGCCTGTTACGTGAGTTTTTAATTTCTAGAGTTACCAAAAGTCATTTTCTTCAAATTGGTGACAATAAGTATGATGGAAAATATCCACGACTTGTTGTAAATGCCAAATCTGCTATTTGTCACAAAGCCAACAAGTTGAGCAAACTCCGCTCTTTTCTATATTTCAATCATGAAGTAGACAAGCGGAGATCATGGAATCATCCATTTAAATACATGCAATCGCTTAGAGTACTCAAGGTTCTGAATTTCGAGTTTGTGCCCATTCAAGTGAAAAATATGTTCTTCTTGAGGTATCTAGTCCTGGATGGGAACTCCTGTCTGCAAGATCCATCCTGTATATGCAATCTGCTGAATCTCCAAATTCTAGATGCAAGGTCCCAATATATCCATCACATGCCTGCTGGGTTTTGGAAATTGAGAAAACTAAGACATGCGTATTTCGAAGGCCCCACATTTCTTCCTAACCCACCGCAATTGACGCCATCATCTTCTTCATCTCATGATGAACCCTCCTTACTAAAAGACCTTCAGACTCTTTCCAATATCTCTGCTAGCAGCTGTACCTCTCAAGTTTTTGTTAAGGTACCCAATCTTCTAAAACTGAGTGTTGAAGGAGATTTGAATGATTTACTAGAGAACTTGGCAATGTTGAAACACCTTCGCAGATTGAAGTTGACAAATGCATTTGATTCCCTGCCAGTAAACACCCTCCAACGTGAATTCCCACCAAACCTCGCCAAGCTCACCTTATGCAAGACACAATTCAATGAAGATCCTATGCCATTGTTGGGGAGATTACGTAACCTTCAGATACTGAAGTTGTTAACTGATGCCTACACTGGAACTAAGATGGCTTGCTCTGATGGTGGATTTCCAAGGCTCCAATTCATGGAACTTGTGAGCTTATACAACTTGCAAGAACTGATAATGGAAGAAGGAACATTGCCCCATCTTGAACATTTGGTCGTGGTGGATTGTCAGAATTTGCATAGGCTAGATGGACTCGGATACTTAACTGCCCTCCGCGATGTAGAAATTGATTAGAATTCTGTTGTGCCTACTGCTCGTGATTGTCTCTATGTACCCTACAAATGTCAACTTGTATGTTCGTATGCCTTCCATGTTGGTTTTCTGCCATAGACTACTTGTTGGCATGATGTTAGTATCTTAAGTGTTGCATGTTATTTCAACACGGAATGTTACATTTTAGTTGTAATGTTAATTGTAGCCTTGCAACAGATTTCTTCAAGGTGTACTCATTATTCCAACAATTATATCAAATTTTGTAATTCCAACTATAGTAACCAATGCCAATGCCAAAGCCAAAGAGAGCTTAAAAAGAATTTCATAGACTTTTTAAAGATAACTAAAATACTGAATGGGTGGTTCTACACATGTTCAAAAAGGAAATATCGATAAACTCAATTTTCATGGATTCCCTTTCAATGTTCAGATTGTCACTGAGATAAGGACAATTAGTACACCTCTAGAGATTATTGCAATTCAACTAAATGTATCATGCTCGACAAGGTGACGGAGACCAAATCTAGACTTTCCTTTGCTAGGATATGTGTAGAAATAGGAGCAACCAGCCAATTCCCAAACATAATTCCAGTGATCATTGATGATGGGAAAACTATAAATGTAGAAGTGGAGTACTCATGGGGACCGGTGAAATGCACCCAATGTATGGGGTTTGGACATCCTGTGTTAAGCTGTCCCAAGAATAGGATGAGTACGAAGAATAGCTTTGCTGTTTGGAGGGCAAAGGGAAACAAGAATGCTGAGAAAAAAGATGAGATTTCAGACAATGGTGAAGGATGGGTTGTGCCAAAAAGTAGACATACTTTCAAACAAAGAAGAGACTCGAACCAATCACAGGGAGAGGTGGAAGATGCAGCCAAAGAAGTCAACACTAATGAGATCACTACGAATCATGCAACTCCTAATGATACAACAGAAGCAATTGAAGCAGAAGGAACTGGGGAAGCTAGTGCAACAGGCAAGGAAATTGTGCTATATGACACTAAGGAATCAGATGAAGTGCTGGCCAATCAGGATGAAAAGGACAATACAGTACCACCAAATGCACCAAAGACACTAATGATACCAACGCTCTGTCTTCTTCCTATTAGCAATCCTTTTACAGGAAGAAAAAAAAAAGGTTTCTTATGCTATTCACAACCCAGCCAATAGTCGATCACATCATGCAATCTTCTTTTGCTAATGTAACACAATCAGGTATGCTTGATAAAGTTATTTCGAATGGTACATGGATAATTGATTCAGGTGCATCTGATCATATGATAAATGACCCTAACCTTGTGGTAAATCTTAGAGCTTCCTCTCAAAATGTTGTCTTTACTGCGGATGGTACTCCAACTCTGGTAAGCGGAGAAGGTTCCATTGTGTTATCTGATACCCTAACTCTTGAATCCGTCTTAATTGTTCCATCACTAGCTTATAACCTCTTGTCTGTCTGTCAAATTATTCGCACACTTGCATGTATTGTGACGTTCTATCCATCTTTCTGTGTGTTTCAGGACATTCTGACTCGGCAGATTCTTGGTTATGGTGTTAGAAGGGGGAAACTGTACTACTTGGATCTGACAGAGACAGGAGAGACACACAAGAATCTTTTGGGGCAAGCTAATCAGGTCGTTAGGGTCGATAAGGCGAAGGAGGTAGTATGGTTATGGCATCGTCGTTTAGGACATCTGTCTTTTCGTTATCTTAAGAAATTGCAACCTCATTTGTTTTCGGTTGTTAGTGATTCAGAATTTCATTGTGACATTTGTGAACTGGCCAAGAGCCACCGTATTCCATATTCGCCAAGTATTCATAGATGTCATGTTCCCTTTATGAAAATTCACTCAGATGTTTGGGGTCCTGCAAAAATTTCTTCTTTGTCTGGAGCTCGATATTATGTATCTTTTATTGATGATTGCACTCGGATGACCTGGGTGTCATTACTGAAACGAAAGAGTGAGGTATTTGGAAGGTTTACTGATTTTTGCAAAATGGTGGCGACACAGTACCAACAATCCATCAGAGTGTTTCAATCTGACAATGGTGGAGAGTTTGTCAATGGCCCTATATCTGAATTTTGCCGGTCAAATGGAATTCGTCATCAAACCTCCAATACTGATACTCTTCAACAGAATGGTTTAGCAGAACGCAAGAACAGACAGTTGTTGGAAGTTGTTTGTGCTTCCCTGTTTGGCATGAATGTACCTCGATCCTATTGGGGTGAAGCAGTGAAATCTGCAGTATATATTATCAACCGTACTCCCTCACGAGTAATTGAGTTCAAGAATCCTCATCAGAAGCTTCATACACTTTTGTCCATCCCATCTATGCCTAATTTGGAGCCCCGAGTGTTTGGGTGCACAGCCTATGTCCACATATCAAAGCCACACCGGAGCAAGCTTGATCCCCGTGCGACAAAATGTATTTTTGTGGGTTATACCGATCTCCAAAAAGGGTACAGGTGTTATGACCCGGTCACTGACAGAATACATATATCTCTTGATGTCTCATTCCATGAATCTGAGCCATATTACTCAGGGGGGGTCTCCCAGTCTTCCCTTCAGGGGGAGAGCGATAGTGAAGGGAATCCTCGTTCTATTGATGTCTTTGAAGAATTGGAACACTTGGAGGAACAATTTGAAGTTCCTGTAACAGCAAAAACTATTCCCGCAGCAGCAGCAAATGACTTGTCTCGAGAGATAGACACTTCCAATGGGCAGACAATTGACCACTTAGTTCCTAGCGATCAATTCCCTCATGAGACAGAAGAGAATGATCAAAATGTATCTGAAACTCACACACACGACATTTCCCCTTCTACATCAGCAACTGAATATCTCGCCCAGAATGATCCACCTCAGGTATCTTTATCCTCTAATGAGTCTTCTGTTTTAGAAAGTATTGAACCTAGAAAATCACAAAGGGTTACTAAGGGAGTTCCTAAAAAGTAATATGAACCTGACATCAAAGCCCAAGCTAAATACCCTATAGCTAACTTTATGTCTAACCATAGGATTTCTGAGTCACGTGCACTTATTATTAATCAATTATCTATTGTATCTATTCCTAGTTACGTGCAGGACGCATTGAAGGATCCAAAATGGACAACAGCAATGAATGAAGAATTGGAAGCTCTTCAGAATAATGTCACTTGGGAGGTAGTAGACAAACTTGTTGGAAAGAAGACTGTAGGATGTCGTTGGATGTTTAATGTGAAGCTTAATGCAGATGGAATTATTGATAGATACAAAGCAAGATTAGTTGCCAAGGGATATACACAGCGCCATGGAATTGATTATGAGGAGACTTTCGCACCTGTGGCGAAGATTAATACTATCCGAATTTTACTTTCACTTGCAGCAAATAAAGATTAGCCCTTGCATCAACTTGATGTGAAGTGTGCATTTCTCAATGGAAATTTGGAGGAAGAAGTGTACATGGATATGCCTCCAGGCGTGAAGAATAACCCAAGAGACGCTGGTAAGGTGTGTAAATTGAAGAAGTCTTTGTATGGCCTGAAACAGTCTCCAAGAGCTTGGTTCGGAAGATTTTCGAAGTCCATGAGAGCTTTTGGGTACAAACAAAGCAACTCTGACCATACATTGTTTATCAAACACAAGAAGGGTAAGATTACAGCTCTAATTGTGTATGTTGATGACATGATCGTTACAGGAGATGATCCGAAATAAATAAATGATTTGCAAAAGTATCTGTCGAAGGAATTTGAAATGAAGGATCTCGGGCAACTGAAGTATTTTCTAGGTAAATTGAAGTTGCAAGGTCGAAGAAAGGGATTTCACTGTCACAAAGGAAGTATGTTCTTGATTTGCTCGATGAAACATGGATGTTGGACTGCAAACCAATAGAGACACCCATTGAGATGAATCATGGACTTGCTATTCTTCCTGATCAAGTCCCTACTGATAAAGGGAGATATCAACGTCTTGTAGGAAGATTAATTTATCTTTCTCATACTAGACCTGACATTGTTTATGCTGTGAGTGTTGTTAGCCAGTTTATGCATTGTCCTAGTGAAGAGCATATGAATGCAGTCTTTCGTATCTTGAAATATCTGAAGATGGCGCCTGGTAAGGGATTATTGTTTGAAAAAAATGAATTGGAAGTTGTTGGATACACAGATGCGGATTGGGCAGGTGATAAAACTGATAGACGCTCTACATCAGGGCACTTCACTTTTGTTAGTAGGAACCTTGTAACTTGGCGTAGTAAAAAACAAAAAGTTGTTGCTAGATCAAGTGCAGAAGCTGAATTTCGAGGTATGGCACATGGAGTTTGTGAAATGTTGTGGATCCGTAATGTCCTGAAGGAATTGGGTTTCAAACTACAAAGGCCTATGGATTTACATTGTGATAATACAGCTGCCATTCAGATTGCACATAATCCAGTTCAGCATGATCGAACAAAGCATGTGGAGGTTGACCGCCATTTTATTAAAGAGAATCTTGATAGGAAAGCTATTCGCTTTCCATTTGTCACCTCAGAGGAGCAATGAGCTGATGTTTTAACTAAAGGGGTATCTCAGAAAGTGTTTGACAGCTCAGTTGACAAGTTGGGCATGATAGACATCTATGCACCAACTTGAGGGGGAGTATAGAAAGCTGTATATTCTAATTATAGATTATAGAAACATATATATTTAGGATATTCTAAATTCATATTTAGGTAACCTAGTTTCTATATTCTGTAAGATTGTTTCTTGTAAGACAAGAAACCCTATTGTATTTATACCCCTATTGGGGATGAATCAAATACACAACAATTGAAGTATTTCTTTCTACAAGATACGGAAGCCGAGCAAATTGGGACCAATGAAAATGAGTCAAAGAATGGTACTGAAAGTGATATGATAAACCAGGACCCGAGGGAAAAACAACCGCAGTCTCCAAGAACCCCAAACAACTTCCACATGGTTGCTACCTCATCATATTTGGATGAATATATATTCCACGTGGAAGGTGTAAGTGCTCCCATCACCTTGTCTAAGATTAAAAACACTTTGAAAATGATAGAAGAATATGAGAAGGGGTACGAACTTAACAATGCAGATAAAGAAGCAATAGAGAAATGCAGCAACGTGGAAGATGTGAAGAGAGATTTCCTAAATCTACTAGCTGATTTGGGAAAGGAAGCCTCTAAGGTGGCTGCCACTCAGTCTCCTAAAAGAGACGCTCCTCGTAGATCTTTTCGATCCAGGAAAGCAAACCCTAAATTCTGGGTATAATCAATACAAAAGGAGTTAGATGAAGATCATCATCAACAGTTGGAATCTCCCAAGATCTAGTTTATTCCTAGTGTTCAATTGCTTTGTTTTTAGAGTTCGTGTGCTCCAAGATCATCACTCCGAACTCTTCTATCTATTAGGGAAGGGGATGGATATCCCCATTCTCAAGATGATTAAGCAATGGATTGATGCCTACCAAGAGCACGAGTATCAGCGAATCCACCAAGGAAACATCTGGACAACCATTCACCTAGTGAGTTTAACAATTAGCTTAAATCTTTTCGATCCTCCTATTAGATTGGTTCAGATTTTTAAGGAAATCTCTTCTACTTGTGATGATGTAATGTGTGATGAAGGGACTAGTGAGTGGTGTAATCTTGTTGTACCCTTATGCCTTTGATTTAATGATAAGGTTCGGGGATCCTCAAAACCCCAGCTTGCCTTTAAAAAAAAAAAAAAACATGATGTAACATAAACGATGATGAGCAAATAGCACTCAAGTAGTCAAGTGTGTGCACACAAACATATATATGATGGGTATTAGGATCATATTAGGATTTATTTTAACTGTAGTTCTTTTAATAATTCAGTTTGGCTAGAAGTGGGCATCCCATCCCGCGATTCCGATTCTGTCTCGTCCCAATTTTTTTGAGTTTTATTGGGATTGATTAATCTCATCCTGATCCTGTCCCATCTCGATCTAGAATGGGATGGGATGAAGATTTTCAATCTTGTCCCGTACTGATTTTGTAATATTTATTATTAATAATTTTAATATTTATTTTAGAATTGCAATTGTTTGGATGCCCATATAAAGTTTGGGCATAATGTTACAGATTATGTATTATTGTGTCACAGAATTAAGTTTATTATGTTTGTGAATGAAGTCATAATAAATCAATGAAGTGTGAATAAAGTCATAATGAAGTTTATGTTTATGTTACAGATTGTGAATAAAATCTATGTTTATGTTACAGATTGTGAAAGAAATCTATGTTTTTTTATGTTACAACATAGTAATATGTTACATTTCACCGTAGTTAATAGCCCTCATATTCCTCCATTTCAACCTTCAAAATTTGAGCCCAAATAGTTCCAAATATAACGAGTCAATAGGAAATTTGAGGGCTTGTTTGTTTGAGTTAGACATCTAACCTCTTATTAAGAGGAAACCTCCAACTAGAGATAAATGTTTTAAAAGGAACACCTTCAACAACCATTTTGCAAGTGGATTAGAATAAATTAAGCACATATGGTCTTGAAGGCAACGAAGATTACTTTTTAAGCCATGGGATGCATCGTCATAATTAAGAATGGCTTATACCCTTGACTTGGGGAAACTGTGATTAACTATTTTTTCCATGAGATAAGTTACTCTGCTCTCTACCAGCAGGTATACTCACAAACTTTTCTGGGGGTCTTCTCCAGAAGGCTATACAAGATTGAGAGCTTAGCAGCACATGCCATGAGATGGCAGAAGTATTTGCAGCAACCTTGTTGACGACGTTGCTCTTTAAACTCTCTAAAGAAATAAGATTGCTTCGTGAAGTGGATGATGAAGTGATCCATGACTTCTCAAACCAGCTCCAAATTATGTGTTCCTACCTCAAGAATTTCGAGTGTGTAAGCAAAGAACCTTTGATTGTATACCACATACGAGAAGTGGCTTATGATATTGAAGATGTTATTGAAAAATATGCTTGCATCTCACAAGATAGGAGCGGGCAAAGCCAGTTGTGGTATCATCTTGGACCAAGTAAACTGATAGCACGGAGTATGATTGCAGTAAGGATCAGAAACATCAAGAAGAAACTGGAGGAACTTTATAAGATGTTCATCTTAGGAATGCACCAGGGTGTTGAAGTTGCTGCTGCGGAGGGCTCATCCTGGAGGCGTCTTAGAAGGGCACCCATTCTGAAGGAATCTGAGGTGGTGGGCTTCACTGATGAAACAGAAATGCTGGTAAAGCAGCTAATTGAAGGAACTTCTGGACGTGCTGTCATTTCTATTGTGGGAATGGGAGGCCTAGGTAAGACCACTCTAGCGAAGAAAGTTTACAACCATAACTGCATCAAAGAGAGCTTCAAATGGCGGGCTTGGGTTTACGTTTCGCAAGAAAATACTCTAGAGGGGGTTCTGCTTGACATTTTAAAATTCTTTACAAACAATGACAATATAAAGGGGATGGAGGAGGAAGATTTGAGGGAGGTACTATACAGCCAGTTGAAGGACAAGAAGTATCTAATAGCCCTGGATGATGTTTGGAAACCTCAAGTCTGGGAAGATCTGAGGGCATTATTTCCAGACAACATGAATGGAAGTAGAATTTTGTTGACGACCCGTATCAACAAAGTTGCTTCACTCGCTGGTTTAGGCACAGAGTCTCCTCCTATGCATCATCTACGTTTCCGCAAAAAAGAAGAGAGTTGGGAGCTACTCCACAATAAAGCATTTCGTCAGAAAACCTGCTCTCAACAGTGGGAAGAAGTCGGTAAACAAATTGCTGAAAAATGTGGCGGGCTGCCATTAGCTATTGTTATTATAGGGAATTTACTCTCTGAGAAACGAGGAACATTTGAAGAATGGTCCAGAGTAGCCATGTGTATAAGCACTTTTCTTTCCGATTGCCCAGCTGAATTTAAAGAGATATTGGCTTCAAGTTATAATGATCTGCCCCATTGCCTGAAGCCATGTTTCCTCTATTTTAGTGCTTTCCCCAAAGATGATCAGATCCCTGCAAAAGACTTGATCCATTCATGGATTGATAAGGGATTCATTGAAGCAAATTCTGGAGAAACAGTTGAGGAAAAGGCGGAGGGGTACTTGGAAACGCTTGTTGACAAAAATCTTGTCCTAGTGGAGCAGATGATAACAGACCCAGGAGTCAAAGCATATAGCGTCCATTGCCTTTTGCATGAATTTTGTGTTTCTGAAGCTCGCAGAGAGGGATCTCTCCAAGCCAATGGGAAATGGATAGGAAACATCAAAAAGAGGACACAGGAAATCCACGGAATGGATATGCAAATTGCTGATGCAGTCTTTGCAGAGGGCTCGTTCAGGAGGCAGGGTACGAGGGCTCACACTGTTGAGCAATCTAATGTGGTGGGCTTCAAGAATGAGATACAGACATTGGTAACACGGCTAACACAGCTCACTGAACAGGAAGACTACAATCTTACTGTCATTTCTATTGTAGGCATGGGCGGTCTTGGAAAGACCACTCTAGCTAAGAAAATCTACAATGATGTTGCCGTTAAAAAGAATTTTGAACACCGTGCCTGGGTTCGTGTTTCTCAAGATTATGACCCATCGAAGCTCATGCGGAGTATCTTAGAATGTTTTGAAAGAGTAGTGGATTGTAGAAGTATGCAAAGCATGGCGATTAAACTGCAACGTAAGTTGCAGGACGCGAAATACCTGATAGTCATGGATGATGTGTGGGAACCTCGAGTGTGGCATGAATTGAGACGATTCTTTCCAGACAATGCTAAAGGAAGTAGAATACTACTCACAACACGAGTTACTGAAGTGGCTCAAAAAGTTGACTCCATGAATCGCCCACACTATCTGCGTTTTCTTGATAAAGAAGAGAGTTGGGAGTTGTTCCGCAGCAAGGCATTCCTGGGTGAAATTTGCTCTAAGAAGTGGGAGAAACTCGGAAGACAAATTGCAACCAAATGTGGTGGGCTACCATTGGCCATAGTTGGTCTTGGGAGTTTACTCTACAAAAAAAGAAGGGCATGTAATGACTCATCAAGAGTAGCCGAGGAACAAGGAATATATGATAACTGGTCAGGAATAGCCAGCAACATAAGCACTTTTCTTTACGGGCAATCAGCTGAATGTAAGAGAATATTGGCTTTAAGTTACAACGATCTGCCTTATTTCTTGAAGCCATGTTTCCTATATTTGAGTGCTTTCCCAGAAGACTACGAGATCCCTGCAGGACAGTTGATCCAGTTATGGATTGCAGAGGGCTTCGTTGAGGAAAAGGATGAAGAAACCATGGAGGATACTGCTAAAACATACTTGGAAATACTTGCAGACCGGGGTCTTATCCAAGCGGTGCAGAGAAGATCAGACGGAGGGGTGAAAACATGTAGCATCCATTGCCTTTTCCATGACTTTTGCATTTCTGAAGCCAGGCAAGACAAATTTCTTCAAGTTGGTGGGTTTCTAAAATCTGCACTTCCAACTGAGCCTCGACAACTTGCTGGTGATGCCGATCCTATAACCCATATTTTGGCCAAACCCAAAGGCTTTAGCAAACTCCACTCTATTTTGCGCTTCTCTCGTACATCAGGTAAACCAGATGAATGGAATCTATTTAAAACAATCTGGTTTCCTAAGCTTTTATATGCAAGAATTTCCAAAGCCAGACACGACAAATTTCTTCATGTTGATGGATTTGTAAAATCTGCACTTCAAACTGAGCCTCGTCGATTTGCTGGTGATGCCGATACTATAACCCATATTTTGGCCAAACCCAAAAATTTTCGTAAACTCCGCTCTCTTTTGTGCTTCTCTCCTACATCAGGTAAACCAGATGAATGGAGTCGTCTATTTAGGACAATCAGGTTTCTTAGGGTGTTTAAGCTTTCATATGCAAGCATTTTGCCCGATGAAGTAGAAAAGTTGATTAACTTGAGGTATTTGGGTCTCGATAAGAATTTCCTATTGCAACTTCCACCCTCTGTATGCAATCTGCCTAACCTCCAAGTTCTTGACGCTAGATCCAAGTTCATCCGCTCTGCACCTGCTGAGATTTGGAAACTGAAAAAACTAAGACATGCATATTTTGAAGGCCCCACATATTTGCCTCCACCATCAGCACAGCCAAGCTCCTCTTCCCAAGATGGTCATGATGATACCTTAATGGACCTTCAAACTCTGTCCACCATATCTGCCAAGAGTTGTACTGCTGCGGTTTTTCAGAAGCTACCCAAACTTCGCAAATTGGGTATTAAAGTGGAAGGCTATATAAATGCTTTATCTGATAACTTGATGCTACTGAAGCAACTTCGCGCACTAAAGTTGGCTGGCGATGCCAACTCTGCACCAGTGATATCCCTTCCTCTCAAATTCCCTCCAAAACTCACTAAGCTTACCTTATCTGAGACTCAACTTGAGGAAGATCCAATGCCATTGTTAGGGGAGCTAAAGACCCTTGAGATCCTCAAATTGGTGAATAATGCTTACACTGGAAGCGAGATGGTTGCCCATGCTAATGGTTTTCCCGAGCTGAAGTTCCTGAAAATTGGGAAGTTGGTGTTCATTGGGAAACTGGAAACAAAGGTACCAGGATTTGCCAAACTTGAGCATTTGGTTATTCATGAATGCCATCGCTTGCAGAAATTCAGCGGACTTCAGCACTTAAATACCCTCCATAAAGTAGACCTGCTGGAGCCATCAACTGAGTTCAGAAAACAGATGGAAGACATGCAACAATCTGGAAGAAGGGACCGGTTTCAACTCAATGTTTACCCACTTCAAGGTCAGTGACATACTACTTCTTTCTAGTTAATCTTCCAAGAATTCAAACATTTTACTTTATAAATGAAAATAGCAGTTGCTTTTGCCTCTTAATCTAGTAAAAAACTGACATGTGCTACCTTCTACCTCTCCATATTTGATAACGCTAACTTGTATCCATGGTTTAAAAAAAACGATGTGAGGCTATGATTTAAGGCTTGCCTCAGTGCAGAGGCTCATGGTTAACGAACTGAGGCGTAATGTTTCAACAATGGATTAAATCAATATCATTCGATCCAAAAGATTGTTATTAAACCATACACTGATTGAACCAAATATTGTTATATTAAACCTTACACTGATTGCATGAGGCTTACGCCTCATGCCTCGTGAAAGCTCCATGCCTCACTTTCTGATTAAGAATTTTTTAAACCTTACTTGTACCATAGACAACTGAGATCAGTTTCAAGATTCCCAACCCCTAGCTTCATCATTAATAAGCAACAATACAGAGAAGTCCTACAAAACAGAGGTCACTCTAATGGTTTATTAGAGTTGATACATTCAAGTCCTTGCAGCTTTCATGAAAGATTGAAAGAAACAGAACGTGATGATCCTAACTATCTGTTTTCCATTTTTTCAAAATCAATTTATGGGGATTCTTTGTTTAAAAATTGGTGTGGTTCCAATGTGGCCATGTTTGTTTCGGTAGGACAAAAATGGTTTTACTTTTTCATCTTTTACATTTTTGGAGATATACATGAACCCTTACATGTTATGTTAGCCACAGTAGCCCATTGAGTTTTTGTGATAGGACATGAGCATTCAACGGCACAAATCCCAGCCCAGGGGCTACCAAGTACCAATCGATTGAGTTCAGCTAATTCCAGGTGTAGAAGTTTCTTTTATATTGTAGATAGCTTCAGAAAGTTGTTTGAAATGTTTTAGAAGTTATTAAATTGTTATAGTGAAATTATCTACACAAGGAACTCAAAACTTTGCTTTATCTTCTTCCTTGGAATTTGTCATTTCCGTAATGTCATTTGTGAATCAACCAGATAAGAAGACAGACTCAAGTCCAAAACTTGAAAACTAATACAATATGCAAAATTTATACAAACAACTTTAATAACAATAAAATGAAACACTAATCCTGATACTATCTATTTTCCTTCTTGTAGGGACGTCTGAGGCAAGCGAAAATCGTGTTGAAATGTCTGAGGCAAGCGAAAATCGTGTTGAAATATGTGTTGACCATTTGGTGAACTGTTTCTTCGGGTGATGCTTTGATACTTCTTATATAAGTTTGTGGGATAACTATTTACGAATTGACCATTTGGTGAACTTCCCAATCCAAGGGAAATCTTATGTTTATTTCTCTAAGGTGTAACTTACCTACTGTTTGAAAATTGCTTTGCTTCTGGTATGTAATTCAATGTGTGTAATAAATGGAAATTGTTAGAGATTATGCTCTATTGGTGAATGAGTATTGGTTTTTCGGTCTGGGTTTTCTGTGTACTTCAAATACATATAATCATATTACAAGTAAAGAAATATCGGATTGGAGAATGGGGCTCAGATAGGTGTACCTTTCTTTCATGTCTGCACCTGGTTGCAAGAGAAATGACGAAATGCCTTCTACTGTAGTTTCTCAATTAATCAGCTTCGCTTGCTGGTTCATTGTTTTTAAAGAGTTTTGACACCTAACATGTTTGGTATATACTGAAGATCTACATGGTAAAGGTCATCGTAAGAGACCTAAAAACTTCGACATGGAATTTGTTTGTTCACTTATGAGTAAGCTCAGACTTTTTGACATCATCATTTCTGCTGAAGGACACTACTACTTTATGAAAGACACCACAATCTATAAACTCTCAAATCTTAAATTTACTCACCCTCTCTTCTCTCTCTCAGTAACAACAACACCACCCCACTGGCACCTCCACCACTTCACCACCTCACCTCGCTGACCGGCTAGGCAAACCTCTTCTCTCCTATCTTCTCCGCTTTTCTTAGGAACAACAACAAGGACGTATCAATAACAACCACCCCGTCCCGTCCCATCTGCCGCACCGCTCCCTTCTCCTCTCCTCCTCTTCTCTCCTATCTTATACTTTTGCCATCTCTTTATATTATATGAACCTCGAATCGTGTTATCTGTGAAGTGTGCAAACTCTGTTAATATTGAGTTTGAAATTTTTTCCTATTGTTCATGAGTCCCAACCACTTCATATGTGCTAGAATTGCTCTATAGCAGTGTAACAAGGTACAGATTTTTCATTATAGTATTTCCAGTGCAAAAGTTTCAAATATATAAATAAAGATCAACATCATTATAAACTATTCTTCTTTTCTTTTTTTAACATTATAAACTATTCTTCAAAAACAACTAAAACTTACAAATATGGATCATATGTCCTTGTTTTTTACATAATTGACCTTATCGAATATGCACAAGTCCCTGGATCCGAACACGCTCTGGCTCTGCCACAAGTTATATCTGAAACCATTTTCTGCTGCCTGCTCATCCCTACAAGGAAAACAAAGCTGAATTAATTGGTATTTCAACTCCATAAGCAACCATGCCTCTGCTTATACATAAATGTTGTCCGTCGCATTAGATCAAATTTCAGATAGTAGTTCAACATTTCTGCTAGTAGCTCTTGTGCTTTGATATACATATGCCTATTTTTTTATATATACGATACCGAGGTGAATCTGACTATCTTACTGCATAGGACCCAAGTATAAACAAGTCTCATTCAAATTTGATCTATTTACAGACTTCAGCTCAAACTTGGTCTCATGCCATTTGGGGCTCACCCTCCTGTTTCAAAGAATATATAATCAAGTTTTGAATATTCACTGAACCACCACAAATGAAACCAAATGGAATATGGTCAAATACATGCAAAGCTTCTTAGGGTTGACACGGGGTAAAACAGGTGATGTTCCACAATCCACATTAAAATCATGGAAAGCTTGCTGAATCAAATGATAAAACTTTGATCCACTTAGCTCTTCAAAGAGCATAGTGAATCAAATGCTATCTGGTATATGTTAAGACTAGCAGTGTACCTAAGCAAGAAACTTTAACAATAAAGACATAAAACCAACTTACAGATCTTCCAGAAGTAGACAGACGACGGAGCTGAAACTGAAGGTTTTTTTTTTAAGCTTTGCATCTCTTTCCTTAGTTCCATGGTTGGGTTTCGCAGGTCTACGGTCTGAAATGTAGTTAGGTGGCCCAGTCCAGTGAAGCTCTGCAAGCATTGACAATCGAGAAAAATACCATGCTCAAATTCAGGTGGTGCTCCTTCCTCATCAATTCCTGGATGTACTCTAAGTTCATAAGTTTCAAGAGTTGGAGCCGTGGAAAATCATGAGCAGAGCAAACGATCTCACTCTTAGTTCAGGCTTTGTTCACCAATTTGAGGGTCTAAAGGTTCTAGCACCCCCCACAATGGCATTGAATCTTCCTGAAGTTGAATGTTACTTATGGTAAGCTTAGCAAGGATTGGTGGGAACTTGAGAGGAAGGAATATCAGTAGCAGTAAATGCCGCACCCATCCAAAATCATTAAGAAAAGATCGCATCTGTTTGAGCTAAGCAGCATGGGACTGAAGCTCATCGTTCGCTCCATCTGGCAATTCTGTGTCTCAAGTCAGGAGCTGACACAACTTCTTATAGAGCGAGCCAACAGCGACATCTGCCAAAAAAGCTTCTAAGATCAGTTTACAGGAGGCTGTCTTGCAAACTAGAAAAATATAGAAGAATATTGTCGAGGTAATCAAGCCAAATATTTCTGAAACAATAGTTTGATCATGCTTACAAGTCAAGTGAGCAAATCATTCTTTAATCATTCTGACGCCGGGCAGAATAGTGATTATCCTGCGGGTTAGTTCAACAGACAATTCACAAGGAATGATACAAGAGATTCGCCCAAAAACACAGAGAAAAATAATTCTAATGTTCAATCAAATTACTCAAATCAAATGTATCTCTAAAATCAGCCCACAAGCCGGGCTTTATAGCTAAAACTCGTGATTATTAAAATTTTACCAAAAATAGCAAAACCCCAATAATCATGCTAAAACAAAATACGTAATAAAAGAAATAAACTGCCAAAATCTGGCCCAAATTGAGTTCAGAATCACTTCCTAAACAATAATTGAAATATTATTATAAAGGAAAAAAAAACTACTAAATTTGTGAATTCGAAAAGGAAAACGGTGGATTTTGGCCTCAAAAAGATGTGCAACGAGTGTAGCTGGTTGACCATGACGTGCGCGTTGAAAAGAACTTTCCGAATTGGGGTCGTTTGAGCGATATGATACTCGTCAGCCAAAGTTATAGCCAAAATACTAAAACGCACCCAAAACTGCCAAATTAGAAAGAAAAAAAGCTATGATTTCCTGCCATCCTTGCGCTGATCTGCTAATTCAAGATATTTTAGTGCTAACAACGTGCTATCTGATAGCTCAGCATCATCTGACTCGAATCCTCCTGCATCACATTCATATCAGAGCTTTGTTGACTTCAGGTCCATGTGAACATGGAATAATACAGAGTTGCAGACAAATGCATTCTTGAACAAAGAATAAACAACAATTAGCTTATTGGCTAAGATTGACTCTAGGATGAAAACTTCAGGTCAACTGGACTTATAACTTATTTGACCTTGAGCATGCCGTGATGTGCAATTGAGCCTCTAGGTTTAACCTGTATGATTAACAGTATCACAGTTAAACGGAGTCCTATTCGTGAATCACTATAAATGAATCATATTATTTATATGAGTAGACTAAGTTAAATGAGTGATTTCAGGTTACATCCTTGGATTCAATGTGTTAAGCAAATAATATTCAAGGGTCATGTCTACCAACAGGTTGAGTTAGCCTTAAGAGCATCTCCAACCATGTTAGTGTAGATAATGTATCAGTATAACCTTATACATGCTATCTGGTATATGGTACAAGGCTATACATGAAAAACCTGTATTGGTTTTATGTATAAATCCAGGTGGCACAGCTTCAAGCCCTGGACGCTTGGATCCACTTAAAAATAAATGGCATCAACTTTGTCTCAAACCCCTAACCACTCATTTTTTAAGACGTAAGTGCTCACTGCTTGTGAAAGCTGCTCAGCTTCCTAGAAGCCGTGCGACAATGTATGGCAATATGGTATAAGTTATACCATACTGAGGATGTATAGAGAGTGGTATATGGTGTATACCAACCACTGGAGATGACTTTTTATATGTATGAAACCTATACATATACCACACTACTGGAGCTGGTCTAAGCTTTCTCAGGCGCTCAACATGATCCAGTGATCCCAGACCTAACCATCGAAGAAAGAGTTATTCAGGTAAAGAACCATATTTTTTTAGTGTCTTTTGCTTATTCAATGTAGAAAAATATCAAATAAGTCTTTTCATCTATATTTTTCTTTGAAATTACCCTGAAATGTACTACTTTTTAATAGATTAAATGGGTTAACACAAAAAGAACACCTTTACTAAGGAGCTGTCTTGCTTAAAGTGTAACGCTTGTTTCTACTCAAGGAATACCAAGCAATGGAAAAATAGGCAGAAGAATACCTTCTCTCGTTCTATCAAAGCAACTTATTTAAACAACTTGTAGAAAGAGCATACAATGAACTCAATGATCTTCTTGGAGTGGATATATGTGGAGTTGTTGTGGGGGCACAAACAATTCCATAAGCTGTCTCAACTCGGTCAGAGGCTCCCGTGCGTTTACCACCTGTAGGCTAGTTAAGTTTGACAGTCCTGTGAATCTCTGTAATGCTTTACAGTCATGGATGACCAAATGGTGAAGGTTTGACAATGCTCCTTCCTCCGCTACCAAATCGCAGACATGCTCTAAGCCCAAAAGTTTCAAGTGTTGGAGTCGAGGAAATCCCTTGGCAGAGCAAAGCATCCTGTTTCCAGAGTAAACATTACCCAACAATTTAAGGATCAGAAGGTTGCGTAACTCCCCCAACAGTGGCATGGGGTCTTCTATAAGTTGAGTATCACATAAGGTGAGCTTGGATAGGTTTGGCGGGAAGCCAAGAGGAAGGGATACTAAAGGTGGGGCACTTTCAACCCTTGCCAACTTCAGGGTTTGAAGGTGTTCTAGTCTAGCCAAATTTCCGGACAAATGATTTAAATCTCCTTCGACACCCAATTTGAGAAGGTTGGGTACCTTAGCAAAAACTTCAGGGGTGCAACTATTGGCAGATATAGTGGAAAGAGTCTGAAGGTCCTTCAACAAAGAGAAGCTGTCATTATGGAAAGAAGAGGACGGAGACTCTGGTGGCTGTGGCAGAAATGTTGGGCCATGGAAATACAAGTGTCTTAGTTTTTTCAAGTTCCAAATCTCAACAGGTGCTGAGAGGTTATCGAACACTAATCTTGCATCAAGAACTTGTAAACTCAGGAGATTGCATATAGAAGATGGAACCTCCAGACGTGAATTTGAACCCAGACCCAAGTACCTTAAGTGGATCAGATTCTCTACTTCAGCAGGCACAACACCCCCTATATCTGAAGCTTTAAACACTCTAAGAAATCTAAGGAGTTTGAATAGATTACTCCATACTCCCACTGCTTCTGACTTATCAGTGAAGCACAAAAGAGAACGGACTTGTGTAACACTGTCAGCATTGGCACGAATATATTCAATAATAGCATTGGCATTCCCAGCAAGTCGACGAGATTTAAATTGAGGTGGATAAGTTGCATACCCATGGACTTGGAGAAATTCCTCTTGTTGGGCTTCAGAGATGCAAATATCATGCAAAATGTCATGGATGCTACACATTTTCACCCCACCATCTGATCTCCTCTGCAAAACTTGGATAAGACCTTGATCAACAAGCATCTCTAAGTATCTTTCAGCAGTATTCTCCATTGTTTCTTCATCATTTTCTTGGATAAACCCCTCAGCAACCCACAACTGAATTAAATTTCTTGCTGGGATCTGACAGCTTTCAGGGAAAGTGCAGAAATAGAGGAAACATGGCTTCAAGTAATGAGGTAGCTCGTGATAACTTAAGATCAATATTTGATAAGGTTTAACTGGGAGTTGGGAAAATAGAGTGCTTACCCGGTTGGCTAGTCTTGACAACTCATTATATTCCCTCCTGCTCTCTGCGAGTAAACTGCCAAGTTGAATTATGGCTAGCGGCAAACCACCACATTTTTTGGCAATTTGTCTTCCAAGTTCCTCCCACTCCCTAGAGCAGTTCTCACCCAGTGATGCTTGCATGCAAAACAACACCCAGCTCTCTTCATTATCAAGAAAACGCAGACAGTGTGGGGGGTTCATTTGGTCTGAATTGGCCAGCAAAGCCACTTCTGTCACACGTGTTGTCAACAAGATTCTACTTCCATTATTATCATCAGGAAAGAACAGCCTGATTTTTTCAAAAATTTGGGGTTTGCGAACGTCGTCCATGACTATTAGGTACTTCTTGCCTTTAAAGTATTCATGCAGTACCCTCCCAAAATCTTCAACATTTACCTCCTTTATTTCTTCCTCCTGACTTGGCAAAGTTAAAATGCTCAAAACAAGTTTTCCAGGTCTATTTTTCTGAGAAACATAAACCCAGGCACGATGTTTGAAACTACGTTCAATGAAAGCATGATTGTAGATTTTCTTGGCTAGAGTGGTCTTACCTAGGCCGCCCATCCCCACAATGGAAATGGCAGCACATTTCAAGCCTCCCCCGATCAGCCTTTTTACCAATATATCTGTTTCATCCATCAAGCCAACCACATCTGCCTTCGTTTCGATTTTAAAGCCCGGAACAGCAGTTTCGGTTGAATTTTTTAAGGCTGCAAGATTAGCTTCCTCCACAATGCTCGAGTCCTCTGGAGCAGTAACTTCAAGAGCCCGTTTTCGAACTGAATTCCCTTCATTAGCATTGATTTCTTCCATTGTCTTCTTGAATTCCTCAATTCTTTTAGTAATGCTGCGCTTTATCGTCTTGTTTTTTCTGAATCCAAGAAAATACCGCCACGAGATCTTTCTCTTTTCCTCCAAGTCCCAAACAACATAGTCATCCAGAATATCCTCAGCATCATAAGCCAGATCTCTTATTGCATTCCCCAGGTTTACCGAGATATCACTAGAGTGTGTTACTTCAAAGTCCTTGAGAATGGAAGGCAGAGATAAGAGCTCATCAGAGAGAGACCCAAGGTTTTCTTTCATTCCAGCAATCCACTCTTGATCTTTTATTTGAAGCCTCTCCAAGGCGAAAGTCACAACAGAATCTGCCATTTTCCTTGGCTAAGTTTTCAGGAAATTTTCTTCAACTCTTGCCTAGAATTTTGAAGGTAACCCGAAACATTTCAGCTGCACAAGTACTGCCTTACATACAGCAGACTAACTAACCTCATAAAATAAACAATACACAATTTTTCCTCTTTTTCCTCCTCGAACTGAACAAACAATACAAAATAAATATTCACATAGCTGTATTGATTAATCTATTTAATTTAAATTGACTCACGAAATCCAGAGCGGGTTATGTACTTCCAAATCAAAGGCTGGTTGAATCAAGGGCCATGTGGTAGATTTCTTCCATCCTCATTTTCAATAGCACTATCAAATTTCATAGTTTAAAATTAACTGACTCCATCATGGAGAGCTAATAAGTCATTCTTATAAGCCATATCCTTTCCCAGGAACCTTCCTGGCTTTGGATTATATATGTGTGGCTTGCTACGTGGACTGATCATGTAGACCTCTCTTATCCAACACCATTTAATGAATTCACCAAGATCAATAAGGAAACTTACAGATGTGGGGCACAATAGTCCCAATATTAGATGTGGGTGATTTTTAAACAGCTTCTGAAATTCAATCTACTATGATAAACTTAGGACATTGGATCGAAACCACATTCCATATCTAGTAATCATATCTCAAAACAAAGATTTTTATTTTATTTTATTTGATGAGACCTAAATCTTGAACAATGTTGCTTTCAAACTTGTTTGATCTTCCATGTTAGAATACATTTGGAGTTGTTCATCCATCTTTTTCTCAATCTATTTAATCAAATAATACTACCTAAAGAGTTTCCATTTACAGTCAAACTCGCTGGCTATTAAGCAAACAGGGAGTATCCCATCTGCTGAAACATTATTTTTTACCAACCACATCAAAGATAATCAACCAAAACTTTAAAGGGTTTCTACTACTCTGCTTGAACAAATCTAATTACACTAACTAAAACAGATTATATGCAAAACACTAAAACTAAAGTCTGGGTTTTTGTTTTTGAAGCTCATACACATGTAGAATAGCAAAATATACCATTAATGGAAGATCAATCATGGAAAAGGAAGTACCTGTAAAGGTTCCACCTTTATGACAAACTCCAAATGCTGAATCCAAATGAAGAGAGCAAATGAATCTTCTTCTTCAAACTGCAGTGACGATGGTCTTATTGTCAATCTGTCATTGGTTCTTCTCGAGTCCTTGAGATCAAAGATTGTGATTTCGTTTTTCCAGTTAATTTCGGTCTCTCCATTTTAAGAAATATTTCGTGTCTTTACTTGGAAAAAATGTAAAAAATTTTGATTGCGATTTCAAATTTAATAATTTAAGTTATGCATTTTAAATTATCAGATATTACATAAAAAAAAAAAAATGGCATAATTACTACTTATTACATAAAAATAACTCAAATAATAAAATTTTAATGCTAAAATAACATTATAGCAAATTAAAATTTAATAAAAATATTTATTTATTTTCTCAATAAAATTTTAACATATTTCAAATTTTGAAAGAAATTTCAATAACTTTAAAATTTAAAATATAAAATATTTTGTAAAATTTCGACACATTATAATAAATCACATTCCTTGCTTGAGATGATATGGGGTGGGTGGGTTTGAACTTGACCATTGGATTAGGAGAGCTCCTGTTAAACAAATTGGAGATTAATTGGCCATTTTATCCTCACCCCAAAAAGGCCCTTTTAAGTCGCAAACTCGGTTGGCTCCTTTTGTCAACAAGTTTACATAAAAATAATTAATAAATAAATTTGCGCCTTTTCAAATGACGTGTTTTCTTAACGATGTGCTACACCAATAATGATGTGCTACACCATTTATCATAGTCACTATTTATTTATTTATTTTTTAATATCATAGTCACCATTTATCTAATCAAGAACGAAAATTCTAGGGGTCGAGGGAGGGAACGTGGGAAAGGGGCGAGGGATGGGTAGAAGTCACTCATTCGACTCAAGATAAGTGACATCGTGAGTCTCACAACATATGCACTTATCTCGAGACAGATGGATGGTAACTTGCTCCCTCCCTCGATCCTAAAAGGTCTCAATCAAGAATCATCAACACAAGACAACAATAAAGTCTTCCTTCACATTAAAGACTTGAAAATAATTGATGAAAGTCTACTCTACTCTTCCCCACAATACACACATCTTGAGGTTCATCATCAGATCTCAAAGACCATTTTTTACTCTATTAATTGCATATTGCAGAAGTCTTGTCATCCATTTTCACGTGTGGAAGAGAGAATTCTTCAACTGATTAGCTCAGTTTGGAGCTTCAGTAACCCACCAACTTGAACCAGTAGAGTCACTCACTACTCACTGCAACAACTTATATTAGGTGAGTTCAAGATCAACTGCTCTCTTTTTTTTCTTTTCCCTATGAGCTTGAGCTTGAACTTGAATTGGATGATTCAACTGTTTTGGTTATCATTTCAGTGATTTCTATGATGGTATCAAGTCATAAGAGTGATAGCTAGTCATTCTAATTGTAGTTGTTTAGCTATGTAGCAAAGTTGTTTCTCTAATCTAATTTACAGTATTGTGATTTGGTCTAGAATACAGATGGAGAGAAGAAACAGGCAAAATAGAGGACATGGAAGAAGTAATTCTGCGGTTATTGCGAATACGGGTAACAACTTAAGCATAGGGTCTAACAGGCAAAATAGTAGAGATGAAAAAATTGATTTGGTGATTGATATGAAGGAAGGCTTAAACAAAGTGTCTAAGTTGTCATCAAATTGTTGTATATATAAAGTCCCTAGAGTCCTTCGTAAAATAGATAAAGAAGCTTATAATCCTCAAGTAATCTCAATTGGTCCTTTCCATCGTGATAGCAAAAACTTAAAACCCATGCAAGAGCATAAATGGAGGTATCTATATGATTTCCTAAAAAAGGATCCAAAAAATGACATTGAGTATTATGTTCATAACATGAGAAGCATCGAAGAAAAAGTACGTAGATGTTACGGCGAACTTGTTGACCTTGATAGTTATGATTTTGTTCGTATGATGTTATTGGATGGTTGCTTCCTTATTGAGCTCATACTCAAGTATTGTTTGCCTGATTTTCGAGATATAGATGACCCAATTTTTGAGACGGCGTGGATGTTGAATGCTATTAGACTTGATATGGTGTTACTTGAAAATCAGCTCCCCTTTTTTGTGTTAGAGCATTTGTTCAACCTAATCAATGGTCCTCATCAGCGGTATTGCCGATCATCTTTCCTTGAGCTTGCCATTTGTTTCTTTCAAGAGGATATTGTACTAGGTCGGATAGCTTTTGACAAAAATGTTAAGGGTACTGATACAAACTCTGGAGAGACTTTGTTGGGTGGAAATGTTTCTGATAGAAGTTCTAGAGATGTTTTCCCTGCAGATGCAAAAATTTCGCGTAGAAAGTTTGGAGATGTTGCACTGGATCTGAAAGTTTCTTACCAAAATTTCGGAGAAGTAAAACATTTTGTGCATTTATTAGGAAAACGTCATGAGCCTTCGGAAGAAAGAGTGCCACCCAGTGATAATGCAAACCTTGAATTTATACCAAATGCAACTGAGCTTCGGAATGCTGGAGTGAATTTCAGGAAGGGCAAAGGCGTCTCCTTCTTAGACGTACAATTCAGTCCGCAACTATTAAAGGGAGTGTTTGAAATCCCTCCTATAACTATCGACAGTGGTTCAAATATCATCATTCGGAATATCATTGCTTTTGAGCACTTTGATCAACGCCCCAACTACATAAGTCAGTACATCACGCTCATGGATAGCCTAATTGACACTGCAGATGATGTTGCATTACTACGTGACCGTGGGATTATCAACAATTGGTTGTGTGACAATGAAGAGTTGGCAATTCTGTTCAACAAATTCCGGACTGGGGCAATGATCGAAAAGAAGTCGTTTTACTATGCTAAACTTTTTGAAGATGTGAACACTTATTATAAGTCATTCTGGCACAAGAGCCAGGCGAAACTGATGAGGAATTATCTCAACAGTCCATGGGCAGTCATCTCCGTTTTAGCTGCAATAATACTGCTATTCTGCACTGTTGCACAAACTGTGTTTACTGTCTTCTACAAAAGATGAGCTAGAATTACTCTGTAAATATGATGATACATTTTGTAAGGTGTGTTGAATGTGATAACTAGTATCATCTTATCTCTCGTTATTCTTGGTTGTTCTCTTAGTTTTCGCATTATATTTCAGTCACTTTATGTCAAGAGTCCGGATTGTCTGCACCATAGTAGAGTGAGGCTTGGTTTATGTAAAAACGCCGGATTAGCTTTTTACAGTTAATTCTTGCTGGCTCAAAAATTACTTACATGGGTTTGGCTATATTGAATCCTTTTTAAAGGAGAATAAAATGATATTGGTATCATCTTTTCTTTGATCACTTTGATCAATTATACACACAAATTATTAATTGTATATTGATTATAACAAATGCAGACCAAATGTAATTTCTGTATCCTATCCCTGTACAATGCCTTCAAGGATCATGTTCTTAGAAGTCCCATATATATCTACTCTCTCATGGCGGATTGCCTTGTTGGATCCGATTGAACTCGGAATTTGTGGTTCGAACCACCGCAAACGTATTGAACCATGATTTTTGTTGTTCTCGGACCTAACATAAGATATCCAATAACATTCATTGATTACAACTCAACCATGTATTTTAACAAAGGCTTCAAGTACACAACTCATATCATCTGCTAAGGTTGTTTCATTACATGTATGAGCGTACCAGTTGGCACAAACACACCAAGTAACACGCGCCACACACTAGATAGTCTAAAAAATGATCGATACATTGTGTTTTACACAACCCATGACTCGCAAAACCTGTGCATTTCCTAGCAAACTTTGGCCTAATTTCGTAATGTCCCCATGACACGACACGTGAACTTATCTCACACTTTTGTGTTATCTGAAAACCTTGGCATGAACAACACTTGTGTTGTCCCGTTAATGCAGGTTGGCCATTGGAAGTGTAGAAACCAAACCAAAAGCATGACCAGCCACACCAAAAATCCCTCCTTTACTTACGCATCTAAACCACCAACACATGGGCAAGCAGTTGCAACCTTTCATTTATTCCATCCTCAAATCTCTACACACAAATCATCGGTCTGCGTTTCGCCCCAGATCTTGTTGTCTCAAATCTTCTGTATAACCGCTATAAATAGTTACATGAGAAGTGGTGTTCTTTCACTGATCCAAACGCCAAAAAAACACCAAAACTAACCATATAAGCCAGACAGAAATCGAAAAGGAACAAAGATTGTATAAGAACAAGAAGAGAAGAAGGTGTTCATTTTTGTTGTAGAGGCGGTTTTCGCTTTGGTTTGTTTGTAACGTGAGCTAAGCTCAATCATCATCATCAAGCAACAACACAGAAAAAAGCTAATAAAAAGGTATGAAACCAAACTCACCATTATCCTGTAAGGAATTTGGTCTTGTCCAATCTACTTATAATTTTCTTTGATGATTGTCTTGCCTAGAAATGGAAATCTACTTATAAACTCACCATTAATTCTATCTCATTTTATAGAAATGGAGAGGGAGGACAAGAAGAGAACAAGACAGGAGGAGGAAGTGAAGGAAGAATCAAAGAGGACTGGAAAGAAGCAAGAACTTGACCGGTTGGATGATTACGATCTTTTTAAGTTTTCTTCAGATTCATGGCGGCCATTAGGAGTGTTTGATTTTCCATGGATGAAAGAAAATAATCTGGTTTATGAATTGGATGAGTGGAAGATTGACGATGTGTTTTCTTCTTCACTTCTTGATACTTCTTTCAATGGTGGTATAAACTTTTCTGGGGAGGAACTGTTTTGTGAGACTCCAGTGCTGGTTGAATTTCCATGGGAGAAGTTTGACAGTAAGGAAGTGTGGCCGTCGATGGAGGATAATCAGAATGATGGTTTAGATTGCATTTGGAGTTCTGTTTTGAATCAGCCACTCCCCACTGGAGGCTCCAACAAGATTGCAAACTTGTGAGTGGTTTCGTTGTGGTTGATATTGAATTTTGGTGAGCATCTAGGCTTGAAATGTTGTATATACGAGAGAACTGGATGTACCATTTGCTTGCATGCAGTAAATAACATCATTGAATACAAAGATTTCAAATTCGATTAGTGAACATGTGTTGTTTAACTTGTTTTTTGGTGATTTATCGCACTTTATATCCGTCCACAAACATGACTTGAGACCTCTTATGAGCATGCAGAGGTTCACTGCAGCAATACTGTAGGTTCACCAATTGAATAGGCCTATTTACGGTACTTTTTATCGAACAGAATGTTGTAGTTGTAAAACATTAGAGTAGTAGTGTTTAAGAGATCATGCGCACATTTTCAAAAACCAACACTCTTTTAGGGTATATGATGAAATAAAAATGTGAAAAATGTAGGCAAAAAATGTCAGACAATCGTACATGCAAGAAAAGTGAAAAACACAAGGTGCACTGAACAAACAATGATCCAAGCAAGTTCTTGAATCTGTACAGATTATGCAATTGTGTCCGACTAAGGAAAATGCAGCTCAGATAACCATAAAGGTCGTAAAATTCTAATTTCATTAGCAGTCAAAAGTAGGGCACCACCACTTTAATTTGGATGAAAGAACAAGACTGGATCACAAATTAAGAGTTCTTCACTAGGAAGGAATGGCACTAAATTTAGCTAAAAAAACAGCTATTTTCGACAAAATGACCCAGCCCATGCTTCTGATGGGGTATTATTTTTACAGTAAATCTATCAAAGCTTTTTGCCTTCAAAGGTCTTACACATATGTGGGTTTTTTTCTATACCAAAATCAAACAAACATTTTTGCCAGAATCTCACACCACCTTCCCATATTAACAATTAAATGATTATCTATTTGAATACATAGCCAACGAACAAAGTGCCAGGCATTTGAAAACTACACTGGTAATTAGGTCCAATCTTTCTGATACACAGTATATTAAGAGAAGTTGAGGGGGAAAAAAACTGTTAAGCTTTTTCAAAGCAAAGGTAATCTAAATTACGAAACCCAATGTGACTCAGAGGACTTCCTCTTGAGGAGACTCTTGTGCAAACAAACCCTGACATAAATGATTCGTGAAACAACACAAGCTTCTCTAGCAGATAAAATCATCAAGGGACTTCCAACCCGAATCACTTGTCAAGTTGTGTAATTCCCAATTATCCCAAGCTTTCCATTAAGATGGCTGAAAAGGGGAAGAATTTGGAGTTAGGGATGAGGAAATTAGTAGTAAAAGTAACGAGGACAAAATATAAAATTTATAATGATACAGAAGATTTATCTATCAAAATAAACAAATTGCCTTTTTTTAAGGATGAAGAGTGGTACACAAAACTCTTTGCTCAAAACTGTTTGAGCGCTTGCTCCTTCACTTCTGAACAGTTCAAATCTCTCGAGGTCCATCGATGGCCATTGCAGCAGCATGAAGGGAATGTTGTACCAGCCAACTTAGAATCTGAGTGGTAAGCAGATTCGCAGGTCACTTTATAACTGAGGAGTTGGTAAGGGTATATGTTGGGATCATATTGAACTTGAACTCAACCACCTCTAAGGCTATAGATAATAAACTCTGATGCAAACAGGAAAATCCTTATTGGGTGGAAAGTTGCATTTACCTTCATCAGTAGGAGTAGGTGGATGTAGAATTGTCAGATTAACACATGAAACACCACAAAGGTCTTGGATCTTGAAATTGACCCAAATATCTTTGTTTGGGTGTTTCCTTTCGCTGTTGATGCATTTTTCTTTACAATGTATCTCACTTATGGGCTTAATAAACTTCTAATGTTTCACTGCTTCTTTGATATACTTATAGCATAAATTGTACAAACGAACTCATTTTATTAAAAAAGGTGACTCAGATAACTTGGCATTTTCTAACTTTCTTATGTTTTCTTGGATCGTTGACCAAAGGAATGCATTTTATGCTATATCAAAGTAACCCATGTATTCATAACATCTTTGAAACCCATTAGAGCGCGAGTTTATGCTTGTAAGTTATATTTATGCCCCAAATAAATTACCGTAATGACTCCACGTGCTTTTTGCACTCAACATGCACTCACATCACACTGCTTCACATATCTTATTTACTTCAAATCATGTGCTTCGATACTCCATTTATTTTGTATCTAAGCTTTGGCAATCAGATCTACTTTATATGCCTTTTACTTCACTCCCAAGCCCACGAACGGTAGTATAGAGTAGTCACATTCAGTGAGCACTCGTAAACAAATTCAGTGTTACTCACTGCACATGCCTTTAATGCCCCACTCCACAAGCATTTGATACTCAGATAAATTCATACTGCATGTTCAATTGACACCAGATATTTGCATTGCTTTCAGCAGTCTATTTGACTCCATGTTTCTTGGGGAATCCACTTTGTCCGAGCATAACGTCTTCTGAGTGTAATCCATACCCTGTTACACATACATTTGGGGCCCTAAAATACCCCACATGCCTTCAGCACTCGACACCCAGTTTCATTCTACATGAACATATTGTCTTCTAAATTTAATCAATACTCTCTTACATCATTGATGAGATTCTTATACCTTTCAAAAACTCGTAAACAACACTATGTCATGTCTTAGTTTTGATGTGTAATTTAATCACCAAATGGTAGATGCATAATCAGAAATTTGTACATGCTTCATATGCTATATGTTTCAATCATCCAGATGGTTATAAAAAAAAAAATAGACTTAACGTACATATAATAGAATTTAATAGGAGGATCATGATTTGTGGCCTTCTAGCAAATAAACCATTAAATAAATAAATAATGTGATGAATTATGAATATTACCGTTTGTAGAGCTCAGATGCAGATCGTGACCCGTTGTAGCAAATAAACCATAGCAACACAAGCATCAATATATCTGTCGGGGTTAAGAGTTACAAACTTGTCCAATTACGAAATACATCACATTTGTTTTAATTGATATCAAAATATGTGCAACATGCAACTTAGAAAACCATGAGTAATAACAATTAGGAGACGATGGAATGGACGGGATAGTTTAAAGTCGCAACTCACTAGCATTGCAAACCACATTTCAAGGTTTCAGCCCATTTAAAATATGGTAGAGATGCCACATGTTGGTGATTCGAATCCTTTATATATGGTATAGTTGAGACACTATGGCTACAAGGCCTAATATTTCAGACATGCTGACAAAAAATGACAACAAAATAGAAGTTCCAATGTTAAAATTTTCATTGCCACTAACTGTAGAAGGATACTGAAGAGAAAACGCTCCCACCATTCCAGCATGTAGAGCCCAAAAGTAACATTATAAAGATAAATCTTTCGTTGAACCCAATTCATTGCTTCCAAACTGAATCACAAAGTCCACCGAATACCTAAAATAGAAAACAAACAAAAATCAAAATTTGAACTAGTTACATTCAACATTCTTTCATCTGTGCAAAAGAACGGCTATATCCTTAGAACAGAACCATAAATACATATACACATATATGCTAGTAGATTTCCTGTGCCGTTGGCACTAATGAAACTAAGGTATGTATTTGAAAAATATGATTCATATGTTGGATGGTCAATGAAGAAGAGATTTGCATCACTTCTCTTCACACTTGAAACATAACCACCATTAGCCAATCTTCTATTCACACTGAAACAGAACCACCATTAGCCAACAGGAGAACCAACAGAAATCGCAAAAATTGGTTGAAAAAACACATAACCCAAGAGAATCAGAGGAGCGCCTTCGTCACTACAAAACATAACATCTTCCAATACAAATGTAAGAAAATCCATTATCATCTTTCATTCAAACAAAAACATGTAAAATCAACAGAATTAATATAAGAACAAATCTGTTGCACCCGATTATCAACCGCCCAGTTATCACTATTATAATCTATGATTTTGTCGAAATCAAATAATACCCACAAATATAACTTCAGGTGGAACTCTTTAGTGAAAGGGACGATTTCAACCCAAAAGTATACATTGTACCACTCGAAATCTCACAAAAATCACACACATACAAAAAAAAAAAAGGATGAAGAAAACATCCAGACAACTGAATAAATTCCATATTTTGATAAAAACTCTCAAGGGTGTGTTTGATTATTGGAAAACTTTTTCATGTAAACAAAGTTTATCATGGAAAAGTTCACTCAAAATTTTTTCCACTGTTGATTGAACAAAGGAAAAAAAAAACTTACCTAATTTTCCATTGTTTGATTGCGGAATGATGAATTTGCTTTAGGCCTAAGTTGCTATTATGTCAAATAAATCAAACATCCGCCATATAAACAAAGTATAGACATATAGCCTATATTACCCATCAAAACTAAAAAAACACAAAAATCATAAAACATATGAACCAAAACATATTATACAAATATATTACATACTTGATGTTGCAATACAGGTTTGGTGATACTAAATAACTACATGTAGCATGGATTCATAAGGAAAATACAAATGCAACAACATAATTTGTTATGTCTTGAGAAAATTTCAGGAGGTTCCATATTCAATCACTGAATTGTGAAACAAAGAAAGAGATTGTGCAATTTACTATTACTTTTATGCACATCTATTGTCTTGATGATGAATGTTTGCATCTGAACAGTTATAAACTTGACCCAATAAGGAAAAAAATAGGAAGGCTAGTAAAGTTCATTTTTCACAAAGGATAGTACATTTAAGTAGTTAACCACAAAATAAGCCTACATGAGCTCCGCTAGACTTGCAGTAGGAGCACAAGTATTAAGGTTCTCAAAAGCCGGGTGTAAACCTCAATGTGCTCTCACAAAAACACATTAATTTTTTATTTATTTTTTTAAATCTTGAACAACACTGACCAATGTTTTCGCAAGACGAGCGATTAAATACTTGAGGCATAAAGAAACCCACCCTATCAAAATTTTCAAAGAAAATGCATACAACCAGGAAATCAATCCTACACACACATCATCAAGCATGACAATATACACAAAACATTGGCATCTATTCTCAAAGACAAATCTCCTTGAAGACTCATCAAACCTTTAACCTGAAAACCTATTTTGCTAATTAATATGAAATCAAACGAATGAATCGAGGTCAAATAGCATTCGAAACGAACGTGCCTTGAAATGAACACGAATATCAGATCCCTTGGCCTTGCAGGCTGAAAGTACACACATAACAAATACAAGGTCAGTACTCACAAATTGAACATTCAAGCAATTGAGCGTAAGTTACTTGCAACTGATTCATCCTTGTCAAATAAAAATGAAATAAAATCAAAACAGATATCTAGTTGATGTTGGAGATATCTAGTTGATGTTGAAATAATTCATATCCTTGCCAATAATACATGTTAATCTTACAATAATAAAAACAAAAAACAACAAACACCGCGAATGTTCGATAACAACTAAAGATACTCTTCTCATATAAGAACTTCCAAACACAACCAAATTAACAATTATGCTCGTCATAGTTTTGTTCGATGTCTACTGCACAATGAAAGAAGCTTACCTTTCTATCATCAAATGGGTAATTTTGCACGCCAAATATCAATAATGGGTAACTTTACATGATTGTTGATGAAATGTGACATGGAAAGGTGGGAATCTTGCATTTTTGACAATGTTTTGATGATGCTCTAACAGTGACTGAAATATGAGTTTATATTTTCATAATGGTCTGATAAAGTATGATATCCTACCACTCAATTGGAGAAGGAGAAGTAAGCAGACACATATTCTATCCAATATAAAGTGTTTTGGTTGCAGAGACACAGAAAGAAGGTGGAGAATGGCAGACTTTGATGGTGGTGGTGCTCCACTCTTAGGAGGCAGAGCCGCAGAAGAAGAGAATAGGTGGTTGTGGAAGAGATGTTGGACTGCAGAGCAACAAAGGCTGTTAGATCGAAAATCGAAGGTTGGAGATCAGCAGCTTTTATTGTAGGAGTAGAGATGGGTGAAAAGATTTTCTACAATGCCATCTCTTCCAACCTCATAACATATCTAACAAGTTCACCATAACTTGGTCCACAGACCACCTCTAGAGCTTGTGTTTGATGTATACTAACAAAAGAAGCAGAGAAATGACAGAAAAAAAATAAGAAGTGAAGGAAGGTTCAAGATGGTCATCACAAATGTTCAGTCCTTGTGTAGTGAATAACCCCAGAATTCAACTCCAATCTGAGATTGCAAATTCACTCTCATATACATACAACTAGACAAACAATAGATCAAGTCAGATCAAATTATCCTGATTTGCATATCACTCTTATCGCCTCCATTTGCATGATATATATAACACTATTCAACTAACATGGATGGTAAACAAAAAAGGAGATACTTAATACCATAAATTAAAAAGTGCATTCAAAATGAAACAAACCTAACAGATATCTATCTACACAGAAACAGTTTCAACTACAGGTAAGGTAGCTACGAAGCTCATCTTAATCGATTGTGTGAGGAAGGGTCTTGCAGGGAATGGGTTTGGCACAGGGAGGGAGAGGGAAGAGAGCTTTGGAGAGGCCAAGGAGTAAAGGGTCCTGGCATAGAGTATTTTGTGTGAGTTATGACCACCAAATGTAATCTCAGTACACAACTTTTTTATCTTGAGATCTCTATGAAATCTGCACCAGTAACTAAGTTTATCAACTTATCCAAACTAGTCTTAAAATTGATCATATCTATTTGGGGTAGTATTTCATCATTTGACTTGTCAAATTTGAAGTAATCAGTGAAACTGGTGAGAACTCTACACCCTTTGTGCATAGCATACCCTCTACCACCCACAATATACCTTCGAAGCAAATATAAGCTAACTAATGCAAATTCCAAAGCAACTCCTTGCAAAATTATTCACTCACAAACAAGTAGTGTGCAAGATCAAATTTTTTTTTGCAAGAAACATTAAAAATTAAATCTAATGGTACCCAATTAATGATTGAAAATGAACAGCCAATATAAAAAGCTAACTAATTCAGAACTATTCACAAACAGGTAAAGTGCAAGATCAAATTTTGAAAGAGAGATCAAGTAATCAATAAAACAAGAGCTTAAAACCTCACAGACCTGCGAAATAAACAGACACAAATCCATGGACATAAACCCCCATTAAGAAACTGTACATTAATCCCTTGTTAATCAATCAAGTAGATCGGAAATCGGATAGAGAGAGAGAGAGAGAGAGAGATCACACCATACCTTTTCGATGTTGAAGTACAGAGGACGTAGAGAGAAATCACAAGATATTAGAATACCCTTAGCTTCGGGTCTGAATCACAGAGAGAAATCGAACTTGAATTCGAACTCGAACTGGAACAGAGCAAATACAGAGGAGAGAGAGACGAGGGAAGGGACGAGTGTGTATCTAGGAAATAACGCAGTACTTACTATGTGCACCCCGCGACCTTTCCAATTCCCCAATTTGCCCATATTGAAATTGTAGTTCATCATGGAGTATTGGAAAATGAGTTTTTGCACTTTGCCCCTTCATTTGTTTTGATTATTGTATTTACCAATCATTTTTCAAACATTGGCCATTTTGCCCTATATTTATATGGATAATTTGTATTTTACCTCCTAAAACATATAGCCAATTCAATTTTACCTCCAATTAACATTCATATTGCATTTTCCCTCTCAGACTAACAGTCAACGTGCATTGACTATCAAGGCACGTGCTAGATTCAAAATGGTCATATTTTACTGCCCAAAATACCCTTTATTGATCTGAAGGCTGTGATTAAAAGTTGATGCAATTAAAATCGAATGTTGAGATTCAAACTTCCACTAAGACGTTGGGATAATCGGTCAACACCTCCTTCACCACCACCGTCTCCACTTCACCACCACCGTCTCAACTTCACCACCAATAATTCTCACATTTGCTTCTACTACTACATCTAGATGTTATTTTGCTGTATATTCAATATTCAAGCATCAATAAGTGAAAAAGTTTGTCAAGTTTTGATGGCAAACTTGAATTGCAATTCGTCTTCATCATCTGTTGTGTCAGTTCTGTTGCAGGGGACAAAGTTAAATTCAAATTTATTTTAAGGGGTTAAGTTCCTGCCAATAATTTATTTTAAAGGGTTAAGTTAATGTTAATTAATAACTCTTATTTGATTTTCTTGCAGATCCCATGGTGTCACAAGCACAATCAAACAAGTGAATAGGAGGTTTGAACTGTGCAAGTTTTTTAATGAGTACGTGTACATTGAATGTTAAAGCATAATGTAAATTCATTTGATGTTCATTGGATGTTCTTGCAACAAAGTTTGATGTTCTTTCAACAATGTAAATTGATTTGATGTTCATTGGATGTTAATAACACATTGTAATCAAATGCCTTAACATCGATGTAATTCAACTCATGCAACATCACTGTAATTCAAAACCTAACATAGCACTTTCCATAACATTTAGTAACATTCAGTACCTAACAACTTTAACATTCAATACCTAACAACCTGACATAGCACTAGCAACCTGAATAACACTTTCAATAACATTCAACACCTGAATTTACAATCTGAAATATATCATACCAACAAGCATTCAATATCATATCACATTAACAAGCATTCACTGTCATTTAACATAATTTGCAACAAACACAAATGTATATTTAGAGTACCATACCAACACAAGCTTTGATATAACACATGTGCATCAGTTACTCAGTTAGTGTACCATATCAACACAAACATTTAATACCATCAGAAAACACATGATGACAGTGTCAATAAACAAAAAAAATTTGTCTTTCAGTAACTATTTTCACCAACTATCTAATTGTATTTCACTAACTGATTTCACCAAAATGATAATGAGTCACCAACTGTCTAAGATCACCTCCAGGGTTTCCTAGGTCTCCAACTACTTTGTTCCCTTGCAAATAGAGTTTGTTCCCCCCTGCCCATACCATTATCACGCTGAATCACTGGATTAAATGGTGACCTTATTGATGAGGGCAAACTCCTTGTGCAAATGGATGAGTTGTGAACATGGCACTCCGACTGTTTTGTAAAGTTGAAGCTGTAGGCATCTTACTCAGGCTGAAAATTTGGTGGTTGTGGAGGACATGTGGGCATTTTCTTTAGATGTTCACTATTTCCTCTTCCACTAACCGTCTTTGCAATCCTTGCACCTCTTGGTTTGTTGTTCTTCGTCTTCGTGCATGCATGCCTCTTAAATATATGTCTATCATTGGGAGAGTTTACCTCGAACCTCTTTTAAATAATTTATCTTTCAAATAAGAAGAGTTTTAAAGACCGTTAACTTTTATATTAATTAAAAAGGATTCAAGTACAAACCACTGCAAGGTCTTAAACATCTCATGAATGTGACATTGATAAGTTAATTACCTTTTTCTTCCAAATAGGTTATTAATTGTTGTTATTATCTAAAGCAAAACAAAGAAGTTAGAGGGAGCCAGAAATAAATTAAATACACACACATGGGGAACACACAATGACACAAAGAGGCTCACATTTTGAGGTTTTCATCCATTTAAATAGCCTGGGAAAACGGATCGAGGGGGGCTCCTGCGCGGGGTGTGCTGGAGCGCGTCCTGCGCACCATTGTCAACCGTTGGATTAAATCCAACTGCTAATATCTACGGAACTCAAATTCTGATTTAAAGCAAACGTTTGGCAATTTTTTAATATGTTACAGCCGTCGAATCAGATCCGACGACTGAGATTATGGATTTGTCACAGCATTTCAAAAGAGAGAGAAGGTTCGATGTCCGCGTTTTGAAAAAAAAAAAAAACTGTATTCTCGAGTTTAAGGCTGAGGTAGAGGAAGAGAAAGAGGAAGAGGAAGAGAAGGGAGGAAGTCGTTTTTGTTCCTCTGTTTCTGCCATTCGATGAGTCGTGGAAATGGTTTGAGTACCTCAACAAGGAGATTCCATGGACTAGGCCTTCGATTCACGTCTTTGGTCACTCTTGTGTTCAGGTTGGGTTTCTCTGCAACCCATTTTGTCATTGAGTTTCTGGATGAAAATGAAAGGGATGCTGTAAAGTTTTGATTTTTAGGGTTTTTAGTGTAATTTGTAGTTCATTTGGTTGAATTTAGTTGATTTGATTGATTGGGGTTGGATTTGTTGATTGGATATTGTAAAGTTTCGATTTTCAAGTTTTTTTTTTTATGTAATTCATGGTTCATTTTGTTGAATTTAATTGATTTGAATGGTTGGATTTGTAGATTTAATTGAAAGTGGTCTTTTAAAGTTTTCATTTTTAGGGTTTCCTTAGAGTAATTTAGGGTTCATTTGATTGATTTGTATGGTTGGGGTTGGGGTTGGAGTTGTAGATGAAAGTGAATTGGGTATTTGTAAAGTTTTCATTTTTAGAGTTTTTAGTGTAATTTTGTGGTTTCATTTGGTTGAATTTTATTGATTTGAATGGTTGGATTTGTATATTAAATTGAAAGAGATGTTTTAAACTTTCTATTTTTACGGTTTTTTTAAGAGCAATTTATGGTTCATTTGTGTTGAATTTGATTGATTTGAATGGTTGGGGTTGGAGTTATAGATGAAAGTGAAATAGGTATTGTAAACTTTTGATTTAATGTAATTTCAATCGAAAATTGGGTTAGTTTGTGTTTGGGGCTTTGTATTTGCTCCATCTCTGTCAATGTGCTCTGAGGGATTTATCTTTTGTGCAACCAAGAGACACTTGCTATGTTGCCTGTGAAATTAGTCACTTTGTTTCTAGTATAGCAATCAAGATTCAAGTGTTTCATTCTGATTATCTATGCTTGCTTCGCACTTGTCATATGCTATATGCTACAAAGGGTTCAAAATACTCATATTATACTAGCAATTCCTCACCATTGGACTTTGGCAAAGTATTGTTGGTAATTGCAAAACAATCCTAGTTTCCTATTAGTGCTTACGTATACTTGAACTCAGATGTCTTATTGTTGTGTACATGGGGCAGAAACTTCTTTTTGCTAGTATCTTTTTCTGTGCTTTGACATGCTCTGCAGCTCATCCTGTTTCCTCTGATGGGTTAGTAAGAATTGGATTTTCTTGTATTGTGGGATTTTCTTGGTTGGATCCACCTCATATTGTATTTTGTTGTGTGTTCTGATTCAGGAAAGTCTTGCCAGATCACTTATGGTTCTGGATCTATTTCCTGTCTTCCATTTCTAGGTATAACATGGTTGAACAATGATTGGTAAGTAAAGAAGTCTTCTCCTTCTGGATCAATCGAATGTCTTCTCCAGTTGATGAATTATTATGTTCAGTGGTCTCAAATGTTTTCTTGGCTCCTTAACATAGTTGGCTTTTTGTTTCAAATTCTTGTGATAGTTGGCTTTGTTACTGTATTTATCATGTCCTTGTAAAAATTGTTTCTCATGTTTACTTTTCTTTGTTTCTAGATTGTATAGCAATCAAGTGTATGCATGCAGTCATAAAGATCTCTGGAATTGTATAGCAATCAAGTGTATGCATGCAGTCATGGGCTCCAAGTATTAACTTGTTTCTCCACAATGGTGGAGTGCCTGCATTACAAATACAGAATTGTGAAGATCTCTGGAATTGCTTATACTCCTAGCTACCATTAATGAAGCTGATGAGAATTGTGAGGGCTTCCGTAGGGAAGGAAGAGCTCTGGAAATGGTTGATGAGTGAATGATATGTGAGGTTCTATTTTGTAGTTTTATTTTGTAATGTACATGAACAGATGTTGTAATGAATTTCTATTATGTAATGGGATTATGGATGAATAAATACACCTTTTTTTATGGTACACGTTTACCTTTCACTCCCCTTGTCCATCTATCCAGTAAGTACATTTTCGGAATTTCCATGATATCAAGTCGGCCAAACACTTTCAAAACATGACAACACAATATTCCCATTGTCTCAAACTTCATGCAATTACAATTTGCCACATTCAAGCTAGGGTCACAAAACACCTTAAATTCCTTCTCCTTTGTATCATGAAAAGCAACAATGTACTCGTGTTTATTTTGATCTTCCTTTTTTTATCAAAGCCATTGATGCAAGATCAAATTCTTCATGGAAAAGTTTGAAAATTGAAGGTGTGTAGATTTGTGAGGCTTGTTTTAACAAGGGGGATCTAGATAATCCCAATGTAGGCACTTTTTGCCTTGCAAAAAATTCAACCTCCAACTCATTATTCCTCTTTTGCTCTAATACCCTGTCAAAATGTTTGAAAAAATATGAAATGTTCAAGTCGGATTTCAAGTGATCTTTCAAGTCACTATTGAACGATTCACTTAGTTGTGTACTTCGCATCCCTAAGGTCATTGTATTTTTCATACAACACTTAGCCCATTTCTCCTTAAAAGCATATATGCGACCCAACCATTTATTCTCTTTCAAGTCAAAATCATTCAGCATTTTTTGTCAATTGACTTCAAATTCAACTTCATCCAAGTACTCAAACATACACCTTTTAAACTCCTTCAAAAACCCAACATTTTTGTTCTTCATGTGTCCTCCCAAATGCTTGATTCCATTTTGCATTATGTGCCAAGTGCACAACCCATGATATGTATCTGGCCATCCTGTAGCTAAAGCATTTCCTATCGCAGCATCTTGGTCAGTGAAGATGGTACGTGGTCTCTTACCACCATGTGCCTTCACAAAAGTTTCAAAAAGCCACAGAAATGACTCAATGGTCTCATCGTACAAAAGTGTTGCACCAAGAATCACAATTTTTCTATGATTATTAAATCCAGTGAACACTCCCAAAGGTCTGAACTCTCTATTAGTGCCAAAAGTGGTATCAAACGTTACCACATCACCAAAGTCCGCATAATCTGCAAGCATTTTAGAATCTGCCCAAAATATATTGGTAACTAAATCATCACTATCAAGCTGAAATGAATAATAAAATGAGGCATTTTTTGAGTTTTGTTGCTCAAAATACCGGAGAATACCTCCAAGCTCTCCATTGACCATCTCTTTCTGTCTCATTGATCTTATGTAAGTTTTTTGATCTTCTAATAGAAACCCAAGATTACTTCTACCCCTTGCTTCCCTACTCAACAGTTCTTGTGTAGCCTTAGGAGTAATACCTGAGTCAGAAGCCAATTCAATCGCTAAGGCTTGTGATATGTTTACCTCCCTATGCGACCTTAGCATATGGGTTGTTTCATTGGGCTCCAAATCATGATTGTGCACAGTCATAAATTCTTTGACTCTGTATTTGCCAGTCACTCTATCCAAACCCAGTTTGAACATTACTTTGCAGTCAGTTCTAACATCCCATCTTTGTTGAGTGACAACACCTTTTTGTGGGTGTTTTTCTTTCTTGAGACCATGCTTACAACAAACATACACTGCATTGATAATTAACTTATCTGTTCTACTCTTATTCGAGTACTCCTTCCTAACTCCAAAGCCCATTTTTTTTCCATAATTTTTCCAGTACTCCCAACCACATTCTAATGAATCAAACATCATGCCCACACTCGGATCATCAACATCCATTACATCCATGCCAACTAACACAAATATTCTGCGCAAATACAAAAAAAATATATTCAAATTTCAAGTAGCTACATTGTCAAGAATAATCAACTATATAAAGTTTTAATGCAATATATAAAGTTTGACTTTGTCACAGCATAAATTTAACATAAAAGTTAAATAAACACACACGTCAAACAAAAACAAGATCCTTAAACTCCACCTCCAATATTATGTCCTCCTTCATTAAGTTTTCATCCATGACACAGACAAATTAACAATTTGATATTCACAATTTAACATAACTAATTTCCATCAACCACATTTGATATTCACAATTTGACATGAAAGGTAACACTGAAATTAACAAAACAACTAAAATCGAGTTTGAGGTGAAGATTCGGTGAAGAGATAACCTTATGACCCAATGGAAATTGGACCCGGGGGCTCCTGCGCGGGGTGTGCTGAAGGGCGTTTCCGACTCTCTTCTTCTTCTTCTTCACGCTCTGTTTCCCGCCAAGTTTCTTCGTTTCCCTCTGTCTGTTTGCAAAACATGTTAACCCCCTCTCTGTCTGTTTTCCAAGATCCGACGGCAGTAATAGATTTAAAACTGCCAAAAGCCTTTTTATTAAAACTACGTTTGAATTTATTCAATATGAGCCGTCGGATGAAATCCAACGGCTCACACTTTTGCATATTCCCTCTCTCTGTTTTGAAACATTTAGAATGTGATTTTGACACGGACAGCGACAGCGACCCTCTCTCTCTCTCTCTCTTTTCAAAATCTCATTCAAAGGCATAATCTCAGCCGTCGGATCTGATCCGACGGCTGTAACATATTAAAAATCTGCCAATATGTTTCCTTTAATTGCGATTTTGATTCCGTCGATATCAACCGTTGGATTTCATCCAACGGTTGACAACAGTGCGCAGGACGCGCTCCAGCACACCCCACGCAGGAGCCCCCCTCGGTCCTGGGAAAACAGCCTGGGTTGACTGCCTGGGGGGGGGGGGGGGGGGGCGAAATTGCATTTTTTCTTGATTGAATGATCTCAAGTTCTAATGTTTTCTTTCTTTGGTAAATGGCCCATGCATGCACCTCCTCATATTATGATAAACTACATGCCAAGAAATCAATTTCCCAATAAAAAATACAAATGGAAATTGGAATAAATGAAATGTCAGTGACCCCCTTTGTTATGCGAGCCTTGCAATTCTCTAAGGATCCGTTGGGCCGACACTTTTGTTTGCTTTGGACTCTTGTATGCAGCTCACATTTGGCCCAATTCAATGGTACCTCTCGTGAGTCGTGACACTTGGACTATTACGTAATTTTGTCAAGAAGAATTCAGCAGAGGAGATGTGATTTTTTAAAAAGAAAAGTTAGTGTACTAGACGTGCCGTTGGCCATACACTTTTCACATAATGTACTCGTGCCATTAGCATAGGTACTGTGTCATGCCTTCAACACTCTCCAAATAAATCAGAAAATAAATTATGAGTCACCATTAAAAAAAATAAAAAATCAAACATCTTGTCATATGGTTTACAAAATATACCTCGAAAATCAGTAATTCTATTGAATGAAAATTGAAATTTATAAAATCAACAATTTTTTGTCTATCTACGTTGGATTTGAAAAAATAGTTTTTCAATTACTAAAGAGGGGGAAGAAAATGAGTTGGAAATTTTATAATTTGGTGAGGGCAATTTGAGAATTCGAAATATTACAAATTGACACACACAATTTAACAGCAAAACTCAATTGCATTTTTTTTTTATAAAGCTTAGTGCATATATTACGTATAGGAATTATACATAGTTGAGTCAGTTAAAACTGATAACTGATGAACTTCAAAGTTCAGAGATTTATTAATATATTTACATTGCCAACCAAAAAATAAACTAAATGGATGTCTAATACTCCACCAAAGTGGATGCTAGAGCCAGTCCAAAACAAAAACTTAGTTGTCATCATCTGAGTAGAGTATCTAAAAAAAGTTAGCAAAGTCAAAAAAGATAAGACCAGTCTGCCATCTCTAGGCTTGAATCAACAAAAAAAATTGTCTCCACTGCATAAAGTTCGGCCATAGTGCTATCCAGGACTTTCCCATAGATTGTGTTGGAGACGGTTGCCAGAATGTTTCTTTCAAGATCTCTGACAACACCCATCGCTCCCTGTTTAGAATTGTCAAGAAAACAAATATCAAAGTTAACATGCGTTAAAGGGAAATTAGTAGGGGTGGGCATGGGACGAGATAGACTCATCCCTATCCCATCCCATTCATACGGGATCGGGATGGGATCAACGTGCTCTCATTTTTTGACAAATTACTGCTTACCCAATACCCAATTTGTTTAGTTGAAAATAGGCAAAGGCAATTCGTAAAACTACACATAAATGATAGCCTTAAATTGAGTATGCAACATCATAATAAACTACCATAAATGATAGCTGAAATTCACCTTATAATTAAGATTTCCGCAGAGTTTTGAATGATTAAGAGGTGGACAATATAATGGCAATGGTGAACTTGCTCTACTGTTTTGAATAGTGAACAAAATGATGAGTAGATTTGGGGTGCTAAGAATAATGTTTTATTATTACTTAAAAAAAAAACAGTCATTAAATTCATTGTCTTGACACGAAATAAAACTCTCCAATGTAGTTAGCAATCCCATTTTGAGTTTTAAAGAGATTGCAATTAAATAATTCATTTAGAATTCTAGAAATAAACCAATATCAAATAGTTGCAGATATAGATTAATATTAATTACACTGATTTCAACTAAATTCATTTTTCTTCAATTACACTAATATTGCAATCATAAAATAAATAAAAATATTAATAATAAATATTAAAAAATTAGCTCGGGACGGGACGAGATTGAAAATCTTCATCCCATCCCATCCCATCCCATCCCATCTCATTCTAGATCGGGACGGGACGGGATCATGATGAAATTATTCAATCCCATTAAGATCCAAAAAATTCGGGACGGGACGAAATCGGAACAGAAACAGAATCTCGGGATCCTATAAATTAGAATATAGAAAGAGGGAAGAGATGTAAGCTAAGACTATGGATACAGGCGAACTCAAGCTGTCTCTGACTCAATTGCAGTCGAGATAAAGATAAAGCTTATATTTTTTGTGTTGAAGATGATTTCCAAAGTTAAAATTATATTGTCTAGATCGAAATCACATTAAATGACTAAGTTGAAAATTTATAACATCACATTCAAGGTTTTACTTGGAAATATCTCCAACAATCAATACGTTCATAGTTTATAGCTGTTGAATACAATGAATTGAACAAGGGTTCTAAACCAAATGAAGTTCTTATTCCACCTATTCCCATTATTAACACAATATTTCTATTATGAGAACTTCTTAAAATGGATTGCCTTTTACAAAATTGCATCTGCCATGGTTTTCTTCATTTTCTAAAATTGTAATATAGATTTTTTTTTCTCTCATTGTGATACGATAGTGAAGCACTACCAACTTATTTCTTTTTATTGCAAATGAAAATAACAAACTAAGCTGTAAATCTTAATATTGTATACCAAAACTAGAAGCATGACACATAATGTCAGGCATTGAAAGCACGCTAAAATATGCAAATCTATTCACCCCTCAACGCGCTTCCTTCTACGTATCGATGCCTTCTAAAACTCAACCTTGAGCCTTCTAATTTCATATAACCATTAACATTGTCTAAGTAGATGCCTTGAATATGAGCTCTCATATCTTGATTATGAGCTCTCGACGTAAATGTACAATGACTAACATACCTTTCACAATACATAATTCTAATATAAGAACCATGGGCAGTACTGTCATTGCCAAACAGAAGCCAAGGAATCGGATATGTGACCTGAGCAAGTTTGGAGACCCTCGCACTACTACAGTGCCTGATGGTGTGCCTGGTGTTGTGCCTGATAACTACCAAGCATCATTCATTTGCCTCGAGATATGAATGCCAGTGCACTTAAAGAATTTCCCCTCAGTCACATAAAAAAAAATGCATTTTTTTCGTTCTTTCTAAAGGGCAGATATTGCTCCATAAAAAAGCAAACTTGAAGATTCCAAAGAAGCCGTTGTTCTCTCAATCTCTTCTCTTCTCTCTCTGAAGCAGAGAAGCTACTAAACCTTTATTGAGAAAAAAAACCGGGTTTACTCCTGTATGGTTCATTAAGGCAGTAAACGAGGCGGTTTTCTGTTTTCTTACACTACAACACATCAATGAGGATGAGAAAGCCGGTTATTTTCTTGCTCTTCTTCACTGTTCTTGCTCCGATTGTGCTTTACACTGATAAACTCGGAATCCCAAACAGCTATTCTTGTAAGTTCAGAAGAAATTTAGATAAAAAAAAAATCTCATCGTTTTTTTATATTATTTTTAAGTGATTTTGACTAATTTTGGGTTTGATTTGCTGTGGATTTTGCAGCTAAGACTGAATTCATTGAGGACATTTCGTCACTGGTGAGTGTTGGGGTTTACATTCTGATGAAAAGTTTGTATTTGTAGATTATTTGGTTGGAATCTAAAAATGGGTTCAGCTGATTTTTTCTTTCCATTTTTGATGTTTGTTTTGATATTCAGAGTTTTGGTGGTGAAATCAGGCCATTGCATTTGCTTCCACAGGTATCTTAATTTTTTTTCTTTTGGGTGTCTTTATTGTTCTGAAAGGTTGATTTTTTTTTTTTTTCAAGTTCAGATCTGATTTGGTTGAAATGGGGTTTCTGTTTGGTTGATTAGGAATCAAAAAATACAATAAAGGAACCTGTTAGAGTAATTTATTTGGAGAATTCGAGTGATTCAGTTCAGAATACTGGAGAAGTCACAGCATCAACCACTGAAGGTAATTCCTTGAATTTCCGAGTCCTCTTTGTCAATTTCGGAGCTAGAGAATTGTTTTTTTGCAAATTTGGAAGAAACGGATGATGGGTTGTTAGGGAAATTAGAAGTAGCTATAAGGAATTAATGATCTTTATTTGTTTGATTAGATTTAATTTGATTGGTTTTGTTATTTTCAGAATTGCCATCAGGAGAGTCAGTGGAGCACAAAGCTAGAGCTTTATCTACCACTGACGATGAAAATGAATCAGAGAAGGAAAACTCAATCAAGGAGGTTACAGATGATGGGGTTAGTACAGAGAAGGACAATGACATCGACATCGATGGCTTTAAGAAACTCGAATCTATTGAACAAATAGGAAATGTGGAAGAAACCAATGAGGTGGAGACGGAAGAGAAACCGATTTTATCTAACCTGACTTCTTTTGATGTCACTGATAATTTGGTAAATTTTATTTGATTGCACTTTGGTTTTGTTTTGTTCTGATTTTAAAAGTCTGCCCTTGTTTTTTTATTTAGGTTTCATATGGTGATTGTTTACTGACTCTTGTTTCGCTTGATTATAATATTTTTGCATACTGGTTTGCTTTTGCTGATGGCAAGTGTTTTTTGTAATCTTCTTTCGCACATGTACATGCAAGTGATTATTAACTTTTAAGAAGTGAAATACTGATAACTTGATCATGTACTCATTAATGCGATGCATTGTTGAGGTTCTATGATATCAAATACCTTCATACCAAACAAAAAAGAGCACTGAGACTAGTAATTTTAATTCATCTTATACTTTTCGACTACGCAGATTAACTAGATCATTATAAATGAAAGCATGCCATAGGTGGCTTTTGATTTTAATTTGTGTTATGATTAATATTGTTTGAGGAGATGAACATTTTGATCAAGAACCCTAGGAGTTCATTAGGAGCTTGTGGGTCTCCTATACTAGTGGGTTGTTAAGGTCTTAAGATTTAGATTGGATATATGAAAGAGAAATGAAAAGCACCTGACTCAACAAAATGTTGTTTTTCAGGAAATTAAAGCAACACAAGAATCTGTCCAAACCTCTGAAAAAGTTGATCTCAAAGAACATAGAACTGCTACTACTTTGAAGTTGAGTGACCAAGTGACTGCGGCAAATGATCTAGTTCGGCATCTTAGAGACCAACTGATTAGGGGAAAGGTTTACCTCAGCCTTGGGGCTACTCGGAGCAATCCCCACTTCATTAAAGAGCTCCGATTAAGAATAAAGGAAGTAATGAAAGTGCTTGGAGTTGCAACAAAGGATTCAGAGCTACCAAAGAAGTAGGTCTTCTATTCCAATTTAAATTTTATTTTATTATGTGGTATGCTGTAGTTTCTTCTTTTTGTAGGTTTGTTTTGTTAACTTTAGATCGATTCACTTGTTCAACTCTACTATCCTAGATTTTCTCTAAAGCTGGGCCTAATGTTTCTAAATACAGCGCCAAGGACAAACTGAAACTTATGGAGCAAACTTTGGTCCAAGGAAAGAGAATTCAAGATGATTGTGCTGGTGTAGTAAAGAAGCTCCGTGCCATGCTCCATTCAACAGAAGAGCAGCTTAGAGTGCACAAGAAGCAGACAACATTCTTAACACAACTTGCAGCAAAAACCCTTCCTAAGGGCCTTCACTGCCTTCCATTACGTCTTTCAACAGAGTATTATTCCTTGAACCAAAGCCAGCAGAAGTTTCCGAATCAAGAGAAACTAGAACAACCAGAACTATTCCACTATGCACTGTTCTCCGATAATGTTTTGGCAGCATCAGTTGTTGTAAATTCAACTGTAACTAATGCTAAGGTAATTATTTATTTATTTTTATTTTATTTTTATGTACTGTCAATTCGAGTTGAATGGTTCATGGTCATTGTCTGAACCTAAAGCTAATATTCTTTTGTGTATGCTTCACAGCATCCATCAAACCATGTTTTCCACGTTGTCACTGATAGACTCAATTATGCGGCGATGCGGATGTGGTTTCTAGCTAATCCACCTGGCAGAGCTACTATCCAAGTTCAGAATGTTGAAGAATTCACGTGGCTGAACTCAAGTTATAGTCCAGTCCTTGAGCAGCTTGGTTTTCCATCCATGATAGATTATTACTTCAAATCTCAACATGCAAACTCTGATTCGAACTTGAAGTATCGGAACCCAAAGTACTTGTCCATCTTAAACCATCTTCGTTTTTACTTGCCAGAGATCTTCCCGAAGCTCAACAAAGTGCTATTCTTAGATGATGATATAGTGGTTCAGAAGGATCTCACTCAGCTTTGGTCTCTTGATCTGAACGGGAAGATTATTGGTGCTGTTGAGACTTGTCGAGAAAGCTTCCATCGATTTGATCGCTATCTCAACTTCTCCAATCCACTGATTTCAAAGAACTTTGACCCTCGTGCTTGTGGATGGGCATATGGAATGAATATCTTTGATTTGGCAGAATGGAAGAAGCAAAACATTACGGAAGTATACCATTCATGGCAGAGACTGGTAAGACTTTTTCCCCCTCCAAGGTTTTTTATTTTATTTTATTTTATTTTTTATATATATTTTTTAATGTTGAGATTAGGTCACCAATTGTAAGGGATATATTAGTAATGCCTAGTTTGTTTTCTCAACGCCAAACATGTGTGTTGAAAATCCTCGGCATGAAGAAAAAAAAAATGTCGAGTCTTGACCACAACTCACGACGACCACATGACACGGTTCCACACTTAATTCTACCTATCTATCATGTAATACACACTTTTATTTTTATACTAGATTTTTGAAGTGGAAAATCATCTGTTTTATGATATAAACCTGAATGTGAACCAAGGTAGAAAACTTTTGTCAAAATTTCAGGTAGTCAGTTCAGTTTGCATACCATCATAAGTTGGTGTCCATCATTTAATACACAATTTTGATCTTTTGAGTAAAATTTTTGAAGTGGAAGTGAATATACCAAGCCTAAGTAACTTTTATCAAAACTTCAGTCAATTCAGCTTGCATGCTTTTTATATATTTAGGAACCAATACTGGAGTATTGAAACTTAAGTTATTGTTTTTCTTTTGAAACTCTATGGAGTAACATTTTTTCATTATCATGCATTATCTACTTGTTAAACTTGTTACATGTAAAATCGACAAAGTTTTATTTCTTACCTCTCCAAGAAGAAATTAAGTTCTGATGCAGGATTTTTTATGGCTACACAGAATCAGGACAGACAGCTATGGAAGTTGGGAACGCTTCCACCCGGGCTGATAACGTTTTGGAACCGCACATTTCCTCTTGATCGGTTTTGGCATGTATTGGGTCTTGGTTACAATCCCAATGTCAACCAGAGGGACATTGAAAGAGCAGCCGTGGTACACTACAATGGAAATATGAAACCATGGCTTGAGATTGGCATTCCCAAGTACAGAGGCTACTGGACGAAATTCATCAACTACAACCAAGTTTATTTGCAGGAGTGCAATATCAATCCCTAGAACTCGCTGAGGTGTACACCATGTAGCATATATATTTGCAGGTATATATGTCACTTGCTATGTAGGTTCTATAAAGCAAAGCCGACGTTAATTTCATTCTTTCTGCAAGTGCTTTCCGCATAGAATCCTGATTAGTGCCATCTCTCTTCTTAGCGTATTTTTTTTGAGCTACCCTATAGAAGGCTGATATGTTTGTACATGTTTTAGAGGCAATACATTAGTAAAAGTCAAGAATTCATATTGTAGTCTGCTTTCACAAGTAAAATATAGATCTGATACTTCGTGTTGAAATACTTGCGCCTTTCATATTTCTTCTTCTTCAGTACTATTTTTAATCCACCTTAGAAGTAGTAATTCTTGATATAATAGATTTTTCGGATTTGAATAAATCAACAGGTTATATTCCATGTATTTAATAATTTGGACACATTTTTAGCTTCCATGGTTGATAACCGAAAGTGGCAAGGTCAGATTTTTCAATGAAAATATTGTGTCTCTATAAATGTAAGAGCACAAGAAACTTACCAGAAACAAACAACCTTGTCAAAGAATCACATCAATTATTCAGGGCAGTACGATTCGAAAATCTATTGAGTCCTACTTCCTCTACCGACAGACAGTCGATGAATATGGCAAGTCCTTTATTCAATTTATAATTGATTTTTTCTTTACCTAATTGACATATCAATGAATGGCTTACTTACCATTCATAGCTATAGGTAGGTGAGCATGGATATAGTATGAGAACTTAATGGTGTATGGTGGGTTCCTGAATTACTTGCACTCTTCTGTTAACTAAAACTTGTGGAGTTGGGTGTTGTGGGATCTAACCAGCCTGTGCAATGCTGTGTTTTGCTGTGAATTTTTTGCTGGATTGAACTAGAGTTATGTATGTCACATGGAGGGTGAGATTGAGCCCACTTTTTGTCCATTGTCCCTTGCGAATTTGTCCAAGATCCATAACCGATCTTACTTAATTCTTTACTTTTTAAAGGGTCTTTCCTTCACTCGACATTGCCAAGACATCGACAAACACATGCATGATAACATTGTGATCTTCAACACTTTTAGATCTTTTATCTTAATATCTGAAGTTCTGAATGATCATTATCTTTAATGTCTACTACAATGACTACCAAGTAAAGCTTCTACGTAGTAGAGAACAATGAATGATTTTATGTAGTAAAATAACGAATTATTACCCACAAAAGTTTATAAATTATCTGATGGTATTCAAAGAAATTCAAATGATGGTCCTCTCGTGTGCCAACCTAATTATTCACAGGTAATGTTCATACAAGTCTGTGTTCGTGTCTAGCCCTCTGTTCTAAAAATCGGCTTAAGCGGCAGAGAAATGCCAAAGCGAGTGAAAAAATAAAAAATAAGACTATGTTTTTAATACATTTTTATCTTAGCAATGAATTGGAGATAATTAATATTCTATTATACTTAACTTTCATAAATTATAAATTATAATACAAAATATCGTCTAAGCCTCTGAGCGCTAGTCTTTTGCTCGCTGCCTGCCTACCACACAAACCCGACAACTGACCATAACCCAAACCCGGCAACCAACTACAACCCAAAACCGATAACCGACCCAACCTGACCCATGGTTTGTCGTAGTCTCACCCATGACCCATCCCATATATGAACTAGATTGAACCCTGATCCAAGTAAGTATCCACATGTGTTAAAATGTATCCAGTCCAAACCCATCCCACTGCCCAATCCTTCCATCAATCAAACAGACAGAGCTCTCAAAAGGTAGTCAGAGACTCTCTCAGACTTTGATCAAACACTTGATATCTCTCTCACTCTTCCTTGTATAAATAAACCATTCTCCAATCCAAAAACCATCACCATGAAGTCGAAAAACCGTCCATCAATGGCTACGGTTTCAAAGATCCCGAAACAGACCTCTTCAATTGCTGCTCGTGCTCTCAATGAGGTAACTTTTCCCGCCAACCCCTTTATGTTTTCTTCTTCGTTGTGCTGAACCCCAAAAGCATTATTAACACAAGGGTTTTTTTTTTCTACCCCTTTTTTACAAACCCTTGTGGCATCGAAGGGTTTTGAGTACTATTGTTGAGTCGTTTTAGTGGTCCATTGTGCTAGTTTTTGTCCTTTCGTGTAGAAGTGTAGAACCCCCTTGTGTTTGATGTTCATAAAAATGTGGTTTTTTGGATTGTGAGGTTGAAAGCCTTGATTTGGTGTTAATTGGAATGTGTGGTTATGTTTGATGTGAATATGTGATACACCCACAGAAAAATTGTGAAAGGAACAAATGGGTAGTTCACATTGGTGTTTGTTTAGTTACAAATGAATCAGATGAACGTGCATGTTCTATTATGTATGAAGATTTTCTCACCAATTTACAAAACTGTTTTGTTTTTTAGGACTTTTTTGTGTTTCCCCCTTTAGCATTGAAGGTTTTCGGCATACAGTGTCACTGCTATTAGTTGTTTTATTGGTTCATTGTGGTAGTTATTATAGTTTTTGTAGAAGTGAAGATGCCCTTTGTGTTCAATGTTCATGAAAATGTGATTTTTTCGATTGTGAGGTTGAAAACATTGCTTTGGGGGTTAATGGGTGTGTGGTGTTATCTTTTATGTGGTTAGATATTGTATGTGTAAGAAATAAATGGGATTGTTGGCAGGTGTGTTTGTTCGGTTAGTAATGAATGAAACAAACCTGCATGGTCTTTTATGTTTGAAGATGATGTTGAATATAGACTTACAGTTGTGTATAATCATTTGGTGTCCATGGTCCATGCATCTTTATTTTGTACTATGTTGGATAATGAGGTTGAATATGTTGAATAGGTGTTACTGTTTGTGTTTTATGTTATCTTTTATTTGATAATTGGATATTGAATGTGTAAAATTATTTGCAGCGGTGTTTGTTTAGTTTCTAATAAATGGAACAAACGTGCATGTTCTATTATGTTTGAACATGATGTTTTCGAAAAAAAATATAGAGCTGTAGGTGTAGAATTTTGTGTCGAGGTCCCAAACATCTTTATTTTGTGCTATGCTGGATAATGAGCTTGAAAATGATGCACTCTTTATTCATTTGCTATTGGGTTGATTAAATAGACTGGTTTTTTTGCACTAAATAAGGAACTAACAAACTCACACTCCACTACTAACAGTCTCCTCCTAGAGACTTGGTAAATCTAAAGACTGGTTAAAGCATACTTGGCAAAGTAACTTGCTCGTAAAGACTTGGTAGTCAAAGACTAATTCATTAAACTCCCAACAATTTGGTGTTAACAGGTATATGCTGTTAAATGTGCAGGTAGCAAATCGGAATGGTCGCCGGGGTGTTTGTATGGTCACAACTGAAACAGAGAAATCTGCATCTTGTGTTATGCTTGAAAATGATGAGAATGATGTTCGACAGGATCACGGGGGTGGGGAGGCCCCAGGTGATGATATGGAGGTTGACGGAGCCAATGTTGGCTGTGTCGTTGTATCTGAAACACCGTGTAACAGCAAGGGTAATCATGATAAGTTGGCTCCCGATTCAGTTGACAAAGGAAAGGAAAAGTTCTTGTGTGGAAATCCCAGTACCTGGAATTTTGATTCTATTGGAACTCTTGAATGGTCAGAAGAAGGGCTTTGTGTGAGGTGTAACAAAGGAGATGAGGTTCTTTTTTGCAGTAGTAATGACTGTGCAATAGTGATTCATGAACGTTGCTTAGGTGGTCCACCTTGGTTTGATGATAAGGGGAGTTTCTATTGCCCACCTTGTTTTCTAAAACAAGCTATTGCTGAACTTGAGGAGGTAGAGAAAGCTGCGGTTTTGGCAAGGAATAGGTTAAGCTTAGGGAGAAAATCTTTAAGGCTATTCCTTAATTGTGGAATTCAGAAAGAACTGCCTGAGACAATTCCAAGGAAAGAAGCTGAGCAATCAAACGTGTCTGTAGATAGAGTCTGCTCAAAACCTATTTCTGGTAATGGGCTGCAGAGACGAGCAAAGGATCAACTAGTTGATGGACATGGAGAGGTAAGTGCATCTATAGTATCTAAAATGAATGATGTTTCACTGACCCAAGAAAAGGTTTATGCTAAAGAAGTAGGCAGTGGTAGTAAGAATCTTGATCATCAAGCAGTAGCAACTGCTGATGCATGCAGTGATGGAGAGCCTGTGGTAGAAAAGCCTCAGGATAATATTAGAAGTGTTGATCATGAACAAGTGGGCAGTGATATAGGTAAGAGCGTGGAAGAGCAGCTAGTGGAAAATGCTGCTAGATGTTCAAAGGGCGATTTAGGGGTGAAAGTATCACTGGCAAATGAGAGGAATGATGTTTCACCAACTAAAACTAATGATATTTTACTTACCCGAGGAGAACCCCATGTGAAAGATGCAAGCAATGGTGGTAAGAATCTTGGTCATCAAACAGAAGTAGCAACTCCTGTTGCATGTAGAAATGAAGATTTAGTGGCAGAGGACTCTCAGGAAAATGGGGGAAACGTTGATCATGAACAAATGGGCAGTGATATAGGTAAGAGTGTGGATGATCAGCGAGTAGTAAATGCAGCTGGATGTTCAAATGAGAATATGGGGGTGAAAATGCCACATGCAAAACTAGTTCACTGTCAAAAAAAGAAACGCAGGGTTGAGAAACCAAGGCCAGCAAAGCTTTCTGTTGCTGGAGCTAATGATGGTGAAGATTGCGAAGAAGACTCACTTCTAGTGAGTGACTTCATCAGGCGTCGTTCACCAGTGGTAAATGATGCAGAGATGGTTGAACCACGTGAAAGCATAGGACAGGATGATCATCATGGGCATGCGGAAGTTAATACTGACTTTGAAACTGGTAATTTACCCCAAGAAAAATCTCCTGAATACAGAAGAAAGACAGTTGTACAACAAAGAATTGATGATCCAGTAGAGAAATCTTCTCCTGAACAAAGCATTCATCTGGATAAAGCTGTTCAAAGTCGACATGTAAAGAAAGTTGTTACTAGAAAGTCTGTGAAAGAACACAAGTCACCCAAGCGTTCGTAAGTTCATAACACTATAAAAATTTGAGGCAATTTTTGATAGTTCATTGTCCTCTTGGTGAATATTTTAAAATTTTAATCAGTCTGGCTACAATAACGATATATGTTAATAACTACGTTTGTGTGTTGTTCACTGCAGCTCAAATCCAGTACTACCTAATTCAAGACGTCAGAAGCTCCCTTGGACACATGAAGAGGAGGAAATGTTGAAGGTATGAGCCCCTTGAGATGCATTTCTTGCTTATCCTATCCCCAATCTCTACAAACAGCATTGTATAAGCAGAACATGGTATTTCTGCAGGGAATATATATATTTACACTTTCTGCACTTCATCTATTAGGTAAAGAATCATAGCGACTTTTTGCACTGGTCACACCTTCCTCTTTTCTTATAACATACAACTTTTGTCAGCTACTTTTTAATCACTTCATACTGATGGAGTTACAGGAAGCAGTGCAGATATTCTCAAGTGACACCAAGAAAAAAATGTCTTGGAAGGCTATTTTGCTATTTGGTAGTCATGTATTTAACAAAAGCCGTAACCCAGTTGACCTAAAGGATAAGTGGAGGAACATGGTGAAGGAGGGCCCAAAAGCCAAAAAAAGATAACTTTGCATATGGAATGGGAGACGGAATTATTTTGGGGGTTCTTTTTTGGTCACTTGTACATTTGCTCTTTGCACGTCATCCGAAAGATCCACTCAGGCTCTTTGGTGTTCAACTATGTGGATGATAAAACTAACTTTGGCAATCAACACTAGGCTGGAATACATTTTGTTAGTGTATTTTTTGGCTGTCTTACTCAATTCCTGACCTAGTTTGCATGAAGTATCTCAGTGACGAGGATGGCATTTATGGAGAAGATCAAGAGCATCAGGTACTTTGTTATGTTATGATCTATTCTGACTTTTTTTGGGCTGGTGGACAGTGTATAAAACACATGTTTTCTATGTAGTTTTTGTCATCAAACTGGATATTGCTGCATATATCGTATACAAGTTGTTTTTTGGCCTTATGGAATGTTGAAATGTCATTTCTATCTTGTTGTGGAGCGTAACAATTGTTCACTTCTCATAGCTTCATCTAATTTTAAGTCTATGGTCAATCCAAATTTACCTTGTTTATTTATTTATGATAAAATTACTCTTTAAGAAAGAGGTGTATAGCATGCAAAATTCCCAACTCCCTCTGTTAATGTTTTATAGAGCTGTATTTAGATAATATTACATCAGAAGTTCGCATATGTCCTTATCCTATATAAAATAAACAAGGATTGGTTGCGGTGAACAAATTTTTCAAGCAATGTATGTCTAAATGCTGGCAGATGAATTGACAACCTGCATCATTCTGCCATATGTTTGGGCAACATTTTCTTCTCTATACAATTTGTAAGATGGGTCTGTGATGTCAGGAGTGAATACAGTTTCATTGACAACTTTACAAGTAAACACAAAGTAGGTACAACAGCTATTGATTCAAATCATCTTTTACTATTCTTTCCACACAGGAAGAATCCCTTGAGCTGCTAAACGCTTCTCGACCCAGAAGACAATATGTTTCCCTGTTATTTTCTTCTCATCGATGAGGAAAGGCTCAACAGTGCTCACTTCCGCGCCATAGGAGGACAAAGAAAACCCCTTGGGTCCTGTCAGGAAACGAAAAAGTCAGAGAAAAACATTTGAAGGGATAAACGAAGAGAATCCCTTGGGTCCTGTCAGGAAACGGAAAAAGTTGGATAAAAACGTTTGAAGGGATAAAGGAAGATGGGAATATTTGTTTTAAGATTTTATGTGGGTAGAACATCCACTTACCAGTGAGAACGCCATCCGGGAAGAATGCCCAGAATGAATATGGAATCTCATTCTTTACAAATGAGCCTTCCAACTGTTTTTTAATTGAAAAGAACAAAATGTATTAGAGTAAGGTGTGATTCTAAACCTGAATCCAGTTAACCTGATGACATAGTAGAATATGCTATGCAAAGGATTGGGAAATAGAACTTATTAGTGAATCACAGTTTGGGAGTGCTTGATCAGAAGAAAGTAGGTTAGTGAATCACTGTATACGAATTGTAGGAAGTTCGAAGTCTTATTGTTATTTAGGTGCAAATGAGATGTACTTAACAGATTAGAACAAGGCAGGTTATTTGAAGTTTGATATTTGTATGTGGAGAACTCACCCTGTTATCTTGAAATGAGAGTTCGATTTCAGAAATATCATTTTCAGCTTCAAGAGATGACTTGAGAGGTGGGATCACATCCTCTGCAATCAATTGAGGCAACGGTTTTGCTGGAGCTTTTGCCGCAGGCTTTGGTTTTGCTGGTGTTTTTTTTGCCGCATCTTTTGTTTCAGTGGTAGCTAAATTAAAAAGAAATAGTCAGAACAACCTATTGTATATCTGTTAATCTTTATATAAATATATAACCTGACAGTTCAAAGATTTCAATGAAATAGTGTTCTATTCACCTGTGGAAGTGGATGTTTCTTGCACTGCAGAGCAGACAATGTTTCGCAGGGAAACACTCAATACGTTTACTTTGTGCTCGTCGCTTGGTGGCAAAACTGATGAGAAAACAGGGAATGCCGAAATTTTGATGGACTTTCTAATGGGGCAAGTTAGGTTGATTGAACGAGATGCCATGTTAAACAACAAAGCTCCTAATATTGATCGATGATCACCTAGAACTTATCATTTTACAGAGAATCAAAATTGTAAAATGCCTGAAACCTTTGTATCTGGAATTGATCAGTGCGCTTGAGAGGCTAGGAGAATCAGAAAGATTGGGTTGTATGTGGAGGATTTGCTCCTAATCTTCTCTAGGGAAGGAGTGGTGAGGAATAGAATGTTTTTATTCAAGTCAAATGCCATCCTCTAGTTTTTCTTTTGGATTTTTCTCCATTTTGTTCATTTTCTTATCTTTTTATTTCAGGTTTACATTTCTTCAAAACATTATACACCAAAAAATTATTACCACACAAACGAGTACATACTTGAGTGCATGTTCAAAGAAAAAATAATCATCGGCTATCGAAATGTCGATCTTGAAACCATTGGATCGACCAAAAGTTCAAAAAACATCATATTATGAGTTAGACGTCCATTATTCCACATGTTATATATATATATATATATATATATATTTTATAATGTATTATCTGTGTTGTTGGCATGATAGGAACGAGTTGTGGCATTAGAGTAAACTCTGATAAAAAAAAATGCATTTTCAGAGTGAGTTCACCTCAAACTTTGACTTTACTAAAATATGAGGTTTGGGCATTTTTGTTTGAATGAGCATTAAGATTCAATTTTCGTTCATTAAAAAATATTGAAAATAGTTACGGTGTAAAATGCTTTAGACGTTTTTTTAATAATATTCATATTGAATTTTAAGCATGTTTGTGGTGATCCTTTGTTTTATTGGAGAAAAAATCTTTAAAATATATTTCAACGATAACAAGTTTAAAAATCATACAACTACTTGGACAATTTCAACTATTTACATATCATGCACTCATTTTAAGTTATATGTTTTTTTTTCCCGTCACTGTAGAGAATGAAACCATTCGTCTGTAAATAAAACTAATTTATTTGACAGAATTAAGTTTACAAACTAACAGCAGACAAAGTTCTTTGCTGTCACAAAACATTTACAAAGCAAAGTCTTTAAGATTCATCCATTTCTTCATTGTTGTTATATACACCAATCCTCAAGCTCAAACAACAAAGGATGGCAACATATACTCTTATTAAAGAAAGTAATTTACAGGCCGGGAGGTACAAAGCAAAGCAAGGAGTCCTCTTTATTACGCCTCATCTTAATAGCCTAGGAGAAATGATCTATATGATGGTTCCACTGGGTACGAAAGCATCCTTGATTATGGTAACAATTCCGCTCTTGATGAAGTAACCGTCTGTTTCTCGTGCTGCTTCTTGAACATTGTCGGCATTAATAATCTGACAACAGTATGCCACAATTAGTATGCTCATAGGCAGTGTCAGGTTTTTATGGTTGTGCAATATAAACTATCAAGGATTACTTTCATAGGTTCGGAGAGAGATATACCTTCACATACTCCCCAATTCGAGCATTTTTATCAATAATTGCTCTCTTGATATGAGACTCCCTCCCAATGCCAATTGGTGCACTACCTTTTGCAGCTAAAAACCTCCTATCTGCGTCAGTCTGGCAATAGCAGAAAGATAACATTATTGTTTGTTCTTGAACAAAGACTAGTATAATTAATCTTTGATCTGTCAAAACATGGAACCAAGTATAAACAAGTAGGATCTCAGTTGAATAGGTCGAAAAAGATCACCTCATAGTAATCAGCTCCCATCAGTAATGTGTCTTCTATTATTGCACCTTCTGAGATGCAAGATCGAAGCCCAACCACAGAATGGTGAATCTTACAATTCTGCACACGAGAAGAAAAGATGCTCACTATATATTTGACATTACAACACACTTCTGGCTCTTAATATAAGGTCAACATACAATCAGACTCTTCAAAGGTATTGTACCTTAATCACACAACCTTCACCGATGACACTGTCTGTTACATCAGCGTCAAGCATCTTGGAAGGTGGCAAGTATCGAGGTTGTGTATAGATTGGAGAAGAACGATCATAAAAGCTGCATATAGTAGTTCAAACACATGAATGAATTGCACACTAGGAAGCAAGCTAGATAGCAGGCTTGTAAAATGTCGGGTAAATATGTGCTCAAAGTATGAAAAATCCGTAATACTACGTGAAATCTGGGATTGGCTTCTTGGTGATCCCCAAATTTGCATTGTAGAAGGCCTCAATTGTACCGATGTCTTCCCAGTAACCATCATATAAGTAGGCTTGCACCTATGGAGAGCAAGTGAAGGAACATTCAGCAAATCAAAAACTTTTAGAATGTGAATACATGACACGCACACACGCACCAGAAGAGAGCAATCAAACAACTATCAGTTTGGACGCTATATAATTTGCGATAAAACTACTTCACATATACTTTGTTCATAATTCTAGGAGACTAAGGCCATCAATGAATAATCCTAACTCACACCATTTTGGAGTTATGCAATCAAACCAATGAAAGGGGATGATTATTTGTTAATCCTGCCTAGGAAATCCCACAGACTACGGTCAAAATCATAGGATGATCATGTTTACCTGGCCTAAAGCATACTCTAAAGTGCCCCCCGACTGAATGGGGAAAATAAGGTCGGAATCATGTGTATAGGCTGTTTAACAGTGGTTTAATATATGGTTGGTCTAGAGTTACATGAAACTTAAGAGGATGGCTTCTCCCGTCATCCCTGTCATGTAACTTCATTAATTAAGTGTTTCAGAACGTAGCAACATTGAGATGAAGTAAGCAAAGCATACCCTCATTCCAATGGAGGTTGCACCTGGAATGATTTCACTTCCAAAATCATTGGCTCCAGGAAATTTCTCACGAAGTAACTTCAACATGACATCTTTACTGACAACATATATACCCATACTTGCAATAAAAGGCATCTCTTTTGCTCTCTCATCATCAAGGCCTAAAATGGTAGTATCAACCTGAAACGATCGTCACATACGAAAAGAAATTAGAGTCGCTATATGAGCCAATTGGGTTACTGCATTGAGACGGACTCCATAAGATCACAATCATGTTTACATGTTTCTACCTTCATTGCTTTCAACTGCTCCCCTTTTGGTTTTTCAGCAAATTCAATAATGCGACCTTCGTCATCAATTTTCATTAGACCAAATGCAGTGGCACGTTGTTCATCCATCGGCAGTGCAGCAACAGTGATGTCAGCATTTGTTTCTCTATGAGCTTGAATAAACTTCTCATAGTCCATACGGTATAGATGATCTCCAGCAAGAACCAAATACTCCATAATATTGTGTTCTTCAAAGAGCCATAAATATTGTCTTACAGCATCAGCTGTACCCTATAAACCATTAAAAACATGAATAAGATGGGGCTTCAATCACGCAGGATGTTTCAGGTCGAGATGGCACTCATAATGAAAGTTTAGCTGACTGAAGTAAGATAATCAGTACAAATTTATAATAAATAAACCCAAGAGAGTACTAGCTATAGCACCACTGACCTTGATCTCAAAAAAAAAAAATGTAAATTGTAATCCACTGTGTAACATGAAGTAAATGGCATTCAGTAGCAAATTACTCAATCTCCTGACACAACAATCAAGTCAGGAATGCATGATAGGACCTGCCCAGATGAAGACGTATAACTTTGGGTACTTATGCGGCCCTGGAAACTCCGGGAGGCCAACCAATTCCCACCCATATGACATAACTCATAAGGAGGGCCGAGCCCATGTATGGCATGGGTTAACATTACCTTTTATAATCAGTAAATGAATCTAAACAACCACGGGCACATGCACTAAGCAAGAGAGAGGGAAGAATATGCAACCTCAGTAGTAAATTTGCTTACCATAAGTTACATTTTTATGATAGTTTAGAAAACACAAACCACAGAAAGCAAGTACAGTTTATGTTAATTACCTGGAACCAATTTGGGTTTTCAGGGCTTTGTTGAGCAGCAAGAACTTCTACAAATCCTTCATTCTTGTATCCTCCCATGTTGCTAGCATATGCCCTTGAAATATGACGATTAAGAGAGGCAGAATTGAATTGTGTAAGGACATAGATCTTTGAAATATTACTGTTCAAACAGTTGCTCACAGGAATATCAATCAGCCTATAGTTAGCTCCCAAAGGAACAGCAGGCTTTGCCCTCTTCTTGGTGAGAGGGTATAGACGAGTACCGGCTCCACCCCCCAATATAATTCCTAGAACACTCTGCAGTAAGTTACATAGACCAAATTCAGTTCACCGCTCACCATAAACCACCACATACTCGTGAGTTAAACTTAAACAAACATTGCAGACACCGTAAGCCAATAATAATACAAGTAGCACAAAGTGTAAAGGCAAACAATATCAGCATTGAAAGAGCAATGCAACCAAGGTGATTTGTCCTCTGTTTTCAAACAACTACCTAAATAACCAGGCAACTTCAACAATGTACATTTCAAACCATTTATGATTTGCATTCATGTCTTGACATAAAGCAACTAAAATTTTGTTTTTCTTCACAACATTCACTAATCTTCAATTGTAAAAGCTAATGCCCCAGACCATTCACTACTGACGTATATCAAAGAAATTGCCGTAGTTTGAAAACCAGAAGAATATAACTACAAACTGTTTCAGCCCGAGAGGAAACTATCAATAACCAATTCTACGAAGAACCAACTCCAATAGCAACATAAGCTCAATCACATCAAATATAGAATTTGATCATCATCACCATCGTCCTCCATGGACACACACACACACAGACATCTATATGTATGCATGTACTGGTCTATATGTACATCTGTACATCTCTTGGTACTGGGGTTCCCGACAGACTTAATTGGATTAATAATAATAGTTGATGATTCACCAACAAGTTCCTCCACATTATAGATCTCAAGTACAAAATCATATTATAGCCTGAGAGCTGTCTTATATTAATAATTATCAAATTGGTTGGTCCTTATTAAATAACATTCTATAGAGAGAAAATCTTGAGAGATCTATGAACTCAGATTCTCAAAATCTCCAAACTATACTATCTCAAACACCAAAAGTAAAAAACAAAACAACCCCATTAAATTACTTCCAAATCAAACCCACCCCAGATCTCAAATTTTACAATTACACATAAAATGTTCAATTCCAACTCCCCCAGAGCTTCAAATCCACAACCAAACAATGGGGTCTGGATGAACTGATCAGACCATCAAAATTGATAAAAAAAAATCAACATAAATTTGAAATTAAAGCATAAAAAGAAGAAGACTTACACTGCTTGCATCTGGGTCAAGACATGTTTGGGAGTTCTTTGAATCAGAAACAGCTCGAGGAGATACCATAATGGGTTTTCTGCCATTGGGGGTTGTTGTTTTCCAAAGACCTGTCTTTAAGATGATTTTTTCACCACAAATGCTGGAACAATAAGAAGAAGAGAGTGATTGATTGAAGGCTTTGAGGAAGGGTGAGTGGGGTTTGGGTGTGGGAGCTGACTGGTTTGAGGATGAAATCCTTGGAATTCCCACTGAAGCCATGGCCATTGTAGTGGGAGGGATTTTTTTATGGCTAATTACTTGGAGTTTTGATTATTTTAGCTTTAATTTCTTCTCTTTGATTCTTTGTTTTTGTGAGAGAAAAGAAAGAGAGTGAGTGAGGAAGAAGGGTAGTAAAGAGACAGAGTGAGGAAGGTGCTCAGAGAAGACGTAGTAAACCTTTTACCACCTTTTTATGTGGAGAAACTTCGTACTTATCCCCCCCAGTCTTTTAAGATTTTACTAAATTAACCTTTCTTATTAATAAGAAATTTTAATTTTACAATTTTAATAGTATTATATAAAATAAAATGAAATAAAATAAAAACTCTTGAAATTCTAATAACAATAATAAAAAAATATAACAAAATAAAATCTTATGTTGTCATCGATTGAAGACCCTTAAAAAGCATTAAAAAAAGTCTGAAAAAATTACGAGCCGTGGAATTAGAATCTCTAATACACCGTCGTTGATTATCTGATAACTAGGAGAAAGGGGTCTCTGTCATATCTCCCATTTACTAATTGTATATTTTTTTTATCCCAGTAACCCTTCTCACCCTAGATGAATTCAGTCGACCTAGTGATACTATCTGCCACCGCTCAATCATTGAATCTCATTTACTAATAGCTTGGTTGATTTCAGAGTAAACATTTTACTAACTGTTTATACTTATTTACGACAACAACTATATTTTTTCTTATGAGTGTAGATGCTTTAAGATTGATACTCGATTGCTTAGTGCTTCCGCCAACAAAAATATTCAAGTTTCTTGTGCCATTTCAAAAGATGTAGTTGACCAAATGACTCAGTATTTTCGTTCAAAATGTCATATGTAGCGATGTTTAATTCTAGTAAGTTGTTAACAACTTTGCTTGACCCGAACCTTACTAATCCAACCAAATTTTTTTTAAGGAATCAAGTTTTTGCAACCAGGTTTTGTTATCAGCGTGGTGTGGTATGATTAGATGAGAATTTCATAACCTTGAGATACATGTACACATTTAGAGATATCTCGTCACCCTTGCAAGGTCATTTCACTTCACCCTCATTGCAAAACCTAATTGCAAAAACTTAATTATCTAATACTTTTTATCCAGCTAAAGTTGTTGTAAAATTTCTATTAGATCACCAGAAGCTACGATGACTTTGACCTTGTAATTTTCTCATTTTACAAATTTTTACGAAAAGAAGGGTACTTTAGAAAAAACAATTAGATGAAATATTAAATTGAATTGAGAAAGACTTGTGCGGTTCCTACGAGTATTAAGTGGAGTTAATTAACCAAGTTATTAAATTCCCAAGTGGATCTAATTTAAAATTAATAAATTCCAAATCCCATATATAAGAAAATCAATTATTGATTTTTATTTTACTATTATTTTTTAAAATTCCTATTTTAGTAATTTATGGACCACATCTCGAAATCCCACCTGGCAACTACATGTGATTAAGGATCAATCATTCACAATAGACCAAAAAAAAATATGTCACAAGTTTTGTTGGTTTAGGTCATTGTCACCTTTTCACTACCATGAAATCAAGTAGATGAATGAAAATTGTGTGAGGGCTACCTCTCTAAGCACCACCACCGTAGAAATGTCAAAAAAAATTTAACATTGCCAAATGATTCCAAAGCATATACTACACATTTTAGAGCAACTATTATGTTAGCTAAATATTCAATAATTTTTTTTATTTTAAAGACTCATGTATAGTTGTAAATAATTGAAAGGACTTTAAATAAATTATTATATTATATTATGTGTTTAAGTATAATTAATCAATGTTTCAAATGTACTGATTTTTTTTTGTAAAAATATAAAATGTGAATGGCAAAATGAAAAATAAAAAGTTAATTGTAAATTTCTTTTTATAATTTATAGATTATTAGGGGATTTGAAATAAATTACGTTAGGGACTTAGACAGAATATATTAATATTTAAGAGATGCTGGTTTGGATTGTAAAAATCATGAAACGTGGAAAGGAAAATGTAAAAATTTGATGTAAGAGCCTATTTATAATCTATAAATAATTGAAAGGCTTTAAATAAATTATCTTAGGGACTTGATATAATTAATGAATATTGAGAGAGGCTGAGTTTGATTATTAATAATCTGAATTTGGAAGGGCAAAAGTGTAAAAATGTGTAATTGTGTTGTCATGGATTGGAGACCCTTAAAAAGTATTAAAAAAAAGTCCAAAAAAATTACGCCGTGGAATTAGAATTTCTAATACACCGTTGATTATCTGATAACTACCATGAAATCAAGTAGATGAATGAAAATTGTGTGAGGGCTACCTCTCTAAGCACCACCACCGTAGAAATGTCAAAAAAATTTTAACATTGCCAAATGATTCCAAAGCATATAATACACATTTAGAGCATCTATTATGTTTGCTAAATATCTGTAATTTAAAAAAAAAAAATTTATTTGATGAAAGTAGCATCAACGTTACCAAAGCTGAGTTGGATGCTCTTACAAAAGGCATGATGTCAACTAGCTTTTACCCGCCAATAGGTCATAACATCATTTCTGATGGCACACGAGCTCTTATAAACTATTGATAATTTTTTTTTAAAGTGGAAAAGAGCGTATAGTTATATCAACTCGGGAAGAAATTTGTATATGGAGAACTAAACTATATGGTGATAGGAGTAAGTTTATTCAATTAAAAAATAGTTTAGGTCGTGTGGTGATAATCAAATTGTAAATGATTTTCCCATCAATCGAATCAACACGAGTATGCTTTTTTGTATGTTTATTAGGGGTGGACACGCTCCAACGTGCGTGGACATTCAATAAATTTTTATCGGAAAATTACTTTTAAGGCTTATTTTTTTCATAAATTAGATCATTTAGATGTTGTAGTTGATGTAATGGTTAATTTGTGCATACTTTTATACTTTTATAACCAACAATGATTTTTTTTATTAACCCAGGTTAATTCATAAAGTTATAAGACATTTTACCCTTCCTAAACAATAGAAAACCTATTTTTACACTTTTATGACCAACATTTTTTTTTATTAATTATTCTAATTATGACCAATTAATTGCTGGTTGAGTTAGGCTATATATAAGTTGATGATTATTGACCTATTATGTCTACAATCACTTTAAAAAACATATATAATTGGGCCAAAAGTATCACATTGTTCTTATTTATTTATTATTATTGCCCGCTCTAGCTCACTACAATGATCAATCATAGTTTTTTTTTTTGTTATTGATAGCATCTTCAACTTCAGTTGTCACTTATTAAAAAGATTTTGGCAGCTTTGATGTATCCCCAATGACATTAATCATAATAATAATAATAATAATAACGACAACAATTAAATTAATAAATTAATATAAATGATAAATAATAAGAACAATGTAATACTCATGGCTCCATTAGATATATTTTAGAGAGTGATTGTAGAAAATAAAATGTCAGAAATCATCAACTTATATAGCCTAACCCAACCAATAATTGGTTGGTTATAATTATAATAATTAATAAAATAATCATTATTGGTCATAAAATATAAAAATAAGTTTTCTATTTGTTTAAGAAATGTAAAGATATCATATAGCTTTGTAGATTAACCAGGGTTAATAAAAGAGTCATTATTAGTTATAAAAGTATAAAAGTAGACACAAATTAGTCATTACATCAATTACGGTATCTAAATGGTCTATTTTGTGAAAAAATAGACCTTAAAAGTGATTTTCCCATTTTTTATTTATTTCAAAGGCCTATGTGTAGTTGTAAATAATTAAGGGACTTTAAAGACATTATTATATTATGGGTTTAAGTATAATTAATCAATGTTTCAAAGGTACTGATTTTTTTTTTGTAAAAATATGAAATGTGAATAGCAAAATGAAAAATAAAAAGTTAATTGTAAATTTCTTTTTATAATTTATAGATTATTGGGGGGGGGGGGGGGGGGTTGAAATAAATTACGTTAGGGACTTAGACATAATATATTAATGTTTAAGAGAAGCTGGTTTGGATTATAAAAATCATAAAACGTGGAAAGGAAAATGTAAAAATTTGATGTAAGAGCCTATTTATCATCTATAAATAATTGAAAGGCTTTAAATAAATTATCTTAGGAGCTTGGTATAATTAATGAATATTGAGAGGGGGTGAGTTTGATTATTAATAATCTGAATTTGGGAGGGAAAAAATGCAAAAATGTGTAATCATGTTGTTTGTTTAAAGACACAAACACCCCGTGTCGCTATTGTAAAGTTGGGAGGGCATCGTTGGAATTCAAAAATTAGGGTGAAATAAAAATGTGTAATATTGTTTTTTAATTAAAAGACACAAATATCCCTATCATTGTTCATTGAGCTATTGGGTTTACATGTAATTATTAAGAATAAGAGAGGCCAAAATTGGAAAGACAATTTGAAGTTGAAAACATACATAATCACTTATTCATTTGGGGAACTCGCGTTATATTGTTTCGCTGAGACAACCAAACAATTTGGCGAATTGGGCCTTTTGCATAATTGGGCCCTAAAGACTTAAATTAGCCCCCAAACACTTTATTTTTTACACAATTAACAAAGTCCAAATATTCAAGTTGTCTCCATATTTATTGTCCGACGAGGTACTAACAGAGATTACTGCCTTTGCTTATTCACTGTTCAAGCTGAGCATTTGCTGTATTTATGCGTCATATCGAAGAAGATTACATATGCGATAGGCAATTCAAACTAGTTTATTTGTAAGAAAATCTACAAACCCATGTAAATAGTGTCGATATATTGTAGGCGAACGTCACCGAAAACTTTTCCCATTTCTCTTGCTCGACGTAGCAAATCTTGTCATTCTTCCTCTACCATAGTCTTTCTCAAAGCTTTGGCTATATCTTTACCATCAAAGCTTCCATCTTCATCCTTTCTATCAACATCTACAGCCATACCATTTTCCAGCAAATAATTAGCATTCAACCCCTGAACAAAGATCAAAGGCAAAACCACTGGGGTGTGACCATGGTGAAGTGTCTCTATGATGGATCCCCATCCTGATGGGTGGGCCAAAATTTCCAACTGTGGAGCCCAGCCCAAGTACACCACTCCCAAATCAGTTGTTCTATCCTTGAAACCTGATGACAGTATACATATGGGCCTCATCATCACCATCATCAGCCCACATGGGCCTCCTTAAGGCCCAAAAGAATGGCAAGTTAGCAAGCTCAAGCTCATCAACTATTGCACGAACTTGGTCTCTACTCAACTTGGCTTCACTACCAAGTCCAACATTTTTTTTTTTTTTTTTTTTTTTTTTTTTTTTATAAATTTAAAGCTCCAGAGGGGAGGGGCAACTACGGAATGTCAGACCTTTATTGCTTGATCAAAAAGATTTTACACCACTCGGGGATACATGACGACTTTACCCAAAAAAAATTAAACAAATTCTATTAAGGAACCAAAAAAAAAACCCAAAGCTACAAGGCCTCAAACCAAGAAAATAAGAGACTCTTAGTAAGGCCCTTCACCAAAAACATTTCAATAGCAAAGACAATAATCAAAAGGATTTCATCCAGAAAACCATGCCTTATTTTCATCAAGAACTAGGCCTTGATCACCAAGATCAATAAGGTCCTTCACCAAGACCTTAAGCACTTGAAATACAAGTGAATTTCCATCTGCTACAAACCTCCAGTACTTACCAAGCCGCTCAGAAACGTGTATGCCGCTCCAAATCCTCAGGGCTCACACATCTTCGGGGTCACATCAAGGCTCACACGTCCTCACTCCCTGCCTGGGAGCAAAAACCAGCAAAGCACAATGTATTTTTTGCTTAGCATTACCAAAGCAAGACCTGTCCAAGAGCCCAACCTGCAAACATGTCTTGCAAGCACACGCAAGGACATTGCAGCCAGCCAATGCCACCGTCCAAAGACCCTGAAACTTCAATCTCCATGTCCCTCACGTGTTGCCACTCTCATCAAATAACAGCGTGAAAAAATTCTGAAGCAGCCCCAATTACATGGTGAAATCACTTTGTTTTGAAAAGAAAAACATAGTGCATTAGACTCTGTCTTTGAGGCTGAAGAATTTGTTCCAATGTTTGCTGCTTCAATGGCGAGCTGCACCGCGGTAATACTTTGAATGCAGCAACAAAATGGACCTCTATAACAGCTGAAAAAAAGGCTCCGAGTGCTACCAAAATACCCCATACCAAGGCCAGATAAAATTACATAAGTTTTCTAAAAATATTAATACCAGGAAAAATGTCCTAACCATCCAAATTGGTCCTTCGTAGGTAAGTCGTCCTGTTTTTGTCTAACAAGAGCAAAGCTTTTGGCATATGGGGAAGGGAAGACCAAGAGTACGCCCGGGTAACACTTTCAATTTAACATGCATGGTTGCAATGGCACACCAAAGTCCTACTGATTTCTGAAATCTCCCTCCACCGATTATTAATAAGCCACAAAATCTTGATTTCGCAAAAAAACCATTGTTTAACCAACATGGAATCTGTTTGAATCGTGCATTTTGAAACCCCCAACAATTTACAAGAGCGCAATCCCTCTAATAACGCTCTTGTTTCAGTAGCGTTATTAGAGCCTGGCCATAAAACTGCCTGCCTTGTCCCTAACAACAAAACCACCAGCCACTATCCCTTCCGCTGATGACCCGTCCACATTAAAAATAAAAGCTACCCATCCATCTGGCTAGAACGTCCAATACACCACACGAATAGGGGGTTCCACCACCAATTTGGTTCTAAAACCAAATCTACGAAGTAGTACACCATTTCCTTCATTTTTCTTGGGGACAAATTTATTTTCAACACATCTAATTCAATGGTACACCTTAACTATAACATAATTGGCAGACCATTCATTTCCTTCATATAGCTTTTTGTTCATTTGAATCCATATTTCCCATAAAATAAAAAGGGGAGCAAGATGAAAGAGAATGGATTCACCCTTCCAAACCAAACATTAAGAATGGTGTAAACTTCTCCCGGTCTATGAACATGTATGTTAAATATCAATTCAAAAAGGTTCCATGACGAGCTCTCCCTTCAAAAAACAAATGTTTCATTGTTTCATCTCCAAAATTGTAGTAGCATCTACATTTAGAAGCAAGTTGAAAACCAATTCTCCATCCACAGGCAAAACTCTTTTAATGATTTTTCAAACAAAAGTAGAGATTTTGGTGGGTAATAAAGGGTGACAAAGCCAACCCCAATACCGTTCCTGAACACCCCTAGTTTGAAGAATCTCACATGTCGAGCTTATTGAAAAATTACCATCATTATTCGGCGTCCAGATTCTAACATCTTTCTCACCCATGTCACCTCGCAACCTTCTATTATAAAGCTCTTGTGCTCTCCTTTGAAGCACAGTACCTAGAGAACTAAAATTTTCTTTATACATTTGCCTTAAGGAAGGTCATTTATTTTCTGTCTCTGTCCAACCAATCCGATGAAAAATTTCATCAACACTCCAGTGTTCATCAAAGAAGCTAACATTTCCATTACTTATCTTCCATGTAGTGTGGTCCCCGAAAAATGCCTTGAACTCCAAGAGTTCATTTATAAAAGGAGAAACCCCATGCTTAGTTTCTTGGACCCTGATAGGAGCTCGAGCCTTCAAATACTTCTTTATCATGAATGTAGACCACAGAGAATTTGAATTCAACAAACACCATAGAGCCTTGACGCGGAAAGCACTTACCACGCAGTCCAGGCTACGAATGCTTAATCCACCTTCATCTGTTGGAAATTTGAGTCTATCCCAAGCCACTCATTTCCTTTTTTGTCTCCCTTCATAGCACCCCCCCCCCCCCAGAAAAAATCAGCAATTATTTTCTGTATGTTATTCAAAACTATCACTGGCACACATGTAGCAGCAATAGTATATATTAGCATCGAAAGTAGCACATGTCTGATAATGATCAATCTCCCCCCTAGGGATAGTAATCTCGTTTTCCAACCCTGAATTCTCTGTTGTACCTTATTAACCAAATTTTCAAAATAAATAATTTTGCATTTACCTTGATATATGGGCACTCCAAGGTACGTAAATGGAGAAGGCTTGTAGCAGTAACATGTCAATTGTTTTATGAGAACAATTCTTTCCGCCCGCACCTTTTCATCTATCATAAAAGAGCTTTTACCAATATTTATTTTCTCCCCAGACGCCGAGCAATATCTCCTCAAGAAATTCATGCATCTCTCCATCGGTTTTTTCTTTCCATTCAAAAAGATTAAAGAATCATCAGCATATAATAAATGGGTGATCAGAGAGCACGCCTTAGGAGTGTGATAATAACCCATCTTTCCCCTGCGAAAAGCTCTTTTAAGTCCCCTGCTTAAAAACTTTTGCTGCAATCACAAATAAGAGTGGAGAAAGAGGATCTCCTTGTCTCAATCCCCTGGAGGAGCGAAACTGACCATCATATTTGCCTTGAAGCAAAACCGAAAAGCCACAGTGAGCAATGCAATTAGATACCAGATGACATACTTTATTACCAAACCCAAATCCGCGAAGCACTGTCAGGAGGTAACCCCACTCAATTATGTCATACGCCTTTTCCATGTCCAACTTGAGGAAAACGTTGTTCCTAATTGCCTTCTTCCCAATAGACCTCATTTGTTCTTGAGCCAGCCCTATATTTTCCGAAATCAGTATTCCTTTGACCCTGCTCCATAGAAATAATTTTTGGAAGAAAACCTGCCAATCTGACACTAAGAATTTTACTTTAAACCTTATACACCACATTACAAATACTGATCGATCTAAACTTAGAAAACCGTGAAGGCTCTTCTACTTTAGGAATGCGTGCTAAAAAGTTAGCATTAAAAGTACCTGGCAAAGTGTGACATTCAAAAAATTCCTCAGCTGCCTGAAAATATCATCCCCAATGATCTACCAACAAGTCTGAAAGAAACCTGCAGTGAAATCGTCTTGTCCAAGGGCACTGTCCTGATTGAGACAGAACTGTGATATGATCATGCAGCCGCCGAGCTTAGTGGAGGTCAGAACTGCGGTTTTTAGTATCCTGCAGGTTTTTATTGTCATCTGCTATTTTAACCACCCGAGAGCAGGCTGCTCATTGAGCTCCTCCCTTTGAATCTCCTGATTTTGTGCCAAAAGTTCATTAATCTCCTCAGACTCCTCCTCCGTAGGGTCGTCAACCAAAGCTGCATATCTGTTTGCCAAGTCTATATGATCGAAACCTTCGCTCAGTGGCTTATTTTTCTTTTCTTCTTCTTCGTACCAGAGATCTCATTACCTTGACTGTTTTTTGCCCCACTCGTGCCTATATGTTCATTAGCTTCATTCTGCCTTTTGATAACAGGAACATAAGTTTGCTTCACCGGCTGATGTATTTGTTTGGCCTTGCTTTGATCTTTTTCCTGCTTCGTGTTTTCCCCCTCCTTGTTTTGGTTGCTCTTCTTCACTCCCAAAAGTTTCCTGCATGCATTTTTTTCATGCCCTATTAGAGTGCCATGCTCACAATATTTAAATCTTGGGTACTCTAGTTTTTGCCAATAACCACCATATATATATATTTTTACTTTCTAGCCATATCTTGTTTGGCAAAGGTTTTGTGACCTCCATCTCAACACACATACATGCTACTTTTGGACGAGCAAAGTATCGCGTGCCGTCATCAACCCTTAGAAATTGTCGAAAGAGTTCCCAATGGCCTTCGTGATGTCTGTCAAGAAAAATGCAAGCGGGAGGTTTGGGAGTTCCACCCAAATCGGAGCCAGTTCAGGATCAACCCTTAGGCTAAAACTTGGATGCCAACGAAAAATCTTGTATCGAACACCCCGGATAGTATAGGAATCCTTCGAAAGAAAGTTTTTTACTTCAACCTCTGATTGCAGATAAATAAAAACATGTTTTTGATCCAAAATACCCATGATGAACTCCCCCAGGATCTATGGATCAAATCCCTAATCGCGTCAAGAGACAGTCGAAAACTTTAGAACTTCATCACCACTACGTGGTTAGAAACATTTGCTTATCCCTTAGAAATGTCCGAGTCCGACAAAGTTAATGTCGGGTTGCCCTCCTTCCGATAACTTGTTGAATTCGTAGGTTTTTCCTCGCTAAGTTTGGTGCTTGCCAGCCCAAGCACTTGCACAAAAGAACACTTGGATTGCCCCCCTCCTTCGTGGCCAGCCAAGGGAGGATCTCCCTTGGCCGTTGGTGTGGCTGCCATGAACCCTAGCCGCCACCCTCCCTAAAGAACGATAAATATTTGCTCCCACCTTACAGGAATGGTTAAGATTAGATTAGAGAGATCCGAGAAAAGAAATCCCCAAACTGCCCTTGTGAAAACAAAATCGCCTCTGCAGGTAGTTTTGGCTGTGCAAAGAGATGTTGGAAGTTTATTACTAGAGTAAACATTGCATTTGAGCATTCATGAACAAATAAATTTTTTTCACAGCGACCACAGATGTAGTATGGAATACGGAAGTAACTAACTTCCTAGAATCTAGAGGAAGAATAGTGGAGACTTTAACCTTGTGAACTATCAGACCTTTCATTTTATTCAGAGTGTTTTTACACAACTCCGAGTCATATGATGACTTAAAATTTTATTGGACATTAACTTGTTCCGAAGTCTCATTATTCTTCTTTTTGGTTGATCACTGAGGATGAAATCTTTTTCGAGTTAAGAGAAACATAGGTCTTGTAGTCTATTTGAGACTTGTAACCATTACCAAACTTTAGAAGGTAAATTAGGCATATTTTGTCCATTTGAACCTTCTGAAAACCATCTTGCTATAACATTTCATCCAATAACAATGTGAGCATTTGTCTTGGTTTATTAGATATAAAAATACCCCATTTTCCCATTTATGTTTCTGAAAAATGTTAGGAAGATTTATGAAGAAAAATGGGAGTGCAAAGTTAAAATCCAAAGTTTGAGGCACTTCAAAGAAAAAAAAAAGTTGTGAAAAAAAAGAGGTTCTGAAAGAAGGAAACAAAAAAAGAGATCGTGAAAAAAGGAAAATAAAAAGAAGTGATTGATGAATTTCCTATTAAGCTATTTGAAGACCCTACCTTTTCAGAAACATCTCTTTACTTATCATCTACCCCACTCTTCCTCATAAAAAAAAATCAAGCCAATTCATTTTTAGAGAAGTTCTAATTAATCCTATGGTAATGTATGGTAAGAAGTAGAGAGTGGATGAGAAGACGCTATGGTGGGTAACTCGACATTCTTGCAAGTGATCAACATTTCTTCCATGAGACTATTATTTTCTTTCATGTCTGTTTATTCTTATAAGCATGTGAGAAGTTTGATTTTTTGCATTTTACTCTTTTCCTCACATGTAAGAGAGAAAATATTTTACCCAAACTCAGATTGATCATTCAGAGAGATTAACTGGTGAGTTTTGAAGTCAAAACGGCTATTCTAAAGGTGGATTAGGATGTATATTACTTTGACACGAAAAATTGCATTTGTTGGTTATTCACACACACACACACCTTGTTCCAAAGTTGCTCACTTGTAATGTGCATTTTAGTAACTAGTTACATATGTCTCTCGTCTTCTATGTGGTTGAATAACAATGATATTCTCTGAGAAAAATAGGGTACACATCAATTTTGTTTAAAATAAAATAAAATAAAATAAAATAAAATAAAATAAAATAAAATGTTTGTAGGTGTCATCCTAGATTAACCTCAGGAGGCTAAAACTCCTTTAGTGCCATGCTAGAGGTTCAAGGCATTGCTGCATATTGTAAATGTAATCAAGTCATCATATCAACGAAAGTGACATTGATTTCTTTGAGAAGTTTAGGACGAATAATTTTGTTTTGTTTTGTGTTCTTATCTTTCTTTTCATTGTTCTTTGCTAGAGAACTAACAAAAGGTTGTTTGGGGGTGGTGTGATAAGCACCAAAAACATCAATTTTTACACCCCTAAATATACAATGGTTAAGTCCAATTATCCAATAAAAATATCTCATTACGTGTATTTTGTGCATTTTGTAGGAATTCAAGCACAAATCTCAAATCATGGATAAAGTGACACAATAAAGCTAAATTCAACAACTAGAAGGCCCAATGGGAGTTCAAATGCATTCATAAGAATTAAAAAATTTCAATCCCAAGACCCATGAAGTCAAGCCCACAAAGCATCAACAACTACGGATCTCGAGAAAACCTAATGGGATCATCACCATCATTAGCCCACATGGGCCTCCTTAAGGCCCAAAAGAATGGCAAGTTAGCAAGCTCAAGCCCATCAGCTATTGCATGAACTTGGTCTCTACTCAACTTGGCTTTACTACCAAAGGAAACATATACAATTGATTTTGGTTTTTGTTTATCAAGCCACATCTTTACCTTACTATCTAGTAGTACTCTTCTTCACCATCATCTTTTAATGGTGGAAGTAACCCTATTGGAAGTTTATAACAAATATCAAGCCATGTTTTAGAAAATTAGGTGAGTAAAAAATGGCAGGTTGACAAACATGTTGTCTAGTTATCTAGGAAGCTAGTGGTTGTTTGTTTGATTATCAATTGTTCCAGAGAATCTAGGCGATAGTCAAAGATGGTTGCAGGCATGATAGAAAAATCTAGATAATGATTGGTGTAGAAAAGTCTAGAGAGTGATTGGTGTATAAATATGTACTAGTTGTAATTCAATGAAGTGAATCGAAAGTAAGCAAATTAATCACAGAGATTCTAGCCTGTGCTAGCTTATTCAATCAAGCCAAAGAAATCAAAACTAACCCACCTTCTACTGCTGCTTCTATCAGTGGTATCAGAGCCTTGAAATTCATTTTTTAAAATTTCTCATGCATCTTTTGTAGTTCGAATCCTTGGAAAAATAGAATTGCTTACCCTTTGTTGAATGAAAAGAAGTGTTTTTGCATCTTTTTTTTTATTCTCCATGCACTCCTTAAGTGTTGTCGAATCCGCCGTTGGTGCTGGAATTTGTGGCCATGATTGGGACTTAATGACCTTTAGTTTGATTGGATGAAGGATGGGAGAGTGGCTCTGATACCACTGATAGAAGCAGCAGCAGAAGAAGGTGGGTTAGTTTTGATTTCTTTGGCTTGATTGAACAAGCTAGCAAAGGCTAGAATCTCTGTGATTAATTTGCTTACTTTTGATTCACTTCATTGAAAAACAACTAGTACATATTTATACACCAATCATTATCTAGATTTTTCTACACCAATCGTTATCTAGATTTTTCTATCATGCCTGCAACCATCTTTGACTATCACCTAGACTCTCTGGAACAATTGATAATCAAACAAACAACCACTAGCTTCCTAGATAACTTGACAACAAGTTTGTCAACCTGTCATTTTTTACTCACCTAATTTTCTAAAACATGGCATGATATTTTTGACACATACATATGAAAATTTCAAATTATATTTTTATCATCCCTCAATTTGAAATTTTCATGCAATTTCGAAAATGATTCAGTTTTTCGGTTGCTAGCGCCTTGGTGAAAATGTCCATATGTATGTGTCAAAAAATATAATTTGAAATTTCCATATGTATGTGTCAAAAATATCATGCCATGTTTTAGAAAACTAGGTAAGTAAAAAATGACAGGTTGACGAACTTGTTGTCAAGTTGTCTAGAAAGCTAGTGGTTGTTTGTTTGATTATCAATTGTTCCAGAGAGTCTAGGTGATAGTGAAAGATGGCTGCAGACATGATAGAAAAATCTTGATAATGATTGGTGTACAAAAATCTTGAGAGTGATTGGTGTATAAGTATGTACTAGTTGTTTTTCAATGAAGTCAATCGAAAGTAAGCAAATTAATCACAGAGATTCTAGCCTTTGCTAGTTTGTTCAATCAAGCCAAAGAAATCAAAACTAACCCACCTTTTTCTTCTGCTTCTATCAGTGGTATCAGAGCCACTCTCCCATCCTTCATCCAATCAAACTAAAGGCTATTAAGTCCCAATCATGGCCACAAATTCCAACACCAACGGGTTCAATTATGCGCAGAATTTGATCCCCATTTTTTGTGGCAAAAGCTATGATTTTTGGAGTCTACAAATGAATACTCTCTTCATTTCTCAAGGTCTTTTGGAGCTTGTAGAAAATGGGTATGAAGAACCCGAAACAACGGCGGATTCGACAACACTTAAGGAGTACCGAGAGAATAAAAAGAAAGATGCAAATGCACTTCTCTTCATTCAACAAGGGGTAAGCAAATCTATTTTTCTAAGGATTCTAACTACAAAACAAGCAAAAGATATGGGAAGTTTTACAAAATGAATTTCAAGGCTCTGATACCACTGATAGAAGCAGCAAAAGAAGGTGGGTTAGTTTAGATTTCTTTGGCTTGATTGAACAAGCTAGCATAGGGTGTAGGGGTGGGCATCCCATCCCGCGATCCCGATCCCGATCCCGTCCCGTCCCGATTTTTTCGGGTCTTAATGGGATTGAATAATTTCATCCCGATCCCGTCCCGTCCCGATCTAGAATGGGATGGGATGGGATGAAGATTTTCAATCCCGCCAATCCCGAACTAATTTATTAATATTAATTATTAATATTTTTATTTAATTATTTATTTTAGGATTGTGGATGCCCATACAAATTTACTGATGTATATAACAATTAAGTATCCTATCAAGATTTAAAAAAATAAAATAAAAATTTAGCTGATGTTTTCACGCTGCGTCATTGAGTATTAGCCGAGTTGGTAGCCCATCCGACTCATCCGCACATTCAAGCCCATCCCATCACTTCGTCGACTAGGGTTGCCTCCATATAAATACATCTCTTCAACAAAACCCTCTTTCCTTCGTCTTCTTACGCGGCTAGGTTTCGCTGAAGAAGAAGAACCAGACGAAGCCATGGTGCACGTCAACTTTTATAGGAACTGTAAGATCTCTATCTCTCTTCGTGTGGATCAAATCTTTCGATCGCAACTACAAACCCTAGTTTTCGCGATCTCTCTTTTGGATTCGAGTATCTGATCTTTGAATCTCTTGTTGATGTTGTTGTTGTGATTTAGATGGGAAGACGTTCAAGAAGCCACGACGTCCATACGAGAAGGAACGATTGGACGCGGAGTTGAAGCTGGTGGGAGAGTACGGGCTTTGATGCAAAAGAGAGCTGTGGAGGGTTCAATACGCACTGAGCAGGATCCGAAATAATGCGAGGCATCTTCTCACTCTGGACGAGAAGAACTCTCGCCGGATCTTTGAAGGAGATGCGCTTCTTCGCAGGATGAACAGGTATGGACTTCTGGATGAGAGCCAGAACAAGCTCGATCACGTGCTGGCTTTGACTGTGGAGAACTTCCTTGAGCGTCATTTGCAGACTCTGGTGTTCAAGTCTGGGATGGCCAAGTCCATCCACCACGCTCGTGTTCTCATCAGGCAGAGGCACATCAGGTATGTCTTAGTAGAGTGAGGCTAGGGAACCAGGTTTTACAACCATGTTTTATAACCAGGATGATGTGGCATCGTTAGAGGAGGTTTTTTACAACCTCAAAATACACATAAACACGTTAGGGATTTCATCATTCTTTTGAGATCACGCCACATCACCATGGTTACAAAACCTGGTTACAAAAACATGGTTTCCTAGCATTTTCGATCTTAGTATTGTGTTTAATTTGAATTGGGATTAATTGTTTGATTTCACTAATATTGGAATTCCAATATACATGTATTGGTGTGGGATCATCATGTTAAGGGAAGTTAGTTTAGTTTCAAAGGATTCTTTCATTATGCTAAATTGATGATATTTTGGTTCTTTTATCAAATATGTTTTCTTGCTTTTATTCTTCTATTTCAGTCTTTGATGTGAAACTTTGTTCTCAAGTTTATGTGAAAGAAATCTGTTCATTAAGAAAGTATGTTCCAGCATAATTGAATATGTATTTTAATATGTTCCTGCAAAATTGAATATGTTCCAGCAGAATTGAGTATGTTCCAGCAGATTTGATTATGTATTTTTTGAATATGTTCCAGCAGAATTGAGTTGATTTTAATATGTTCTATGTATTTTAGAACTTCAGACTTCTAGTTGATAATATGTTCAAAATGTATTCTAGTTGATATGTCCATATTAGCACGCTGATCCCGTCCCGATCCCGTATGAACGAGATGGGATAGGGATGGGTATATCTCGTCCCATCCCGTGCCCACTCCTAATAGGGTGGAATCTCTGACTCTGTGGTTAATTTGCTTACTTTCGATTCACTTCATTGAAAAACAACCAGTACATACACCAATCACTCTCCAGATTTTTCTACACCAATCAGTATTTAGATTTTTCTATCATGCCTGCAACCATCTTTGACTATCACCTAGACTATTTGGAACAATTGACAATCAAACAAACAACCACTAACTTCCTAGACAACAAGTTTGTCAACCTGCCATTTTTTACTACCCTAATTTTCTAAAACATGGCATAATATTTTTGACACATACATATAGAAATTTCAAATTATATTTTTATCGATTCTCATAACATCTCTCAACCCCAATGGCCCCAATCTACTAACATCTGAGTTTCTCAACCCTAGGTCAGGCTTGGAACAATGGTTAAAAACACATTCTTAATATGTCTCCGGGAGATCTTATTATAAAAAAAAAGGTGTTGGTGAGGATTAATAGGTAATAAAAATCTTGAGTACAAAAGCAACCACTCCATAGATATAATAACCAAGAACATGGATATCTGTCCAAGGAGCATTGCTTTGAACTCATATTATTTATTTATTTATATATATTTTTTTTCATGAATTCTAGAGATTACTTGATTGAGGGAGAAACCTAAGAGAGATACTTTAGTGCATTGTCTGCTAGGGTTTTGTGCAACTAGGAAAAAGTCAGCCGCCAAGCTTGGACGTTGGCCGTCGCCACCAAGTTAGGCTGCTGACACGATTCAACCGCCATCACTAGCCGTTGTTGCTCTGTCTGTCGCCTGACCCTGCCTGTTTGGTTGTCGCTGGGAGTGGGCCTGGTTAGGCCAGGGTTTGTTTGCAATGTCGGCGCCTCCAGCCGCCAATCCTCCTCCCAGAATGGGGAGTCTTGGAAGTGGGGGAGCTGTGGGGGCTCCTAAGCCTTCTTTCGCCCAAATCCTTGGAAAAATCTTGGTAGATGAAGTAACGGATACGCATGTGGAAGGAACTAGATTCCGAAAAGATGGAGAGCCGACAATTGGAATTACGACATCGGATGAAGTACGTGGGGAAGCTTTCATGGAAAAACATGTGATTATATTAAAGTTATCTAGTTATAGACCAACTTTGGAAGATATTCAGGATTTGATTCACAAAACATGGGGTATTCTAGGAGATTTTTCGCTAGGATTGCTTGATCAACGTCATGTTTTAGTCCGCCTTCAATCTGAGGCGGAAGCAAAGAAAGTTCTTTCGAGGGATTCTTTTTTTATTCGTGGAGTTCGTTTCAAAGCTTTCCGCTTGCATGATGGTTTCAGTTTGAAAGTAGATCCGATCTCGGTTCCTTTATGGGTAGAGTTGCCTAACTTGCCTTTGCATTTATTTCACCCCCTCTTTTGAAAACAATTGTGAACTCTTTTGGTGGCTTTTTGCGCATGGATGATCATACTCGATGCTTATCACGACCGGGTTCTGCCCGTGTTTGCGTGAAGATGACTTTACCGAAAAAACTATCTAGTAGAATTTGGATAGACAGGGCTAACAATAGGGGCTTTTGGCAAAAGATAGAATACCCAGATTTCAAATATTGTGATTCTTGTTCACTACTAGGGCATCAGGAGGAAGTGTGCAGAAAAAAGTTAGGTCATAAGGGCAATGTGAGAACATCCAATTTGGTGAATGAACAGAAGACTAAGAAACAAAAAGTGGAATCCAAAATCGTCAAGCAACAATATGTTCAGATGGCCAACAAAAATAAAGTGACAAAACCAGAAGTTGGCACGAGTGGCGCAAAAAATCATCTGGGTGAGGAAATCAAGGAGGGAGGAAGTGTTGAGAAGGCAGTGGCCAAAGATCCGATGAATTTAATGTTGTCAAATAAATATGAGACTCTTATGGAGAACATTGTAGAAGATGACAGTAATCAAATAAAGGAGAAGGAACCTGTCAGTGACAATGTCGCTCAAGAAACAACAGAGGAAGGTCTTCTTGAGGCGGGGTACACAACTCTTGAGAATGAAAAATCTATTGGGAAGTAAGGAGAAACAATTCAACATAACGTGAATAAATCTAATAACAATAGCCACATTAAGATTCTACAAAGAGAGGTTTCACGAGTTGAAGAAGGAGTGAAAAATGGTGACGTTATTCAGGCTGACCCAGGGACGCAGTCTGGTCCCAATGCTCTGCGCCATCAATCAGAGGCAGGGCGTCACAACGGAGAGTTGGACTCGATGAAATCAGAGCACGTACTCTCTGTTTCGCCCAAAATAGAGCAGCAACGTGCTGTTTCTCCCATAACAGAGAGCTCTCACTCTGTTTCAGATAGGCCGCATGATGATTTGTTGATCAGTCCGGCTCAGATTGTAGGCGATGAACCTGGGAGTCTATCCCAAAGAAAACTGAGAGCAATGACCAAGTTTTTCTGCACGAAAATGATAATACTTCAGGCAGCAGTTCAAGGCCACAGAGAGAACACGCAGAGGTTAATCAAATAGAATCTGGGGATGTTGGTGATCAGTCGAAACCGGTGGTTTCAGGTAATAAGGAGGACGTGAACTTGTTACTAGATAAAGCTATTAATTTGTTTAAAGAAGGTCGTGTTTTGCGGAAAAATAAGAAGAAAAGAAACATTAATACTTTCGAAAGTGCCACAGAAGATAGTGATGAGACGGAGTCCGTTTCGGAGGTAGGGCCAGAATCTGTAGCTATCAAGGATTTAGCGTTGGGGGCGCAGTCGGATGAAGAAATTAAGAAGCAACAAGTCAAATTGGCGGTGCCTCCAGGCGCGCGTCGTAAGACAAATAAGGGCGTGTCTTCTTCCCGTAATTAGTATGATAGAAAACTTTATGTTTTGGAATGCTCGTGGGGTTGGTAATAAAGCCACAAGAAGACGACTAAAAAGCATGGTTGTGGAAAATAAAGTGAGAATTCTTATGATAGCAGAACCTATGATTGACGCCAGTAGATACTTGGAGATTGGCAATAAGATCAAGCTAGCGGGATTTGCTTCGAATGACAGAGTCGGAGGAAATATATAGATCTTCTGGGATGCCGTTTTAGACCTCTCGATCGTGGATATGTCAGATCAGATTATTCATTGTAAGGTAACATATTCTGCTTCAAGAGTTTTTTTAATTTCTTTTGTATATGCTAAATGCTCGGTTGAAGAGAGAATGGATCTTTGGTCAAATATGATTAAATTTTCTTCCAATCATGATCTCCCATGGATGGTTGGCGGGGATTTTAATACTTATTTACTATCGCAAGAGAAAATTGGGGGAGTAGAGCCGTCTTTGGCTAGCATGTCTAATTTCTCAGACTGCATTGAAAATTGTGGATTATTAGACTGTGGATTCACGGGTCCTAGACTCACCTGGTGCAATAATAGACGAGGCAGAGATCGTATTTGGGCCAGACTTGACAGAGTTCTCGTTAATTCGGCTTGGTTGACAGTTTTGTCTAGTCCGAAAATGGAACATCTCAGTAGGATCTTTTCAGATCACTCTCCGCTGCTGGCATCCATGCCAACTCAGACAAGAATAGGTTTTGTTCCTTTTCGATTCCTTAACATGTGGATGACACATTCTGGGTTTCTTGATATGGTTAAAGGCATCTGGTTATCTGACATGGGCAGTATGGGACCTATTAACAAAGTGGATGTTAAGCTTAAAATGGTGAGAATAACTCTTATACAGTGGAATAAGACGATCTTTGGCAATGTGGTTAGCAGACTGAGATCTTTAGACGATGAGATGCAACAGTGGGAAACTATTCTTTTGGCTAACTGGGAAGATATTGGCAACACTGGGCTAAACGTTGATGCTAATTGGGATGTTACAGCTTGTTGTAATCTGAGTCGTTGTCAGGCAGAGTATAGATTAACTCTCAAACAAAAGAAGCTTTACTGGATTCAGAAATCAGGTGAAAAAGAGTACAAGGAGGGAGATGCTTGCACAAAATATTTTTTTGCTTCCACTAAGTCTAAACAAAAAAGAATGGCCATTTCCCAGATCACTTTATCACGTGGAAGGAATATTTCGGAACCAGGTGAGATTCTTGACAATTCAAATGAATATTTCCATAATCTTTTGTCTTCCCAAGGAAATTGTGGTGGATACAATTTTTTTAGAGTGCATTCCAATAAGTGTGATGATTTGGTTAAAAGGCCGTCTTTGGAGGAAGTTAAAGAGGCGTTTTTGATATTCTAAAAAATAGTGCCCCTGGACCGGATGGATTTACGGATTGATACATGGGAAACTGCTATACATTTTTTTGAGGGGGAGGCTTTACCCGCTTCTTTCATTGCAAATTTTATGGCTCTGATTCCGAAAATGCACAATCCAGGTTCCTTTTCTGACTTTTGCCCTATTAGTATGTGCAATGTGATTTATAAAATTTTTAGTAAAATTCTTTGCAATAGACTGGCATTGTTCTTGCCACATATGATTTCTCTGGAGCAGGGGGCCTTTGTAAGAGGAAGGTTCATTGGTGAAAATATTGGACTAGCGCAAGAATTGGTAAGGGATATCCATAAAAAGGTTTTTGGAGGCAATGTTGTGTTGAAGATTGACATGGAGAAAGCTTATGATCGACTTGAATGGAATTTTCTGTTCGCGGTGCTCAAGAGATTTGGTTTCAATAGTAGATTCTGCCATATTATTTCCAATTGTGTTGCTTCTTGTGGTTTTTTAGTTTTGCTACAGGGAGCCTACAAAGGTTTTTCAAATCTACCAGAGGATTAAGGCAATGATACCCCCTGTCACCATTATTATTCATTATTGCTTCTAAAGTGCTCAGTAAGGGATTGCAAGTGGCTTTCAATAGAAGAAAATTTTGGTATTATTATACGCCTAAGGCCTGCAGACCTGTCTCACATCTTTTCTATGCAGACGATACTCTTATTTTTTTAAATGGTAGAAAATCATCAATTCTAGGATGCATGGAATATTTGAAAAGATATTGGAATGCTTCAAGAAAAAAAATGAATGAGGGAAAAAGTTCTTTTATGCTGGAGGATAAGGTGGCTGTGGAAAGAATTGTGGATTTGAAAAGGTGTACGGGTTTCCAATATAAAGGTGCTCCTTTGACATATTTGGGAGGGCCAATTTTTCAAGGGAAAGCTAGGATTTCCTACTTCGAAGAGTTGATTGCTAAAATTCAACGTCGTATTCAAGGATGGAAAGCAAAATTGGTATCCCCGGGGGGAAAACTGATCATGATTAAACATGTCCTGAGCTCGATCCTTATTTATATTCTAAGTGCCACGTGTGTGCCCAAGAAAATTTTATTAAGAATTAATGGCTTGTTAGCGGCTTTCTTTTGGGGGGATTATGAAGACATGTTGAAGAAAAAATGGGTATCATGAGACAAGATTTGTTTCCCTCAAGAGGAGGAAGGTTTGGATGTTAGAAATTTGACAGTAGTGATGAAGGCTTTTCGAGTTAAGGCTCTTTGGAACCTAATTAATTCGGATTCTTTATGGGCTTCTTTCATGAGGAACAAATACTAGTTGCCTAGAGTTGCGTTGAGTGGTCAAGTTGTAAAATGTGGGGCGTCGCCTTTTTTCAAGGAGATCATGCTTTGTAAATCTCTGTTATTGAGTAATTCGTTTTGGCGTATTGGAAATGGCATTATTAGTTTCTATGAGGAAAACTGGAATACTGTGGCTTCTTTCAGAAGGTCGGAATACTTAGTTAGTCATGGTATTTGGCCTACGATAAGGGAAGTGAGCTTGGGTAATTTTGAATTGATCAACCAAACTCTCAGGCAGATGGCGCGTAACCTCTATGCAGATAGATTGCGTGGTGAGAGATGTGGCAATGATAGATGTGTATGGGCTCCAAATTCGGATGGTCTTTTCTCTCTTCAGTCGGCGTATGAATTGTTACGAAATCATGAGGCGGTAAGTAAGTTAAGTAAAAAGATATGGCAAAACATTATTCCTTCCAGAATATCAGTTTTTGTGTGGAAGCTACTGCGAAAAGGTGTGCCAGTGGACGGGAGTTGCACAAATGCGGTTTTAGCCTAGCCTCAAGATGTAGGTGTTGTGATCATCCGAAGACGGAATCTTTGAATCACCTATTTCTTGATGGAAAGTTGACGGTAAAGGTGTGGAACCACTTTGAAGGGGTTTTTGACGTGCATATAATGAAACCAGCAGAGATCTCTACGGTTTTATTGATATGGTTCAAAAGAGCCTAGATGAAGTCACAAATAGGTATGTTATATTTTCTGACTCCTATGTTTATTTTATGGAAAATTTGGAAGTAAAGATGTAAGTGTGTCTATGAAGATGCTTCTCCAAATTCTGTTTTTGTGATCTTAAACATTAGGCGCAATTTAAGGTTGGCAAACACTTTTATCATTCCGAAACAAATCAGTCGGAATAAGGACCCATTAAGGGCTTTGGGTTACATGAGATCCCAGTTAGAAGTTAGGGTGTTAGAATTGTTTATTGGATTTTCCCTCCTGCAGATTTTGTTGCTCTCAATGTTGATGGATCCTCTCGCAGAAACAAGGCATCAGGAAGGGTGATTATTAGAGACTCAAAGGGTATTTGTGTTGTGGAAAAACAATTGTTTTTTGGGGAAGGTTCCAATAACAAAGCGGAAGGTTTGGCTCTCGTGGAAGGTTTGCGCCTTTGCTTCTCATTAAGGTTTAGAAAAGTGATGTTACAATCGGATTCAGAACTTGTTTGTGATTGGTTTAGGGAGACCTTTAAAATTCCTTGGCAGTTGGAGAACATTTAAAAAAAATTAAGTTGATGGCGGAAAAAATGTTGATAGATTGCAAACATATCTATAGAGAGGCCAATGCGGTGGCGGATGCGCTAGCCGATAGAACACAAAAAGAGTATAGGACTGTCACATTTGGAGCGAATGACTTGCCTAGGCAATTGGCAGGGTTGGTTTTGCTCGACAGTTGCCATACAACCTATGTTCGTCATGGTTATGAATAGAAGAAGTTTTTGTGATGATATGCAAGGTTTTGTCACTGAATTGGAGTGTCGTAGATGCGGAGCAGCAGTATGTTTGATTTCCAGGGTCATTTTGCTACGGGTTGGGACAAAATGATGGTTTCGGTCCTTGGAAGGTGCTGGACAGAGTGCTGCATCTGACTCTGTTTTCAGTTCGCTGTGCTGGACAGAGTGCTGAGTTTTTTGTTGCTACTCTGGCGCTTTTTACATGCTGATTTGTGGTTCAGGTTGCTGTGTGGAGAGCGAATTTTTCAGTTCGCTGTGCTGGACAGAGTGCTGAGTTTTTCGTTGCTGCTCTGGTGCTTTTTACATGCTGATTTGTGGTCAGGATGCTTGCTTGCGGGAAAGGTTTTGTGCCGGGCTGGCATGATGCGTTGGGTCTTTGCAAGTTGTTATGCTGGCAATTTGCATTTTGAGATTGTTATTGCAAGTTGCATTTTGAACTTGCAAGTTGTTATTCCTGCAATTTGCAAGCTTTATATTTGCAAGTTGCAAGTTTGTTATTAAGATGCAAGTGGTTGTGATCAAGTTGCAGGTTGGAGCATATTTTTTAAGGTGATCAAGTTGCAGGTTGTTAAATGGCTTTTGAGCAGGACATTTGGTTCTTGGCCAGATGGTTTGATTTAGGTTTTTGGTTGTTCACCTATTTGTTTGTTTATGAGGCCTTAGCTCTTGGTGAGTTTGGCCTATTTCTTGAATAAGGTCTCTTAAGGCTTAAACATTCTTTGATTTAGGCCTAATTAGGCCTTACTCTTGGTGCAATAGGTCTAGTTTTTAATTTTCCTTTTTGTTATATAATGGTTTACTTGGTGGTATGCCTTATTATTTAAGGTTTACCCTTTGGTGAACCAGACTTTTTCAATGTCTCATAGCGAGATAGGATTTTCTTTCATGGACGGAATTTTTAATTTTGGTTTTTTATGATGTATGTCCATTAGTTTCTTTTTCTCGGGTAAAGTCGTCATGTACCCCCGAACGATGTACAAGATTTTTTCAAGTAATAAAGGTTTGACATCCCATAGCTGCTCCTCCCCAGTACTGGAGGTTTATTTAAAAAAAAAAAAAAAAAAAAAAAAAACTCATATTTTTCTACTGTGTTCGTCGTCGCTATGTTGAACTCAAATGTGATTGATCCAGCTTCAACAAAAACCAAATCCCCATTGTGTTTGTGTTTTGTGTTGACAGAAGAAAAAAAAAAAACAGAAAAATAACCGGTGATCAGAGTTGTACTAATACGATGGAAATTTTTTAAGATATATTAATTTGTTTTCTAAGCTATCATTTTGATTCAGGTTATGCACATCTTTTGATCAATTTCTAGATGACTGCATGAAAAAGTTCCCAATGCTTTTGGAGAGAGTTTTTTTTGGAAAATATAGTCTAAATCCTACTTTGCTATTGGAGATGGCCTTATAAGTAATTTCTCCGTTCAAGTATTCAATCAAGGTTGAAGGTTCAATGTAACCGGTATGAAAATTCTACTAATATATACTTGTGTGCTTGTGGGTATTTTTTGTTGATTTATTTTTGATATAAAAATTGGATTTAGCTAGCTTCATTCCCACAACAACTACGAAATTCAAAGTCAATGGGATACTAGCTCAACTGGTTGGTAGGCTTGAGTACCTTTTTTCTCACTCAAAAGTGTTTCAAAACTGAATCCAGTTAGACTTTCAGTGCATTCACATATCAAAAGCTCATTGAGGAAAGGATAAATCACCATAGAGATCTTGACTTCTTGTAAGCGCGTTATTATAGGTAAATTCGCAGAATGAACTCTTTTTTAAATTAACACATTCAAGCCCACAGTATCAGACTTTGTGGACAATTAGCAAGCCAATATAATAGATGACTTTGACTTCACAAATGCGCAAAGTCAACAATACTTGTGGCTATATATATATATATATGTATCGCCATACCATCGTTATATGGTAATTAATAAGCTTTGCAGAATAAAGGATGGTTAGAATTCTGGATGTTATTGGTAGCGGAGGTAGTAGTGGTAGTGTTGCAGGTTTTCCGATTTCAGGGGTCTTGTTATTGGTTTGCATGGTTGTTGTTTCAGTCTCTATTATGTCCATGGTTATCTTTGCTTGTGGTGATGATCAGGGGCGGACCCAGGATTTTAGTCGAGGGGGGGGCGAAATGGAAAATACTTATTAGTTGATAATATTAGTTATCAATGGTAAAGCCAATTTTTTTTTCTACCGAAGCCAGTAACTAATAAAAAAAATTCAACAATAAAAAATATAGTGCATATATCAAATTGGATCCAAGTGTAGTTCATTTTAAGCCAAAATAAGGTTACTATTGATAACCTTAGCAAAGAGCAAATAAACATAATAACTAGAATATATAACTAATATCACAAAAGAGTTTGTCTAGGCAGCCAGACTTTAAAGCCAATTTTTTGCCAAGTTAAAGCATTTTTACACCTTTACCCATTCTCTTTAAAATACTAGGGATGGGCAATGTCGGTTCGGATCGGTTCAGTTTTGAACCCCAAATCGATTTCGAACCGATTTCATTCGGTTTGCCCAAAATCCAAACCGAAACCGAATTTTGTATTTGTAAATCGATGAATTCGGTTGAACCGAATTTCGGATCGGTTCGATTCGGTTGGGCCGAAATTTCAGGCTCAAGCATTTGAAAGACTTTCATTAAAACATGTCCAATTTTTTTACAGGCCCAATTTTTTTATAGACTCAATTTTTAGCCCAAAATTGAAAATTTTGAGAGAATGGAGTGATTCAGTGCAACAGGGTGTACTGCAGTGCATTTGTTGCACTAATCAGGTATTGACACCTACATGTTATTTAGTTATTTATATATATCTAATTAATCGTTCGGTTCAAAATCGTAAACCGATTTCGAACCGTTTATAATCGGTTCGGTTTAAATTATTTTCTTTCTACTCATATTTCGGTTCGGTTACCGAACCGAATTTGAAAATTGGTTCGGTCAGTTAACCGAATTTAAATCGGTTTTTGCCCACCCCTATAAAATACAACCACAAACATTATCTATAGAAGGGATAAAAGTGTAAAACCTAACAAAAAAATGGCTATAAAATCTAGTTGTCTAGATTTGATAATCACAAAATAATTGGGATAAGTTGTATGTGAAGCTAAATTTTTTTTGAAATTTGCGAATCTAATATGATCATAATATAATTTCAAAGAAAAAATAGTTTATATGAGGCTCAAATTTTATACGAATTGGCTGATGGTATATATTTTCATTGAATTCTATCGTTATTATTTTAGATATTAATTTTAAATATTTTTTTGTTAGAGGTTTTATATTACTTGCGAAAAAAAAATCATTTATTTAATGTTAATAAATTTTTCTTAAACTAAACATTTTTTAGTGTTTGCAATTAGTAATAAAATTGCATTGAAAATAAAATAAAAAAATGCACTTGAAGAGTTTCGAACTCAGGTATTTTACTAAAAATGATAAACCTCCAACCACTACACAAACAAAGACATATTGGATTATTTGCATAATCAATTGTCATATTGTATTCTAAATTATATAATCGATTTTTTTAAGACTAAAATATATATACTAAAAACATTTTAAAAGTTGAGGGGGGGCAGCTGCCCCCCCTGGTCCCTTAGTAGGTCCGCCCATGGTGATGATCCTGATAAACCTCGGAAGAAACGAAAGGGAGTATTTGTCATGACTACCGGAGGAGGCGGTGCATGTGGTGGAGGTGGTGGTGGTTGCTAAAGAAAACAGTTAAATTGATATAGCGAAAATAATGCATATGACATGCGATTTAGGCCGTCTTCGGATGTATTTCTTCAGTAATTAATGGCATATTTGTATTACTAGTGGTCTCTTGTGCATTGCATTTGTACTTATGCATGGTTATTATTATTACCAAAACAGAATATTTGAACTAAATTTAAAGAAATTTGTATATTTAGTTAGATCATGAAATAAAATTGTACAAATAAATTAGTTTTACATTTTACTTTTCATTCCTTTCATATTAATTCCCAGTCTATGTCATTCAATATACAGGTAGATTTATCTTTCTGATTCACTGATTCATACAATATAGTTCAAGCAGACCTAATGCTTCTTTGGTCGTTCAAGTGGCCTCGTTGATTTGTATAATACGCTGTTACTAAATATGAATGCGCCCCACACACCCCACCTCCAAAATAAATTTATCAATAAGAATGGATCAAATCCAGTATGGTAGGCAAGTTGGCTAGCTAGTGCATGTCTTGGTGGTCCATTTTAGAGGTAATTGATGGACCAATTGGTCTCAGGCTTAAAGCTAAAATTTTGACAGCTAGCCAAATGTGTTTTTTCACTTGATAATCCTATTCTTTTATGTAGTGTTGAATGTGCGTGTGTTTTGAGGTTTTTCTCTAGCTCGTAGTATCACCACTCAAACAAACAATTTAAAAAAAAAAAAATCCCTTAACCCCTCCCTTTTTTTGATAGCGATATGATGTGTCTAGTTGGTGGTATCACCACTCAAACAAATAATTTTTTTTTTTAAATCCCTCAACCCCTCCCACCTCAGATGTCGTCGGTAGGGTTTGAACCTTAAACCTGTAATTCCATCTGTCACAGGCCCACCGCTGAGCTGCCATTGGCCTCAAACAAACAACTGACCCTTCCCAAGGCGCTAAAATGTAATCAAAGTTTTATTAGCTACTTTCTGGACAAGCAAAGCCGATGACTTCGACTCTAGAATGTGCAAAGTCAGAGATACTTACGGATATATATATATATACATCCTCATATGATTCTTCCTTGGTGATAAGCTTTTTCAGGAATAAAGGATGGCTAGAATTCTGGATGTTATTGGGAGCGGAGGCAGCCATGTTGGTGCTGCAGGATACCCAATTTCAGGTGTCTTGTTATTAGTTTGCATCATTGCTGTATCTGTTTTTGTTGTGTCTATGGTCATCTTTGCTTGTGGTGATGATCCTGATCACAAACGTCGGAAGAGAACCAGGCATGGCGGCCGTGGAGTTTCCTTTACTAGTATTGGAGATGGTGGTAGTACTGGCGGCAGTGGAGGTGGTAGTACTGGCGGTGGAGTTGGCAGTGGTGGGTGATTTAGAAATTCTTGTAGTCATATAATACCATGTACTAGTTAAAGTTATATACAATTACTGTCTTTGATACTTAGTAATCCATTTTTCCTTGTTTCCATGAGCTTCGACAATCAACTGGAGCCTTTAGTTGCAAACTGCATAGTTGTCTTCGTGTGTAGCTAGTGATGAATCCTTAAGATATTGTCATTCATTTATGCATATCATGTTAAGATCTTTATCACTTTTATGTTTTATTCTTTGAGTAATTTAGGAAAAGAAATGGTCCTTTTTTATGATCGATTCATTCTCATCCGATTCTAGTGGCTGTCAATTATAGAATACAATCAGATGTTGACTGCTGGTTCTAATAATTAAGAACTACAATGTACAACCATGAAAAATAAGATTTTAGAGGGATGTCAATTTCCTAATCCATACAAAGTTCTTTAACAAAAAAACATAACATATTTCGGCAACAAGACTATAATGATTAAATCATGTACATGTCCCACATTCGCGTGTTCCATATATTAAACTACGCCATGTTGAAGTGGCAACACTACACATTTTTGGAGAATTCCGTTGTTGCAGCCACCACAAGTCTATAAAGATATTTGTTTTTATATTAATCTCTTGAAATATCTCTAAGTGTCTAGAGAATTCTCTCTAGTCTTCTCCAAGGATTTTCACATACTCTATGAGCAATTATAAATAGGCCTCTAGGTGAACATTGAGGAGTAGCTCAAGTGAGGTCAAATGTAGGAGAGCCAACAACTCTCAAGTGGTTGTGTGCGTTTGAGGGAAATATGTGTAGGTTTGCGGTTATGTGTTGTAATTTGTAATTGTTGGTGTGTCTTAATGTAATTGTCAATTTGTATCGATCTCGGGGCCGAGAATTTCCAACAATCTGGTATCAGAGCCCGATGGATACTGTTCACTGAAAGACGACGATATTATTCACTATTTTTATATACAAAATTATTCACTGTTCATACATATGTTATTGTTCATCGTACAATCAAAGATCAAACTTTCGAGGAGTTGTTCGTGCGAAGTATAAGACAGTGAAGCAACTAATTGGTCATGGACACGTGAAGAAAATAATGAGGAGTCTGGGTCATGTCACCACACCGTAGAGAAAGACCCGAAATCTAGGTGACAGGCAAAGCCAGGCTTGAGGTGTCATGCAGGAGGAGCCTAGGCCATGTCACCACACCGTAGATAAATGACAAAAATCGAGGTGACAGACGAAGCCAAGTTGTGCCAAAGAGTACGTTATGAGTGGAAGTGCCAAGGGAGCAGGAAAATTTATAAGAGTGCCAAGGCAACACAAAATAGTTATTGTAAAGTTCTTACTTTTGGATGAAGTAAAATGGCCGGGTCTGATCTGCTACAAGTCTACCGCTGAGTTGGTACCCAATTAGCAGCAGTGACGATTAGTGACATTTGGATGAAGAAGTTGTTGTATGTGGAACTAAGCATGCAGTGTGGTCATTTTAAGCTTTGAATTAGTTGGGCTTGGGTCTGAACTGATTTTGAAGAGTAAGTCTAGCCAGCCTTGTTTGGTAGTTTTTTTTGACATTTTTTGGGTGTTTTTCTCCCAAGCCCTCATCCGCAGCCATTCCTTTGTCGCTAGGAGCCGACCCTTTAGTGTGAGACGGCTTAGCGGGATCTGGAGGAAGAAAAGGAAGCGAGTTGTCCAACAGACCATCCAACACCTTGAGATACGGCCTAGAGCGAGACGGGGAACAATGCGAATTATGAGAAACTTGGCCCGTGTCACCATGCCACTACCGGACAGCCTACGACGATCGAATTTCAGAACCTCAAGTGGATCCTCACAGGAACCTTCTATCGGAGTGATCCCGGGTGGATCAGCACCAGTACAAGTCGCCATTGCAGCTAGCATCAACTGCTCGCTCAGACTGTGCGACACTAAGATGTGATACATCTTCAACCCCTACTAATCCAGGTGGTCCCTCTCCCAGCCGGATACATCGGCCTCTGCCCTGACGGGTCGATCAGGCTCACGCTCTTCACTCATTGGAGCGGATCGTTTTGAAGACGACCTAGTTCTAACGTGGGACTTCTTCGAACTCACAAAGGAGGCAAGCGTCTCAGATGGCTCCTCCGTGTCAAACAAGACAAAAGCCTTGGCTTCGAAAACTTTCCTTTTCCTAGAAGGGGCCCCACCTTCAGACTTAACTCATAGGGATCAATAAAGAGTGGGGCCTCATGCCAGTTGTCCCACAGCCCACTGCGAATAAAGTTGGGAACACATGATCTCCACCACATTTTTCGTTGGCAAGTCGCGGAATATCCCCATAGTGTTTCGCTCTTCTGGGGTAAGAAGAGTAGTGGGAAAACGTCCTGTGAGGAAACTAGAGCAACGATTAGCATACAATTGAGCACAACATAATCGAAAGAAAAATCTATTCTTACGAAGTGGCTTGAACTCTCGTTCGAGCGGACGACCCTTGAACTGGAAGTACTTTGAATTTGCAGGAGCCAAGAAGCAATATTTCTTCCAGGACTTGAAGTCATCAGGCAATTTCTGAAAGCAAGCCGGCAACGTCATTTTACAAACAGCGTGATTGTTCAATCGAAGAGAAATCAACAACTGGATCACCCACGGAGTCACGCGAATGCCAACTTCTTTCGCCCTAATCAAAATGAAAAGAACGATCACGTACCCATTAGGCACCAAATGGGCCAGAAGAATTCCAAGGAAGTCCAAGAAGTACCAAATTACATCCAGAACAGGAAAACGAACTCCAATTTGGAGCATCCCGCGGTGCAAGCAAGTGAACCCCGTCGGTGGCAACATTGGCGTTTGGTCATCATTCAGAGTATATAATGGCAGGTTCTCAGGGACCCGAACTTCGTACGGATATCAGCAAGGTGATAGCCTTATAAATGATATATTTTAAGCCCCTAATTCTATATTTGATATGTTTTGTTATCTAATAAAAAACTCTCATTACGTGTATTTTGTGTATAATGCAGAAATTCAAGTATTAATCATCAAATATGCACAACATGACACAATAAGGCTAAGTTCAATAATAAAGCCCATTGGAAGATAACACATGCATTACCAAAGACTTTCAAACTCAAAGTCCATGAAGTCAAGTCCACAAAGCACCATCATCTACATATCTCAAGAAAATTAATTTGAAGATTTAAATATCTACATGGCAACTTCACATAGCCAAAAGAAATCTCTACATACTCTACCATCCATTCTCCAACATATTCCCTGATCTTTTTCTTATTTTATCTTTATTTTATTCCATCATATTATTTTATCTTTCCCTTATTTTATTCCACCATCCATTCTCCAACATATTCCCTTTTTTTCTTATTTTATTCCACCCACTCCACATCTCACACTTCTTCACCTATAGATACCTCATGCTTGGAATGTACAAGGGAGATCGAAAATAGGAGATAAAATTTAGAGCTAGAGATTGAAAGCTTTGAAGTTTCACTTGTAAGTTTGAATTTCATTCTCTTTATGTGTATCACCATGAGAAACCTAAGGTTTACCATGAGTTGCTAAACACCCTCTTAGGGTGTGAGTGAGCCCCATTGGAGGATGACCTCAATTAGGTATTCTCAATGTATTTTCTTCCATGTAAATTAGACCAATATTATGATTAGCATAATCTATATATATACTTGGATGTCAATGTTCAATGAAATCGATTGAAGTTTTGTTTTTTATAATCATGGATACATTTATTGCTCTTGCTTTCATCTTTCTAAAAGTCATAGACTAAATATCTTCACTAGTATGAGTCTAACAAACCCACCCTTTAATGGTTTAAGTGTGGTCATAGTATAAGGTTATACATGATTTGTTAGATATTAGGTGTTTCATTTAAGTATGAATTCATTTTATGCTTTTAGATCATGCTTATAATACTTAGATATGATTAACCAATTGGTTTGATTACATAAGCTTCATTATTCAATTTTCCATTCTTGGGTGAGGTAAGAACCTATCTAATGATGAGTTATGAATGGAAGAATATAATCTTGAGACTAGCCTAAGAGAGCCATCGGCCCATGTGGCCGGTGATCTCTAAAGCCCTAAGTATCTCCACATTTGAATGTAATTTGCTTAGTTTTTATTTAGCTTTTATTTCAAACACCTCATCAACCACTTATTTTCTAACTAGGTTAAGTTTTAAGATAGATTTAAATATTAGTTTTTCGATTTTATAGCTCACCTTGTGGGATTCAACCCGTATTTGTCGTTATCTAAGTCAATAGATAACCGTGCGCTTGCGATATGATTTAAGATCGATCACAAGGCCCGATTAAAAAAGCAACCTGTCTTCGAAAAACTCAAGGCCCTTAACCAAAGTTGCGTCATCAAGAAGGTTTTGTTGAGCTATGGAGAAGATGAACAATCTTTTCAATCAGAAGATGAAAAAAGCAAAATCTCTAAAAACAGGAAAATAAAAAAGTTAGTCTCTACATAAAGGATAACCTAAATAGGGATTGGGTTCCCGTCTCTTCTCCACTGAATTGACGCATATTCAATTAATGAAGCGCACGACTCAAACAATGATTCAGACTCAATCATCATTAGCGGCGTATCTGTTCAAGAAATGACTTAGCGAACTTATGTGATGGCCCACTAACTTGGGGAGAGTAGCTGATGATACACCAAAATGGTCACAACTCTGCTCCATACAAGTGTCATGATGATCTCGAGGAAAGATAGGCCCTAGCGTCAGCTCAACATTGATTCGGCCCATGCGGTTCTAAGCCCGCCCAATGCAGTTTGTCAAACGGACCCGAATTCTCATAGCCTGCTAAGCCCACGTATCTCACAGCTATCCTCAATACTCTTAAGCCCTATTAAGGCAAGTATCTTGAGAATCAGCTTCGGACGGACAATTATAATGGCTCTTTGCTTTCAAGTAGGAAGCATATTCCAGAGTATGTATCACATATGGAAACCTCTACTTATAAACTACTCTCGGAACGAGAACTATCTCTCGCGTATCTAGGAGCACATGGCTGACAGTGAAACTTCCCTCCACAGCACAAATCCTAATTAGAGAAGGATTTCCACGCAGGTCTTCTTCCCTAAACTACGCCATCGATGGCCTGGTTGAACCAGGACTCCTGCACTATAAATAAGACACGAGGTTGGTAAGCTAAAATACACTAAAAATTCCCTATTTACCGCATTACACCTTTCTCAGATCCCTGTCTGACTTTAGCATCGGAGTGTCATCGACCACCACAACGATGGTTCGTGGCTCACGTGCGTTACTTGTGCAGGTCAAGGTCAAAATAGGGAGCAAAAAATGACTGCATCAAGTGGAAAGGAATGTGTAGACACCAAGTAGGGATGGCAGTGGGGCAAATTTTCATGGATATCCGCCCCGAATGAGGCAAATTTGGATTTACCTCAATAGATTTTGGGGCGAATTCGGGGATCCAATTCATATCCGTCACTATTTTGAGGCAGATACAGATTTTCCATATCCACCCCGTGAATATCAGTTTATGTATTATTATTACGAAATATCCTTATACTAAAAAGCTTAGCTCTTATCATTACCCTCCACTATCTCCATCGTCCACACACACATAAGAGAACCCATTGCCGCTCACGCCTCCAGACCCTCCACCAGCCACAGTCGGTCAATGCTTCCTGCTTCTTCTTCTTTCCGCTTCTTCTCTCCCTGCTTCTCTATTTTTCTCTCCCTTATTCTTTCTTCCCGCTTCTCCCTACTTTTTTCCCTGTTTCTATCTTCTTCTTCTATCCCTTTCTTCTCTCTTCTTGCTTATTTATTCTTCTTCGTATGGTTCGGATTTTGAATCTCCTTCCAAACAATTATCAACACCGAATGGTAAGAACATCGGCCTGGTGCAAAAACACCAACATCATGGCTCAAGACGGTTTGTATATTGGGTTCGTTCAACTTAATCCAAGATTTCACCCTGTCACAAAATTCATTGAAACATATATCTGCATATGCAGTGAATCCTCACTGCTTCTCTCCCTGCATATATCTTCATATATCCAAATATCTCTCTTTGTTCTATTCTTATTCTTCTCTCGAATCTGCTTATTTCTCAGATCTGAAGCAGCTTAGTTGATACGAAGCAACTTAGTTGATTAGTTGTAGATGGTGAAGTGGATTTGAGGGTGATTAGTTGATTTCCATTGTTTTTGGTGAAGTGGATTTGGGGTTTATTTATTGCTGAAGGTGAAGTGGAAGGGATGATTAAGAATAAATAATTTTTTAACGGATAAATGGGGTGGGGCGGATATCTGCCAATCCGTGCGAAGCGGGGATGGTTTAAAAAAATATGAATAAACAATCGTATGGGGCGGATATGGGGATCCGCGATCCCTGACGGGGCGGGGACGAATTTGCCAAAATCCGCCCCAATAGTCTATCACCCTCAAATTTGCTTCATTTAACAGCTTACACTGTATTTTATCATTTCCAAGCTATGGGTTAAACTAGACTCTAACGATGATGGAATGTGTCCAATGGTCGTATATTACACTTCATTTTAGGTGTTTAGGTTCAAATGATGAGTATGTGCCTTTGTCCGTTGTGAAGGAGGTTTTCTCCTAGTCTGGTGGGTGCATACTGATCTGATTGTAGCCAACATACGAGTCTATGAAGCTGAGTAGGTTGTGTTCGGACGTCGCATCCACTACCTGATCTATCCGGGCGATTGTTAGCCAACCATTCTGGGTAGCGAGACTCTCTTATCATGCTTGTGCTAAGAAGTCTTTGCACTTCCTCATTGATGACCAGGTTGCGCTCGAGCGCCATCGGTCTCATTTTCTGCCCAGTGGGCTTTAAGTTAGGTTGTCGGTGTGTGATTACCGAGGGGTTGATTCCCACCATGTTTTTCATTGTCCAGGCGAAGATGTCTTGGTTTTCCTTAAAGAGCACAACTAGTTGATTTATCAACGCTCTATTAAGGTTAGAACCTATATAGACTCTCATTGTGTTAGCTGGGTTGTCCAAGTATATTTTGACGACTTCTTCCTCTGGTTGCCCAGCATTCAGCCTTTCTCTTGGGCTGGATGGAGGTTCAACGTTTGAAGGTGAAGGTGGGTCATCTCAATCTGGATTTGGGGTTTCCTCATCCAGACCTTTTTGCTCGGATCGTTGTGCTCCATTTTCCGATTGTGCAGTTTCAACATAGTTACATTCCAGAGCGATGATCTAGTCTCCTCTAATCGCAACTACTTCGCCGTTATAGGGTATTTGAGGCATTGGTGCTGGGTGGAAATGTTGTCACCATGCGGTGTGACCAAGGTTGACCCAATATTACGTTGTATTTGAAGCTGACATCTACGATCGAGAACTATGTCATCAGGATCCTCTGTAAGTTTGGCTGCCCTGCGACTACCAACAATGTGATTGTTTTGATCAGATAACATCTTTTTCCGTTGAAGCCGAACATGGCTTGATTTGAAGGTATCAACTCTCATTCTGCCAGGTGCATGTTCAGAAATGCATATAGGAATAGTACATTGACGGAACTGTCTGTGCTCAACAACGATCTTTTCACTTCTCAGTTTGCTATCCCTACTGAAGTGACTAAGGCATCATTGTGGGGGAAGCAGACTCCCTTCATGTCCCATTCTGTAAACGTTAAGCTTGGGACTTTTCTTTCATCTCGGCTGTACGAGATGATCTCAGTAGTGCGATCTAACTCGCATTTCTCGTACCAATTTCTTTAGTGAACGATTCGAGTGTTTTTTCTCCTCGTTCGCCCCATGAAGGACACATACCATGTCAAGAGTCATGTCTCATGTTTCTCATGTCATTCCCTCATATTGGGGATACACGTCCCCATAGCCTATGAACTCCTTCAGTCGTCCTCTTTAGATCCAGTATTGGATCTCATCTCTGAGGATCCTACAATCTTTGGTGTCGTGGCCTATCTTTTTGTGACAAGAACATTATATATCTTTATCACACTTTGAATGATCTCCTTTGAGTTTCGACGACCACTTAATGTCTTCTCATTTTTTTATGGCGGATAAAACATCGGGCAGACTGGAGTTGAGTAGAGTGTAACAGGGGTACCTGGAGTCGTTGGCTTTGTATAGAGTTGCTTGGCCGACCCGCTTTGGTTCTCGCTCTGTTTTCTCTTGGAACTATCTCCCTTGTCATCCTTGTCCTTGGTTTTGGAGGTGTGTTTTGGCTTGCTTTCTCCCTTCCTAGCTGCCAAAATTTCCTTCAAAGTTATGTATTTTTGGACGCTCCTTAACAGATTCGCCATATCCGCTAGGGGTTCCAATGTAAGGGAGTTGTAGAACTGACCTCCTCGGAGGCCGGAGGTGAAAGCAGTGGCTGGCGTGTTGTCACTGCAGCCGTTGATCAATGTCAGCTCATCGTTGAAACGAGTGACGTACTCCCTGAGGGCCTCGCCATGCTTTAGCTTGAGGCTCAGAAGGTGGTGAGTCCGTTTCTATATCTGTTGGCTCCTAACAAACCTAGTGATGAATGTCTTCGCCAAGACCTGGAACAAACCAATATATCTCCGTTGGATGTTGTGGAACCAAGTCAGCGCAACCTTCTTCAGGCTGGTGGGGGAAAGTTTTGCACAAGATTGCTTCTGAACTTTTTTTCCAGTGCCATTACGTGGTGGTAATGACACAGATGATCTGACGGATCTGATGTTCTGTCATAAGATTCGAGCTTTGGAGGGAAGAATTTATTTGGCATGGGGTGTTCATGATCTCTTCTGAGAATGGGGGAAACTGAGGTCGTATAGGACGTTGGGATTGACCGCCCCTAGTCGGATCAGGTATTTGGACGTTGCCATGTCTGTCTTCGGGATATGGTCCCCATGATCCTCTCTTCTTCCTGGGATCCCTTCTCGGTGAGCTTTTTGCTCTTCTGTAGAGGGATCTTCGCCCCCTGGATGTGCTCCTGTGCGTTCTCTTGTATCTAATATCTTCCAATATTTTGGCCGGTCTCAGATCGCTACCGTTAATCTCGGGTGAGCCTTTCCACCACCCGTATAAATGATCTAGGTAGAGAAGGATGTGATTCATGTTGGGGACAACTTTGGCCGCCCCAGTGGCTGGACCGTGTGGTTGTTCCGCTTCCTTGATCGGATCGATTCGGCCTTGTGGTTGGGCTTATCCGGCTAGAGCGTTGTCTGGCTCAGCATCGACGTTGGTTGTTTGAGATCTGATACTGATGACTATGTCTTGATGCTCTCCTGAGCTAGAAAGAACTTTGTATGTTCGTTTCAGGGGAAAACTTGTCGTCTATCCCCCCGGACGGTGCCAAACTGATGTGTTCGAATCTGTCCTTGCTAATCTCAATCTTGCAAAAATGAAAAGCGGTTAGTCAAGACCACCTTTGTGGTGGTCGAAGGCACTCCGATGCTTAAGTCAGGTAACTATACAAGGAAGGTCGAGTGAAGATTAGATGTAAATTGAAAAGTGAATGCATATATTTCTTCTTCCCTTTTCTAACCTTAAGTAGTGAGTGTTTCCTCAACATCTGTCCCTGTTATTGAGGGCATCATGAAGGGAGGAGATCTCGCCCATGATCTTACCTGTGCATGACTGAGTCTCTTCGATACTTGGCTTTGTTTAGGATCCAAAGCTTGATAAGGCTAAGAGTTGATTTGTGCGAGTGAATCTTGAGCCTATGATAACTTTGAGATTCATATTCGGGCCTTATTGTCCTGAGCCAAGCCTCAAGGCTCGTGCCTTTTGGGCTGGTGTGACTAGGGCTTGGGTGCTTGACTTACGTGCTGCGCATTAGTTTATGAACGAGTTCACTTGGAACCACGCTAAAGCCTTTCTCGTGTTAGGGTTGGTCCATACCACGTGTATGGTTGTAATCAGACGACTATTCAATGTCTCATCAGTCACGATGGGGATGTTTTCATCGCTACTAAAGTTGCTGGAGTAGGTGGTGTGCACAGGTGGGGCTTGTGGTGGTCGAGGTGGGGATTGTGGCCGTGGTGGAGGTTGCTAAATAATAAGATAATTTTTTTTTAGCCTAGACAGTTCATTTTCTAGTTATTGTTTTTAGAGGATATATAATATAATTTATTATTTCTCTCTTCATATTCTTTCTCTAAAATGAACAATTTGACAATTTCAAATGAAATGAAACCATAATTCCGTAAACTGAAGAAATTCATCAGGGGTCCATAAATTCTACTTCATTAAAGATATGATTTGGATAAGGTTGGTTCATTGTAATCCATGGAATTTCAGTATCCTATTTATGTGTTTATTTTGAATAAGATTGGTTCATTTTAAAAGATATGATTTTATTTTACATACTATATGAGACATTGTTGATATGCCTAGAAGACATACATAAGATGAACATTAAATCTTCATGATATATGGATCTTTTATTTATTTGTATATACTCTCATATTTAATCACTTTCCAATGAGTACCACAAACCCATATCAGAATAGGATCCCCATCCCAAATTTTACACATTAACTAGTTGCAAATTAAGCACCCAATCTAATCGCCACATGAGACTACTTTGGTAAGCTGGATTATAGCCCGAAAACCCCAAACAATTTTGGAAAAAGGTTGTCTTTCCAACTCATAAAATCACCTTAAAAATCAAAATATCCTTAACTAGGCAGTGACAGAGCTAGAATTTTCTTTCGGGTGAGGCACTTGCACCTTAATACTTACAAGACTTGTAACAAACTTTGGACATTTTCGATGGGGGCAAGGGCCACAACAAGGTGGCTCCGCCTGTAGCGGCCCCTTGCCCCTATCTAGATTGATATTTCCACGATGTATATAGAAACTATAGAGGCTTTAATATAAATGCCGCAAATCTTTGCACACAAACACCCCTTATGATCCAACTAAATCTTTTTTTATCCCACTAAATCTTTACTTGCGTACTACATAATCCTTTCCTATGGGACATTACAATACACATTGAATGTTTTATCAGAAACCAAACAATGGCCACTCTCCATAAGCTCTTCTTTGTTCCCATCGTCTTCAACTTAGCTCTTTTATCATCTTCATCTCCCAATGAGATTAAACCTACCGAATTAATCCAAGAAGTCTGCAACAAAACCTCAAACTATAGTTTCTGTGTTGAAGCACTCTACTCTGATGCACGAGCTCCATATGCCGATCAATATGACCTTGCATATATATGTTTTGATGTAGCATTCCAGAATTTAACAATGACTCTGATCCAAACCGATGCATTGCTTAAAAATGCCACTGGAAGCAATGAGCCGGCACTAAAACAATGTCGGAAAGATTATAAGAACGCGTATCAGGACATTGTAAGTGCTGGTCATGAATTGGATTTGAAGTCATTTTCTTCAGTGCCTCCCTTGGCTGAGAAAGCTGGTCACTGTGCGGTTGATTGTGAAGGTGCCTTCACTGGAACGTCGTACAAGTCTCCATTAACCCAGAATAATAGTAATTTGAAGAATATATGTGATATTTGTCGTGTGATTGCAGAACGTTTAATGCATGAATGATTATTAATAATTTCTTTCAATCAATTTATTCATCCATGTTTTTTTGGTGATTGCTTTGGTGATGAAAAATGATGGAAAATAGTATAGTTTGCTAAGATCTCTAATTAGCCTTCCGGCATGGTTTGGTTGCCCTATGATGACGGTGATTGATTCACCCTTCCGGCCAATGATGCAAAATGATAATGGGTGGATTGGATATGCCCGTTAGGGTACATTTTAGAAATCATCGATGGAACAATTGGGATCAAGCTTGAGGCTAGACTTGGGACAGTTGCATTTTTGTCAAGCAAAAATTCTACTGTGCCTGGATGGTACCAGGCACATGTTAATGCTGATGTGACAGAGCTTTGTCGGAGGAGGAAGAGGAGTGGGAGCGAGTTCTCCAAACGGGAGGAGAAGGAGGCTCTGTTGGAGGAGGAAGAGAGTGTAACCTGCGATTTTTTTGCTGTAACCTACGAGGTGAGAAGGAGGATGAGGGCGACTCGGAGAAGGATCGATTTCCTTTTTTGGCGCCTCCACTGTGCAATTTGTTTATTTTGAACCCTAATTTTCCAAACAAGTGCATGTGTCTGGTACCATCCAGGCACAAAACAAGCACTCCGAACCAGGCACAATATAACAACTCTTTGTCAAGTTGTTCGTAAATTGGCTTAGGGTGTCCCATTACATCAATTCTCCTTAATTATATCAATAAACTCTGTGAATTCAGTCACTGCGATACAAAATATGAATAATCACGACAATGTACATGAGATGAAGGTTGAGAGAGAAAAAAAGAAGAAGCTTAGGTTGCTCGAGAAAATTTTTGTAGGTTACAGCCAAATGTTTGGGATTGTTTGTAAATGTCCGGCCAAATCTAGTTGGTCGACTTAGTTTATCGGGTTGATTGGGTTTGTCACCGTTGCCCATGACTAACTCTGAACATCTTCAGATCACATAAATCTGTGCTCATTGTTGGAGATGTTGGCTCAAGTTGAGTATGCCAGTTTAGTCCCACATCAGGTAACGAGCAACATCATGTGAAGTTAATAAAGATTGGACGTGTAGTCATCAACAACGAGTTCTTTTGGGGGCAATTAAGCCTAGTTCGTAAAATAGAATTGGGTTAATTGCAATTTTCCCTAAAATATATAGCTAATTCAATTTTGCCCCCACTAACATTCATATTGCACTTTCTCCCTCAGACTACCAGTCAACGTGCCTTGACTGTCAAGGCACGTGCTAGCTTCAAAAATGTCATATTTTACTGCCCAAAATACCCTTTAATAGTCTGAAGGCTGAGATTCAAAGTTGATGCAATTAAAATCGAGGGCTAAGATTCAAACTTCTACTAAGACGTTGGGATAATCCGCCAACTCCTCCTTTACCACCACGGTCTCCACTTCACCACATGTTATTTCACATTTTAATTGGGGCAAAGTTAGATTCAAATTATTTTAAGAGGTTAAAACAAAAGATACTTGGCCTCTTGTTACTCCCCATTTTATGACCTTGAGAGACCGAAGAGCTAATACTAGCGACTCTAAAACTTCTCCAAATCTTTCTACATTGATCAACAACCATGCCCATCTATGAGATTGTTGTCGATCGATACCAAGATGAAGTGACTCACCCAGCCGCCTTGGCTGAGTTCTTCTCCACACTCATCTTCGTCTTTGCTGGCAAGGGATCTTGTTAGAATATCTAGGGCTTTGTTGTTATTTATAACCACAATGGGCTTATCAGATTTCTCTGGCTATGAAGAAACGCCGCCTGATGTTGTTTTGGCTCTCAAAGCAGCCTCCCTGGCTTTGTGTTTCTTACCTTCCATATGCTGTTGCAAACCACTCTCAGAAGTAGCACTCACCTGACACAGAACACAGTTCCACCCTCCCTGGCCTTCTTCTTTGTACAACTTTGAGCCAGATCAGTAGGTACAATTTTCTTGATCCCAGCCAGATTTGCATTCACGGGCTTGGCCAAGAGCATAATCTTGTCACCATTCAGCTCCTTCCTCAGCTCAACCATTTTTGCAGCTTTCGGAATTCGTTGAAACGGTAAGCTTTCATCTTATCCAGCTTCCCCACGAGTTAACATCGGCAACCCATTCGCTCGGTTGAGCATAGAATACCTCTGATCCAACCACATTGGTGGACCCAAAGGTGGGTTCCCAAGAAAAGGCAAACTCCCCTCCATTGCCATTTTTCTCCTCACCCCAGCTTCAAGTTCCCTCCTCCTCATAATCTCCTCCGCTATAATTTCCTGCCTGATCATCTCCTTCTCCATTTCCCTCTGCATTAATTCCCTCATTGGATCAGCACTCATCATCCTCGGTTGCCGCATAAATTGTCTAAAAGGAGGTTTAGCGAAGAATCGATCGTCAGTCGAATTGGAAACCAATCAATGAAGTAGTGCGAGCTGGTGGTGGTTGTGATGGGAGTGGAGTGGTGGGTCTATAGGAGGAGGGAGCTAGAAAGAGATGAGGGATTACGGAGGAGAATAACAGGGTTTGGTCAGAGACGAAGAGGGGTTTGCCAGAGGCGAAGTCGAGAAGAGCGGAACCAGTGAGGTTGAGTGAGCGGAGGTAGTCGGAGTGCGCGGCAGCGAGGTGGTGACGCAAGTAGACTGCTTCCTTCATAAGGCGGTGACGCTCCTTGCAACGCCTCACTGTGTCCTCATTGTCTAGCTTTGAGGTCGTGCACCCCATTTTTCAATCAGAAAAAAGGAGAAGGAGAAAGAAGAAGAAGGAGGAGAAATAGAGAAACCTAAACCAAACTAAAGACACAAAAAAAGGAAAGAGAGAAGAAGAAGAAAGGAGGAGGAAAAAGTACCACCACCACACCACCAATGAGTTATTTACATTTGTTTTTGGTTTTGGCTTTGTTTTATCTCTCTCATCAGTTCAGTAGACTCTTTCTTCACACACTTACACACACACTTTACTATCTTTATCTCTCTCTCTCTCTATCAAATCAGACATTGAAAACACATGAGGATAACATAAATGGAACAGAGAGAATGAAAATGGAAGGAGTTTTCCCTTCACTGTCCCTTTCATCTCTTCAATGGAAGGAGTAATCCCTAGCCGGCCACGCGCCTGATTCAGGTAACAAACGGTTGATATTGACATGCTATCACATCAGGCGTGATAAGCACGTGAAAGGCATTTTTGTCATGCCAAATAGGAAAAATGGTGACACGTGAGGGTTTTGACAATCAAAGTTGACTGGTAGTCTGAGGGAGAAAGTGCAATATGAGTATTAATTGGAGGCAAAGCTGAATTAGCTATATATTTTAGGAGAAAATTGCAATTAACCCAATAAAATTTGAAAGTAGTTGATTGTTCAGTACCATTACGAAAATTAAACAACAATACTCAACTGATTTTGTTAACTTTTATGAAGGGTGCTATAGCATTCTCATGATTTGTGTTCTGTAGATGAAAAGAAAATAATTGAGAATTGTATTATTGTTGTGTTATATTATCATTGTCTGAATACAAGCTTATAAAGTTAACTCTGACCTAACCTTGTGGAGATAGGAAACCTAAGACTTCTATTCTATTTTGACTTTCCTAACGTATTCTATTCTGTAACACTTCATATTTTGTAACATATGTAGACTTCCTTTCTTTAACAGTGGATATGAATGATTTTCAACCTTTGTGGACGCTAAGACCGAAATTCATTACAAGATCGTCTCCAATGTCTGTTTAGCATTTCATTTTCTTTTCTAGTATGGTCCTCACCATTATTGTACTGTGGGGGATGTTTCCCATGAATATATATTAGATTAGAGCGTTTTAAGAAGTGAATAATATACTCTATCACATTTTTTCCGTAACTAGTTTAATGACGACTTATGCGTACAAATTCATTCATGTTGATTCCTGACTTGTAAAATGAACAACAGTGAGTCGAGTATCATCATTGTGGTGGTCGAAGGCACTTTGATGATAAAATTAGATGACTGAACAAGGATGAATGTAAATTGTAAAATCGGGTTGCAAGTGCATATATTTTTCATCCATTTTGTTCATATTATATAGCGAGTATTTCACTCATTTGACTTTATCATCGTAGCGTGATGAGGGAAGGAGATCTCGTTCATGATCTTACCTGTCCATGAGTAAGTTCTCTTCAGCACTTGGTTCTGTTTGGAATCCAATACTTAATTGGATCAAGAGTTGTGAAAATGGACCTTGGGCCTGTGATAGCTCAGAGGTCTGCGTTTGGACCTTATTGTCTTGAGCCAAGCTTCAATATTCGCACCACCTTGAGCTCGAGTAATCTGGGCTTGGGGCGCCTGACTTACGGGCTGAACAATGACTGGGTTGAGCTTAGGCTGGACCATGCTTAGCTCTGCTTGAGACCAAGCTAAGGTTTTTTCTAGGGGTGGGCACGGGACGGGATGGGACGAGATAGACCCATCCCTATCCCATCCCGTTCATACGGGATCGGGACGGGACGGGATGGGAAAAACCTCATCCCGACCTCGTCCCATCCCAAACGGGTTCGGGACGGGATCAACATGCTCTCATTTTTTTTACAAATTACTGCTTACCCAAGACCCAATTTGCTTAGTTGAAAAGAGGTAAAGGCAATTCGTAGAACTACACATAAATGATAGTCTTAGATTGAGTATGCAACATCATAATAAACTACTATAAATGATAGCTGAAATTCACCCTGTAATTAAGATTTCTGCAGAGTTTTGAATGACTAAGAGGTGGACAGTATAATGGCAATGGTGAACCTGCTCTACTATTTCGAATAGTGAACAAAATGATGAGTAGATTTGGGGTGCTAAGAAGAATGTTTCATTATTGCTTTAAAAAAAACAGTCATTAAATTCATTGTCTTGACACGAAATAAAACTCTCCAATGTAGTTAGCAATCCCATTTTAAGTTTTAAAGAGTTTGCAATTAAATAATTAATTTAGAATTCTAGAAATAAACCAATATCAAGTAGTTGCAGATATAGACTAATATCAATTACACTGATTTCAACTAAATTCATTTTTCTTCAATTACACTAATATTGCAATTTTAAATTAAATAAATAAATAATAAATATTAATAATAAATATTAGCTCGGGACGGGACGGGATTGGCGGGATTGAAAATCTTCATCCCATCCCATCCCATTCTAGATAGGGGCGGGACGGGATCGGGATGAAATTATTCAATCCCATTAAGACCCGAAAAAATCGGGACGAGAACGGGATCGCGGGATGGGATGCCCACCCCTAGTTTTTTCGTATTAGAGTTGACCCGTGTGGCACATGTGCGGCTGCAATTGAGTGACTGTTTAATGTCTCATCAACGACATTTTGAATAAGATCCTTTGATACACCTCGAGAACAAGTATCTCACTACAAAAAAAAGCTTCAATAACTACAGATACTAGCGACGGTTTTTTGATACCGTCGCTATAAAAGATTTGCGACGGCAAAACACCGTCGCTAATGCTTTTGACAGCTTACTCAACCCATAATCATAAAGAACTGTCACTAATTATTTTGCGACGGCAAAAAACCGTCGCTAATTGATTTTTTTGAAAAAAAAAAATATATACACAAAAACATTTAGCTACGGCAAAAACTGTCGCTAAGGTTTACAAGATTTTTTTATTAGCGACGGCACAAAACCGTAGCTAATTGATTTGTTTTAAAAAAAAATTATAAACAAAAACATTTAGCTACGGCAAAAAATCGTCGCTAAGCTTACAAAGATTTTTTTTATTAGTGACGGCCCAAAACCGTCGCTAAATTTTTTTTTTAATTATAAACAAAAACATTTAGCTACGGCAATAAACCGTCGCTAAGCTTAAAAAGATTTTTTTATTAGCGACGGCCCAAAACCGTCGCTAATTGTTTTTTTTTAATTATAAACAAAAACATTTAGCTAAGGCAATAAACCGTCGCTAAGCTTACAAAGATTTTTTTTATTAGCGACGGCCCAAAACCGTCGCTAATTGTTTTTTTTTAATTATAAACAAAAACATTTAGCTACGGCAAACAACCTCGCTAAGTTTTACAAAGATTTTTTTATTAGCTACGGCAAAAAACCGTCCCTAATTGATTTTTTTTTTTTAAATTATACACAAAAATAAAACCTCATCTCAACCGTCAATAACACCCAAAAACTTTATCTCAATCCAACGCACTAAACCAAATCACGTCACCGATCCGCGTGAAACCAACACAACCAATCCCCTTCAATTATCTCTCTCTCTATATAAATTTAAATATTCTCTACCAACCAACTCAACCAAAAAATTTCTCTCAACCCGCAGAGAAGAAACCCACAGAGGAGACCCCAGCAGCAGAGATCTCCCAGCCGCCTCCCTCTCCCCTCCCTTCCCCGCCTTTCCCTATTGCAAGAGATCTCAGATCTCGGAGATCAGATCAGATATTCTATAGATCAAATAAATTTATTTTTATTTTTGGTTTTTTGTAATTTTTGTATGATATTCTAGAGATTCAGTGTAATTTTGGTTATAATTTTGATCAATTAAGTCTCCTGTCATGTTTTTGATCAATTAAGTTTAGTTCTGGTATTTTCTATTAATTTTCAGAATGGACAATCATTAAGAGCTAATTTCATTATAAAAAATGAATTTTCATTTGTAATTTGTAATTTTCATTTGTCAATATGATTTGCAACAAAGCTGTCCCTAAATAGCCACGGCAAATACCATGGCTGTTTTGTCAATTGGATTTGCAATTTAGCGACGGCAAAAATCGTCGCTATTTTTCAATTTGCGACAGTCTTAGCCGAAATTTTAAACAGCTTCAGCGACGAAATTTCTCGAGTTAGCGACGGTTTTTAGCCATTGCGAATTAGTTACGGGATAGTTTACCGTTGCTATTCAAATAGTGACGATTAAAATAGCAACGATATTGCGACGGTTGTTTAGCCGTTGCTAATAAATACTAGCGACGGTTTTTTGACAATTAGCGCTGAATTGAATTTTTTTTGTAGTGGATGTTATGGATAGAACAAACATTTTCAACCTTAACCATAGATGGATATTTCAACAACTTCAGTATAATAACCATCTGATATTGATGACAAAGGGGAAGCTGTATGGAAGTTGCAACTTAAAAATCACGACTTGATCATGTCAGATCAACTTCACATAGCTCCAGACTCCATAGCTTCAAATGATAATTCAATAACAACTTTGCATTAAATCGAACATCCACAAAAAGGGCAGATTGATCATATAGTCAAAACTATTAATTACTCTGTTTTCATATATTGGGTAAGTGGCCAACCTACCATCATCAGCTTTTTAGGGCTTTTTAGATCAAATTCAAAATGATGGTCAGATTGCAACATATACCTCTAGAACATGTACATGTTATGGACTAATACATTAACATTTTCAACCTTAACCAAAGATGGATATATATCTCAACAACATCAATATAAAACCATCTGGTTTCAATAACATGAATTGTCTTAGGAAAATTTGTATATTTTCGTTCAGTTTAAGATGCATAATGTATATTGTTAACTTCGAAGTTACAAATATTTTTTTTTTACATAAAAAAAAATATTTCTTAAAATCAGGAGGCTGAAATTGTCTCGAAAAATGAAATCACAATCCTTGTATGTATTAACCTAGCTCTGATAGGTACGTAGCCGTTAAATAAAGAAACTAATTTGTGTGTCTTAACTATTTAGGTTTACTATATTGGTGCCGACTAAATGACACCACCAATTCTGCTGAAGGACACAATCATTGTCATGCTTTCTAAAGGACATCACCACCACCCCTGCCGCCTCTCTCCTCCATCGTTGGCCTCAAGGAGCCGCCACCTCTCCTCATAATCCTCCACCTTTCTTCTTCTCCTCCTCATTCTCTCCTATTTTCTTCTTCTTATCCTCCTCCCCCTCCCATCTTCTTTTTCTTTTTCTTCTTCTTCTTCTTCTTCTTCTTCATTATCTCTTATTCATCAAGCACCACCATCACCCTGCCACATTTTTCCTACACCGCCGCCCTTACCTGGCTGCCACCTCTCACCACTTATTCTTCTTCTTCTTCTCTCTCTTCCTCTTTATTCTCTCTCTCTTTTCCATCAAGCACCAAGACCACCCTGCCATCGTCCGGCTACTGTCGGGCGTGGTGGTGAGGCCAAAGGTGATAGACAAGGTGGGGGTGGGGCGGGCGGGGTGGTGTTGCTCCTGTGAAGAGAGAAGAGAAGGTGAGGATGTGGTGTCTTTCATGATCATTATCATCAAAACCCATTCCAAATACTCTGGTGGTGTCCTTCAAGAGATGCCAAAAAGGTGATGCGGTGGTGTCTTTTACCAAATGTGATGGTGACATTTAGTCGCTGCCTATTATATATCCATCGATGTTATTTTCGTACACACTAGTGTACTTGGTTGTCTCTACTATCACTCAGATGCATGTTTGGAATTATTATATATGAATGGAAATTTAAGTTTGTGTTTTTGTAGTTTCTCTCATGATCAATAATATTGTTTGGGTATTATGACTGACTGGTGACCATTCCTGAAACATAAAAATGCAAGCTAGACACAGAGGCAGAAAAGATGGATACTTGAGATTGCGTGGTGGGTGCGCTTAGGGCATTTATGTGGTGTACTTTGTAAACCAGATTATTTTATCAAGTTCCCGCTCATTACTTAATTAATTTCGTTTAGTTTAGTTTATTAACCCATTGCACTGCACTGCACTGCACTAATTCCAAACCCAGAAACCTAAAAAAAGCTTCAATCTTTCCTCTTTCTCGATCTCAACTCTTGCAAGTAAAATTCAAGATCGTATCTTTGCTCTTTCATCACTCTTCAAATGCTCACTAAAATGCTCTCCGATCATTGGGGCTGCAGGTTTAACTTCATTCCTGGGTTCAATTATGTTGAATTTTACTATGCGTTTGGAAGTTCAAATTTTGGTTTGCAAGCTCTGATTTTTTTTCAATTCCAGTTTCTGGGTATTTTTGTTTTGCTTTTGATTGTTGTATTTTTACTACATGTTCTTGAATAATTGCTATTTAAGTTACTTTTATGATTTTTATTTTTATCGCTCATGCGTTTACTTGTATATTTGGTTTGCAGGTATATTGATTAAATTTCCTTTATTTATTTATTTTTTCTTGTATGTATCCGTAAATAAATGTTGTTTTGGTGTGGGTTTTTATGAGTTTACATAGGTTTTATGTTTCCCCTTGTTTGGTATTTATGTGTAAAGTGTAATTGTGCATGTTTCTGAAATTTCATTCTAGACATCTCACCCAAATGTGCGTAATCAAAAAATGTTATCATTTCAATAGCTGGTTAATTGTGATATGCAATTAATTATACTATATCTTTGCTAGTTGTTATAGCTTTAAAGGATGTTATTCTGTTTGTTTATTATCGATTTTCTTCAATACTGCAAGCTCTTGACTATGGTTTTATTTGTTCATTACTATTCATAATATTTTCACGGTTTGAATTGTGATGCATTGATTTTTACTGTTGGCTTTTTGTTACCATAAACGAGACGAGATATTAGTTTATGAGTCTTATAGTTGATGGAGTCATGATCTAAATCCAGGTCACATGTTTATTGAACATTTAGTTTATTAAGGGTGTTATAATATTCTTGTGATTTGTATTCTATGGAGACGAAGTGTTTATACTAGTCACGAGCTGACATAAAATATTTTTTACAATCAAAAGAATTCCCGCGACACTATAGAATGCCAGTTTCTTTTCTTAGGGTGTGTTTGGTTGCATGAAATCCTATGCCATGGGAATCCATGAGGGGACCCCTACATTTTAGGCTAAATTGATGTATCACTCCACATCCACCATTTGATTTTGTGATCAATGGTGGGAATGTAAGTCCATGAACATGAGAATCACATGCCTTGGGGGACCAAGGAGTGAGATTCCCATTCCCACCATTGATCACAAAATCAAATGGTAAAATGTAGGGGTCCCCTCATGAATTCTCATGGCATAGGATTTCATGCAACCAAACACACCCTTAGTTTGTCACAAATGAATTATATAGGGAAGATAGTGGAATTCACTCGATGCCGGCAGGTGCAAAAATCTTGGTTAGAACAAGTTCGTAATCGTAAAAGGTAATTGTTATTGGTAGTTTGGTTCTGGCTGTGGTGTGGGGTTTGAAACTGTAGAATTAAGCACTTTTTTTTTTGGTTATTGTACAGAGGTTGTATTAAAAAAAACACCATCCTGCATGCTGCATTGTTCTTCTAGAGCAAAGTTTTCAGATGAAGGAGTTGTTATGCTCATTTCCAAGGTATTCTTTCGTTCTTTCTTCTACCATAGTGCTTGGAAGTGACTTCCCGGCTCGTATCTCTCTATGTAGTATTAGAAAGATTTCAGAAGTACATAATCGAATGCCTTTGCCTTTAATCTCCACATTATATGAAGGCTAACCTGACCATTAGCTGGTCTCAATATTGGGCTTCAAAACCAGGTTACCAAGAGTTTTCTCTCTGGATCGCACTCTAAATCTTTCATTTTGATGCAATTGAAAAGAATTATTCTCTTGAAATCTGTTAGCGTGTGTTCAGTCTAGATGCACTTACTGACTGAGTTTAAAGGTTCGAGGAAAAGAATCCTATCTACCAAAATAGGGTATGAGTACAGTAATTTTGGTCACCACTCACCACGAAAATAGAAGAGTGTTAATCTCGCGAAAACTTGACCTGCTGACTAAAAGTTATGCACTTTAAAAGTGTTATAATGGTTTTAAATTTCCTTGATAGACAGGACAGGAATTGAAGTTTTTGTGGTACTTGTCACTTTAGAAAATAGTAATATTAAGCTTTTCGACAAACACAATATCCATTCCATGGAAATGGGAACACATAACTGCATAGGTTTTCAGAATCAAAACATATCATTGGATCATTGACCAGTATTATGTAAAACTGTGCTAAACTGGGTTTTATGGTTAGCACTGGAAAGCATTTAACTGATATAAGTGCTTTATATGCAGCATGTTACTTGGCGTTATCTTTTTTTTTTTTTTTTTTTACAATTATCTCTTCAAAACTTAAAACCACTATTTGGAAGATATTAAGCGAAAAATATAAATGCTATATGCAACATATTGCTTGGCTTTATCTTTCTTCTTCTTCTTCCTTTTTTTTTTTTTTTTTTTTTTTTTTCAATTATTTCTTCCAAACATAAAAACACTATTTTTAAAAGTTGGTTAAACAGAGGTCTTCAGGAGAAGAGCTTTTAAGTTAAATTTACCTTCCTACTTACTTTCTTGTGTATCTTCTTTTACCATTTTTATCTGAGATTTTCAGAGATTTGACCATTATTGCGACCCTCAATAACAAAGTTTTCTTCCAATTTTCTAAACAAAATCAAACCAATTTAATTATTTCAGTCCTGATCTTTAATGTCTTCCATATTTTGTTGATTTTCTGTGTTACCAAGAATTGCAGATAGCTGTGTGTGATTGTAGGTTAGCTGTTGGTTATAATGGTAGGCTTATATTGTATTTTCTCTTCATTTTTGCCCTGTCTTGCCCTTAACAGGGCTTCTTCTTTTTCTTATTCTCTTTCATGTTTTCGCCAAGGAACTTCACCAAAATTCTTTTGATTTTTTATTTTCTGTGGAGAATGAAGTGATTTTCTTTGATAACACAGTTGAAAAATAAAGTTTTGATCTTTAAGTTTAAAGATGGATTTTGGGAGTGCAGGGTTTAGAATTCTAGAACCAAAAGAGCCCCAAATACAGGGCTCACAGATCCCAGTGACCCCAACTCCTTCAAGACCACAAGGAGGAACTAAATGGTTTCAGTTTGGTGGCTTTTCAGACCGAGAGCCTTCTACTTCTAATGGGTTGAATGCTTGTTTTACTTTAAAGAATTCTGTCAGTCAAACTAGCAAAACTAATTACTTCTCAGAGGGCTACACTTCTAATGGAGTCATTGCATGCGTTGCTCCAAAAGGCTTTAAGGATCAAACCAACAGATTTAACTACTTCCCAGAGGCTTCGAATTCTAATGTGGTTACTGCATCTCTTCTATCAAAAGATTCTGTCAATCAGAACAGCAGATTTAATAACTGCCCAGAGGGTTCAAGCGCTAATGGTTTGATTGCATGTCTTACTTCAAAGGGTTATGTGGATCAGAACAGCAGATTTAGTTATTCCCCAGAGGCATCAAGTTCTAATGGGTTGCTTTATGTTGATCATAATAGCCGATTTAAAGCTTGGGATCCGAATTTGTTGGGGAGAAAATTAATTTCCAATGACATTGTTGATTCATCAGCAGAGACTTTTCCCCGCGCAAACACTGGTTCAAAAAGTCTCTCAAATGTAGCTTTTGGAGCTGCATTAGCTTCTACAAGTGGATTACTACGAGAGGACAGTGATGCAGGAAGTAGCCCTTTCTTTCCTGGTTTCTATCCTCAGATCAAAGGCAATCACCCAATGATCCAGACAACAACTTCTGGAGCTGCATGTCTCATGCAGGATGGAAACGACATTGTGGTTAGCAACCCTTTCTTAAAGACTACATCTCAGAACCAGAGAAACCAGCAACTTCATTCTGATCATAACCCGATGCTGCTTGCAAACCCTCACTCAAACACATGGAAAAACAGCAAATCTCCCATATCTCAGTGTAAGTGTTTTATTTATATATTGTTGTTATTATTATTATTATTATCTTTTTTGCGTCTGAAATGATAAGATGGCCAAGTAGAGAAAAGCTATTAAATCGTATATAGTATTGTATGTGGCTTTGTTTACATTGATGAGAATTAAATTTTTTGACAGGTGGTTTTAATGTTCCTTATCATCCCATCTATGATTTGAATGCATTAGATAGAACACTTAGTGATGCATTCTTCAAGGGGAATACAAGATGTCTTATTGCACCAATTACGCCAGATAATGGCATGAAAGTACTGAGTCAGCATTCTAAAGTGCCCGATTCGTGTACATATCAAGATGCGCATGAGAAGAAACAGTTGTTAATTGCTCCTACAGTGGATGAAGCTATTCATGATAGCATGCTTGCAGAAGTAGTGGTGGTATCATCATCATCAGAAGGTCCATCCTCTCCCGTCAAAGAAAACTCCAATCGTCAGAAGATGGAAGAACGTGAAATTGATCTCAATTTGACACCGGAACAGAAGTCAGAACCGAAGCCTAGAAGGAAAAAACACAGGCCAAAAGTTGTCATTAAAGGAAAACTGAAGAGAACTCCTAAGCCTAAGCAGGGTCATCCCAAGGAAAAGCCTTCAGTGAAGAGGAATGTAAAAAGAAAGGGCCTAAACGCTTTAACCACTCCCGCTGAAGTGTCGAGATCGACGGAGAACGAAGTTCCGATAACTGGAACAAGTGTTAACAGAACAAGAAGAGCTCTGAATTTTGACTTGGAAAGTCAACCAAGTGAAGTGAATGATGGTATGGCACTGGGTCATCAGGAGTGTCCATATCTACTTGACTCCAAGGAGAAGTATAGCTTCAATAATCAAGTTCAAGATCCGTGCCCTAGAACCCACTGTGATGATGGAGCCAAATCAATGCTGCAGCAGGCCCAAGGAGTGGAAACTACCAAAAAACATCCACTTGCAGTTTTGATGTTTGATTTAAACCGTTCCTCTAGTGAAATGTCGAGCAACTACATTTCGTTACGTGAAGAATCGGCACCTACTATCACACTGTCACATGCAATGAAAGAACAAGCAAAGATCCCTACCAATAACAGTAATAATGCAGTTTCCTTCATTGACATTGATGAAAATGGTTTTCCAGCAATACATCAAAATTTCCTGAGTTATGACGACCAGGTGCTAATAGACGAGGATGCTAAACACTTGACGGAGAAAAAGAGAGAGAGTGAAATCAGTGAGACAATTCTACATAACCTTCCTGGGAGAAATGGACATTCCAAAGGTGGCAACAATATAGGCTTGAACTGTACTAAGAGTTGCAAGAGAAAGCGAACAGAGAAAGGCCAAATTAAACTTATACCACGCTCATTGTCCTCAAAGACAACTTCAGAAAGTAGCTTGGCATACAAAAACAATGTTTCCAGAATCAACTATTTTTCATCTCAAGCCAATTTTGAAGGTTCAACCCATCAATCCCATAACATTAATGGTACAGGAAGCCTTTCTCAGTTCAACAGGTGGTCACACTATGTGGACAGGGAACAGACTTTCCAAGAGCAAACTATGTCAACAGACCTGGTTTCACAAATGGCTCGTAGCAACAGCATCCGTAAAAGGCAACGATATTCCAAGATTATGTCTATTCTCCGCAAAGAAAAATGGAAGAAAAAGAAGAGATCAAAGCGACCAACTCGGCTACGTAATTTGGCCTCCCTAACTGCAGTTGCATTGTGCAACCAATTCCAAGTAATTTCTCCCAAAGCAGTTCGAACTAAGATTTTTCACGGAGCTAAAGGTTGCATCAAAACCCTATTGTTAGCTAGCCATGAAAATATCCCAAAGAAGCCAAGGAGCAAAAGAACTCCACGTGTCAACTCAGTGCTACTCAGAAGAAATCGAGGAGTATTACGTGATTACTACTGCCAAATCTTGGGTAAATCAGAAGGTACTTCCTCTTAATATAAACAATTCAAATCTTTGGTGAACAGAGTTATTATTTCATGAATGAAAAAGTAAAGCTTGCAATCTAATGCTATGTCAGGATGAGATCACTGAACTTTTCTTATGCAGGTAAAAGAAATACAATTGAAGTGCATGAGCCAAATGCTCTGGTTCCATTTCACCAACAACGTGCATTGGCTCCACTTCATAAAGTTAACACAATTGTTCCTTACGAGGGACCGATTGATCATACAAAGGAACACAAACCCCGAGCCAAAGTTGACCTTGACCCAGAAACCGAGAGAGTCTGGAAGCTTCTGATGGTAAACGATGGCACTGAAGGTGTTGAAAAAACAAGTGCAGATAGAGAAAGATGGTGGGAGGAAGAAAGGCAGCTTTTCAGGGGAAGGGTAGAATCGTTCATTTCTATCATGCAACTTGTCCAAGGTAACAAAACAAGAGAATGAGTATTTACCATTTTCGTCTTTATTCTTTATGAGATTTGTAATGAAGACCACATTTCTCAATTCATGTTTATCATCCAAGCATGAAGCGTTGACCTAGTGTTTAAACACCACATAATGCACTTTAGTAGTATTAGTTATGTAAACAAACTAAATTTCACAACTCATGTTATCAGCTCCATAGTTACACACGCTAATAAACATCAAACTCATCACATTAATAGAGCAAACAAAACCGAAACTCTTCATATTAGTTATGTAGAGTAAGAAAGTAATGGTCAATTTCGCGAGTTATTATAGCATGTTCGGCAGATATTTATTACTTTTTGGAAGTAGTGTAAATTATAAGGCAAACTCCACAAAATATTGAGCTTTAGCAGCACTTTCGCAACCCTAGATGTTCAATGTTAGGTCATCAGCAGTCCAAGTTGTATTATTTTGAGGAATTTTGAGTTATTTTATGCCAATGTACAAGAATATAGAGTGATGATGAAATACATGACTATGGATAGAACAAAATCATAGAGCTTGATGAAGCAAATAGTTGGGTATGGGATTTTTTTAAAGTAATAATTTTTTTTTAACGTGTAAGTGTATAAGATAATTGTTCAACCAATCATACTCTACGGTTCAGAATGTTGGGCTATTATAGGACACCATACGCATAGGATGACAATAGCAGAAATGCGTTGTTAAGATGGATGTGCGGTAAAACCCGTAAGGATAAAATTAGGTATGAAAGAATTAGGAGATACTTAGTTGCAGTGCCCATAGAGGACAAAATTAGTGAAAGACGTTTAACGTTTAGTCACTCGAAATCGAAAGTCACATGACGGAAGGGTGCTTTGCTCACATGCGGAGGAGACCAAGCACGCAAATTGGAAAAATGTCTAGATTGACAAGTTAGTGGAGGGTGTAGACAGAGGGGACAACCGTTGAAAACTTGGATGAAGGAAGACATCCTTGAGCTTGGATTGGGCGAGGATGTGTGGAAAGACCGCATTGCTTGAAGAACCAAAAATACGTGTAGCCGACCACGAGAGTATCGTGAATGAGCTTTGATGATGATGATGAATGTGTAAGTGTATACTTGATTACGTTAGTTTTTTGTTATCTCGAGTCTTGCCTGATATTATTGACTATCCTTGATTTATAACAAATCGAAAACTTTCCCAGAAATGGGAGTACATTGTTTAGCTCACTGGGGTGTCAGTTTAAGCATATTCATATTCTCCAGCACATGCAAACTTACTTGAAAATTGATGCATTTTGCAGGAGACAGAAGATTCTTGCCTTGGAAAGGATCAGTGGTGGATTCAGTAGTGGGAGTCTTCCTGACTCAAAATGTCACCGACCATTTTTCAAGGTAAACTTTGAGTTCCAAGTTTCTGTGATCTCTATTATTGGAAGTGATAGCAGAAGTCTCTTGTTCTTTTCCTCTCATGTTTCCACATTTTGCAGCTCTGCTTTCATGTCTCTTGCTGCACGGTATCCCCTTCAGTCATCAAGCAACCATAGGGCATGTTATGGAAAGTGGACAAACATGTATTCTGAACCATCAGAGGTGGACAAACTAAACTTGAATGACACCTTAGAATCAAATGGAAAGGTATATATTGAATCGACTTATGGCCAAGGTCCTGTCACATTTGGTGAAGCTAAACACATGGAAGAAAGGGGAGAGGATAACATCAATGAATTAATTCAAAGCATGATGGGAATACAAAAAGCCAGCAGTGTAAAGGCAGATATACTCTCTTCTAATTCACCAGATTCTGTTCGAAAGTCTGTTGTAAGAATAGGATCATCTATGGCTACCAATATGGAAGCTCAAAATTGTCCATTTCGCCAAAATACTGACTTCATTGATGGTTCATCTTCTTTTATGGAGCTTCTAAGCATGTCACCTGCTGCTGTGGCACAGGATTATTATAACTATGACAGTGAGAGATTGTCATTGGCTTTTGATGCTAAGAGTATGTATACCCAGTTAAAAGGATCTCAATTCAACATTGGAAGTTCTTATATGGGTGGAATAAACGGCCTAGGTGAAACATTTGAGTCCATTTCCCCAACCAACATTCATCTCCCTTTTGCACAAGTAAGAGATGATCCCTATATATCACTAATTGAGGACCCAGCGGATCCATTGATCAGCTCAATCCATGAAGGTAAATTTGAGAACCATCAAAATTTTTGTAATGATCTTCACATGGAGAGGAGTTTGAACTTCATACCTGAAGACACTCCAGTTGCAAAAACTTGTAATCACGTTGAAGCACTTCCTGAGACAAGATATAGTGGAATGATTGGAAACCAGTCAAATGTGCTAAGATTTTCCAATGTAGGAATTGGGGAAAGCGTGTTCGCTGTTAGCAATGAGCGCACAGACAATAAGTCTTTTGAGTCAAATTTGAATGACAAAGTTCATCTTGATGATAAGGTATCTGATATCGTAAATGATGGTAGCTCCAAAGCAAATAGAAAAGCTGGAAAGGAGGAAAAGGCAACTTTCGACTGGGATAGCTTAAGAAAAGAGGTGCACCTTAAGGGTATTCAAAGAGATAGAACCAGCAGAACATGTGACTCGGTGGACTGGGAAGCTGTGAGATGTGCAGATGTCAATGAGATTGCCCGTACCATAAAAGAAAGAGGGATGAATAACATGCTTGCTGAGAGAATAAAGGTATGCATATTGAACCATTTTCAGTAACCTGAAATTTTGGGAGAGGTGCTTTCTTGTTCATTCCCCCAAATTCAACACTCATCTCATAAATTATTTTCCTGAGCAACTGCATCTTCATATTTTGCAGGATTTCCTCAACCGAATTGTTAGAGAGCATGAAAGCATTGATCTCGAATGGTTAAGGGATGTACCTCCAGACAAAGCAAAGTAAGTTAAATATCTATGTTACCTCCGTGCCTCAGACAGATGCTGCAATTTTACTTCACCAATGAAAATGGACAGAATCAGGAAAAAATGCAATATCATATCCTCCTACTTCCCAACTGTTGTAGGGAGTTCCTTTTAAGCGTATGGGGATTGGGACTGAAAAGTGTGGAGTGCGTGCGGCTTTTGGCACTTCATCATCATGCATTTCCAGTAAGGCTGATGAATCACTTAGTGAAGTTTATGAGAGCATAGAATAATTAAAAGTCATCTTACACACTTTCTTTGTTAAATCTTTTGTCAGGTTGACACTAATGTTGCTCGAATAGCTGTGAGACTGGGATGGGTCCCACTCCAACCTTTGCCTGAAGACCTTCAGATCCATCTTCTAGAGCTGTAAGTGCAAAATGTCAAAAGAATCATCCATACCAAACCTTTCTTTCACGATACAGCTAATATTGTGTACTTTGTGTATAGGTACCCAATGCTAGAATCTGTTCAGAAATATCTTTGGCCTCGTCTTTGCAAACTTGACCAACAAACTTTGTAACTTCATACTTTCCTTCACTTTTTTTTTTCTTTTTTCTTTTTTTTTTTGTATTATCAGAAAAGAAAGAACTAAATACTGTCTCCATAAGTCAATTGATGCTAATCATTGAACCACAGGTATGCTCTGCACTACCAGATGATTACATTCGGAAAGGTATGTAATGTATTCACTAAAACTTATGGGGTGGTTTGGTGTGATCTTGTGTTTACTAGAAATAGTTCTTTTTTCTCTGTGCAGGTATTTTGTACAAAGAAACAGCCCAACTGCAATGCATGTCCACTGAGAGCAGAATGCAGACATTTTGCAAGTGCGTTTGCAAGGTAGTTTCTAACCCGAGGTATAAAATGAATTTCTTTTTACAAGTTTTTGAACGTCAAAGTTTGTGATTGTGTTAACTTGCGTATATCTAATGAGAATTCTCATGTCCAAATTGGTACACCATGTGTACAGTTTTAGATCAAGTTGAAGTTGATAATCAACTATTCGTACCATGTTAGTCCTAGATCAAATTAATATTCAGTTGGAAATCGGCTGTTTCACACAGTCGTTCAATCACATTATCCAAGCTATTGCGTTTTTCCTGATAAAGTGCAATCCAGTATAAATTGATTTAAGCAAACAAAGTTTACTAACACACTTCTACCTGAAATCAATAAGCAGATTCTGCAATACATATAGACGCACTTTCACATTCTACAGATTGGGAAGACATGATTATGTATTCTCTAAGAAACATCACATTCGTCCTTATACAAGTGTAAATTTACATTTTAATAAAACAAATTACTCATGGGCCAATGTTGGATGCAGTGCAAAGCTTACCCTTCCCGCGCCAGAGGAGAAAAGTGTAGTTCCTTCAACTGTATCTACTTCAGCTGACAGTAACCCAGCTATGCATACCATTCCTATTCCATTACCTTTACCGGAGGCAAACCTGTTATCTAGAAATCACATGCTGTGGCCTGTAATTGAGGAACCAACATCGCCGGAACCCCATTGCCCAGAGATGTTAATGCCCGATATAGAAGATGCTTTCATTGAAGATCCAGATGAAATTCCCACAATCAAACTCAACATGGAGGAGTTTTCGTTAAACTTGCAGAATTTTGTGCAAAAGAACAACATGGGACTCCAAGGGGATGATTTGTCAAAGGCTTTAGTCTCATTGACTCCAGCAGCAGCTTCTATTCCTTTGCCCAAGCTAAAGACAGTGACCCGGCTTCGAACTGAGCACCAAGTGTAAGTACTTTGACCTGGGTTATCTAAAGTTTACAAGGGGCCTTAAAATTTTGCATATTCACAATTCAAAAACACCCAAAAAAATTAAATAGACAAGTTAAGAATAATAGCAGGACATAAATGGAGGTCATCCTAGACATACAATATTGATGTGGAACATATCACATTCGTGCACCTACATGTCCAAGACACTTCCAACAATTTTATTTTTTTGATACTTATTATTTCCTATTATTATATTATTTAAGGATGTTGGTAGTTATTTTCTTTAATGGTTAGATTATAAATAAGGCCTATGGCCATGTAATTTCTCAGCTGGTGTTTGTGTTTTCTTTTAACGGTTGGATTCATTAGAAAACTCTTCATGAATCTTGCTAATGATATTTTTAATTACTTTAGCAGATTATATGCAGCACATTACTTTTGAAATAGAATATAATTTCAACATTGATTTAAACTAATTGGTTCGACTTTGAAATCATTTTCCAATTGATACTCTCAATAGCCAATCCCGTATCTCTAATTCAGATTTGGAAATCAATCACTACAAAGATAATTGATCAACGCCATCCATGACTTTATTGTTTGGTCGCACTGAACTGCACGTGCAACCTTCAATTCTCTATCGATGTAACTATGTGGTCAACATTTAGTTGCTTAGAAATGAATATCCTGCTTAGAGGAAAAAATTCTCTGAAGAAACTGTGCAATCTATATTCTATATTCTATATCTATATTACATAACAGGATGGTGTTTGGGGTTGGAGATAAAAGACGGCTGAGATTTATCTAAATATAAGAATCTAACGGATCACATAGAACTTAAAGCATTAAGAGTGCATAGGTTCGATTCCCATACCACATTTTGATATTTATTTATCTTGATATTTAAAATAGACTAAACTCTATCTTGATATTTAAAATACCCTAGTTCAATAAAATACACAAATATTGTATTTGAGAAAATGTAGCAAAGGATTACATCCCGGACAAGCCATACTAACTTTTTCCTGACTGCAGCTACTTACTTCCAGATGATCACCCACTTTTGAAAGAGGTAGTTGTTTCTCTCAACTTTTTTGCATTGGAAAATTTTCTTTTCTTTTTTTGTTTTTTATTTTTTTTATTTTTTATCTTAAATTTGCCTAGTCTCCTAATCTATGTTTTGTCTTACAGCTACAGTTGGAGACGAGAGAATCTGATGATCCATGCAACTATCTTCTAGCCATGTGGACACCAGGTGAGCACATTGTATCGAAGATTGACATTGTGATACTCTGCACAAATGTGACAACGACTTGTCATTTCTAGAAATAAATATCCATGTTTGTACGTTGCGGACATTGTGACATGGGCAAACAATTGGAGTCCAATGGACAACCCATGCTTGAACCATCAATATGTAGTTACCCTGTAGCTGCATACCAATTTGAATTGATTGCAACTCACAATTCCTTCAAATCAGATGACTGATGTTTACTTAAAACTTAAAAGATAAAGCATGATCATGACAGCTTACAACATGGAGTCCAAAAAAAACGGATTTGTTTCGTACACTGGCTTGGACTTTGTAGGATAAACACAGCTTGATTTTCAAAACTGAATATCTGCTTAAGTAAATTACTAATTAAATACGAAGTTCCCTATCCCATAGATGAACTGCTATATTTCTGCAGGCTTTACTAACATTTATGGTAAAATGTTCGGTATCAGGTGAAATTGCAGAGTCCATGCAACCACCAGATGGTGGTTCGGTTAAAGCAGATGATCTATGCAACAAGAACGTCATCCAAGAAGAAAATGAGCAAACCGTTAGAGGAACCATTTTGGTTAGTATCTAGCAGAGCCTAGCAGCTTTCTAATGTGACATCTACTTCAATTAGCCCTGTTACTTCTCATATTGATGGCATCCTATCTCCCTTGACCAGATACCAAGTAAATCAGCAATGAGAGGGAGCTTTCCGCTGAATGGCACATACTTTCAAGTTAATGAGGTAAAACTATTGTTCTCTTTTAAGACTCTTATATAGTTATACCTCTTTGTTTTGTTTTGCTTGAAAAGAGTTATCATACTTTCAGTCAGGTTTTGCCAATCAGGAGTTCATTAATCAGACATTTATCCCGTGTAGGTGTTTGCTGACCATCAGTCCAGTCTAAACCCCATTAGTGTTCCTAGGGAATGGATATGGAATTTAGAGAGACGGACAGTTTTCTTTGGTACCTCTGTAACAGCGATATTTCGAGGTAAATGTATTTCATGGCTGACTAATTCATATATGAAGAGTATTCATAAAATTGACTGCAAAAATGCCATTTGTCTGCCAGGTTTATCAATGGATGTTATTCAAAGCTGCTTCTGGAGAGGTACGATATGGAAACTTTGCTAGAACTATGTTACTGCTTTTAAATAACCACGACTGTGCACAGGGATATAGAAAGATGAATAATTCCCAGGAACTCGATTGTTTCATAACAATTAAAGTGGTTCCAGAAGATTCACCATCACACATGTTTTCATTTCGATATAAAATTCATGGTTCTGAGTTGGTGGATGAAGGTGGGGATTGTTTCATACCTGATTAGTGGGTTAACAATATATAAAATCCTGATCGTGCTCATCTACCAACCTTGAAACTATACTATCAACATAACAACCATCAAACAATTGATAACGACCATCAGACTATGCATATTCAATTAACACATAGGAACCAAGGATCCATGGACACGAGCACGACACGGTGACTTGACAATTTTCCAAAAATTAGGACTCAGGGACACGTTGACATGTCATACTATTTTTTAATGTCATATAAACATAATAATAATGGGAAAATAACTTATAAGGCCTAATATTTATAATTGTAGATCACATAAGATCCTAACAATTGAAAATGCCTCAAAAGACATACTTTTTGTAATTCAAGACTATTAAAGGCCACAAACCTAAATCATGGCTAAAAGTTATGTAAAAAGACAAATATACCCATATTTTTAATTTTTTAGACATATTGACGTGGTGTTGTTATTTATGTATTTAAATTTCAGTTACATTGAAACAAACGAAATATGCAAATATTTTTTCAAAGTTGTTTCATGTCCCTAAAACACAATTGATCGATTCTTGTTGGATAATCTGGAAGTAAAGATAAAAAATCTAAAAGGAAACTTATGATTGGTTTTAAGAAGGTGAATAAATTTTGAAAATTGATCACTTAAGGGTAAGAATGTCTTTCTAATTATTTTTAAACCATGGGTTGGGTTTATGACTTTTAATAGTCTTTAATTATATAAAATAAGTCTTTTGAGGCATTTTCAATTGTTAGAGTATGATGTGGTCAATAATTATAAAAAGTAGGCCTCATAAGTCATTTTTTCAATATTAATCTAATAAAGTGCTTTTCCAGAATTTTTGAAAAAGATGACACTCGATTGCAAGAAAAAAAAATAAAGTAGAGAAAAAGTATAATAGAGAAGAAGCAAATGAGAGAAGAATAATAAACATAAATTACTCTATGCTTTAGTGTCTTTGCCCTATTTGTCTTAAATCGCATTCACTTCAGATGGATCAACAACCACTAATTAGGTGGTTATTTGCAAACATCTAAGAGTAAAAAATAAAAGAAAGTTGGTTTTCGAATCTTGACTGTGTCCTGGCCAAGTTTCGGGTCGGAGCCGTGTCCGACACATTGACTACATTGACCATGTGTCTGACACCTACCAACACGTTGACTAAGTGTTCGACGCGTGTCGGAGGCGTGTCGAGCGAGTGTCAGTGTCGGATACATGTCGGACACGGATACAACAAGTTTTCCGAAGAGTCTATGCTTCCTTGATAGGAACACATTCCATAATTGCGCCATTTTTTCATGCCCTAGTTTTCGAAAAATTGTGCATTTTGACATCTGTTAACCATTCCTGATTAGGCTTATTATGTCTGAATTTGCTAATTCTTTTCAACAATATGTTTTTGCAGGATTTGTTTGTGTCAGAGGATTTGAGCAAAAAACGCGGGCACCTCGTCCTCTTGCTAAAAGATTTCACATTTCAGCAAGCAGGTTGGGCAAGACTGCAAACAAAAGAAATGAAACATAAGTCATGAAAGCAAAAGAAACGCAGCAAGGATTCTTCTGCTCGAAGAACATTCTGCTGAAAAGAAGTCCTACGTTTTATCTGAAAGAATCATGAACAATGAGCAACATCTTGATTATCAATACATTTCAGAACTTGAATGGATCATTTGATTCATTGACAATTTTTTAGTGCTTTATGAGAGTTTTTGTGTATTTGCAAACATAGTATATATATATATATATATATATTTTTTTTTATATGAGAATTTATTTAGAAAAACTTGGAATGTTGACCAGTTACACCTACAAGGGGAGAAAATTTTTGCTACTAAATTATACTGAGGCTTTTATATTGTGTTCCCTTTATGGTTTATTGACTTATATTCTACTTATGTAGAGAGTCTAAGGTTGTGTTTTTTTGTTTTTTTTAAATTTTTTTTAAAGGTGGTTAAAAGCTAACTTCTTACTGAAGTTGAAAGTTTTGAATAAGCTTTTGAATGAAATGTTTGTTTTGCTTTCGAATGAGTTGTTGATTAGAAGTTGTACAATAAAATGGTGTTTGTTTTTAGGTGCTGAAGATTTTTTTTTCCACTACCACAACTTTCACACTCATCACAAATCACCAATATTAACCACCTCCACTTATTTTCTCTCCTTCTAATACCATTGAGATCACCTTCCACCATTACCAGAAACCACTATATATATCCCTTTCTATTCCTCATACAATCTTCAATAGAGAGGAAGGGGAAGAAATGAGGCTAGGGAGGGTGGTGGCGACGGTAGCGGCATTACTCGCATGATAAAGAGGAGGTGGAGAAAATAGGGATAGTTGGTAGAGAAAATGGGTAATAGCAATCATTACAAATTTATTGTAAGGTTATTATTAGAATAAATTTTCATTAAGCACTCACTACTAAGTGATTAGCACCCATGATGCTTACTCCAATAAGAACTTCAACTTCTGATCAAAAGTAAAAACAATAACTCTTTTTAGAGTGTCTCACTTCTAAGTCTATTCAAAACAAAAAAATAAACACCCTCTAAATACTTGGGCATTAGAGATGTTAGAATTTTGGATTTTATCTAATGTGGGGTGTCTCCCGCTGATTGTCAATGTGTTTCGACAACTCATTAATTACAACTTGCTCGTATCATATATTTTATTCAAAAGAACCGATTTTCCACCTAGATTGAGCCCCATACATATTAAGACTTGCATCAAAATTTCTTGCTCTATTATCTCAGTACAAACATGGTCGATATCTTTAGATTGGGAATTTCCAATACAATTTGTGACACATAATTTGAACAAGCACCTTAGGATACAAGTCGGGTTTGCAAAATGTACATGGGTTCAAACTTGGGTTAGATGTTTCATGCCCACTTGGCTTGGTAAGGTTCCGGTTCGATACGGAGCCTCCGCAACCCGCCCCAGTTGCAAGGCCAAAGGTCCATATAAGTTATGGGTCACACATTTCAGCTACTTTCACCCATAAAGTCCATAATATACAAGTGATATTTATGAGTGTTTGAGCCACAAAGCAAGCCAGAGAGTATAAATGTTGCAACACTCAACTCCAACATCATCACCTGCTTCTTCATGGAAGAGTGAGCTCTTGTCTTCTCTTCTCTTCTCTCCTCTCCTCTCTTGGGGTTTGTTTGCTTTACACACTAAATACACAGATTGAATTTTGTCTCTGTTTGTTTACAGGTATTTGCTTTGGTTTTGTGGACTTCAATCGACCCCAACTTTCTTCTTTGAGGTTCAACCCTCTGAGGTCCAAGGTTTGATTTCTTACCCATTTTAGTTAGTTATCAAATACCCATATCTTACTTTCATGAATTTATGCCTGTGCTGCGGGTAATCATTTGCGGTATAGGTGTATTTTGATTGTTAGCATAATCTGTTTGATGAATTTCCTGAGAGAGAAATCTTCATAAGTGAATTTTCTGTTCGTGCCGCAAATGTGTTTGTTTGATGTTGGCATAACTTCTGTTACAATTTGAGAGATGCCTACATTCCTAAAAGGGTGCCCCACATAGATTACTTGCTACGGACTACTACGATCTCTTTTGAACTAGTTGTTTCAAGGAAAGTACTAAGTGACCTTTGTTTAGGAATTAGGACTTCGGAGGGAGGAATGTTCACTACAGATTCTTTAGTCTGTTACTCTGTTTTTTATGCTAAGTTTAGTTGTTAAGAATCGATACGATCTTTGGAATTTGTTTGTTGTTTGGTTAGCCACTGATATTTAGTCTGCTTTTTTTTTTGTATGTTGAATGTTATCTCTTGAAACTTTGGGGAATACCCGTATGGCTACATTTATGTTAATTGTTTGATCCAATAGCCACGGAGCTGAAGATGTAATTCTTCTTCAACGCCATTTACAGAAACTTTTAAGTATTTTGAAAGCCTTTGTGTTAAAAGAGAGTTTGAGACAATAATTTGTTTTGAAAAATCAGTAGAGGCTCAGTCCAAATCAGTGATTGACCAATAAGTGAATTTTATGTGAAAGCTAGTGCACCATAAAGTATATTTAGCTAGATATGTCATGAAATTTCAATTACTCTTTCCACGATAAATTTATAACATCATGCCATACTTTTTATTTTTTAGTTTTTATACCAATTATACCTTAAAATTTTGTGCTTTAACCATGTGTAGAGTTGATTGTGTGACATTTTCTACAAGCCTAAATTCAATTGGTAGCTCTATATGATGACATGCTTAAATCTTTTGACAAATGAAAAGAACATACTCTGTAATTTTGTTTTCTTACTACATTTTGTATGCAATTTCAGTATCTGTCAAGTGAATCCTTGTATAGGATGCTATTATGTATTATGGGTTCCATGTTTTAAGCTAAAGTGATAGAACTCAATTTATGTGTGCTTTCTCGATAGCTGAAGTTTTGTTGTCAATAGCAGATAGAACATCATGGTTTTCAACTCAATGGACTCAGAACAGGAGCTCTGCATTGCGTTTGTAGTAGTGGCTCTGGGAAAGAGCCTAGGTTTAGTAGAAAGTCTGTGTATCCACAAAATGTGGATTTTCCACCAATACTGCCAAAGAAAAAAAAGAAGCCATACCCTATTCCCTTCAAAGAGATCCAAAAGGCTAGCAGGGCTGACAAAAAACTAGCTGAACAGGGAATAGAAAAGAAGCTTGAGCCTCCAAAGAATGGGTTACTGGTCCCTCATCTGGTTCCTGTTGCTTATGAAGTACTAGAAGCCTGGAAAGTGCTGATTAAAGGTCTTGCACAGCTCTTACACGTAGTCCCCGTCCATGGTTGCAGGTGACTAGTATTTCAATTGTAACTCTTACATGTTCTTGTCTACTTTAGTATTATTAATTAATGAAGTCAATATCTTGCAGTGAATGCCCAGAGGTCCACATAGGTCTTATAGGTCATCAGATCAAAGAATGTCGTGGCCGAAATAACGTGGAGCGCAGAAGCTCTCATTCCTGGGTTAAGGGATCCGTTGGTGATGTTCTTGTCCCTATCGAATCTTACCACCTGTATGACCCTTTTGGGCATCGCATTAGACATGAGACTCGATTCAATTATGATAGAATACCAGCTGTTGTTGAGTTATGCATCCAAGCAGGTGTGGACTTACCAGGATACCCTTCGCGAAGAAGGACCCAACCCATCAGAATGCTTGGGAAGAAGGTGATTGAACGAGGTGGATTCGTCAAGGAGCCTCCTAAACCTTGTCTTTCTGAGGACCCAATTGCAGAGCTTGATACTTGCAGCACCTACACTGGGCAGTTTCCACCTCCTGCAGCATCTGATGTACCGCATATTGCACAGGAAACCATAAAAGCCTACGAGACTGTTAGAACTGGGGTGGAGCGGTTGATGGATAAGTATACTGTCAAGGCATGTGGTTACTGCTCCGAGGTTCACGTTGGGCCTTGGGGACACAATGCAAAGCTTTGTGGTGAATTCAAACACCAGTGGAGAGATGGAAAGCATGGGTGGCAAAATGCAACGGTTGATGAGGTGTTCCCACCAAACTATGTGTGGCATGCCCGGGACCCAGGAGGCCCACCTTTGATAGGTGCACTAAAGAGGTTTTACGGCAAGGCACCTGCTGTGGTTGAGGTGTGCATGCAGGCAGGTGCAGCAGTCCCAGAAAAGTACAAGCCAATGATGCGCCTCGACATTGTGATTCCTGATACTGAAGAAACTTACTTAATTGCGTAGGATTAAATTCAATGGGTTTACTTAAATCTCCGTACACAGAATAGCATGTAATCTATGAAGCATGTGAAGGAATTAAATATGTGAACAATCCATAAATGTATGTATGGATTCATTGTAAAATAGTGAATCAAATGTCAGATTAAGCGGGAAAAGCCCTACAGAATACATTTTGAAATGTGGAAAGCAATCACTTTCTTTGTCCTGGTTCGAGAATTCAGTTAAGGTGTATCATTCACTGGAGTTTTTGTTTGATTTGATCTTTGTTCATGCAAGTTTCAACAAGTACAAATTACTGAAGTAGTGAAGAATAATACTAAACGCCAGTTTCAGATCAATGCTAATTATTCAGCACTGGTCTACACTGCCTATCCGTCCTGTTCCAGTATTCCAGTAAGTTTTTCTTCTGCTGCTCCCTATTTTTTTTTTTTTAACTATAAGCACAAGTAGGGTCCAACACAGTTCAGTCGACCTAACTTCAGATATATGTCAATAGTTTCTGAGCGCTCAATTTGTTATCTGCTCGTCGAAGTAGAAGGTTATGAATTTCAAACCCAATGAAGGGTTGGGATCGAGCTTGGATGAGTGTTTTAAGTTTCATGCATGCTGCTACCAGTGTGCCATCATGGGTGTCATAGCCAACTCTGGGATGTTAACAACACAAAGGAAATAGGAGTTTGTTTGTTCTCTATATACTATATATATATATATATATATAACCACTAGACCATAACACCATTCACCATTGGCTGTTCTCTAGATATTATGAAACTGTTTCATCAGTTGGGGCTGCCAAGACAGGAGGAACAGCAGAAAAGAGGAAGAAATCAAGGAGAGGCCGATAAAATCACTGTAAATTTTTGTTAATGACATGGATAATGATGAACTAGTAACTTTAAAATTTTGTGTGTCGTTGATCCAAACAAGAAGAAAAAGAAAGCAGCCATTGGTCATCTTCTGCATAGAGTAATGAAGTAACTCGATCTCATGAAACAAGCGACCTATTATCTTTCGAAACTACACTTTACTTGTAATTGTCATGAAGCTTTGGATAAAGTTTGTATTCTTGATACCATTGAATGAAGAGAAGGCATTCCCATGAATGCACCGAGGCTGTGTCCTCAAGCCATACTAGTTTTAACTGATACAATCAGGAGTAATGAAGAAGATGGCGAGGAGTATACAGTAGGAGGAACGAAGTTGGATAGAACTGATGAGGAGGATGATTCAGGGGGGATTATGGAGTTGAGAGAAGCTCTTGAATACCTAGCAGAATACTGCGACAATGACAAACAGAATTGGGTAAGATTTAGTCCTTTATTAATCATCGTAGTTGTTCTGTTGTGGTGTATACTGTAGAGTATGTCAGAGTTAATGAGACTAAGAAACCTATTTATATTTGGTCGTCGAAGGATTTCCTCTGTACTTACTGCTATGAAGATGGATGTTAATAATCCTACAAGACCAAAATGGGAGATGCTCCCTACCCAAATCCATAATGAACCCGCAACGACCTGCTACAAGTTCCATTATGCTTGGCACAGCCCAGGCTGTATTTTCGTGGACAATTTCTATTTTGGTACTATCTCGGTGACATCTGTGTATCAAGATTACGTCTTCATAATTTTTCGCGAACATTTTGGAAGTCTGATGATGTGGAAACCCATTAGCTTTGTTTAAAGCAAAATAATTACTACACTGTAGATTGATGATTCATCCACTAAATGCAGTCACTAGATACTTCGTGGGGTCTCTTTGTATTTCATGAATGTTCATTTTGATTTTTTGTACATATTGACCATGTGTTTTCTGTTGTGTTGAATTGTCTAAGTTGCAGCCCTTGATGAAAATCTCAAAATTAGGTGTCAGACATGTGAAGGTGATGCACTCACTAATCCACCAATGGGGTTGCTAGAACCTCAGAATTACTCTCTAATAAGAAACTGAAACGTGGAGACTTAGTTGATACACCACCTCAGGTCGGTACCAATTAAACTGTCATAGTTGTTTAATACATATATAAAGGGACCTTGGTTATCAGCCAAAAGACTGAATAACATCACCATTTTCTTTTTTGTTTCAGTGAAGAGCTGCCATGGGTAAAGAACATGAACACACACCATTACTCACAGACGAGACCTTGAAGAGGACAGGTGAGTTCAAATTCTTCTGTGCTGACATTCATGTTTAGCTATGTCTTTCTTCAATCTTTCTTATTCTTTACTAATTATATGAAATCAGTTTTTCTGCAAAAAAATTTATCATTTTGGTATTAGTTCAGTAGAGTAGGGGTTTGGATGAATTTTGATTCATCTGTTTGTTCTTGTGTGTGAAGGGTCTCTTTGGACTGCTGTTGCACACATTATTACAGCTGTTATAGGGTCTGGGGTTCTATCTCTTGCATGGTCTATGGCTCAGTTGGGTTGGATTGCCGGACCCTTGTCAATGATAATCTTTGCAGCAGTCACAGCTGTGTCTACCTATCTGCTCTGTGACTGCTACCGATCTCCTGATCCTGAACATGGACTCACCAGAAACATTTCCTACATGAGTGCTGTGAGCACAAGTTTAGGTAAGCATATTTTCTCTTAACAGTTATGAATAATTTGCCATAATTGCACTTGAATTTGTAATTTAGATTTCCGTAACTACACATTGTGTCTGGTTGCTAAATTCATCCAAAAGGGTATAAGGAGAATTTTAGGAGGGTTGTTAACTTTCAATTGATAGGATGGTACATCGTTGTAAATTCTAGTTATGTGCATGTGCCTGACTCACTTTTTAACTAAGATGAGTTTTACTAAACCCATTTATAGCACCCATTTGGAGCCTTGGGGTTCCTCCTGGTACTCATCCTCAGCTAGAAACCAGAGGGGTCATGAGGACCCTTGTTGTCTTGCCAAGGTTTCAATGGAACACATAGTTCTAATAGGGAAATCGTGATTGGAATGCTCTTGTGTTGGAACCTTAATCCTTTTAAGGTCATCTTGATGTAAATAACACGCTTTTACATCAATAAATATTTTACCTTTAAAAAAAAAAAAACAGGATGCTATATCTCAATAGAGGATAATACCACAGATCAATCGTTATTTATAAACTCATCTGACGGATGGGTAATACCCGGAATAGACCTTTATGATATGATGCAGCTTGTGATACCAGATGGAAATCGCGATTGAGATGCTACTGTCTTATAGTGGCACCACCAAAAAAAAAAAGCTCCTGGGTCCGCAAGGTAAATTATGCTTGCCACCAAGAGTGTTTTGAGGTACTTTAGAAATTGTTGGATTCAAATAGAATCCTCTGTATTATAATACCCTACTTCAGAAATTGTTGGATTCAAATAGAATATCTGTATTATAATACCCTGAGAAAGACGCTCTTTGGATGAAGCATTGTTATTTAGTTTCAAACAAAATGTTGTTCATGTTCATGATGGTATGATGACTGATGCTATAAATCATGGCATCGAGTGTCTATTCTTTTAATCATCAGTTTAAAACTGCTATAGCCTATATCGGACCTCTTGTTATTCACTTAATGTACAGGTCATTGATGTTCATTCAAATGTGGTTTGTTTAGTATCCTTATTCATGTGGTTTTCGTGTTTGAACATCCCTATTCAGCCTTCGATGCACTCTCCATTTCAACTATCACCTCTTTGGCCTTGATTGTAGAAAATGAAGTTGACTTGTTGGTAAGGGAAAAAAAAAAGATTGCGATATAAGTTTTTGGTGAAATAAATTGGGGTTCCAGGGAGGAAGAGTATATGGATGAGTGCATTGTTTCAACAAGTAAGCTTGTATTTTTTTCTTGATGTTTGATGGATCCTCCCTACCTAAATCATCCACCTATCAACCCCATCCCTTTCAAAAAAGATAACTCGTGTGCTTACGTAGTCTGCATTATTGGTAATTAACATGATTGATTTTCCCTATTTATTATTGATTTTTTTTTCATATATTTAGCTTTATGCTTGATATCATCTCTAGCTTTATGCTTGATATCATCTCCAATTCTTCAATGCTGTCTCTTTCGATGAAAAATAAACCGCTCATAAAAAAGCGATACAAATGGGTTGTTATCAATCACAATATATAAATAATGAAATAAAGAAAGGAAAAATAAACAAATTCTATAATTGTCTTATCTCATTTGTTTATTTCAAATTATCCTGAGTCGATATGCATCATCAAGATTCATTCATTCAAAGTTAAAAATTTAGTGGTTTTTGAATTATATCCTTTCATCATGTAGCTTTCATGTTTCAACGAATCAATTTCTTGATATTGCGTAAGGAACATGATTGGATGGGGAAATAATGGAGAAAATTGTAGTGTTTGACGAAATAAGATGGGTTTATTCAGGGAGGAATAGCGTATTTGTGTGTGGATTATTTCAACAAGTAAGCTTATATGGGTGCGGGATTGCGTATGTCATAACAGCTTCAGGAAGCATGAGGTATGTTCATTGATGTTAAACCCTAAACCACAACTAAACATTTCTTGCAATTCTTCTCCATTGAGAAATGTGTTTTTTTTTTTTAAACTTATTTTTATTTATTTTATAATACTGAAAAAGATATCTTAATATATAAGTAAATACATACTGATGGCTTGGGGATATTCAATATATATTTTTATTAAATTTTGTGTAGCTTGTGACAAGCACAACCCAACTATTTTTCAGGTATACAAATAGGGCCTAAGCCCAACCCACCCATTAGGCCGATTTTATCTCAGGCCAAGCCCAGCTAAAGTTTGAAATGAGTTGAGCTTAAAGTACTACCTTAAATTGGGTTGGGCTCTCGGGCTCAGGTTTGGTCCACCTATGTAAGCGCAAGGATAGTGTATCCAAGTAGAAACTAAATGGGCCAATGATTCTGGCCCAACAAGCCCATGCTTTTGGCATGATCGCCCATTTTTTTTTTCTTCCCAACCTGCATAAAACACAAACTTATTTTTCAATTCACATATAGCTTTTTCCAATTGTACACCTCAGTTATCTCGATAAAATCTTCAAAGATAGTAGCGAATTTTAGGAGAAATTAATCTAAAAAAACATAGAAAACATCATTAACGCGTAAAGGGAGTTGATTTAGAGGAGAAGAATCAAGGGGAGCTCATTTAGAGGGAAAAAAAAACAACAAATTGCACTTGACAACCATGCCTTAAAACAGACGAAAAAAGTAGGTTTTGAATGTTTGATAACTTGTACATTGTGGGGAATCGAAGTGTTTGAAACTTGAAAGCAATATCTACTTGCCCACTGCTGACCTACTTGGTATCCTGCTCTTTCTTTGTCACTTTCTCCATTTCCTGTCAAAACTAAGTAATTATATACAAAAAAAGAAAAAGAAAAACAAGCAACCAAGGTTTTTTTTTTTTTTTTTTTTTTTCGGAAGGCAAGCAGGGTTTTTAAGGATCCCAGAACCTATCAACCATGCTAGCATGTTATCAGTTATGATAACATTGTTAGCATGTTATTACGCGAAATTATCATAGGAAAGCTATTTGTGACAATGTTGTTGTTGGTGAGATTGTTAATAATTGCTGGTGTTTATGTAATCTCTCATTTCTAATAGTCAAAAAGGGAAACTCGCTTTCGTAGAAAATACTTTAAGGGGGTCACTCATGTCATGTTAGCCTTCATTTCCCTTTCACCCTTTGCCTTTTCTTTGATCACAGATAGGCGAGAAGACTAGAACCACTCTTGTAGAAGAAAAAGAAAAAAATAGTAACTATACAATCTAGTTCCTTCTTAGCCATAAACCTTTCTTTTTTGAGTATATATAATAAAAATAAAAGAAGGTGAAAGAGAAAATAAATCCCAATATGTTCTCCAGAATATGAGATGTGATATAAGCTTTTTGTATACAATCAAACAGATCCTTACTCCTTAGTTAGAGAAGAGAGAAGGAGAGACTGGAATCACTAACCTACATGTAATAGGACAGAAAAGTCAATTAATGAAATCTAACTTTTTTGTGAAGACTTTTAGTTGGACCATAAGGATCAACCTTCAAACATTGAGACAAAAAAAACTTTCTTCAATCTTATCAATTAGTAGAGTACTACCCACCTCTTAGATTTAGATTCAAAGGGCACCCACCAACCCTCCTTAATCAACTCTGATGTCACCAACTGAAAGGGTGAAGATTGTCAAAGACTTGTGAAGCTGATAAACTGGAAACTTTGTTCTTACGACACAAACAAACACTCACGATAAGATAGTATTTATTCGAGTAATGCTATGCGGTTCCCCAGAAAAGCCTGCCTTCGATACAGCCATTGATGGTGTATTGATCCATACTATATTTTACAATAAAATGACTTATACAGGGACTTGTGGTGCTACATATCTTTTTTTTTTTTTTTTTTTGGAAAGTATGCTGAGGTTTTTAGGATCCCCGAACCTTATATTAATAAAAGGTGCTACATATCTTGATGCGGCATTGACGATTACTAAGATATAGGCGCTCCTCTAGCTAGAGTATGGTGGTGGCCTCGTTAGCAAAATGACTGGTTTGACCCACATGACAATATTTCCCCCATTATTTCACCATTAAATTTAAACTAAGCATGTGGAAGGGTCACATGACAATTGCCTCCATATCCTTCATAGCCTACATATCTCCTAAATGAAAGGCAAAAGGTACCTCTAGTCATTTCATTATGAAGGTTGACGAACCAAAAAGGACATACATTTTAGTATTGGATGGGCTTCCAAATAATTGTGTTTTAGACTTACAATATATAGTGGAGACAAGGAAACACAACCACACTGAGAAAACATGGCAGTCCAACACTCTCTTGAACTTGAACCAACCAATGAAGATGACGAGCACATTAGAACTGATAAGCCACCCAAACACTAGTTGATATCAGTTTGTTGGTTGGTTTAAATACTTCGTGACAATGTCCTAATTTGAGTGCCTTATGGCAAGAAATTTTTTAACCAGGAACCTTTTGGACATGTATCGCGCATATTTTACTGCTGTAATTGGATCTGTGGTGCTTTCTCTAGCATCGAGCACAGCTCAGTTAGGATGGATTGCTGGACCAGTTTCCATGCTTTCTTTTGCTATTGTCACTTTAGTTTCGTCATCCCTCTTATCGGATTGTTTCCAAGATTCTGTAACAGGGAAATAAAACTGCACATATAGAAGCTGTTGATGTTAACTTAGGTATTATAGAAACAAATGAATTCTATGTAGCTTTGTTGAGTGGTTTGTTGTGTTACCTTTTGAATTGATTCGATGGTAGTTCAGGTAGTAAGCAGTCATTGGTGAGTGGGTTGCTTCAATATCTGAGCATGTATGGAACTGGTATTGCTTATGTAATTGCTACTTCAACAAGTATGAGGTACCCTCTATGTTTACCAACATTATTTTTTCCACCCATTTAGTTTACTGATTTTGTTCTCAGTACTATAAGCCAATGTATCTCATTGAATGAGAATCACATCCAAAACATCAGATGATGCTATATTCAGCAACATCGTATTTATAACTTAGTTGTTTACATTCTAATTATCTCGAGTGATTTTTCTCTTTAGTTGCAACGTGATTACGATTGGATTCTGTTTCATTATTGTTTGTACTTTGTAGAGCGATTCAGAAATCCAATTGTTACCATAGAGAAGGGCATGAGGCTCCATGTTCATATGGGGATAGCTTTTATATGTTGATATTTGGAGCTTCTGAAATCTTACTCTCTCAAATTCCTGATTTCCACAATATGGAGTGGCTCTCAATTCTTGCAGCAGTTATGTCCTTCTCCTACGCAGGCATTGGATTTGCACTTGGTTTCGCAAAAGTATTAGGTATTCTTCATTGTTCTCTTCGCAATGTTACCTCAACTGTCATAGTCATCAAAAGAAGTGCATGATGAAATTGGCAAAAAAGTATTGTCTTTTTACGGAAAAGGTAACAAGGACAATGAAGCCTTATCCTAAATGTTCAGAGTGGATAGGTAGAGATATATATGAACATATAAGTTAGGTTTAAAGACAAAATGTTAATTATATGTTGCTCGTCGGAATTGCAGAAGACGGATTTATTAAGGGTAGCATAACAGGAGTTACCACTACTACAACAACTCAGAAAGTGTGGCTTGTCTCCCAAGCACTTGGGGACATAGCTTTTGCATACCCATATTCTATAATTCTCCTCGAGATACAGGTGAGTTTTTTTTTTTGATCAATGGGAAATATGTCTTGAAACAATTTTAGGCCCTTGCAAACCTAGCCTTCAAAGAATATGTGTTTCTTTTTGGAATTTGTTTGAATTAAGAAGATGAACCAATGAATCAAATGATTTTGGAAATGAAGGATACTCTGAAGGCGCCACCACCGGAAAATCAGACCATGAGGAAGGCATCGATAACAGCAATATTCATTACCACCTTCTTCTATCTTGGTTGTGGATGCTTTGGGTTTGCAGCTTTTGGAAATCAGACACCAGGGAACCTTTTGACAGGATTTGGGTTTTATGAACCATACTGGCTTGTTGACTTCGCTAATGCTTGCGTTGTTATTCATTTGCTTGGAGGATATCAGGTAATAGTTCTCAACCTTTTCATATGTCCCATGTCAAAATCAAAAAGCCAAACTTCACTTTTACTACATATGGTACTATTTGAAAGCTTTACTACTGCTAATTTAGTTTACTTGAAAAGCTTTACTTTGCAAACGCCATTCCAATGACTTCTAATACAACTAAAGAAAACTCATGCATTTTTCACCATCTGCCATTTACTGATACTGATTATACCACCACCATTTTATTTTTACTTAAAAGATTTACTACAGCTATTACTGAATTCGATCAGTTTGTTTATCACCTTCCATTTTCTTAGAGTACTACCACTAAGGTCTTTACTTAAAAGCTTTACTACTACAATGAAATTCAATCATTCCTTATAAGCCCAAAATGCCTAAAGAGGTCCTCTTTTTTTCCATGCCAGATGATTGTTTGTGAGTTCTGGGTCCTACTTTCTGGTAATTTTAATCCTTAATTGTTCTCTCTATTTTATTTCTTAGGTGTACAGCCAGCCAGTGTTCGCATTCGTAGAAGGTTGGTTGGCAGAAGAGTTCCCTGACAATGGCTTTGTGAATAAATCATACGACATCAAAATTCCTTTCTTGCCAGTCTTCAGTCTAAATCCACTAAGGCTGTGCTTTAGAACTCTTTATGTTATATCAACAACAGGGATTGCAATGGTCATCCCTTATTTCAACCAGGTCTTGGGATTATTAGGTGCCTTGAATTTTTGGCCATTGTCCATATATTTCCCAGTACAGATGTATTTTGTGCAGAGGAAGGTAGCTCCATGGACAAGACAGTGGGTTATTCTTCAGACCTTTAGCCTCGTTTGCTTACTTGTATCGATTTTCGCCTTAGTTGGATCAGTTGAAGGAATTATAAGTGCCAAGCTAAGCTAAGAAGGATCAGAATTCTTCCCATACAAGCTGTCAGAGGAAGCGATCTCTCCTTTGTATAATATCATATTTGATGCGTCTGGCTTTGTTGTATCTTGAAGTAAAACAAGAAGTGATGTAGAATGTGACATATCTGAAATTTTATATAATATTACCCAAGTTTTATGGTCTTCCTTTGTTTCTTTTTCTGTCTGTTGTATGTTGTCTTCCTAATTACTATGTAGTTAAAATAAAGTGATGAAGGTACATGGGAGGAAGACTGTGATTTGGTATATTTCGAGGCTTAACCTTACCTGATTGTTTATAGCTTCAGTGGTTTATAAAATAGTTTCATGTCGGATCACACATGTAAAACTTGAATCTGATAAACTGGAAATTTTTAAAACATAAATTGCACATAAAAGTGTTCTTGAATCTGATAAACTGGAAACTTTTATCTCACAAACGGCACTTCTAAGATATTATTATACACTAGAGATAACTCCAAAATCAGGAAAATGACTGGTATGACTATTAAGAATGTGAAAGCGTTTACATTGGCAACAAGTACAGTGCACTCTGCATATGTTATCGATACACAGGGGTACTGTGAGTCATTTCACTCTTCTGAATGTTGACTCAAAAAGAAAGAAAGAAAAACATTATTTTCAAATTACTGTGTGTTTGGTCCCCTCAATATAAATTGGAGACGAGGAAGCACAGCCACACTCTGTTAAGTCATGGCAATTGAACACTCTCCTGAACTCGAATCAGTCAATGGTTCTTGCAGTGAAGATGACAAGCACATTAGAACTGGTAATCTATTCACACCGACGCTTGTTCATATATTTGTTGGTTGGTTTCTTATGAGTTCCGATGTGTACTAACTTTGTTATATGTCTTACATAATCAGGAACTTTTTGGACATGTACTGCTCATATAGTTACTGCGGTCATTGGATCCGGTGTTCTTTCTCTAGCATGGAGCACAGCACAGTTGGGATGGATTGCCGGACCAGTTTCCATGCTTTGTTTTGCTGTTGTCACCCAAGTTTCTGCGTCCCTCTTATCAGAATGTTACAGGTCTCCTGATTCTGTAACTGGGACAAGAAACTACACTTACATGACCGCTGTTAGTGTAATTTTAGGTACCATACTTAGAAGTCTTGTTCTTTATATAGTTTTGATTGAATGGTCTGTTTTTTTTGTTGGAGATTTAATTCGGCTGTAGTTCAGGTAACAAGAGGTCATGGTTGTGCGCTTTGCTTCAGTATCTTAGCTTTTATGGTACAGGTATCGCTTACACTATCACTACTTCAATCAGTATGAGGTGCTTCTCTCAACATAAGTTTTCCACCCATTTCAGTTCATTCAACTTTATACACAATAATACTATGACCTTGTTTCTTATTGAACAGAATTTGTGCAATTAGTTGTTTAGATTGCAGGAACAATCTCTGTTGTTTAATTGTTATTTCTTTGGTTATTCGGATGCAGGGCAATTCAGAAAGCCAATTGTTACCACAAAGAAGGGCATGAGGCTCCCTGTGCATATGGAGATGCCTTTTATATGTTGATATTTGGAGTTGTTCAGATATTCTTCTCTCAGATACCCAATTTCCACGCCATGGAATGGCTCTCAATAGTTGCAGCAGTCATGTCCTTCTGTTACTCTGGCATTGGATTTGCACTTGGTCTTTCCAAAGTTATAGGTAGTGTTTTTCTCATTACACTGTATCTTTGATCGATGGTCACAATCAATACTAGCAGACAATTGTTCACAGCCATTTACAGCAAGTTTGAAATTGATTATATACTGCTCTTAGTGAATTGCAGAGAATGGAGTGATTAAAGGTAGCATTACAGGAGTTACCGCTGCGGGTAAAGCTCAGAAAGCGTGGAAAGTCTCTCAAGCACTGGGTGACATAGCTTTTGCATTCCCTTATTCTTTAATCCTTCTTGAAATACAGGTAATGTGTGATTTTGCTGCTTCTATCAATGTGTTTCACAATTTGTATGAGAAAGTAGCTGACCGTGAAATCAAATACATTTGAAAATGAAGGATACTCTGAAGTCACCACCTCCGGAAAACCAGACAATGAAGAAGGCGTCAATGACAGTAGTATCCATTACCACCTTCTTCTACCTCTGTTGTGGATGTTTTGGGTACGCAGCATTTGGCAGTGAGACTCCTGGAAACCTTCTGACAGGGTTCGGGTTTTACGAGCCATACTGGCTTATTGACTTTGCTAATGTTTGCATTGTTATTCATCTGGTGGGAGGATATCAGGTAAGACTCACCCTGATGTCAAAACCATTTACATACTCTAAGCTTTACTACTACTATATTAGTCAGCAGTTACTCTGGTATCAGGTAAATTCACCTCTTTCGTATACCGAAAGAGGTGCTTGAATCGATAACCATAATTGTTCAATGTTCATTTATTTCGTAGGTATTCAATCAGCCAGTATTTGCATTCATAGAAGGATGGTTAGCAGAGAAATTCCCCAACAATTGGTTTGTGAATGAATCATACGACATCAAAGTCCCTCTCTTGCCAGTCTTCAGTCTAAGTCTACTAAGGTTGGGCTTTAGAACTCTTTATGTTATATCAACAACAGGAATAGCAATGGCCTTCCCTTACTTCAATCTGATCTTGGGAGTATTGGGCGCCTTGAATTTTTGGCCTGCGGCTATATATTTCCCTGTAGAGATGTATTTGGTGCAGAAGAAGGTCATTGCTTGGACAAGAAAGTGGGTTATCCTTAGAATTTTTAGTGCTGTTTGCTTGATTGTAACGATATTTGCTTTAGTTGGATCAATTGAGGGACTTATAAGTGCCAAGCTAAAATAAAGGCGTCCTGATTCTTCGTAGAAGTAGTTACAGTTGCAGTGAAGGGAGTTGGATTGAATGAGAAAATGTGTTAAACTTGATCAAACCGAAGTGCTAATCGTGATAGTTCATATAGTTCAATAAGATATTTGTTAGAAATATTTTGTGCCTTCTGGTTTTGTTTCTTCTTCTGTCCATTTGTATGTGTCTTCCTTGCTTTAAAAATGAAATGGTAACGACACAGGATGACTTTGATTAAGTGCAGTTCAAGTCTCAACTTCGCGGTCTTGCCCCTTGTGCTTGATGGAATTGCAACTTGATTATTTGTATGATTTGGCATCAATGATTATAAAATCGTTTTACTGGCCTTGTCTATGGGATTACAAAATAGCTTTGGAGTGGCCAGCGGAAACATGCATGTACTGTTTATGATGCTCCTTTATGCATGAAAAATCAATCTATTAGAGGGAGCTTAGACGATCCAATATATCATATTTTCTTGTGAGCTCTCCCTCATTATAAGATTACCTCTGAAAACCATTGATTGAAAATAACTTTGGTATTTATTAAAATTGGTTTTATCGGATAATATTTACTTGGAAAAACAAAAAAATGTGACTACTGACGGAGGGAACAGGCTTCCTGAACATCTTGCAAAATAAGTGTGATTAGCCCACACGCGCAGCTAACCATAACTTTGTAACTGTAAATGAAGTGCCATTTGGTGCTGCTTGTGTTACCAAAACTACAACCTACCGTTGGCACAAATAGTCAACCAGTAATACAGAGAATGGAAAGAGAGAATTGACCGGGCGTCGTGAGGGTGAGCTACCGGCCCATCCCCTCATGCCCTCAATGGCGTTGAATTCTTTAATCAACTCATGCACCTTCGATGCCTCCCTCCATATCAACATTTCTTTATTTAAGCATCATCATCACATACAAACCTCATTCTACAATTGTTTGAAGAAATAAACAAAGATCACCTGAACTAGTTAATTCTTTCAGCTTTGCCTATCTTATTTATCAACTCAACTACCCAGTGAAGTTTATTTGGAAATGGGGAGGATACCATGTTGTGAGAAGGACAATGTGAAGAAAGGGCAATGGACACCTGAAGAAGACAACAAGCTTTCCTCCTACATTGCCCAACATGGCACCCGTAACTGGCGACTCATCCCTAAGAATGCGGGTTTGTGACTTGTTTTAACTTGGTTGTACCCCTTATTTGTACATGTCTTCATTGATCCATGCCTGAGTGTTTGTTCTCTGTGCTTCTCAGGTTTGCAGAGATGTGGGAAGAGTTGTCGCCTAAGATGGACAAACTATCTTCGTCCCGATCTCAAACACGGGGATTTTTCAGAGTCTGAAGAACAAGTGATTGTCAAGCTTCATTCTGTTGTTGGAAATCGGTAAATTCTTCACCTTCATGATGTTTCTTTTAAAATGTATTGTATCAACAGGGCACGGCATTTTATGGTAATCTTCAAGAACAATTTTGCACAAGTAGTCTGCTGATTTCATACATGGTTCATTGTTTTACCAGGTGGTCACTGATTGCAGCTCAACTGCCTGGCCGCACAGACAACGATGTCAAGAACCATTGGAACACCAAGCTGAAAAAGAAGCTGTCTGGAATGGGAATTGATCCAGTAACACACAAGCCCTTCTCCCACCTCATGGCAGAGATTGCCAGTACCTTGGCACCACCCCAGGTAGCTCACCTCACTGAGGCTGCTCTGGGGTGCTTCAAAGATGAGATGCTCCACTTGCTCACCAAGAAGCGCGTAGACTTCCGGCTTGAACATTCCAGTGGGGGATCAGGACATGACACATCCCCACTTTCCAGCAGGAATCCTACAGCCACTTATGCCATGGGGAATCCTAACGATGAAGAAGACACAGTACAGAGGATAAAGCTCAGTGTGTCAAGGGCCATGCAGGAACCTAACACACTTCCCTCCAACAAGCCTTGGGCCATGGTTCCTATGGGAGAGAAGTCTGACGCCTTTGCAGAACCTTATGACGGATTTAATACAGTACCCTCTGGATTTCACTATAATAACGGGGATGGCTCACCTTGGAGTCAGAGTTTGTGCACTGGCATGGAACAACAGGAGATACTGCACGGGAAAAGCAGCGATGATGATGGAGAAGAAAGTATTGATTGTGCGAAAACCATCAGAAAAGGACCACATGTATTCAATTCGAACTGTGGCTTGTGGGATTTGTCAGATGATCTAATGAATCCCATTGTTTAACATAAACACCGTAATGGATGGCAAACATAAATGTGACACAGCAATTCTATTCTATATTCTGTTTCTGTAAATAAAGTTCACTCAGACTACAATGAGGCTATCTAAGATTCTAAATAACCTATAATCATTTTTCTTTTTATTTATTTATTTTTTATTTTCTGCTCTAAGTTTCCCTTTTAAAATTGGAGATCCAATATACGTCAAGCAAAATATGAAGCTGACGATGATGTATTTGCCACATAGGAAACACACAAAATAACAAATTATAGTACAGGGATTAAGTAACTGAGGCAGATTAGAAAAAGACGAAGAGAAGAGTTTTTAAATACCTCAAGTTGCTCTTTGCAAAACATATCTTTTTGTATGTTCCATGTGTCTGCATGGGTTTGCCGAAACTCAGCAACTGCTTTCATAACCATAGATCTCACTGGTGATGGCTCGCCAATGAAATGAGCCAGTAAGGTTACATGGTCCGGTAACCATCTACAGCTCAATCATAAGAATTGTCATTTACATAGACCACAACCTATAACAATTCCCTCATGTATACATATCACTGGTTCTTGGCGGAAACATCAGATATAGTCCAACCATTTCATATTAACGTGAAGCAGTGAGGTGACCCATCGAATTACAAACCGAATAGATTGCATTTTAATAAGAGCCTCATATTGTCTCTATTGTATAACTCTAGCAAAAAGATCTGCCTGTATCTTGGTTCCTTTCTGATCTATTTAACTCCTACATACAATCATGATGTATGTATATTCTTGTAAATACGATATGGCCAGTTATTTTGTGAACGCAACACATACCTGGGGCATGTCGTAAGGCACTGACAATACAGAAGCTGCTTACGCAAGGACAGAACCATGTATAGAAGGTACAGATGGACTAGATCCAGAGTTTCTGCAGGTGTTAATATCACCAATCAGTATCAAAACATGTTTGGAGGATGCAAGACCACTAATAGTATGTATTATAACTTATAAGATACGCTGTTCTGATGAACTATATAGGCCTTTATAAAACAGATCCATAAGGACATATGAAATCGCATACAGATGTTTTCCATTGTAACATTTGGTGCATATAGACAAGGATTCAAGAACTAAGTGTACATCTACATAAGAACAATCAGAGCTAGATCAAATCCAACCTCTTTTTCCGCTTCTTTTGGATTGAAAGTGCGGCCCCAAATGCTTTTTCCCGAAATTCCGTAGCTAAATTTTCATCTCCACCCTTCATCAGACCCACAAGAGTTGCAGCAGCATGCTCCCTAATTTTAAATGATCTGAACATTTCTAGATCAATAAACTCAATAAGATAATACTCTTCAAATAAACTCAATAAGATACACATTCATAGTCACCTAATTTAACTAAATTGGAAAAATAATAATAAAAAAGACCCAAACTTCCACCAAAAATTCATCAAACCAAACTTGAAAACCACCTATACTTCAAAACACTCGAAACACATTAGCATCCTCATTGAAGTAACAAACAAATCACTCACTACTTCTCAGTATAATTCTTCTAATTAGGCAACCAGCGAAATGAATTCAACATCAACCAAAGCCAAAATTGATTAATTGAAGCATAAAACACTTAGACAAGCAATCATTCAACCAGAAAAACACGAACAAAAAACACTAAGATTGAAATGAGAAGAAGTGAAACTCACAGATCAATCACAGAGATCCATTTTGGGTTTAAGATATGTGCATTAATGAATATTTTGGGGTTTATGCATCTTTGCTTAAATTTCGCAATAACACGACGTAGATTATAACACCAAAAGAACTGCAAATGTTCTACACACATATAGATGATTGAATTTTTTGATAGACACAATTTTCAAAAGAAAAATTATCTTTATTCTTCTTGTCTTTCAAAATATAAATGTCAACAAATTCGATTGTAATTTTTTTTTACAATCCGAGCCTTGTCCAAAATTCTCTACATGCTAATGATCGCTAAGATCATAATTATTTTACATAGTTAATTGCAACACGCAGTTAGTTTAACTCAATTTCATTTTATAGATCACTTTCTTTCTTCACTATATTGAGATTTTTACCGTCCGTTTGGTAGAAAGTGCCATATAAGTATTGTACTCCTTGCATGTCATCGTTGTGAAGTTCCCTCCTTCGAAATCCTGTTTCGACAGTAGGATACATCACAGCTTCTGTCAGCTCACTGTGATCAAGTCCTAAAGTGTGCCCAATCTCATGCAATGCAACGGTTTCTATATCGTATTCATCTTTCTTTGGGTTATAGCTCCATTTCTCATCTCCGTCAAAATGAAGCATCCCATATGGTGGAGCATAAGCATGGGCTACAGCACCACCAGGTCCATTAAATGCACGGTGATCAATAGAGTCAGTTTCCGAGTGGTTTCCTCGTCGAAAACCAATTGTAATGTTAGCCTGGGATATATCTTGTACTTCTGTAAAAATAAATTTATCATATGCTTTGGCCCATTGATCAAAGGCACGTTTAAAACTTTCCTTGAATGGTTGGAGTTCAGTGTGATTTTTGACAGTTTCGTCAAAAAAATAGTTGATATTTTGTTGGACGTCCCACGCCAAAATATTTCCACTGTCCTCATTCACAAAAGCTTCCCAGTGTTTCGTGGTGTGAAGACTAGACTTTGAGGCTGCCTCCAGATTCTGGCGTCTCATACCTGAAACTCCTCTTACTATGTCAGGGACTCCACATCTAGGCTTATCCATTAGTTGCTTGCTCTTCTCATCTAAAACTCCTGTGGGTTTCAAGCCGAATTTCAATTGGAATTCCCTTACAGCTTCTTCTATTGAAAAAGAATCAGCAACTTTGCTGCTACCTTTTCCTGCATTTTGGGGTGCATGAGTCTCAAGGTATCCATAATACTCTAGATACTTTATAGGATCCATTTGAAGAGTTGTTTGACAAAGAACAGCAATAAGTGATAAAATGAGAAGAAAAGAGGGTTTGTGAACTCCTATTGTATCCATGGTTGCTGATAGTTTGTTGCAATTTTATTACATTAATGCATGTTATTTATACCATTGAAGATGGTAAATAAACAACCGAAAAAATGTGTTGATAACTATATATAGCAAATACTAAATATAAAGACCTTAAAACCTACCATACATTTGTTGTGATGCCCTTCATTTTCTAAAATCCTATTCCAAATGAGAGTTATAAGATGTTAAATAAAACTAGAAGCCACAATAAACTATTATTAGAGTTTGAAATATATATATAATGCAAATCGGCAATTTGAATTGTATATTTAGGTACTTTTAAAGAAATATCATATGTTAACGGTAACTTGCTCTAAGTTGAAATTTTTGGTCATGCCCATGTTTGAGGCAAACTCAGCCCTGGGCATGTGCACCAGGTTCATCTACACCCACCCTTCATCAGACCCACGAGAACTATGGCAGCATGCTGGTTCGTGCACGCACCTTGGTGCACTAACACCACAACATCTATTGGGCCTTCCATCTGGGCCTAGGTGGTGTGGTTCCCCAAAATGCATCATTAATTGCTATTAGGAAGTGGATCGCTTCCTTATAAACTAATTTAGTGACAATTCTTCATTACTTGATGTGGGATTATTCAAGCCAATTCTATCACAACATCCTCATCACCATCTCCACTAACACCACAACATCTAAGCACCAATGTCACCTCCACCCTTCCTTCTTCCTATGCCCTCACCACCTACTTTGTTTTGGAGGACATGATGGTTAGCTAGGCAACACCCAACAGTCTTCGCTAGGAATGGCATCAAAAATGTAAGCAAATAGAAAATCAATTTTTATGGTTCATTTTGTGAATATATTAATTGTTGAAAGTGAAAAACAATCCTATAGGTAAACAACTATATCTAAACTTTAAATGAGAGCAATATATAAGGCAACCATACATCATACATAGGAAGCACGGATACATGTTACCATGCCTCAGGCACTCCCTCATTCTCAGTATAATTCTTCTAATTATAAGCAACCATGCAAAAGGGATTCAACATCGCCCAAACCCAAATTGATTAATTGAGACATAAAACGAGTAAAGTAGCAATGATTCAATCAGAAAAATGCAAAAAAAAAAAAAAAAAAAACAACAACAACCTCAGATTGAAGGCAGAAATTAAAATTGAAGATTGAAATGAGAGGAAGTGAAACTCGCAGATTGAATTTTTTGATAGATAGACAATTTTTGGAAGACAAAAAAATAGAAAAATATCTTTGTTCCACTTGGCTTTCATAATATAAATGGCAACAAACTCTACTGTAATTTTTACAATCCAAGCCTTATCCATTTCTCTACATGCTGATGATAACTAAGATCATAATTATTTTACATAGTTTATTGTAATACGTAGTTAGTTTAACTCAATTTCATATATGCCAGGATTGTTGTCCAGTTGGTTCCTTGATTCACAGCACATGCTTCTTCAGGTTGATTTTTGAGTATGGAGCTTCCTTGTGTCATGACAAGTGGGTTGTCATTATCTTTCATTGTTGAGGCTTCTTTTGCTAGCTCGTATGCTCTTTTGTTTTCTTTTCGCGCTCATTTTGTGTGTTTTTTACTTAGAATCGTCGTTTAGTTGATTGACCACCAGCCTGAAATCAGTAAAGATACTAATATATTTTATTCCCAGATGTTTTGCTAACTACAACCCTGCTATCATAGCTTCATACTTGACTTCATTATTGGAGGCTTTAAAACTGAATTTTATCTTTTTTTCTAATGCGATGTCTTCCGAGTTGTACAAGACTAACTCGGCTCCGCTTCTTGCTGTGATGGGGTTGCCTCGTTGGATACCCCATCACAGCGGAGGATCCATCCTTCGGAGATTGGTTCAGGTTGTTCTGTTTTACTTTCCTTGTCCTCGTGTTGGTTGTTGCTTCCTGTGAACTCGGCGATAAAATCCGACAATGCCTGAGCTTTGATAGCGGTTCTAGGGCATAGTTGATGTCGAATTGTCCGAGCTTCATCGCCCACTTTACCATTCTTCCCGATAGGTCCAGTTTGTGTAACACCGACTGAAGCGGTTGTTCGGTCATAACCGTGATCGAGTGAGCTTGGAAGTATGGTCGCAATTTTCTTGATGACACAATTAGAGCAAGCACTAGTTTTTCCAGGGCCGGATAGTTGATCTCTGCATTTGCGAATGTTTTGCTGATGTAGCACACTAGTTTTTGCACCCCCTTTTCTTCTCATATCAGTGCCGAACTTACCACGTGGTTGGATACGGATAGGTACAGATACATCGTTTCTCCTGTGTTCGGCCTTGCTAGCAAATTCGTGTTTCTCATGTAAGTCTTAAGGCTTTGAAAGGCTTTCTCGCATTTGTCGTTCCATTCAAATGTCTTGTTCCCCTTCAAGATTTTGAAGAAGGGTAGACACTTGTCTGGATTTGGAGATAAATATGTTCAGAGCTATTATTCTCCCGTTAAGACTTTGAATACCTTTTATGTTTGTCGATGGTTGCATGTTGAGAAGCGTTTGTATCTACTTTGGATCGACTTCAATTCCTTGATGGTTGACCATGTGCTCAAGGAACTTCCCTGACTCCACTCCAAAAGTGCATTTCTCTGGGTTTAGCTTCATCTTGTATTTTCAAAGCTGAGAGAAAGTCTGTTCGAGGTCCATAACGTGGTCTGTTATGCGTGAGCTTTTGATGAGCATATCGTGGATGTAAACCTCCATCGTTTTGCCGATTTGATCTCTAAACATTCTGTTTACTAGCCGCTGATGCGTTGCTCTCGCATTCTTCAATCCGAATGGCATTACTCGATAATAGTACGTCCCCCTTTCTGTTATGAAAGATATTTTTTCTTGGAATTTGTTCTATTCGTGGAAGTTGGAAGTTGTCTTTGGGACATGCTTTGTTTAGGTCGGTATAATCCACACACACCCTCCTTTTCCCGTTATTCTTTTCTACTAGTATCGTGTTGGCCAACCAATCCGGATAATGAGCTTCTTTTATCATTCTTGTGTTAAGCAGTTGGTGCACTTCTTCGTTTATTGCATGATTGCGCTCCGGGGCCACCGATCTCCTTTTTTGTCGAACCGGTTTCCTATCTGGATTCCCTTGCAATTTGTGGGAGATGATGGATGTATCTATTCCCACCATGTCCTTTATTGTCCATGCGAAAATATATCGGTTATCTTTCAGCAGTTGGATCAGCTTCTTGGCGAGTTCAGGTTGGATTTTTGTTCCGATTCAGACTGCATTTTCTGCTTCATATTGTCTAAGTAGACCTCGACCATTTCTTCTTCCAGTTGCCCAGTGTTGGGTCGATCTCGCGGACTGGTTGAAGCCATATTGTCATTTGGAGAATCTGAACTTGTTTCATTGGATTGTTGTGAAGACTCTTCCAGTCGTTGCGGTAATTGCTATTTGTGGGGAGTCTTTATAGCAGCAAAATGACACTCTCGAGCTGCTGTTTGGTCCCCTTTTATTCTTCCAATACCATTGTTGGTATGGTACTTCACACATTGGTGCATAGTGGAGGATACTACACCTATCTTGTGTATCCATGGTCTTCCGAGTAGCATGTTGTACGCAGCAGGAGCGTCAATGACGAGAAAGTTTATCATTAACACTTGTTGCTTCCCTGGTTCTCCCGCTTCAATTGGTAGTCGGATCTAGGGGTGGGCATCCCATCCCTCGATCCCGTTCCCGTCCCGTCCCATCCCGATTTTTTCGGGTCTTAATGGGATTGAATAATTTCATCCCGATCCCGTCCCGTCCCGATCTAGAATGGGATGGGATGGGATGAATATTTTCAATCCCGCCAATCTCGTCCCGTCCCGAGCTAATTTTTTAATATTTATTATTAATATTTTTATTTATTTATTTATTTTATGATTGCAATATTAGTGTAATTGAAGAAAAATAAATTTAGTTGAAATCAGTGTAATTGGTATTAGTCTATATCTGCAACTACTTGATATTGGTTTATTTCTAGAATTCTAAATAAATTATTTAATTGCAAACTCTTTAAAACTCAAAATGGGATTGCTAACTACATTGGAGATTTTATTTCGTGTCAAGACAATGAATTTAATAACTGTTTTTTTAAAGCAATGATGAAACATTCTTCTTAGCACCCCAAATCTACTCATCCTTTTGTTCACTATTCGAAACAGTAAATCAGGTCCACCATTGCCATTATACTGTCCACATACTAGTCATTCAAAACTCTGTAGAAATCTTAATTACAGGGTGAATTTCAGCTATCATTTATGGTAGTTTATTATGATGTTGCATACTCAATCCAAGGCTATCATTTACGTGTAGTTCAACTAATTGCCTTTGCCTATTTTCAACTAAGCAAATTGGGTCTTGGGTAAGCAGTAATTTGTCAAAAAATGAGAGCACGCTGATCTCGTCCCGTCCCAAACCCGTTTGGGATGGGACGAGGTCGGGATGAGGTTTTTCCCATCCCATCCCGTCCCGGTCCCGTATGAATGGGATGGGATAGGGATGGGTCTATCTCATCCCATCCCGTCCCGTGCCCACCCCTAGTCGGATCATTCCTAGTGGGTTACACTGCTCCCCACTGAAACCTACCATAGATTGATCGCTTGATGAGAGCATCTCAGTGGTGAACTGCATCCTTCGTAAAGTTGTTAGGTATAATAGGTTTGTCGAGCTACCGATGTCAATTAATACCCTTTTGATTTCCCATTTAGTTATCATGACCGAAATCACTAAAGCATCATTGTGTGGGATATTAACCCCATCAGCATTTTCGTTCAAGAAGGTTATGGTCTTTTGCATTGTTTTTGCACGTTGTGCGAATGGTTCTTGGAATTTGATCTTTGTGCGTAAGTATCTAACTATATGCTTCCTGGATTGATTGGATTACTCATTTTCTCCACCTATGTCGTGAAAGACGTAGATTGTTTCCTTTGATTGCTCTTTTGAAATGACTTTTTCGCCCTAGAGTTCGACGAACTCTCCGAGTTGTCCTTCCTTGATATGGCGTTCAATTTCGTTTCTTAGGCTGCAATAATCCTCGGTATCATGATCGTAATCGCTGTGGAAGAAGCAGCGTCTGCTCTTGCTTCGCTTTTTCGGATTTCCTCTCATCCTCGCGGCCATTTGACATCTTCTCTTCCTACCATGGCTTCAAGAATCTCGCTCCAACTTGCTATCAGAGTTGAGGCTCTCCCGTATTTGGGTTTTTTCAGTTGTAGACTTTTGGATGTTCCATGATTGCACTTGGAGCTATTGTTAGTCCGGTGTCTCTTTAAGTTGGGTGATTTCTTCTTGAAAGTTGTTGCCCTGCAGATCTCGGATGATCTTATCTATCGTCTCGATCACACCGTTCATCTGAGCCATAAACATCTCCACTCGAGAATCCGAGGGGATTCTCCTTGATGTCAGAGATGTCTGAATTGTTACCTGCTGGAGCTATTTTCTAGTGGGTATGGTCGTTCGATGGTTGTCTTTGGATCAGTATTGGACAACATGTCATCAGGTTGAAGATTTGTGGAGTATTCCATTGATCTTCTGCTCGGGTTGCGCAATCTTTGTTACTGTGAATCTTATTTTTTGAAAGAAAAACTCGTCATTCCCCACGGACGGCGTCAAACTGATGCGTCCAAAAATCGCCTCTTGTGAGTTTGACCTGCAAAAAGAAGTGGTGATATTACTTGTTCAGACAATGTGTTTAAGAACCTCAAACTTAAGGATGTTGTGTCATGGACGGCGATGATACTAGGATATTCTATCCATGGGCATGGGCAGCATTCATTAGAAGTCTTTGTGTGGATGTTGAAATCCAGAGCTAAGCTAGATGCTATCATGTTTGTGGGTTTGTTGTCAGCTTGCAGCCATGCAGGTCTTCTAGAAAAAGGTAAAAGACTCTTTGACTCGATGAATCGAGCTTATGGTCTGGAACCGAGGCCAGAGCATTACTCTTGCCTTGTTGACCTCTTTGGTTGAATGGGGCATGTTGATGAAGTTGTTGATCTTTTTGGTCAATTGTGGTCTCCCCATCTTGACCGCTATCTTTCGCATGTGTTGTGCACTTGCATTCTCATATATTTTCATAATGGTAAACTGCCTATAGACATGCACCCCCACTTTTATTAAAAAAAATTAGTGTTAACTCCCCTAATTTCAGAAAACATATCTCAAGGATGATCTAGAAGGCTCTAATCAAAACTTCACATCCATCTTCTTCAACATCCCCCTTCAAAATGAGCCACCATGCCCCTTTACATCCATGATCCTTCCCCTTCACACCTTGGAATGAACCATTGTCTCATCCTACCACGATCTCCAGCTTCAACATTGTCCCTGACCACGAACACATTTAATTAATTCAAACCCACCGCCATCTCATGACTTCCCACCACCAAATCTCTACCCTATCAAACCCACATGTATCTTAAATGTACAAAACTCAACAGTACAAATCACTTTACACATTTTCAATTCAATCTATCTTTGTTCCCTGCTCCATAAAATCTATCTAACATTTCAAAGTGCTTTTTTACTGTTCATGAACAGTAACATGAGTCGGTTTGTCCTACGTGGCAACAACTTATGTACTGGCAGAAGTTAAGTAAAAAAAAAAATTCCCGATCCTTTCCTCTTCTCTCCCTTTTCACCATCTTTTTCTTCTCCACAGAGCTCTTTTCTTCATCTCTCACTCCCACAAAGATCCTTCATCACAATCACAGAGATAGAGAGAGATTTTCTTTTCTTCTTCTTCTCTTCTTCTTCTCTTTTCTTCTTCCTTCTTCCTTCTCCTTCTCAACAGATAGAGAGAGGGAGAAATAGCTTTGATTTTCTCTTAAGGGCAAGTAGCTCCTTCCTTCCTTTCTGTTTTGGGATTCATTTGGTTGGTTAATTAAAGGGGTTGTAATTGGAGAGATTTTTAGATTTGGGGGATTGAATTGTCGATTGGGTATTCGAGATCTATCCGATTGATTTGAGTTTTGTTTTTGAATTTGGTTGTTGGAGTTCTTCCTCAGCAGATGGGTTCTTCCTCCACCTCTCAGCAGATGGGTTCTTCCTCCACCTCTCAGCAGATGGGTTCTTCCTCCACCACTCGGTTGAATCGATGGGTTCTTCCTCAACAGATGGGTTCTTCATAATCAGATCTTCATCATCAGATGGGTTCTTCTTTCTTCTTCTTCTTCTTCCTCTCGGTTCTCATTCTCTAATCTCATCAGATGAATTCGTTTTTATTTGATTGAAATGTTTGGGATGAGATTTGGTTGTGTTGTAAGTTTGATTTTGGTGTTTCTTTTGTGATTGGTTCTGGAATTTGTGGTTACAAATCTGCAATTAGATTTCTATTAGGGATTTTGTTTCTGCTATGTGGAAAACAGTGGGAAAAACTCTGATGTGCTGCTAATTCCCAAGAAGCCAAGATCATTGGATGTTCATAGTCTGTATGTTGAGAAATCTAGGGGTTTGGAAGAGGGTGGGGTTAGTGGGTTCAAGAGGAAGAGGAAATCATTAGGGACCTCTCAGGGAGTCAGGAGTTTAGGTAATAAATATGAGTTGCTATGAGAGATTGCAGTGCAATTAGCAACAAGAAGCTTTGGTGAAGGATTCATGGGAGATTATGAAGCCAAACATTGGTGAATTGAGTATTCAGTTGTATCGAGCGTAAGTTTTCTTTCATTTAAGCAATTAAATTTCAGATTTATAGATATTTGAACACTACATTTTGATCCATGCAGACTCCTTATGTTTCTTGATACCTATTGATTCTAAGTTTGCTTTCATAGTTTTCAGGTCTGATTGTGCCTAGAAAATGGTACTATTTTTCACATCGATATAGCCCCAGAGGCGAAGGCGCTTTTCTCTTTTCTTAAGGAGAATGATGAGATCTCTGCGAACAATCCTAGACTCAAAGTCCATGCTATGAAAGTTTTTCAAATGGTCAGTGCTTCTTAACTCATTCATTTCATCCTTATTTAGCCTTCTATTGTCGGCAGTTTATTTGGTTAGCACAAAATCTTAAAAATAATGTAATTTTTGGATTGCATGTATATAGAAGATATTTCAGTAGTAAAAAAAATGAAGACAGGTTATTTTAACCATAACATGATAATAACATTGTTAATGTTAGAAATACCAATGTTACAGTTGAGAACCAAATACTAAAACTCTAATTACTGTCATTGTTATTATAATTGTCATTGTTATTATAGTTGTAAAATAAGCTGCTGTTCAGCTTCGAAAGACGGGTGGGGTTGTGCTTCCTGAAAATACTCTCAAGCATTTAGGATCGGTGCATCACAAGAAGGGCATTACTGATCCCCAATTTGAGGTATACTTCTTATAACTTTTTCCAAATGCCATTTTGCTTCCTATGACATAGCAGGATGTGAATTATATTATTTGGTTTTTTTTTATATGTGTTTTTTTCATCAAATTTCAGGTGATTGGTGAATCGTTGTTGAAGACTATCAAGGGAGCAGTAGGAGAGAAATGGAGTGATGAAATGTGCGGTGCCAAGGATGGATTTGTACCCAGTGCTCAATGGATAGATCAATTGGTAAGCATTTGTCTCTTTTTTCCTTAATTTTTACTATCCCCAAAAAGCTTGCTCTATGTACAAATTTTTAACATGAGATTATTAACATTGTTTGCATTATTGAGTATTGAATTTTTAGTTTTTGAAGTTAGTTTAACGTAATTGTAACATACAATTGAGCAATTTTTTTTTTTAAATTAACTAAAAACCCATGTTGCGAAATTGCCATTATAAGTTTTATGACAGGTTCAGACAGGTTTCAATATTGAAAAATACAGGGGAAACTCTGTTGAAATTTTGACTTTTTTATTGTTCATGACATTGATTGTCATTATAGTCACTTATGTGAATGATAATTTCTTATGACATGTTCAAATAAATTACTTTATTCAAAAAAATTCATTTTTTTTATATAATGATATTGTGTGCATGTCTCTTCGACTGTTTAAATTACTCAGTTGTATTTTTTTTATATAATGATATATACTTTTAGAAGAACTTAAGTATAAAATTTTTACCCCGATGATCTCCTCACTCTCTCCACACCACCTCCCCTCTCTTCCTCTGCGATTCCAACACAGCCCAACGTCCTCTTTCTTCTCCCCAGATTCTTCATCTGTCTGCCAAAGGAAGAAGAAGGTTCTTGGTCTGCCAGCACAGCCCAACGTCCTCATCTCAGTCTGCCAACACAGCCCAAAGGAAGAAAAAGGGTCTTGGTTTTGGCCTATTCAGTCTTCATCTCAGTCTGCCAACACAGCCCAACGTCCTCCATCTCCCCAACACATATTCCTTCCCCCCCAGTTCTCTTCTTCTCGATTCCTTCTCTCCACACCCCAGCGTATTTTAGCGGGAACCGCTTCTCCCAGCCTTCAATCCAATCGCCATGTTCAGGTATCAATTGAGTTTTTCTTAAGTCATGGGGTTTGTTAGATTTGGTTATTTAGATTGTTAGATTTGCATAGAAAGTGTTTTAAGTTGAGTAAAAAATGGGTTTTTCTACTCCTGTTTTAAGTTGAAGTTGTGGGTTCTCTTTTGAAGTGCAACTGTTTTAAGTGATTCAAGTTGAAGTTGTGGCTAATGGTATCGTTAAGACAATACAGAATATGAATTGTTATTGCTCAGTGTTAAGTGTTATAGGGTGTAAAAAGAATATGAATTGTTATTGCTCAGGGTTATTTGTTTGAATTGCCACTTTAACACAGCCCAACGTCCTCCATCTCCCCAACACATATTCCTCCCCCCCCCCAGTTCTCTTCTTCTCGATTCCTTCTCTCCACACCCCAGCATATTTTAGCGGGAACCACTTCTCCCAGCCTTCAATCCAATCGCCATGTTCAGGTATCAATTGAGTTTTTTTTAAGTCATAGGGTTTGTTAGATTTGGTTATTTAGATTGTTAGATTTGGTTATTTGGATTGTTAGATTTGCATAGAAAGTGTTTTAAGTTGAGTAAAAAATGGGTTTTTCTACTCCTGTTTTAAGTTGAAGTTGTGGGTTCTCTTTTGAAGTGCAACTGTTTTAAGTGATTCAAGTTGAAGTTGTGGCTAATGGTATCGTTAAGACAATACAGAATATGAATTGTTATTGCTCAGTGTTAAGTGTTATGGGGTGTAAAAAGAATATGAATTGTTATTGCTCAGGGTTATTTGTTTGAATTGCCACTTTCTATGAAATTTACTCAACTGTATAGTTCATCTGAGGAATCCTCATACATTTACAACAAAAATGATTGAAAGACAACTATAATACTCCATAAAAAGATATTTGGATCGAAAACAAAGGGGAAGAAACTGATTTTACAGAATCAATGAGTCGATGATGATGGACAAAACTCAACTCTAGGAATTCACATTGTTTTAAAATCACACAAACAGGTAGTCAATTACATTGGAGAGCTTACTTCAAAAACTGTGCAGAACATAAAATTTCTCTGCAGAATGGTAAAAATTGCTGTCTACACTATTTTTCTCACATACATACAACAACAACTATTTGGAAACTAGAACTACAACTGACATGACAAAATTTGATGACACAATTCGGTAAAGAATGATCTGCAATCTTCGTGTACGAACCTCTTGGCTTTGTTTCTCCCGGTTTTCAAGCTATTTCTATATTCATGTAGAATCTCCAATAGTACCATCCCTAAAGTTGTTAGGATAACAAATGGCTACGAAGTAAAAATATAAATGATGTGAGGTGTTCAAACCACATCTTTGAGAATGTATGTGTTGCCCATGTAATCTTTGAGAATGTATGTGTTGCCTCTTTTTTTTGTTGGTAATTGATTGGTTTGGGTTTGGGTTTTGATGAATTTGCCTTCTTGGCGGAGAAGATGAAAGGCAAGAACAAGTATGACCACTAAGCCTACCTGCATGTTCAAGCATGCTGCCTGCAAGCAACCAAGCTACCTGCCTGCAAGCATGCTGCCTGCAAGCAAGCAAGCTGCATGCCTACTTGCCTGCAAGCATCAGAACACTTCAATGGAAGGTAAAAGACTTTTAAGTTCACTGTCCCTTCCATGAAGTTGCTAAATCTTTTTAGTACTATATAAGTTTGTTAAAAAAAGGACCACTAAGCCTACCTACCTGTTCAAGCATGCTGCCTGCCTGCCTGCCTGCAAGCAAGCAAGCTGCCTGCCTGTAGGCATCAGAACACTTCAATGGAAGGTAAAAGACTTTTAAGTTCACTGTCCCTTCCATGAAGTTGCTAAATCTTTTTAGTACTATATAAGTTCGTTAAAAAAATACCACTAAGCCTATCTGCCTGTTCAAGCATGCTACCTGCAAGCAAGCAAGCTGCCTGCAAGCAAGCAAGCTGTCTGCCTGCAAGCATGTTGCCTGCACGCAAGCAAGCTGTCTGCCTGCCTGCAAGCATCAGAACACTTCAATGGAAGGTAAAAGACTTTTAAGTTCACTGTCCCTTCCATGAAGTTGGTAAAACACCTATTTTTGTGGAGTTAGCAAGACACTTCATTATCTTGAACTAGCATGCTTAAAAATAAAATTTTGGAAGTGTTGGATCTAAATTGCGTGTTTTGAATGAACAAGTTACTGCACCCTGGGCACCTTTCAGATTGTAAGGATTTAGAGTTTGTCCAACCTCATTGAGTCCCTTGAGATTAACTTCATTGAATCACCCATCTTTCTTACATTGTTGCTCGGGGAGATAGGAGGATAGATTTATGCCATCCTCGATTGTTTTTTGAAACAGCACCAGCCTGAATTTCAAGAAACGTTTTTTATAGTCACAAAATTAATCATGGAAATCAGTCACAAGGTGCAAGCAAGCTGCCTGCCTGCAGGCATCAGAACACTTCAATGGAAGGTAAAAGACTTTTAAGTTCACTGTCCCTTCCATGAAGTTGCTAAATCTTTTTAGTACTATATAAGTTCGTTAAAAAAAGGACCACTAAGCCTACCTGCCTGTTCAAGCATGCTACCTGCAAGTAAGCAAGCTGCCTGCAAGCAAGCAAGCTGTCTGCCTGCAAGCATGTTGCCTGCACGCAAGCAAGCTGTCTGCCTGCCTGCAAGCATCAGAACACTTCAATGGAAGGTAAAAGACTTTTAAGTTCACTGTCCCTTCCATGAAGTTGGTAAAACACCTATTTTTGTGGAGTTAGCAAGACACTTCATTAACTTGAACTAGCATGCTTAAAAATAAAATTTTGGAAGTGTTGGATCTAAATTGCATGTTTTGAATGAACAAGTTACTGCACCCTGGGCACCTTTCAGATTGTAAGGATTTAGAGTTTGTCCAACCTCATTGAGTCCCTTGAGATTAACTTCATTGAATCACCCATCTTTCTTACATTGTTGCTCGGGGAGATAGGAGGATAGATTTATGCCATCCTCGATTGTTTTTTGAAACAGCACCAACCTGAATTTCAAGAAACGTTTTTTATAGTCACAAAATTAATCATGGAAATCAGTCACAAGGCAAAATAATATGGATAAAAAAAAATAAAGAAAGAAAAAGAAAATTCTTCTGTAGCTCAAAAACAGTAGAGTAGTAGTGTAGATTGTATGAGGACACTCACAATAAAGTGATTTGTCTCCAATCTCGAACTCACTTTAGCTCTCTCTCTCTCTCATTATCAGCTCATCTCTTCTATCTCTCAGCTGTGGTGGTGGTGGTGGTGGAGGTGGTGGAGGTGGTAAGCAACCCTCTCCAAGCTTTAAACTTCTCTGCATTTTCAAGCTTTGATTTCACTTTTGGTGTTATTTTAGCATAAGCCCTAAAGTAGATTGTTTGTTTGGAATCAATTTCAGGGATTTGGGTATCATGATGTTGCATTGATTTTGATCTTTTTATAGACAAGCATGCATTTTGATGGAATGAAATCACTCTAGCATTGGTTCCTTTGGGTGTGCTTTATAGTTTCGATTCTCTGAATATCTAAGCCAGGTGTTGCCTGAAAATCATTAGCAATGTATGATAACTTTATTTAAAAGAAGCAATTTTTTTCAATTACATTTTATTCAATTGGTAAAGTGAAAGGCACAATCAGATTTTAATGATGCAATATTCATTAGGCACGGAACTGGATAGACTCTCTCAAAACAGAGCGTACCCTGTTTGCTGCTGCTGTTGCTGCAATGCAATTGCTGCTGCGCTGCGATTGCTGCTGCGCTGCGATTGCTGCTGCTGTTACGCGGGTTCTGCTGATGCTGCTGCTGCGCTGCGTTGCCGCTGCTGCTGCTGCTGCGTTGCGTTGTCGCTGCTGCTGCTCTGTTGCTGCTGCTGCTGTTCTGTTTTGCTGCTGCGGCGTTGCGGTGCTGCTGTCTGTCGCAGCGTTGTGGACAAGTACCAAATGAGGCTGTTTTGTTTGTTTTTCTGAGTGCTGCGGTTTTGATTAGCTTGCGGCCAGCTGAGATGCTGCGGCACGCGGTTGGAGAGTGTGTATGCGGGTTGTTTTGGGCAGTCCGGTGTACTTTCGGGCTTTGTCGCAGGAACGCGCATAGTGCTGCGTGTTATACGGCTGCGAAACAGAGATTGCGGGTGCTGTCTGGGTTGCTGGGAGCTGATTGTGAGCGGATTTCAGTTGTTTTTGCTTTAAGTTTTGTAATGGTTTTTCATTGTTTTTAGTTTTTTTTTCTCATTTGGCTTTCATACGGGTAACGTCGTAATGTACCCCCGTAGCGTTTGTACGTCATTTTTTTGATAGGTAATTAAGGTCTGGCATTCCATAAAAAATGTTGATTTCGCGAAATTGATTCAGCATTGGTTCCTATTGCAGTGTTTATGTTTATTATTGTTGGGTATTTTCATCTCTAAGTGAAATTTGCTTGGGGCACATTGTTTCAACTAGAGTTTGTCTAAAATTGAATTTCTTTGTTCACAAATTGCTGTAATTTTTTTGTAGTCAGGGATTTATAGTTTGTCTAATCTGTTGAATTCTCTCTAACACTGTAGTCTGGGATTTAGATTTTGTCTAGAAGAGCAACCAAAAAGAAGAAACTCAAGGTATGATTGAATCCCTCTTTGATGATTTTTGGGTATTTTTCATCTCGCTGATTTTCCTATCTAAATCCTTGATATTTCTCATCTAGCTTATCAAACAACTTGCTGCGGAAAACGTGAATTGGGCTGTACACTGAGGATAGCAGCATGATTTCAAGAAGTGATCCATGAACCTAGCTCTCACTCCACTTCGTCCCAGTTATGAACTTTGGTCACAGGAGGATGTCGAGTCTCTGAGTCCATCTTGCTCATAAGGTACGAGTTTTCATAATCAAATAGGAAGTCTCTCGAGTTCTCTATTATAATTCACATCGGGTTTTTGTCCTACGTGGGGGTTTTATTTTTTCGGACAAATTTTGTGGTTTGATCAATGGGTTTCATAGAATTTAGTTTTTTTTAAAGAAAAGTTTGGTTTTGATGAAGGAGTATCAATGTGTTTGCTGATTGATGGAAGATTTTGGTGGTTTTATGGGTAAAGGTTGAATTTTGGATGAATTGGATTTGTGTTTGGTGGTTGATTTAGTGAACTGTGTGAGATTTTGATGAATATCAATGTGTTTGCTGATTAATGGAAGATTTTGGTGGTTTTATGGGTAAAGGTTGAATTTTGGATGAATTGGATTTGTGTTTGGTGGTTGATTTAGTGAACTGTGTGAGATTTTGATGAATGGGTTTTGTATGGTTTGATTGTGAGATTCGGTGATTTATTGGAATGTGAATGATCTACTAGAATGTGATTTAGGTCAAAGTACACTAAATCTTGGTTTTGTTACTGCTTTATGTGGTTTTGCTTCATGATCTATTGATTGCCTTTAGATTTTCTTTTCTTTTTTTTACTGCACTTGAGCAATGTAAACCTTCAATATTAACAGGGATTTAGAGTTTGTCTAAAATTTCGATTGTAAGCTTTTAGATTTCATTATCCTTGGCATCTTTTGATTGTCTTTAGATTTTCTTTTCTTTTTTTGCTCTGTGTTAACCGTGATTATGTTGTACCCCCTTTGATCAAATTCTATTGGTTCTTGCTGCACAACAGGAGACATTAGGGGTGGGCATCCCATCCCGCGATCCCGTTCCCGTCCCGATCCCGTCCCGTCCCGATTTTTCCGGGTCTTAATGGGATTGAATAATTTCATCCCGATCCCGTCCCGTCCCGATCTAGAATGGGATGGGATGGGATGAAGATTTTCAATCCCGCCAATCCCGTCCCGTCCCGAACTAATTTTTTAATATTAATTATTAATATTTTTATTTACTTATTTATTTATTTTATGAACATTTGCATAAAATGTTCAGGTTTCCAGGCTTCCAGCAGCAGGCCCAGCAGACTTCCAGCAAGCCTTCCAGCAGGCCCAGCAAGCTTCCAGCAGGCCCAGCAGGCTTCCAGCAGGCCTTCCAGGCTTCCAGCAGGCCCAGAAGCCTTCCAGCAGGCCTTCCAGGCTTCCAGCAGCAGCAGCAGGCTTCCAGCAGTCCAGGCTTCCCGCTGATCCCGTCCCGTCCCGTCCCGAACCCGTTTGGGATGGGACGAGGTCGGGATGAGGTTTTTCCAATCCCGTCCCGTCCCGATCCCGTATGAACGGGATGGGATAGGGATGGGCATATCTCGTCCCATCCCGTCCCGTGCCCACCCCTAGGAGACATAGTAGCTTTGGGAAAGTTTGATGCCCTTCACATTGATCATAGAGAACTTGCAGTACAAACATCGAAATCTGGGATCTTTAAGAATAAAATCTTTGATGTGCTTAAATTAAATGTTTTATACTGCAATATTTTGATAATTAAATGATACTTTTGGTGTGGAGATATTATGTGGTGTTCATGGCATTGATTGCCATTGTAATTTTTTATGACAGGTTCAGACAGGTTTCAATATTTAAAAATACAGAGGAAATTCTGTCAAAATTTTGATTTTTTAATTGTTCATGACATTTATTGTCATTATAGTCACTTATTTCTTATGACATTGTTTTTTGATATAATGATATTGTGTGCATGTCTCTTTGACTGTTTAATACCATGTTCTACTATCAAACCTCTTTTAATACTGAAAACGTTGATTATATATTGCGTTGAGACAGCAATTTTTTGTGAATGTCAAATTATGCGAGGTACAAATGCTTATGACAAGTTTAAATATTGAAAAAATGGGAATCTCTGTCAAAATTTTAAATATTTTTTAATTTTTGTAAAAAAATCATCTTGATATTCTTCTAAACCAAATGTGCTATTCTGTTTGCCCTAATTATATTTCTTCAACTGCTGCTTTACTAAATCGGCATCAATTTCAGTCAAAACTCACTTGGACAAACATGTGATATTTTTTAATATTGAATTCTTTTCTTCTTATTTTTAGTTAAGCTGACATTTGATGGAGATTAAAATCCTTAGCACATTGGTTGCGTTGATCAGTTTTATTAACATTGTTTTACTATTCAAGAGTATTAACGTTTACAAAATTTATTCATCATAACTGTTGTAATAAACAATTATGCAAGTGTTTTTAGAAATCGAAACAAAACCCCAAATGTGAGTATTCGACATAGCCGTGAAGGTAGGATGTAATTTGCAATAGTGCCAACGGCACGGGTATTACACTAGTCCAAAATAAAACACATTTCCAATTCAATCTATCTATGTTTCCCTGCTCTATAAACACACACAGAGTTTTGAAAAAAAAAGTGATTTTGATGGATATAGAGAAGAAGAAAAACAAAACTCAGTAAAAGCAAAACATGGACAAAACCATACATCCCATCTCTCTCTTTGCAATTTTTTTTTTAATTCCATCCATCTCTCTCCTTGTGATCTCTATTTCTTCAACCCCTTTCTCCAAAAATTGATAAGATACAGTTAATGATTCACACGTCCCACCACCCCAAAGTCTGTCTTCAATCCAACTCCACAAAATCCCAAATTTTGTTGCTTGGAATCTCTCCATTCCATATAATTTTGCTTCAAAATCTCTCATTGTGATCCAATTTTATTAATACCACAGACACCATGACATAGGTCATGCATTCTCCATCTCACTTTCATTTTTCTCCAAGTTGATTGTCCTGTGCATCTACACCCAATGATGGCCAACCCCAGACCCTTATTACCAACAACAACCTCATTTCATTTTCTCCTGTAGAGGAGGAGGTAAAAGTGGTGGGAGATAGGAAAGATTGTGACACTGAGGAAAATATCAAACCCATTTAATTAATATGATTAAATTTCTTTCTTGGGCATGCAAATAGGAGCACATATTAGAACAACCCTGATGGAATCAAGTGTGCCAAAAATACCACACCAATGCTTAACATAACCACACCATTGGAGGTTGGCACAGACCAATGAGTCTTTGTTATGGCTGCAAATGTAACCAAGTCCATGAAGGTTCCAGTATACATGCTCAAGATAACAAACCTCTCTAAATACAGAAAAAGATGCACATACATCAGTACACACTATTTGAGTAGGCAAAATGCTCACACCAGACCAACAAGCTGATCCTACAAATTTTGTTGATTTATCCTCTGGATTTGTTAAGAGAGTTTGATGGAGGAACAAATTGGGAGGGGGGGAGGTAACACTAATTTTTTCATAACAGTGGGGGTGCATATCTATGGCAGTGCTGTCATTATAAAAATATATGAAGATGTACGTGCATGACACGTGCAAAAGATAACGATCAGGATGGAGAGATCACAACCGACCAAAAAGTAGGGAATTCACTAATATTTGAACAATATAGTGTCGAACCCTAATCATGCTATTATGATGGGCGATCCTCTCAATGCCGCTAAATTGAAAAGGTGCGAAACTAAACCAAAGACTTGTTAATTGGGACACCGTCGTTGTTACTCTTTTCCACCACACCTCACCATCACCAAGAGAGAAAACATACCAAGCCTTTCCTCATTCGTTTCTCTCCCCTCTCTCTCTCTCTCTCTGAAGGTAAAACCAAAGTTCCGATTTATCTCTCGATCTTATCGTCTTCGTCTTTAATTCGAACCCCTATTGTCATTTTCGCTTCCCCTTTGATGGGTTATTGTTCAAAGTGAGAATCTTGTTGATTTTCAATGCAGGTTACAGGATCTTGGGGGGTCTAATTAGGGTTGACTGATTCATTCAATTTGAGCTATATTTGGGTTTTTTGTGTGTTTAGGTGTTTGGGTTTTAGTTGATCAGTTGTGCTGATTTGGTTTTGTTTGTCTGTGGAAATATGTGCAGCTTTGGCTGGGTTGACAAGTAGTTCAGTACCCACTGTAAGATCCTTCTTTCTCTACAACTTGTAATTGGATTTGTTTAAGGTTTTTGTGTAATACTAGTTGGATTCAACAATAAATCTGGTGTCTTTATGGGAGAAGTTATAGCTGGTGATGAGTATGATTGAATTTTTAATTTCGTCGGATTTTTGGTCCCTGAACATGAAAGTAACAAGTATACTGCTGAATAGTGAGACGATCGAGAGAGACCCGAGAAAGAGGAGGAGAAGATGTGATGGTGACAGGGGGAGGATGAGAGATGGAGTTGTGGGTAGAGAGAAGAAAATTGGGGATGATAAGAATAAGAATAGAGGACAGACACACACAAACACTTTTGGGGTTTATAGTTGTAGTAAAAATGGCTCACTTGCTTCACTCGCTCATCTTGATAAGCCAACACTAGTGGAGGGTCAGGTGTTTTCTAAGGGTTAAAACATAAAGAAGTGCTTTTGGAGATTCAGGGAAATATCAAACCATTTCTTGTTCTTTTGGAGATTAATATGGAGATTAATAGAATTCCGATTGTTTAAAGCTTTTCGAGTTTTACACCTCTTTATGCAAGCAATTGAAATATGATTCTAAGAATGTTAGTTATTAGTGCTGAATTAGTGTTATATTATTATATATCAATAAAGAAAAAAGAAGAAACTCAGTGATTGATATTCACATTCTTGTTCTTAATTGTATAGTAGCTGGTTTTTTGTTGTGGAAAAATGGATGGATCAACTGGCAAAGGAGGCAGTAGTGCAGATATGTTTCTCCCGAACTATAAACTCGGGAAAACACTTGGGATTGGTTCTTTTGGTAAGGTGAAAATTGCCGAGCATGCTCTTACAAGGCATAAGGTTGCTATCAAGATCCTCAATCGCCGTAAGATAAAGAACCTTGAAATGGAAGAAAAAGGTGACTTAATCCATACTATCAATTTATTTCATGAGTTTTTGCATTTTCCTTTTGGTTGGTCAATGGACTGAATTCCTTATAATAGAAAATTTTGCAATGTGATGGTCTAAGAGATTGATCGTTTGTTTAACACCTGCAGTCAGACGAGAAATCAAGATATTGAGATTATTCATGCATCCTCATATAATACGACTCTACGAGGTTATAGAGACACAAACAGATATTTATGTTGTGATGGAGTACGTGAAGTCTGGAGAACTTTTTGATTACATTGTAGAGAAGGGTAGATTGCAAGAGGATGAGGCTCGCAACTTTTTTCAGCAGGTCACCATAGTTCTTTGCTGTTATTGTTATTTCTCGAATGAGCTAAACTGAATGAAATATATCCCCATTTTGTTGATTTGGTGAAAACTCTCTGGAAACAGATTATTTCTGGTGTGGAGTACTGTCACAGAAACATGGTGGTTCATCGTGACCTTAAGCCAGAAAATCTTCTTTTGGATTCAAAATGCAATGTGAAGATTGCGGATTTCGGATTGAGCAATATCATGCGTGATGGGCACTTCCTGAAGACAAGTTGCGGAAGCCCAAATTATGCTGCCCCGGAGGTATGGAGGCATTACCACTAAAACCCACAATTCTTGCATAATTATTTGGTGAACTAATACAACAACGTTTGTTATAATGCTAATACTGAAGATATGATGATGTAACGATATAGCCTCTTTGACAGGTCATTTCCGGTAAGTTATATGCTGGGCCTGAGGTCGATGTTTGGAGCTGTGGTGTCATTTTATATGCTCTTCTCTGTGGTACTCTACCTTTTGATGACGAGAACATCCCAAATCTGTTCAAGAAAATAAAGGTATTCTATTTGTAAATTTGTGTAGATTATCATGTTAAATAGCTAACATTGTGATTATTATTCAAGATGGTGGTTGCTGTTTATGAAAAACAGAAACAAATGTACTCATATGCAGTATGTGATGTTTGCTTCAGCATACAGTTGATCCACTCGACGTACATCAGTTTAACTTTCCATATTTTATGATCTGAAGAACTGATAGATTCACACACTATTGGTTGTGTGGTTTGGATGATTTCACTTTGTTATCTTTAGGTTATATCATTATAGATCGGTTAGAATATTTACATGTAATGGATCTTTTTCAAATGCTAAAGTATGATTGTAGTGGAACATATCTCATAAAGAATGTAAATAGATCAATAATTATGTACACACAAACAAATCAAATGGTATGGTTTTCATATTCGTTTCGTTGAATATAGTTCTCTTAAATATGGGATTCCTAAGTTTTCTAGCTATAGAAGAAAAAGTTAGGGATATCCTAGAAATTGTAATAAGGCTGCTGTAGATGACATTTTACACATTCAAATCAAATGGTATGGTTTTCATATTCGTTTCGCTGAATATAGTGCTCTTAAATGTGGGATTCCTAAGTTTTCCAGCTATAGAAGAAAAAGTTAGGGATATCCTAGAAATTGTAATAAGGCTGCTGTAGATGACATTTTACACATTAAAATTCAATCCTCAAAGTTAATAACTCAAATGAAGTGCTTATGTAACAAGGTCGTTAGTAATTGGAGCCACCAACCTGCAATAGATCATACCTTTACCCCCAACAAGCAACCATTGATCCACTTGTTTAATCCACCCCCCACCCTCTCCCCCCAAACAGCCATATTCACAAAAAAAAGAAACTGAAAAAAGAAAAGACTTCCATTGGTTTCCCAAGTTTCAGCTACTTAGACAATTGGATTGTGCCAATAATTCCAAGTACAAAGACATAAAACCACTTCAAGAACCCTCATAGGGTTCAAACCTAATTAGGATGTTGCGGCGCGCGCCGGTTGGCAGGGGGTTGTAATGGGCGCAGCTTTAGATAAAAAGTCCCCTTTGCACCGTAGATTGAATACCATGCTGCCTTGATGGCAGCGAATACTGGCGACTTTTTAGCATTAAAGGGATTTTCCTGAAAATCATGCCTTACCCAAGGATTTCCATAGTTCGAACTCCTTTTGAGGGAGAATATCTGGATGCGTGCGTGCGCGCTGGGGGAGGATACCTAAAGAACACTACAATGGCAATCTCTATGTACACCGAGAGGCCCCCTTCCTTTTCATTCATCAAAGAAAGCTCATTTTCGACTTTACAGATGGATATGAATTTCCCTACGCCTTCTCCTACTTGAAGCCAATTTATGGGGATTTCACCCTCTTTTGGTCAACCCTCAAATCATTTTTTGTTGGTGGGAACACCCTGAACAGGTTTAGACCCTAGTTCAACAATATCGTTTGTTGATCCTTTGACTCAGGGGATTCGGTTTCTTTCTGAGTTTACCCAGCAAGGATGCACCGACTCTTTGGAAAACCCACGTTTCAAGAGTCCAATAGTGTCAAACACAAATATGCGACCGACACGTATTGGACACATGCTCAACAGTCCGGACTCGTTGACTGGCCCGGACATGGTCCAGACATGGTCCGGACACAGCTCCATCTCCTTTTCTCCTGGGTGCAAATAGCCTATTAGGGCTTCTTCTCATCTCATTCTCAGAAGGGGGAAACAAAGATTAGGGTTCTCATCTCATTCTCAGACAAAGGGGAAACGAAGCAGAGACAAAGGTTTTTACGTCTTTCTTCATCCTTCATACACAGAGACAGAGAGAGATATCAAGGGAGGGCGAAAAAGTGAGAGAAATCGAGGGAAGGAGACAAAGTAAGAGAGTGATCGAGGGAAGGAAGTGAGAGAGAGATCGAGGTTGAGTTGATTTGTCTGAATATCAATCGGTATTCAACTCAATAAACAGTAGAGTTGATTTGTGTGAATATCAATAACTGTTTCGTCCCTAACAGTAGAGTTGATTTATCTGATTTTTCTGTATTATTCTCCGTGTGGTAGTAAACCCACCTTATCAAACAATAATTTTATTGTTTTCCCTAACAGTAGAGTTGATTTGTTTCCTAGAAATGCAATTTTGTTTTTCTGCAGTCAATGAATAAGAACAACAGTTAGTATGTAGGCACCAATACAAACATGGAGATTGTTTTGTTCACTAAAAAATGTTTAATCAAACAGTTAGTATGTAGTTTGGTTGAGTTATATATATATATATATATAATAAATTTTTTTTTTTTTTTAAAGATTTGACGTGTCACCGAGTCCTAATTTTTTGGAAATTGCCGAGTCGTCGTGTTGTATCCATGTTCGTGCATCCTTGAAAGCCAGTCTCCTTGTCAGTTCGAGAATCATATTCCTTTCCAATTCTTGATCCATCACTATGGGTTCAGCTCCTACACAAAAGAATAATACGAGAGGCAAAGCGTGCTGTGGTACCACTGCAGGTAGCCACATGTCTTGTTGCAGCTTTTATCCTTTTTTGTTGCTCTCCGCCAGGGGGTTTAGATGCAGTTTAGATCCATCTTCTTGTTATTTGATGTTCTGTGCGTGTACTGTGGTAAGACTAATGTCCTCCCCTGTTTTGTTTTTTGATTCTTTTAAATAAACCAAAGGGCCCTTCCAACCCATCCCTCCCCCTCTCTCTTCCCCCCACCCACATACAGAACAAATGATAAATAAATAAAATTATCTAATATGAGTCCAAGAATGATTTTAGTTGCAAAGGACTTGCACCACTTTAAGATAGAAGGGAGTGTAACAACTTGGACATGGTAGAAATGTGGGGGAAAGGAGAATGGCTTCAGAGTATTGGAATAACAAGTGACTGACGGCTCATACCTAGAGATAATGAGGCTAAAATACCAATGTCCGTGTATAACTTAGGTCCATAATGTTAATTGGACATTCTGCAAGAATCATTAAACGTGATGATTGTTGGTAATAGAGAAAAATAGAAAGAAACTAGAGGGATTAAAGATCTGTATGAGTCGTTGTATTGTATATTACAAACTAATAAAGAAATAACAGATTAACAGGTAGGTACTAGGCAGTTTTTATAACTTAGAAGTAACAAAAGTCTTTGATTCCTCTAAGGCGTAGGTTAGTTTAATATTTTTGCACTTTTGTTTGAGCTGACATTCATAAAATCTTCGAGGAATTAGTGGTGACCCACAAGTCTTAAAGTTTAAGCTTCATTGTTCACTGGAAGGACGTGGCTTGTTTTGTTTACTTTCATTCTTCTTTACTTGAGTGAAACTGTTCTAAATCTGATTTCTATTGTCCTTTCCAGGGTGGAATTTACACTCTTCCAAGCCATTTATCTGCTTTGGCAAGGGATCTGATCCCTAGGATGCTTGTTGTTGATCCGATGAAGAGAATGACTATTCCTGAGATTCGTCATCATCCGTGGTTCCAAGCTCATCTTCCACGGTATTTGGCTGTTCCTCCACCAGATTCAATGCAACAGGCAAAAAAGGTATTGTTAGCTCTGACATATTTCTATGTGAACCAGAACTAATTTAAGTGATTCTGTATTTTCATTTTCGTTATCTTTCTTGCATCAATGCTTGGACACCGGTTCCTGTTTTTGTGAATTAGCTGCAATCGTTGGGATTGTTGTCCTGCCCTATAATCTTTCAGGGCTGAGACATTTGTATTTATTGTCAAAGCCCTTTTGGATAAGAGTCAATATTGTAATCACTTTTATAAGTAATGCAAGTTTAGCATTGTATTATTCATCAGTATTGGAACAAAAGGATTATACAGACATTTTTAATATTTGAAATATTGAGTGGAACTTATTCTCTGTTGTTTTTATTGTTTTAGTTTCAGATAGTATTTTGTTCTATGTAATGTCACAAAAGTAGTCACGTGTTCTTTTAATATTTTTTGCTAGGAATGTGGTTAAAACTTCCTTTACTTCCTTAAAACTTCTTATTTTCTTGTAATAAGTTAATTGGTGTATCTCATCATTCTTTTAGGTGTTGCATTTCTTCCTCTTGGTTTCTTTGGGTACATGTGATTAATGAACTCTTTATAATGTCATTTTCCAGATTGACGAGGATATTCTTCAGGAAGTCATTAAAATGGGGTTTGACAGGAACCAGCTGATTGAATCTCTTCGCAACCGGATACAAAATGAGGTCTCACATGCTGGCATGTATTGACTATTCACTTTGGTATCTAGTAACCTATTCTTAATAGTTTATGAAATCCTTTCCAGGCAACTGTTGCATATTATTTGCTATTGGACAACCGGTTTCGAGCTACGAGCGGGTACCTTGGAGCGGAATTCCAGGAATCAATGGTATGTCTGGCTGGATAAATGATTGCTGTTGTACATGGTCTAAGCTGTTATTTCCATTTTCGTTGCATGGTCTAAAAGAATTCTATTTAGTCAGATTGTTTCATCTGGTGTGCATCACATTTCGTTATGCCATCTATAAAGTCATTCTGTTAGTCCCTTGCTTGATAATTTACTTTTAGCTACTTTGTTTCAGTTTAGATGATAGTTATTCTGTCTATTAAATTGCTTGGTTTGATGGGAATTTTTCCAGGAATGTGGGTTCCCTCGTATGCATCCAGGTGAACCTGCATCTTCTCCCACTGCTCGGCTTCCAGGATATACAGATCATCAAGTTGGCTTAAGACCTCAGTTCCCTGTTGAAAGAAAATGGGCTCTTGGACTTCAGGTTCGTTTAAAATAGTTTCATTTGTCAACATGATTGTCAGTCCTAAGCAGGAGTTACATCTTGTAGGTTGTTCTAGTCAACCCATAAGTTGAGATACGAGTCAGTTGTATCGTAAGATACTCTGTCATGGCCATCTACTACGTGTCTTTTATTAAATGCAATAGGTAGGGGTTGTTAAATCTGCTCACCATGAACTTCGAGGAGATCTCGTTGGTGTGAGCAGGCATTTTATTCACATTCCTTTTTAGAGGCTCATTGGTCATGATCCTGCTTGCTTCGACAGTCTCGGGCCCATCCTCGTGAGATAATGACAGAAGTTCTAAAAGCATTGCAAGAACTAAATGTAGCTTGGAAAAAGATTGGACATTACAACATGAAATGCAGATGGTTTCCAGGTTGCGTTGATGGAATGGTGAACAATCTTGTGGATGGGAACCACTACTTTGGAGATGATTCTGCAATTGTTGAGAGTGATGAGAGCGATGGTATCAGGTCTCCAAATGTGGTGAAGTTTGAAGTGCAGGTATGCACGCCTTATCTAATTCGTTGATCCGTGCAGCATGAAATCATAGTTATATAAGCCTAAGATTTCGCAAGAGCATCTTTTAGTCTACATCATCGATTGATATTCTAAAGAAAGAGAATCATTAGAAGTGCTGGTCTGCTAAAATCATCAGTGAATTTTCCATAGTAAAATTTTTGTATTGAAGCCATTGTCATTTATAAACATTGATTGCCTGCCTCCCTAAACAGTGTTATTAATGTTCAATCTGATCTTAGGGAAGAAGTTATTTCTCACCCCTCCCATGGGAAATGATTTCCTTGGGATAAGAAAACAAGGTAACTCATGATTCGTTTTTACCAATGGCCAAAACTCCGAACATTAACATTTTCCAATTCAACCAAACACAGACTAAGAGACATTTGATAATGAAAGTTCTTTCGAAATAGTCTTCTATGCTATTTCCCTCTTTCAAAAAACCTTGTTAATCTTCACACCCGAAAAACTCTCTTTAATGAACTTAAAAGGGTTCGAGTCTTTAATTGTGCAGTATGCTTGGACCAAGATGTATACAATACCCTGTTAAATTCTTGACGAGTGCCCGCAGCAGTAGATTATTGTTTATTGGCGTCCCATTGTAGTGAAAGAAATCTTTGCACTTGAGATTTTACAAATTGTTTGACTGGTACTAAGTCTATGTTTCATAATGATTATTTATTTGCTTGTACAATTTCTTTTCCAAACAGTACTGATCCTCTCATGTACTGGACAGCTGTATAAGACGCGTGAGGAGAAGTATCTGCTGGATCTCCAGAGGATTAATGGGCCACAGTTTCTCTTCCTGGATCTTTGCGCAGCGTTCCTTGCTCAGCTTCGAGTCCTTTAAATTCACTCTTGGAGAGGACTTCGTCAGTGTAGCAATGGTAATGTTTGTGAATAATGGTAGCCGCGCCTAATTTGTACATATGATATTTCCCAGGTTTTGCTCCAAATTTACCCTCCTTTTATGGGGTTGTTGTCCTTGGTGCGAGTTGGGCCAAGTTTATCCGCTCCTTTAAACTTTGAAAGTGAGGCTTTTGGCCCTACGGTTCCAGATTGATAATTTCAGCCATTTGTCAGTAGGACGTTGTTCAACTCCAATCTACAATAGACTGAAATATGTAGGAAAAAACTTATGATGAAGCTACAAAATTCTGCAATTCTGATTAGCGATATAAGGGTACACTCTGATGTGCCAGTTTCTACCCAAATTCGGGTTCAGCAGACCACCCAAGTCTAGTCAGTGCAGGTTTTATACTGGACGTTTGCATTATGATACTGATTAAGTTTGTAAACTAATCTTTTACCATGTATAATAAGTGTGGCACTGTTGGTAATGTGCATTTCTACCCTATCGGTTGTTGTGGCAGGTAATGTTGTATTGTTGGTTCATTTTATTTTGCATAACAGCGTGTTTGCAATTTTACCATTCAGGGGTGTTTGCATATGATTTATTATATACATGTCATACGGAATGCCTGCTTTATTTTGTTTGTGAGCATTCACAAACTAGTTTCCTTTTTTCCTGAATCTGTATAAGTTGAAATGTGACACATGATCAATACTAGGTCAATCAGCAAGTTCTTTCATGGGGATCTTGAGGGTAATGTTGCTTGAAATTTGCTGTCCATTTATTGGAAACAAGGTTTTGTTTACCTTTCGATGAGACTAACAGTGGTAATGGCTGAATAGTTTGAAAAACTATGATGTGGAACAATCCTACACATCTTAATCCAGAGAAAAATTTTGTTAGTAGTATGCAATCACTAATTTTTACACATTTGATTCACTACTACCATCTTCATGATGAGGACTCCAATATGAAGTTCTTTCTTGGCTTATTAGTAGTAACAGTAACAACCTTGTAATCGTGTGATTAGATTACTTAATTAAGGACTCTATATGGTAGGGGCCATATGACAAACAAACACTGAAGCAATGAAAGCATTTTTGGCACATCCTACCTCCACCCTCTAATAACGATTGACCACCCAACTTTGTAAATAATGTGAAGAAAATTAAAATCTTTTAACAGGTCTACTTAGAAGACCATCATGGCTATATAATAAGGAGTGAGGACAGTGTATCAGGTTTTGTAATCATGTTTTGTAATCAGGATGATGTGGCATCATTAGAAGAGTTTTTTACAATATTGAGATACGCATAAAATCTTTGGAGATTTCATCATTCTTTCAAGATTACGCCACGTTCCGCCATTTTGTACTCTCTGTGAAGATGTTTCTTCAAGGAGATTCCCCAACTCTCTCTCAATGTCAATGTCCATTACCATTCATGATTTGCTTATGTCTTGTTTCATGTTTGTATTAGGCTGTACTAAACAATGCCAAAGCTTTTGGTTGATGTGGGGTTGTGGTTTGGGTGAGGATGGGTTAGGTTGCACAACTACTACATTAAGACCCGCTTATGTCCTAAGATTAGATAAATGTATTATTCGCGTTCTTGTTTGTCTTGAGGATTTGTAATTATATTTGTTCGGAATATATGCTCAATTATTCCTAGTTTGGTTGTTAGCAAAGATGGGTTCTGTTTGTTACTAATTCATCGTTAACTAGTTAAATTAGCTTGGTTGCAAGTAACTGTGTAGTTAAGGAATGCTCATTAGCTTTTCTGATCTTCTTCTAAAGATGATGCTTGTATTTGACCTCCAAATAAGTTTGTTTACATGATGAAACTTCACCATATCAATCCCTTCTTAATTGAGCTTTTAGATTGATAGAGGTAACATTGAACTTAAAGATTGATTCACCGATGACAAAACAATTCAATTGAAGTGGGTTTTTTTTTTTTTGTTAAAAGCCTTGGGCAATATATTAATAACTAAAAGCTATTACAACCAAATCTACCAAGTGGTTTAATTGCACGAAATGCTTATAACATCACTTTTCCCATATTCGAAGGCGACGTTAAGATAATAATTAGATAACTAGTAGTGATGATGAAGACTAATCATGATAAACTAATGATTAATTATGATAATTGAGTATGATAATGTGCATTATTATATCACATGATGTTGTAGTGATTGTCATGTTAGCCTTGACTCAAAAGAAAGAGATGGAAGAAGAAGAAGAAGTTGTAGTAGAAAGAAGAATAAAGGGATTCCCTTGTCACATAGGGATCCTTAGCTAGGGTTTCAAAAAAAAAAAAAGCTAACTCATTGGGAAGGGCCCACGTGGCAGTTTTTGGTCAATGCCAAGTGGAATACAATGGGTGGAAGGAAACAAAAGCATTTTTGGCGCCAACTTATTTGTTTTGGGTGCTTTAAAGTGGAAACCAACTAAAAAACCCTAAAAAATCAACATCCCAAAAGCAACAACTCCTCCTTCTTCAAAGGCTATCATGACCAAGGACTACTTTGAATTCAAAATTAACAGTCATGTTTTCATTGTTGTTTACTTTTGCTTTTCTTCCAATTTGTCTCCAAGCTTTCATATTCATTTTTAAGCATCATTTGCTCGAATAACCATCTTCTAATGTGAAACCTCAAACATCATTTCTTAAGGAGATTTGGTGGTTTATTTATGGGGAACAAACACTCAATCTAGAGATCCCAATCTACAAACCTTCTTGGTTCAAAGTTTTCAATTTGTTTGTAGAAGGCATTCAACTTTGACTTTTAAGTAATTGAGAGTTTTGATTGAATGTGACTCGTAAAATAATCTTTTAAACAAGTATGTTAAACTTAAACCTAGTCACACCACAACAATTATATATACTAGGGTGTCGACGCATTCTACGTGTGCGAATATTTAATATTTTTTAAAATTATATTTCAATAAGAAAAATCTAAACAAAATAATTATATATAACTTTAAGGACTTATGTATAGTTTATAAATAAATAAGTTCAAATAAATTAAGTGCATAAGTATAATTAACTAATTTTTTAGGATTGGTTTAGACTGTAAAAGTTTGAAATGTGGTGGGCAAAATGAGAAATCCAAAAGTTAGATATAAGGCCATTTTTATAATTTTTAGATAGTCGAAGAGCTTCAAATAAATTATATTAAAGACTTAGTTATAATTAATTAATGTTACAGAGGATTGGTTTTGATTGTAAATAATTTAATTTGTGAGAATAAAATGATAATAATGTGTAATAGTATTTTTAATTTGAATGACATAAAAACCCTTGTAACTCTGCCCAACTTTTGATTTTTTTTCTTGAAAATATTAAAAAGTGTTGAGGGCATTTTCGGAATATGAAAATAAGGTTGAATACATGGTTCATTTGGAAGCTCTCTCGTTGTAACTGTTTAACAATAATTCTAGGCAGTCAGGGCTATTAGCCATTTTTTTGTCAGGGTTGGACTCTTTTACACTTTTACTCCTATAAATGATGTTTGTGATTGTGTTTTAAAAAAAAATAAATAAAATGTAAAAGAGTCCAATCCTGACCAAAAAATAACCGGTAACCTTGACTACCTAGACTTACTATACACACACTTAAAAAGGAAATCCATCGTCTAAGACAAAGCTTCTAACAATATTTTATTGCAGTTCAATATTCACTTGATAACTTTCTTTTTCTTCTTTTCTTTTATTGAGATAGGCATAAAAGGGCAGACATGCTGGTCCCTCAAATGTAGAAGATTTGTTGTACCAAATTACAATGCACACATGGATGCATCACCTATAACCACAAGAACTTTAGGTAGTAACCTAATTAGCAATTCTCTGCATCTTGAAAATTATGTGGTCAAGAAAAAGTAATGGTAATAATTTTGTGTATGCGTATTTTTTATGAGGAATCATAAACTATAGTAGGGTGAATGTACTATATATGGATGGAAAAATCCTCAATTCATATAAGAATGAACTTGATGGTATTTGTTCACTCGAGCAACGCTTCCTTACCCCATTTCTGATACCCATGGGTTCAATTCTCATCCAATGCAATATCTGTTGTAGCCCTAGCCTTAACATTGAGGAATTAGTCTTGTTGATTATGTACACAAGGACATATGAAGGTGTGGTAAAATGTCATGTTCTTTTGTCAAGAGAAAATGCATGAAATTGTGGTCCTAATTAGTGAACTATCAATGTCGAAGTAATTGCAATCTCACTAGTCTCTTCAGACAATACAGAGAGGAAATGTTGGAGAGCAGCCTGAACTGAAACCCTGATAACCTGATCAAGGAAATGGAAGCCATTTGTAACATCCATGCACTTTTCTCAAAGACAACAACAAGAACAACAAAATTGCAATTATATACATACATATATGAGAAGAGAATTTCGGGAAGAGAATACAATAATGATTGTGAAAACCCATAAAAGGACAACTTTGGAAGCATGTTTCTTGGCATATGAATATGAAATAATTGAGGGAGAAATTTGTAATTTGAGTGGAATCTAATGCTTTCAAGCAGTCCATCCATACAGCTAGCGTAGTCTCAAATGTGGTGGGGCTCGGTCTCCCAAACACTTGGAAAAACTTCCCCAACTTCTCTCTATACGAGGCCGGATGGCAAGCATGGATTTGAACAATCAGTCTTTTTTTGGTATTTTTTTTTTTTTTTTTGTCTAAGGTCACCATTGTTATCAGCAAACTAGCACATGATCTTTTTTGTCATCGTGGTTAGCCAGGTCCCTATTTTGACAATCTTTCCTCGCTAACATGAAGCAAACTTAGGGTGCTATAGCCTATATCGCATACTTTACTCACGTAGAACTTCAGATGCTATAGGCACACTTGACTTGTAGAACACCAAACAATAGCTTCACCATATAGCCTTCAATATGAACTAAAAGAGCTTATCTAGAGAGTCAGGCTCCTAGCGGCAGGCAGGTAATGCTCTCTTGCACATTTTTAGGAGAGATGAGATATTGAGGGGATCTTGAGTTCTTGAGGTGATCTTGAAAAGTTATTGATGAGTTCTTAAGATCTTGAAGAGTATCTCCTAAAAACATGCAGAGAAGCCTCTCCTGACACACGGATCTAGCACTAGAGGCCTGGCTCTTAAGAATTATTGGAACTGAAAAATGGAATAACTCACAATTGGGTTTCCGATGCTCGAAATTGCAAAATGTAATTCTAAAGGAGCGCCAGACTGTGCCTTGACTTTGGTCAAGTACTGTTTGACCAACTTCCATTAAAATATGAGGGTTCTATTCAATTTTCAACTAACTTCAGGAGTAGACCCGAATATCGATCATAAAACAGGGGGGCTAAGTGTAAAATTTAATTTATTTTTTTTTATCACCAATTCCACTTATCCAAAACCATCCAAACTTTTCATTTTTCTAACCCAAGTAAAGGGGGAAAAAAAAAGTGGTAAAAGAGAGAGCTTGGAAGAGATCAAATCAAAGAACAAAAATAAAAAGCAAAAACATCAAAGAGAGAGGGAAGTCTCGTTGAATTCTGTGTGTTTTCTCCAATATAAAAACTGCAAGAGAGAGTGCAGTCAAAGATGGGTATATAGTGCAAGAATAAAGAGCTCAATTGAAGAAACTGCAGAAATCCCAGAGTTTGTCTCTCTGTCTCTCCTCTCCTCCGCCCTTCTCTTTCTCTTTATTGGATTGCTTTTGTTGGAAATAACCTCAAAAAAGAGTGAAACAGAGAGGCAGAGCAGAAACAGACTAGCAGAGAAGAGAATTTGGTGCTCTGTTTCAGCCATGGTTGGAGCTTCAAAGCTGAGAACAGCTGCAAGAAGGATCGGATTACCTTGTGTTTCCTTCTCTAGGAGACAAGTTAATGACGATCCCATCGTCATTCACAATGTGGGTTCTTCATCCTTTCCCCCCAATTTCATCTCTTTCTCTGTTCACTAAATTTTTTCTTCAATTGGGGCTCTGGGTTCTGTTTTTCAGCTTGCATTCACCACTATTTCAGCTCAAAATACTGATCTTTTCTCTGTATGTATCTTGGATTTTGATCAAATAAAGTTTTCGTCTTTCTTTAAAAAATAAAAATAAAAACTACTCTTTTTTAAAGCATTTGTGTTAAATTTTGAAGGTTGGGGGTCCTAATTCCCCCTTTTTCCCATCTCTGAGAAAAATGGGGAGGCAAGGAATCTGTTTTTTTGTGCTTGGGTTTTGCTCCAATTTCAAGTTTTCCTCCTCACAAGACACCTTTCCTGAAGATGCTCTGCTACTGTTTCTGTCTGCCATCTGTCTGAAATTCTGCAAATTCAACAATAACTTCTTCACCCATCATGGGTTTTCCTAAAATTACACAATTTCAATTTCTTCTCTACAACCAAATGTTGGATTTCTCTTCTTCTTCTATGTACAGAACTATTTTTTATTTAAGTTGAAGTAATTACTGATTTTTATTTTTATTTTTATTTATTCAGAACAACAACTCCAAGAGAGAGAATGTTTCAGCCATGGCAGAAGAGGCAACAGAGTCCAACCACCACAACAAGGTAAACTATACTACACACTCTTCCTTTACTGCCACAATTTTTCTCTAAACAAAAGGGGTTCTCAGCAATTGTTCCTCAAAGTGGTAATCATCACTAATTTGAACTAGCTCAGTAAATACTAGAAATAGCTTTGCACCACAAACAAATCACCATCCATAGGTCCACCATCTCCTACAGACTTGCAGAATATCAATTAAGCTTTTTTAAAATGGGAGTGGGTGATTGATTTGATGATTCAGCTTTTGTACACACAGAAGATAAAATATGATATGATTCAATGAGGTAGGACCTCGAGCACTTTTGTCTTTTAAAAGGATGCAGAAGTATACAGCCTTGTAAACAATCAATCAAAAAGAGAAAACTTTGCTCAGTGACAAACAGCTGTATTTGTTTAGTTATTCCTCTTTCTGTGTTACAAGGGTGATTTGCCATCTAATCAATCACTAGTGGCTAACAAACAAACTTGCATGCAAAATGTCACATTAGTTTTCTTTCTCTTGTGTCTTGAAGTTTTATTGTGTAATGAATTGGAATAACAAGTTTGAATCCCCTAAATCTTCTTCCTGATTTCTTACACCTGAAGTTTCTATTATATTGCAGAGTTTGTGTGCAATATGTTTAGAGCCACTGAGTTACAGTACAGGCATTAGGCCAGGCCATGCCATATTCACAGCTCAGTGTTCGCACGCATTTCATTTCACCTGCATCTCTTCCAATGTTCGGCACGGTAATGTTACCTGCCCAATATGCCGCGCCTACTGGACTCAGCTGCCACGGGATCTTAACCCTCCTTCTTTGCTCCCTACCAATCAGAGTGACCCTATATTACGTATTCTAGACGACTCTATAGCAACTTTCAGGGTCCATAGGCGGTCCTCCCTCCGCTCTGCACGCTATGATGATGATGACCCTGTCGAACCAGACCATGCACCTAATCAGGACCGCCTTCAGTTCAATCTTATTCCTGCTCCACCTACTCACCAGAGCTTTCCTCCATGTGGACACCCATCTTTGCAAGTGATGGAGACTGTATCGTATCATCAATGTGGGCTTCCAGCATCACATCAGTATACTGGCTCCTCATCCCGAAATACTTCGCCAATGAGGCAGCAGCGTCTTTGTACAAATAGAGCCTATCTATCTGTCAAATTAGCACAGCAATCAGCAACAGACCTAGTTCTAGTCGCAAGCCCTAATGGACCTCACCTAAGGCTCCTCAAGCAATCCCTTGCATTGGTGGTTTTCTCGCTTCGCTCCATTGATCGTTTGGCAATAGTTACCAACTCCTCAACTGCTACACGTGTTTTTCCACTCAGGCGTATGACATCTCATGGGAAGCGGGCAGCTTTACAAGTCATTGATCGGCTGTTCTATATGGGAGAGGCAGACCCAGCTGCCGGAGTCAAGAAAGGAATGAAGATACTTGAAGATCGCATTCATCAGAATCCGCAGTCAAGTATCCTGCATCTCTCTGACAGTCCAACAAGATCTTATCTAGATGACGACATAGAATTAATTGCTCCTATCCACTACTTCCATGTGGGGTTTGGCTATGGCAGTTCAAGTGGATTTGTCATGCATGAATTTGAAGAGTTTCTAGCAAGATTGCTTGGAGGTGTGATCAGAGACACCCATTTGAGAATTGGCGACGATGGAGAGGTGGTAAGGCTAGGAGAACTGAGGGGAGGAGAAGAAAGAAGAATTCCACTGGATTTGGGTGAAAGTGATTTTGTTTGTGTTACTTATAGCTACATCAAAGGTGGAGGTGAAGAATGTATAAGAACAGGGGAAACTGCAGTGAGTCTAGTGGATAAAAGGGAAGTTGACATTGAAGACGCAGGAGGAAGAGATGTTAACATAGGTGGAAGGACTAGTAATGTTGAGAACTGGGATTACCATGATCCTTACATGGCCAGAAGATGGGCTAAGCATTTGCATGGATATAGGCTGTAAATGTACCTATACTATCCTCATTTGGGTGATCTAAATACTAGTTTGGCTAGCTACATTAAAGAATACCATACTTAGTTGATATACCATTGCTTTTTAAGTACTCAATCACAACTAGAGATTTCATTTATGGCTTCTAACTCGTGCATGTATGCAAGATAGTTGCATCAAAGTCTATTTTGTTTCCGAGTAAAGGAAAAGTAAGCACACTTGTCTTCTATGTTGAAAGTTAGTGAACTAATTTGAATCACATATCATCTCTCCTATGGCTGAACACGGTAGTGGCGTTCGTTTTGACGTGTGTGTCCAACTAGAAGGATAAGACTCCATATGCTAATGTCTAAAGACTAATTTCTAACTTTCTATCAATTACCTAAAATAAAGTTGAATGATATAGCATTATACCTGCAGCATCCACTGCCATTTTCAGTTAAAATGCTTGAAACAGACTGAGCAAACATTAGTAGGGAATTTAAAATTTTGAACAAAGCAACTAAAATAACAGAAGCGGTCACTAACATGGAAATAATGAAGAAACTAAAAAAACTTGATGGTAAAATATAGGCGCAGTTATAAATTAGTCAATGAGTACATTTTGGCTCCATCTCTACAATTCTCAGTCGGTCACATACCAACCCAGTGGTGACATATGGAGACCTAACTGCATTCACTTAAATATTGACAATGCGACATTTAAATATTTTGGATGGTACAGTAGTACAAGGAAATGTGGTTAATAGACAATTGAAATTTTCATTTTACATGCATTCATTAGCAAAATCTCGCAAGCTTTGTTTAGGTGCCAACATAAAGAGCAAGAGTAATGACTCTCTTCCCAAATGATAATCGACTGACCTCAACAGGCAGGCCATAGTTTAGGCACTCTCGAAACCAAATATCCGGAAGACACCTGCAACCAAAAAGGTAAAATATAATTAATTTATCATCACTAGATTCCCATCTTTCAGTTCAAGCCATTCAATCTTTAAAGGTTTCGTGGATTGACAGCAGAAAACATAATAATGAAGTCATAAACTGCCATCTAGCTAGTCAACAACCACTCTCAGGAAACCCCACAATTAAGATGAATACAAATGAAACCTCTAAGAAATTTTGAAAATAAAATTTTGATGAGTATTCTCAGGTTGTTTTCAGAGCAAGAACAATCTGCAATTATGCTTTGCATGCCGATTTTTCACCTGTAACTTTTTCACAGTTTAAAACATCTACATGATGTTAATGTGTTTTCTTTACTGATCTCAATCTTCAAGCAAATCAATCACTGGTACTTAGCAAAATGGAATATCGATTAATTGCATCATTCCCATCTGTGGTGTGTATTTTATATGTAGTGTGTTTGCTCGATAACCTTGAACACATACCTTCATCAGCCTGATATTTGTTCTTGTCATCTCCTGCATAAGCCAGCAAGTTGTATTTGGGATTCCATTCCACACTATTCATTGCAGCTCGACAAGGTATTTGATGGATTGTTCGCCCAGTCTGTACATTGGACTGTTTGAAGCAGAAACAGTAAGTGTCATTTAGGTTTAGAATTTTCTAATTCCTTGACAACCCGGCTGAGTAAGGATAAAGACATCCTCCTTAAACAACACTTGGCCAAGACTTGTGAAATTTCATAATTTGCAATTGGATTGATTTATTAATTAACGGTTTCGACAATTTACTTAGCAATCATACACAATAAAGTAAATGAGGCAAAGATATAACAATGTTCGCCGCTAAAGGGCTACATCCACGACAAGATCACGCATCCACAATGAAACAAATATCACGAGTACATATAACAACCGTACACTAGTTTCACAATGTGGTAACACCTCTAGTTATCACTTCATACACGAAGCTTTGCTTCAACGATGCATCTCTTCAATCAGCTACGTACTTGGTCAAGCATCCCTTGCATACACACGAGGGTTCCTTGCATACTCACGAGTCTATGTCTAACACTTTGATAAGTGGTTCGGTGTGAAAGCCTTTTGATATAATTTATAGCTCATAAAAGTGTGAAGGCTTTCTAGAATATTTCCATATGAAATTTCCATAAGTGAGAAAAATTCCCAAGTCTGAAGAGGTCGACTCAATAATCCCTCTTTTTGCATAATTGTAACCTAACATGCATTAAGAACAATAAAAGGAAACTTACAATATCAATAAATAGATCTTCACTCGCTGAAGCAATATACTCTCCAGTGTGATTGAAGCTTATGGTTCTAACAGGCCATCTGAGGAAAATGACAAAGGTCAGCACAGGAGGCATATATTTTGTAATAATTAAGCTCATCATCAGTAACAGTTAAATCAAGAGTCTTTAGGAACATGAATGCCACATAGACCATGCTTGAGAAAAGGAACTCAAAAAAAAGAGCATTAGCACACAGCTTTTGGAAGGTAAAATCAGTTTTTATCAAATTAGTTGTTTGCAAGAATGCTCAAAGAAACTTACTCAAGTTTTGTGAATGTTCTGACACAGAGCATCTCTGAAAGATCCCAAAGGCTGACTAAAGAATCAGCGCTCCCAACAGCAAAATATCTGCAACAGTAGGAAAAGGTAGACACAAGTTAAACTATTGAACTAAATTGCTTTAGTTCTATATTCTAGCCTACCATTAACTAAATCTGGTAATATATAAACAGCCCCGACACAAGAAAATCACAAGGCTACTTATAAGTTTCAGCAAATACCAACTAACTCTAAAATTTCAAAGAAATCATCAGTGAAAAGTAAAAATTTGGAAGGAAGACGAATGGTCTATTATGTTCCAATATCATAAATTGGTAATCATATTTGATGTTTTCTACTCGAAGTTAACAGTGAGACAGATCACATAAAACTACCTTCCAAGTGGATCAATTGCAATGCAATAGCAACCTGCTGTATGAGCCAAAAGAGTGTGAAGCGCTTTAAGAGATGGGTACGCTAGTACCTCAACGGTGCCTAGCAAATTATGACAAACAGTAAGAGAATCAGAAATTCACATAAATTTGAATTGGGACAACTGGCTGGAAGGTGAATGTGAATCAGATTTGGAGGGAAAGACAAACTCAAATTTCCAAATTAACATACAAAAAAGGTAGCATGGGTCTAAGGATCTATTTGATTGCAAGAAAACTGTGGAAAAGTAAATAAAAAATTAAGCATCGATGTAAAGTGTTAAACATTGATAAAAGCCTCATTTTAAACAATGTTCTGTGCAACTGAAGCCTAGTTCACCTAAGAGCATCTCCAATGATGTATAACTTGAATGTATATATCACAGCCTCCTTGTGGATACCGATCAATGGCTTTTAAATTCATCATAAGATCATGACCATCTCAATTAGAACAACTAATTATGTCTATATGTAAACCCTAGAGCATAAATTTTACATATATATGCCTAACACGCTCTCTTAGTTATATATGTCTATAAGCGAAAAGGGGGAATTAAGGAAGGGAAAAGGAATTACCATGCTTCAATTTTTCATTGAATGTGTTGAATATCAAAAATAATTTAGGATATACCACGTCTCATATCATGTTCTCCCAAGTAGAACTTAGATAGGTGAAATACGCATAATCAGACCTGTGTGTAATTAATACGCATCAATGACTCAAAGGCCTTAATAATCCAGAACGTTGTGTGACATTTTTTGTGCAAGTTATACATGTATAAGCCTATGTTTAGCTTTGTAGAAAGGCATGTACATTCTGGCCAACTGTACAAATTTAACTTATACATCCTAGTGGAGTTGTCAAAATGAACAAAAACCCCAACTTCTGGGCTTATACATCTGTCACTGTTGGAGATGCTCTAAGAATGCATTCTCAAGGCAAGAGAAAAGACATTGGTTCCTTGCAATCAAATAGACCCATAATTAAAAGAAAGTAAGAAACTATGACACATTTGTACAGCTCATCGATTAAGGTTTTTCATGATGCCAATTACCATTTCCAGTTGTGAGAAAGAAAATTTCTCCGGTTGTATTCCAAGAGATCTCATTTACCTGATTAAAATATCAAAATTCAAATGAGCAAGTGAAACATAGACAAAGCAGCACATCAATCGGCAAAGAATTTCTATTTTCAAGCCTCAACTCCTGTGTCTTAATGTACAACAAAAATAGACATACGTATAAGCACCTTCTTTTTTCACAATGCAAGTTGGGGTTGAAGGGAACCAACCTCTAAGCACTTGCAAGCATGGTTCAAAATATCCCAATATTTATCCATTTTTTAGATGAAAACATCCAAAATTTCCATGATATATCCTGATACTAGAGGAATGTCTATAATATCTGCGATATTTATCCATTTTTCAAGCGCCAATATATCCTACCAATATCGATATTTTGAACCATGCTTACAAGACTATAAGAATTGTAGTGCAACCTGCCCATCTAATCATCCCAATGGGTGTCTTGACATTGTCGAGCTTAAGATGAAAAGGCTAAATGGATTATGAGTAGATAAAAGTTGAACTATAAGACAGTTAGGACTTTTTAACTTCTTATTTCTGCAGTGTAGAAACTTTTCAGGTGATCCATCAGGATGCTTGTTGATTCATTATAAATCCATAACATTTTCATGTGTATGGACGATGGACAAAATTTACTTTCTGTGCACAAATCAAATCTATTCTATGTCCAAATTAAAGTATGCCTTGCCCATTGAATTGAACAGTTATCACTCAAACGGAACAAAACCCAATAGATTTGATTGATATAATTACGGTTTGATCTCAAATCCATGAAGAATAAAAGCTTCTCTTCTCCAAACAAAATTTAACCAACTATTTCATTGCAACAGCCCCACCCCTGTTTACAAGAAAAAGAAACTTAGCTCAAGAAACCTAATGCAGCATTTTTTTTAGAGGGCAAATGTACCTGGCATAGTCTTTCGCATGCATCATCTACCATTGTGCTAGTTAGACCATTCGTTCAAAATTATCACTAATTCACTATAAACAAGACCATACCTAAAAGTCGAGGGGTTGGCTGCAGAAATTGCATTCTGCCATTCAACTATATTCTGATGTCAGTTCTCATATTAATTGGTCTTCATATGCGCCCTAGCCAACTTATAGTAAGTTCATTCTCTTATTTATCTTCACCAAACATGCACCTTTTAATAAGAGTCTTATCAGATTTTATTGTACTTGATTAGCTTCCCTTTGCATGGATTTTGGTTCAAAAAGATTAATGTTGGATGACCGCATTGCTTGGAGAATCAAAATACGTGTAGCAAACCCCGAGAGTATGGGGAATGGCTGATGAGAGTATCGGGTTAGTTTCCCTTTAGCTTAGCATTTATAGGGTATACATTCATTTATATCCTTAATCTTTAATTCTTTATAGTCATAAATTTACATCGTGATTTCCATTCGGTCATATGCTCAGAGCATAGGCATCGAAACCATAGAACTTCCTTGTAATTTCCTATGGTGATCATGACAATATCTCAAAGCAGGCATCCTGAACCATCCAATTTCTTTATTCTATAGTAGAATCGACCTCATTAACATATAAAAATGCCAAATGCCATCAAATTTTTGCAAGGCATGCACATTTGTGTTACAACTAAACCACTATCCTTGGCCTCATTTTAATGTTAATAATAATAAAATAATAAATAAACAATAAAAAAATAAAAATAAAACCTTTAACTGCTCAGGCATGCATGTGAAGGGAGAGGAGGCACAGATTGAATCTCAAAACATCACCATCAACACTTTATTAAAGTATGGGGATGAAAAAAAAAATTTCCTAAAGAATTCTCTTATTACCTCGTAATTAAACTTTCGCTTATGGATTGGTTTAAATTTGCGAACGTCCAATATGGTAAGCTCATCATCCTACAGCAAAGAAATAGAATTGCCAAGAAAATTGGTGAGACCCATGCTCCTCATATTTACAATGGCACCGACAAATTATAGAATGACTCCAAAAGAAATAGCTTCAGGGCATTTAGAAGGTTACGAATATAACATACCCTGTTTCCAACAGCTATGTGTGTTCCATCAGGTTTGTATGTGATATTGATGTTTTCCCCGCTGAGTTCTACTTGTTGAGAACATTTACCACCTGCATGAAGAAAAGTTTACAGATTTCAAATGTAGTGTAGACGAAAGCAAGGGAATGCAAAGCAGACAAATTTAATATGGGTGATTGAAACAACAGGAGAGACATGATAACTTGAAAATAAAGGAAGATAGGTAATATACTAAAATGGGGAAAGGTTTTTAATGGGCCATTGAACCATTATATCACTTTTCTTTTTCCTTGTGAAACAGGCTTTTTTAAATCTGTAAAATGGGGAAAGGTTTTTAATGGGCCATTGAACCATATAAATTAATTGCACTAGTAGCCTCAGCCTACACCGAGGGGGGATGTCTGAACAGCGGAGCTATATCTTGCAATTGAAAAAGGGCTTATAAGCATAAACTTATTTAAATAAATAAACCATGTTCTTTGATTGTTTATGACAGGTTTTCAAACAACCAAAAGTGGAGATATTGAAAGAGTGCAAATTTCTTTGATAAGTCCAATACATGCCAAGCTTGTAAAATATTTTGAATGCATGATATGGGGCACTGTCTAAATGCGTATTCCATTATCTATGAATTATTTCAATGCCTTTGCCTATATACCATTATTACATTATTGATTTTTTTACTTTCATCCTTCTACTTTTAAGTTCCTCGAGTCTATATGTAGTAAAATAATCGAACCACCTGAGACCAAAACTTTGCTTTCACCTTTCTAAACCAATCAAAAGTATGGTAAACAAACTAACAGACTGCAAATAATAAACCTCACCAAGTATAAAACCTAAATCCAAAATAACCTCTCTTAATCTCCACAAGATTCTTTTCCTTTTTCTCTCTCTTTTCATTTTTTTCCCTTTTCCATGATTATCTTCACTTTGTTAGCTTTCAATCATATTCAATTTATGCTTCAACAGTGCATTCAAATATCAGGATACATCCACGACATTTATCCTGATTTCACAGCGAAACTATTGTGATAACTATCATAATTTCAAGGTTCAAGACATCGTGCATATCCCAATATTTTAATCCTTGGTTCCAACTACACTAACCCGCAGAAGCACAGAACGAATTTAGCAATAGCAATAAAAATATGTAAAACCATAAACTTTTCTTATTCTACATCAATCACGTAATTGCATTGAAATTACCCGAATTCTGATAAGGTTCTAGCTACTTCAGTACAAAGAGAACAAAAGTCACACTTACTACGAGCATCCCATAGGTGAACAGTCTTATCGCCCGACGCAGTAGCAATTAAATCAGCATGTTTAGGATCCCAACATAGTTGATCCACACTATCAGTATGCCCCTTCAATTCAATCTCTTTAACCTTCCCCTGCAACACATCCCTCCAAATAAACTCATACAATCTAAAATAATACCTAAAAACGAAAAAGGTACACCTTTTCACAACAATTTTCACTTAATAGACTCTCAATTAGATGCAACACAGTAATGAATATAAAATTCTTGACCAGAAATTGAGATCCTAAACCCTAAAAAAAGACCTAATTATTTTGAGATGATAAGAGAAATCACATGTCCGTGGGGCTCAATGTGCCAAATTCGAGCAGTTTGATCGACGGAACCGGAAGCGAGCTTGGTCCCTGTGCAATTCCAAGCCACTGAATGCACCTTTTTAGATAAAAAAAACACGGAAGAGATAATAATCAAAACATTTGAACGAATGGGTTTGAAACATAAAAATTAGGGCTTTTTAGTGGAATTTGAACGAAAAGAGAGAATTTGAAAGGTTACCTTCTTCTTGTGACCTGGGTATTCTCGGCTGTGGAGGTTCTTGAAGGATATAGGCGTGGCTTCTTCCATTGAAGAAGAGCTTGCTTTAATGGCGAAGAGGAGGAAAGCTCAGTCACTGCTTCAGAGACACCAAAACCTTCTTCCACTTGTAGCGGGAAAGGCTTGATGGGTTTTGAGGCTTTGCTACTAGTGTTCGCCTCTTTGATTATGGGCCTCACTTTACCCATGGGCCATGACCTTTACGGAGAACTTGCCTTTAAAATTAGTTTGATTAGATCTCAATGAATAACGTGTCAAATACATTTCACTAGAAATGGCAGTAGGGCGGACTTTCACGAATATCCGCCCCGTTCACCCCGATTGGGGCGGTTTTGAATTTGTCTATACGAATTTCGGGGCGGATATGGATATCCAAACTTCATCCGTCAAATAATCGGGCAGATACGAATTTGGTCATATCTGCCCCACGGATATCCGTTTAACTATTGAAATTACAAAAACACGCTCAACCCTTAAAAAATAAAAAAAACTAACCCTTGCAATAGATCTCTCACACTCTGCCTTTATTATCTTCAGTTCCTCTTCAACCCTCTTCCCTTCTCCTCACTCGAAACACTTCAGTTCCTCATCAACCCTCCTCCCTTCTTTTTTCCAGTTCTCGAAACAAGGGCGTCGTCGCAGAGATGAAGGGTGTCTCGAGTGGTGCGAAGGAGATAGGCCTTGCCCTCGAGTGAATAGGCGATCTCCAGTTTTTCCAGATCTACGAGATTGGGTGACAACAACAACGTTGTTGATCCATTTCTTTGCATCGATTTCTTGTCTGCAATGGATCACAGATCGAGCATCACCATCTTCATTGCAACCAAGTCTGTCCGTGCAAATGTTTGCAACCAACCAATGGATTATGTATCTCTACAGTGTTGATTAAACATAGTGACAGGAAGATGGGCTTCCCAGGCTGGATTTGGGGCAATTAACTTCACCATTCACGGCTTTTTCTTCATGGCTTCTCCTTTTCTTCTTATTTGTTTCAGCAACATGTGGGATCTATGCACATTTCTGTCACAAAGATTGTAATTGTTTGAATGAATTCACCAAAGAGAAAAAAATACAAGAAACAAAGTTGTTTGAAGAAATTCCAGAAAGAGAAAAAAAATTGTTTGTTGCCTAATAAGTTATGGAGTTTGATGATGAGTTCATCTTGTTCTTTGGAGAAATTGTCTCTTTTGAGATCAGGATGCAGTAATTAATTCATCTGAGTCTACAACTCTTACCGCATCAAAGCAAACCTGTAGCTTTGGGGAGAGATACACATTTGTTTGTACGAGCTTTATCACAACATGGTGAACCAACCATTTTTTTCCTATGTGTTATTAGATTGTGAGTTTGTTGTTTGGTGAACTAATGAGGGTTTTGTGCATAAGTTTTTCTTTACCAACCTCCACAATCTCCTTTATCTGTTTTCTCTATTTTTTTTAAACGGTTAATCGGGGCGGGGCGGATATCCACTGTTCCATTCGGAATGGGGATGGTTTTTACAAATTTGAATAAACGGATATTCGGGGCGGATTCGGGGATCCGTGATCCCCAACGGAGCGGGGATGTATTGATATATAAAACTGCCATTCATTTGTTGAATAGACAGATCGGCTGAAAAAAATCATAATAATATTTAATAATAAAATACTAGGAAATACCAATATACGACGAAGACTTTTTGTTGTTGTAGGGACAACGAGAAGTCTGATTCCTATTGCTACAGGAACTGGAAGTGGAACCCAAGGTATGATCCATGCATATTGAGATGTATATGCCGTAAGAAATTTTTTTGATTGTTTCCAATTCACCAATTTTTATCTCTTTCGGAAAGAGAAAGTAATAAAAAAAATCAAGATATCAAAGAGTTCAAATATAATTTTAAATTGTAATCATTATGATTTTTTATTCTTTCAAAAATTAATATTTCAACTATTCAAATCAAGAAGTTACTATTGGTCAAATGATAAGATAAAGTCATTGGAAAAAATTACTAATTAGTGATTAACTAAGATATTTAGAAAAATAGAAAATATAAGATTATAAACCATTCCATTATTACGATTACGAAAATTTTTATCTCTAAAAATATATATAAAATAGGGAAAAATAATTATATCAAAAAGGAAAATTAAAGTATTTGATTCTAGTATGAATCATAATATCCGCCAAGAACTTAACCAGATAAACAGAAGAAGAAAAAAAACTTTATTATTTTAATAAAATTATCCGGAATCATTAACTAATTCGTTGTGGAACTCATTGAGTTGCTTACGCTCCTTCCAACCAATCAAATAAATGTTGTTTATGGAAACTCTAGGAAATCTGTCATTTTGTTACCCTTGACCTCAATTATAATATAACTGAAATAAGAAATTACGAAAAATGTTCTTTATTTTCAAGTCAGGTATCTCTTAACCAATTAACTACTAACTCATTCTAATTTTATAATTTTTTTTAGGTATACTTTCTTAATCAATTAGAATTACTAGAAATCGATCAATTTTAAATTACAATAAATTTTGTAAAAAGCAGGTAGGGGTTCTGAAACTTTTTCGATATCCGGAGATTTTAAACTAAAACCTTTTTTATTCTTTTATTATTATTTTATTATTAAAAAAAACAATTCAATTTTTATAGCAGTAGAACCCGCTGAAACAAATCCGAATAAAGAGCCATAATATAATTTATATTTTGAATCTTGAACAATAGATGTCTTTAACATTTAACTATAATAAAGAGTAACCTCTTCATTCTTGAATGGTAGTTCCAAAGAAACGTAATTCTCTGTCAAAAAGGCGTATTCGTAAAAACATTTGGAAAAAAAAACGTATTGGGCGGCGGTAAAAGCATTTTCATTAGCAAAATCTATATCTACTGGAAAGTCAAAAAGATTTTTTTTGCACGACAAACAAGTAATAAAGTCTTAGAATAATCTAATTTCCTCTATTTGAATGCAGCATTGAGTGGTCCTATTGCTGACAGAAAAGGCAAGTTTTCGAGTTCCAGTGCGTTATGTACATCTTTCCTTTGAAGGCTAACTGACTCACAAGTATCAACAGTAGTTACGGGATCACTAGTAGATTATGGCAGTTCATGTTCTGGGACATTTTTTGGAGTAAAGTTACATAAATGATAGAGGCTCTCCGGCGATCCAGGGCGGAGGTAAAACGCAAGGGAAGTTATTTCACTATTTCCAGTTTGATGTTTGTGGCGAGGCAAAAGTTTACCGAATTTGTCCAAATCCGCCTGTTGTCATCCCTACATTTCACCTAAATTGGCTACAATACAAAACATATAAATCTTATACCTCGAGTATAAGGGGGTTAGGGAAGGTGGTGTATAAGGTATTGAAAAGGGGAGCAATGAAGCTCTTTTGAGAGCATGGGATAAGAACATTTATCAGTGGTGGGGGATAAGAACATTTATCAGTGTTGAGATGGGACAATATCGTTGCTACCTATAGTGGACTTGCGCGGGATGTTGTAGATCTCGCATGATGGTTCCCTAGTAGCAACGAGATGGGACAATATCGTTGCGCCTGATGGTTCCTTACAATCTAGGTGGAAGTGGTTTTGTGTTCCTCGAGATGGTTAAGATTTGTTCGATCGATAGAAGTGGTGCATTGGAAGAAGTGGTCCACTCCATAATAGCAACAAGATGGGACAATATTGTTGCTACCTATAGTGGACTTGCGCGGGATGTTGTAGATCTCGCCAAGTGGTGTGAATCCTCGGGATGTTGTAGATCTCGCCTGATGGTTCCCTAATAGCAACGAAATGGGGCAATATCGTTGAGCCTGATGGTTCCTTACAATCTAGGTGGAGGTGGTTTTGTGTTCCTCGAGATGGTTAAGATCTGTTCGATTGATGGAAGTGATGCATTCGAAGAAGTGGTCCACTCCATAATAGCAACAAGATGGGACAATATCGTTGCTACCTATAGTGGACTTGCGCGAGATGTTGTAGATCTCGCCAAGTGTTATGAATCCTCGGGATGTTGTAGATCTCGCCTGATGGTTCCCTAACCGCAACGAGATGGGACAATATCGTTGCACCTGATGGTTCCTTACAATCTAGGTGGAGGTGGTTTTGTGTTCCTCGATATGGTTAAGATCTGTTCGATCGATGGAAGTGGTGCATTGGAAGAATGTGCGTCCATGCAAGGGCATGTTAGGCATTTAATTTTTTTTATCACTTTGTTGCCTTGAAATCTGAGTCCTGAAATATCTTATTACGTGGTGATGAGACATCATACTAGTTGCCCAACCACAACCAAACATGTGGCATCTGGTCTAAGACAGGCCCAAGCCTAGTCCAAGCTAATTCCTTAAGTCAGACACTCAAACCCAGATTATGCGAGTCCAACGTGGTAAGAATCTCGTAGTTTGGCCCAAGACAATAAGGGTCGAATACATGCATCTGGACTATAGTAGGCCCATGTTCCATTTGTATATCTCTAGTCCAAGCAAACATTCAGTCATAAAGAGAGCCAAGTGCCAAAGGAGAATCAGTCATGGACGGGTAAGACCCTAAGCGAGATCTCCTCCCTCCATCACGCCCTCAATGGTAGAGTCAATGAAGGAGTGTTAGAGAATAGAAGTCTACCTATGTTACAACATAGGAAAATGTCACAGATTAGAAGTCTACCTATGTTACAGAATAGAAAAGTGTTACAGAATGGGTTAGGAAGACTTTCCTATTGTACTTTGGTTTCCTAAGTTTGGTTAGATTTCCTATTGTATTTTGGTTTCCTAAGTTTGCTAGGTTTCCTATTTCTATTAGGTTATGTCAAAGTTAGCTCTATATAAGCTTGTATTCTATTCAATGAAAGAAAGAAGAAAAACAATACAATTTGGCCTTAAACTTTACATGGTATCAGAGCTACTTTCTTTGGTGACCTAAGACTCTGGGGATTCAAGCTCTTCCCCGCCTCTGACGACTATGCAAGAGGCGGGGGAGGGATGACAGCAGGAGAAACATCCTCGACAGCAAAGTTCAACTAAATTGAAGGGAAATTGCACTCTACAACAACTTCATGCATATCAGCAACACGCCGCCAACCTGCAATTCAATCAAGGAAGGGGGGCCAGCAATACCAAAATATGTGTTGTCTCGAATTGAGCAATACCAAAATCTATGTTGTTTCGATTTGAGCAATACCACTCGAATTGAGCAATACCAAAATCTATGTTGTCTCGAATTGAGCTATACCACTCAAATTGAGCATTACCAAAATCTATGTTGTCTCGAATTGAGCTATACCACTCAAATTGAGCAATACCAAAATCTATGTTGTCTCGAATTGAGCAATACCAAAATCCGTGTTGTCTCGACTTGAGCAATACCACTCGAATTGAGCAATACCAGGACTCGTCCAGACTCGACGATAATGATTTCATCACCAAATAGGTCTTCAAAGTTTCCTCCAAGCTGCACATTTCGTCTGCATCTACATGTCCAGCTTGCGGGGGGGTGTTAGAGAATAGAAGTCTACCTATGTTACAACATAGGAAAATGTCACAGATTAGAAGTCTACCTATGTTACAGAATAGAAAAGTGTTACAGAATGGGTTAGGAAGACTTTCCTATTGTACTTTGGTTTCCTAAGTTTGGTTAGATTTCCTATTGTATTTTGGTTTCCTAAGTTTGCTAGGTTTCCTATTTCTATTAGGTTATGTCAAAGTTAGCTCTATATAAGCTTGTATTCTATTCAATGAAAGAAAAAAGAAAAACAATACAATTTGGCCTTAAACTTTACAAGGAGTGAAATGCTCATTATATAAAGTGAATAAAACGGATGAGAAATGTACACACATGCAACCCTAATTTTATCAGTTCATTTTCATCATTGTTCAATGTCTGACTTTACCAACAAAATGTATTTAGCTACCACAACAATGATCTTTGGTTCACCGTTGTTTGTATTTGCAAGTCAAAATCAACATTAGGACGGATTTGATCACATGGCAAAGATCTAATCCTAACATGGCTAATTATTAATTTTCGTCATCTACACCTTGCTGAGCATCTTCATAGGGAAGCATCCACTCCGATCAAAGCTTGAAACCATATCAACTTGTCGAACCTAATTTCTTTTGAAAATTCTAGAAATATGAGAAGCCGTTTGAGACATTTACAATTGCTTTATTTAGTAACAATTTTACTAATCTACTCCTCTCTTTTTTATTTTCAATCTATAAAGACACAAAACTAAATAATAATTGTCAACAATATTGACAACAACTTCCAATCCATGGATTATGGAGCATTGGCTAAGAAAAACTAAAAGAAGTGTCAATTACCAACCATTTGCTTAATAATTGAAAAAAAAATCCAATTATTCTTCCAAAGATTGTGATTTGTTGTTGGAATAAGTCCTTATACCACAAGAATTCATGGTAGGAATTAAATCAAATTTCAGGCTAGTCAAGATAATTGATGGTATGAAACACATTTCAAATATTTTGATTGCTACGGCTGTGTAACATTAAGCATCCACGAGATTAGTGGAGGTCAGGTACCCATCCATCATTAAATACTATTTATTGTTGGATGGTTAAAGATGTAGTGGTTTAATCCTCACGTCTTGGATTTTATATCCACCGGGTGGTATGCTCGCCTTTCAAAAAAAAAAAAAAAAAACTATTTATTTTATTATTTATTTAATTCTCAAAACACAATGATTAACAATCAGTTGAGGACCATATATCCTTCATTTTAGGAAGATTAAAACTCCAAATCATAGCTGTTTATGATGCAACTTTGTTTGGTTGACTGACTATGCCTCAAATCACACGCGATTGCTATTTTGGAGGCACTAACTTTGACATTTGTATGTATTAAAATTCTAAAGTTTTGCAAAGTATTTTGTTGTTGAGTGAAGTCCAAGGTTTGTCGATACTTAATGTTGCAGTGAACAAGAAATGGTGACTGACCCAGTCTCTCTCATTTTTCAACATTTTTTGGCCTTGTTCACATCAAGAACATTATAAAACCCAGATTATTGAAGTAACATTTGTATTATTTAAGATGCAAAAGAAGCCACGCACTCATTAATTAAATTGTCAAAGCAATAATGCGAAAGATTAATGTCTTTACGTGTTGGTAATGTTGGAAAGGCACACCGTCACAACCTTAACCAACCAATCTGGCTACCTTTTGCTACGTGAACTCATTTTAACTATGGTTTGAATATGAGTGATACCTCATCAAAGTCTTGACCCATGAATACTCTTCTTCACGGGGAAAAGCAAACATCCCAACAACCAACCCAAACAATGGAGGTTGCTTTTACTAAAATTTGGATGGAAAATGCAGCCCCAGCTGCCCAGAAAATTGGTTCTCTCTAGTGACCAAATCTACACTGGCTGATTGTGACTCTTCACCATTGATCTTCCACTCATTCTCTTTTAGTTCCACCCCCCTTCTTTTTTTTCCTGTATCTTAGGCAAAATACAACTTACCATTTAATAAGTTACCATGGTAATATTCTTCAAGAATAATTTCCTCTGTTCTTCATCCATGTGCTTGTCTTTATGTCCTCATATTCTCTCCTAGCAAAATTTGTATGTGTCCTTTCTATTCCCATCAAGTTGTTTCAATAATGGCATAGGGATCTCTAATAATTTTGTTGATATGTACATCCATTGCCATTGATCCTTGTGTCGACAGGGTTGCATCTTCCATAGTATCTTGTCTAAGCTTATGCAAAGCCCTACACTCCTAAACCCTCACATACATATACTTGTATATAATTATATAGGATACTAAGAATATACTTAGTCGATTTAAAAAAATTTGTAAAATGAAAAGTGTGATCAATAAGATTGTCCGATCAACTAGCTTTGATACAAATCTACTATAAGCCTCTTATATGTTTTTTTGCCGCCTTTTTATTTGCGGGCAAGCCCGGCCATGAGGGCAATCCATAGAAGTGATGCTTCGGGGTCTCGACAAAAAATGTCGATTTTTAGGGACTCAAAATTAAAACTTATTTATTATAAAAAAGGAGTAATTCTTGCTGGCCTAGGCCCCGCTGCCTGGTTGCTGCCTGGGGGGCGAAAATACACTTTTGCCCCCCTCTTTAAACACATTTTTCCAAAAAAGTGGTTAAAGAGGGGGGGAGCAAAAGTGTACATTCGCCCTCCCAAGCAGCAACCTCGCTCCCTTTCCCAGGCCAACTAGAATTGGGGATAAAAAAATTCTACTTGGATATGGTTTTCCTTAGCTCGATGGATAAGTGTTGAGTTGTTTTTTCAATTTGGTCTATCAATCCTTGTCATAGACATTATTTAGTTTTTTTTTTTTCCTCGCAAATATGTAAATGATTTTAATACGAAGACTTACTTTAGTTTTAGTTTGTTTTGTGTCTCTAAAATCCCAGGATCGGTCCTATTTGCGGGGGGTGTTTTCTCGAAGGGTGGGGAAATGCAATTATTTATGAAACGAACTCTACCAGTATCGAACGACTCTATATGAAAGTAGAATGCTGAGCATCTTCTTACTTGTAGGGGAGCTTTTGAAAGGCGAATGTACCAGTTCTGCAACCATCTAACGACTCCATCTTCAATTGAGATACATTTAAAAAAAATAAAAATCTTGAGCGCCGTATAAATCTATGTTACAACTTAACCCCTCTCACCTCATATCACTGGTAGGTGTCAAATTCAAGACGTGGAGATCAAAACATCATAATTAACATCTGATACATAATTAATGCATAAAAATAATAAAAAACACGATACAACTCTAAAGGCAAATGGAGTGAAATGCCGAAGATGGCGTAATTCCGATATCAAACAACAATAACGAGAAAATAAATGAAAGTAGAGCAATTTATTGACAAATTTGATGAAGTATGTATAACCTTTGAAAAAAAAAAGTAGAATACATGATACAATATTACGTATACATGGTGGAGTAGCTACGTAATGGGATAAAGAAGCTGTCTTTGCTCTCTTTTGTCTCTCCAACCATTCTCGCTTCTTCTTCTTCTTCACTATATATACCAAACAACACAGAAAACACAAACACAAAACACTTGTGTGTCTCTTCTGGACCGACTCAACTCAACTCAGTGGATCGGCATCGCTAGCGGGGGATCTGGACGGCCATTTGACCGGAATCTGACTGTCAACATGTCTTCCGGCAGGTACATGGCCTATTCGCCGTCTCCATCCACCGCTCCTCAGTCGCCTCACCTCTCTGGTATTCGCTCTGCCACCAACGCTCTCGTCGTCGAACATGATAAGTAATAATCCTCTCTTTTCATCTTTTCTTCTTCTTGTGTGTTCAATTCGCTACACGATCGATCGATCGGTTCAATGGTTTAGAATAGCTTGTTAGTTTATCCATGTGTTTTTGTTGATTAGCTTCTTGAAAGTTGGACGATCTCGTTATGTTTGCGTGTTCGATTAGATCGAATTTTTTTATCTTGAATCAGATCGATCGCAATTGCGTTGCTGTGGTGTGGTGTTTGCTAGCATTTTCAGCCCTTAATTCTTGCTTTTGTATGCATGATTCAGTTTCAAGTTTTTTTTATTTTACTTTCCGCTCATTACATTTTCGTTGGCTAAAGCCTAAAGCTACCACCTTTAGTTTCCAGAGACATCTACACATTGAGCAAGTTTTTTTGAAAAATCTCAAGTGAAATGTTAGTGTATTTTCAGTGTTTTCTGCATATAGGAGTGCTGGGCATGCCATTTATATTGAAAAAAGTCGGATTCATATACAAATGTTTAGTAATATATCAACCCGTGTTGTGTATTTCACGATTGTTGTATTCGCAGTTTTACATGCATTTAATGTTTGGGCGATCACAGGTAAAATGTTGACTGGTTCATCTGTTTGTTTTTACAGATACCTTTCCGAGTTGTTGGCTGAGCGTCAAAAGCTCGGCCCTTTTATGGCAGTACTCCCAAACTGTTATCGGCTATTGAACCAGGGTTAGTTTTGAAGCTCACAACTTTATTACATAGACCGTTCGATGAAGTATTAAATAAATGACTTCCTACATTTTAGCGATCATATATTAGTTCTCTTTTTATACCGTCTAATACTTGATGTCTCCTCTTTGCTCTAGTGTGATATAAATGTTTATGGAGACTGGAGTTCACTACTGGATGTACTAATTTTCACCAGTTGTTTCTCCTTGATTTAGCATCAATCTTACAGAGATTGATTGGCAAGTTCTAGTTTCTTTAAGTAAGGAGTTATTTGGAAAATTTTGTTGTAATTGTTACTGTTAGTATTATACTATTATTAGTATTGTTATCACTTATATAGTCTATTAAGAGAGAAATGCGATGAATTGCGTTATCAATATTTTCGAGGGCTCCATTTTGTTTCCTAGAGTTACATAAATGTGGATAAGGGTAGGCGCTCATGCTTTATGATACTTCACTTAGAAGTTGTCAGTTTCAATGAAATTATCCTCTTGATTTTGTTTATCTTCCTGTTATGAGTGAGGAATCACCTCAATTAATTTCATTGCATTTATGCCATGTAATCACAAATTTTGCATGCACAATACATCATATAACTCGCTCATTTTAATTGAGGTTGCAAAAATCTGGCAAGCTCATGTTGTATCGGTCTACCCCTGTTTTAGTTCTCAACTTTTTTGTTATGTTGGGATGGAGGAATTTTTGCTGATTAGGAAGATCTAGGTGGGGTTGAATGTTGGGGAGGACCTCAGCCAAGGTAGAGAGATTTCAACTCAGGTATCAAAGACTGAAGATTAAGAAATTGGGCTAGGCTCTCGTCTGAGGTGATGTTGGCCATTGTACCATGGTGCTAGCACAAAGGTACTTGTTCATGTTCTCAGCATCTTTATGCTTGTGCACTGGTCCAACTCCTCTTTTGATTAGTTGTAGGCCCAGTGTTCCAGACGTCCATCATTTTTCATTATACTAATGATGGTTTTGGTTTGAGGTTTTTTGTTCTCTTTTGACCATCATGCTAGTTTCAAGGGGGGTGTTTGTTTTTGAAAAAGAAATCAATCGTCTTAGTTCTTAAATAAAACAAATGCCACCCAAGTGTCACCAGTGTGATCTTATCACACATGGACATTATGCAATAAGAAAGTATAATAAACATATCTTTATGGGTTGTAATATCCTGTTCCTTACGATATTTTTGGATCCACAGCTATTAGTTCATCTAGGGAGAATCCAGCAAACCTTGGGTCTTCGAATAGTTGATCAAACATTTAACTTTTGTCAACCAAAACACTTGAGGGTTGGTTAGAGGTTCTTTAACAGTTGTAGGTGGCATTTAGAGTTGTATTTTGGGTATATGTCTATCAAACCAATGTTGTCAAGAGCATCATTCAAGTGGGCAATCACAAGAACCCTCGGTCGTCCCCTTCAAGTAAGTGTTGGTTTTAGAGAGAGTCAACAGTCTATATGAAGGAAATGGACCTACCGTGGCAAGAAGCAGCCTTGCAAATGTGGCATGTGTCCTTGCCTATGAAAAGATCCAGTCTGGGTTGATTTCATGATGTCAGCTTATTGTCAAGCAAACTGTTAGAGTGAATATTTTATATTAATTTGCAGGATAAAAATGGGAGAATGAGTAATGTCACTCAGTTCTGATCAGATTTGGTCTGTTTCTATGAGCCCGTATGTAAGGCCTGATTGTTGATGTAAGTATCTCTAGTTTTTGTGCTTGGAGATTCCTGTCATGGAGCCTCTGAGGGGTTTCATTGTAATCTCCTTGGATTATTAATGAATTTTTACCTTTAAATTTTTTTTGGGCGCAGTTCTACTAGTACACTTTTGTAACCTATGATTTTTATTTTATTTGAAAGCCACTAACAATGAAAGAGAAGAAAGGGAAACATTTTTTAATATGTGGTATATCCGGATCTCAAGGCTTTTATATTGATATCCATATCCTAACCGCATTCGATTCAGTCAACTCCAATGAAAGCATAACCGACACATTTTCAATTTAGATCTATTTCGAGAATCTAGATCAACTAATTTGGATCTCAAATGAAATTGGCACCATTTCATGCCATATTCACCAATCACATGGTGTGTAATAAGGCCCTGTTGCAAGTAACGCCTATCATGCATGTAAGCCCATTGAAGAGATTTATGACTTCATCACTGGTGTTCAGTTCACTCTCTTCTGTGAGTGATTTACATCAATTTTATCATTTTCTCTTTCATTTTTCTTCCTCATCGTGTTAATATTTGAATTGATTTTAGTTTGCTGAACTTGAGAGTTTTATATGAGACTTGTCCGCTTGTTACCCAAACATGAAATTTCAAATTGTTAAGTGAATATTCAGAATTTGAGAAACTATAACAAAATACACATACAGATTATATATTTCGTTGTTATCAATTTCTCTGCTAGGTTTTATCATCACCCTAATTTATTTACGACTAAGTGCTTCCCTTAGCTGTACACTTGTGCAGCTTCTAGTGTGATGGGTGCCAACTTTACAAGTATATGTGATATGTACACACTAGTTCTGAAGATTGTTCATTGGTGGATTCTCTTTTTGAATATGTATTAATGTCACTACTAATATTTTCGCACTTAGATAGTGTCATGTATTATCAAATGTTTCTCATACCGGATACTGAATTGGCTACAATACTCCTTTTCTGCCATCAGGGGTGTTATATAAATCTATATTGTTGTCTGACTAACATCGGGTAGAGCTAAACCAGGTGTTCCTTTTGTGTTGTAGGTTACATTTTCTAAACAGTTTAATTCAATCACGTGGGAGATTACTGATGTGAAATTGACCCATGTTGTCTGTCCGTTTTTGGTAACTGCTGACTAATTTCTTAACAACTGCTAACTGGTGTACATCTTATTCTTGGAATTGACATTTTGGAGCAGAAATATTGCGTCTAACCACAATGTTGGGGAATACATCACTTTTAGACCAAAGTGGGCTTGAACATGCTAGCCCCCTAACATCTGGAGGACTATATTCAAATGGTGGAGGCGCTGATAGAAATGGATGGGCGTCAGCATTTCAATCAGATGTATGGATGCTAACCATTAACATAACTCCTTTACCTTCTGATTTTACTTCTCTTCAGAAGCATTCCTGACTTAATTTATATCTAGTTCTAACTTCATTTGCTTTAATTGAGTGCTGGTGCTTTCATCGACTTTCCCATATGCAGTGGTTGCATTACATGTCTAACATTCGTCAAGGAGTAACAAGTTGATTTGGCCTTGGGTTCTAGCACTGATAATAATCAAAACTTGTTTTTCCTTCTTTTATCAAAGACAGAATTGCATCACCTATTCTATTTGCAGAAACTTTCTTCCTGTTAAAGGCGATGATCTTTGCTGGAGTGAATTCAAAATTGTCAAGCAAGGTGTGATTAAACAGTCAGTAGTGGTGCTTAGAGAAGGGATATCCCTTTCATCCATGTGTAGACATGGCTGCACTGTTTTTTGGGTTCTGGTGGTTCCCAGTACCTAGTATATCTTTCATTTTTCTTTTTTGTCGCAACTGCTGTAATACCTTTTTGGTGAGATGACTACAGCTTGAGGTTCGAGATTTCAAACCCATTCGTGGAATTTCCCTGGAAAAATTTGGTCAGAGTGTGCACAGGATACCAGATGATGGTTGAATGAGCAAAAGTCTTAGTTCTTTTAGCATCAGGCTGGAATTTTGCCTTCATTCTTTTGGCCGTGTTTTGTTCTCGAGTAAATACTTCTTCGCTTCTCTTGCCTGGTGTTTCAGATGCTCATTAGTTATGTCTTTTGTTTCCAAGTGACGTTGAGCACTCTTATCTCAACCTTGACCGCCACAAATATACGCCTAAAATTTCTTTCATTCTTTGATGGTCCATAGACTTGTAATTTGCAGAGGTTAGGATTACTACAGTCATCAGCTCAAAGTTGGCTTGGGTCACAAGGCAGCTCATCAAGCCTTATCGTCAAGAAAACCATCAGAGTGGACATTCCTGTCGACCAATATCCTACTGTAAGTAACAAAGTATTATTTTGTGATTGTGTGTAACAAAGTATTGCAATATGTGTGACAGTTCCAGTGACGTTGAATTTTCTTTTTATGCTAACTTGAGGCTACTTATTGTTGCAGTTTAATTTTGTGGGTCGCCTGCTTGGTCCTAGAGGCAATTCCCTCAAGCGTGTGGAGGCAAATACTGAATGTCGTGTCCTGATAAGAGGGCATGGAAGCATCAAAGATCCTGCGCGGGTAAAAACTACGTAACTTTAGTAGTTTCTATTCTTTATAGTCATCATACATATATTCCTGGTTATCTTCCAAACGAATCTTTGCCATATTCCTGATGACAACATGCAACCCAATGAAATTCAGTCATGCTTTTCCAAGTGCATACTCACTATGATGGGAGTGCACCATATATTCTTATTTTATTACTCCTACCTGACTGTTTATGTATGCAGCAAGTCATCTCAGCTGTACTATATGCTTGTTTCCTTACTTTGGCTGGAAGGATTGTAGTGAATGCTACATAAGTATGTATTAGTCATACTGGCTATTTCTATGCTACAAGTTAGGAATGATGGATGGGATTTTATTTGAAATCTAAAATCCAGTTCAGTTAGTTTTGGATCAGTACTGGATTCACCTCCATCCGACTCAAGAATTATTCAAATTAATTGCGTCTCTTATGTGTAGATAACTATATCGTAGTGTATAATATCTAAAGTAATTACTAGTTTAATTTCCAAAAAAAAAAGTAATTACTAGTTATAGAATGGTAACTAAGTAACGTAATAAAGTAGAACTTTCTTTGTTTTAAGCTATCAAAAAGGAAATTCTTCATTGACAACTTCTAAATCCGATAACTAAAAAAAATCCTTCATGTGTCAGTTATAGTTAAAATGTGGACAATTTTGTGGAATTCAGATCAGATTCAAATTATATCAGATTGGTAATAGGCTACAGATCCAGTATTCATCAGTAACCTCAACACCATACTAATATTTGACAGGAAGATGTGATGAGGGGAAAACCAGGATACGAGCATTTGAATGAGCCTCTTCATATACTTGTGGAGGCCGAACTTCCAGTTGAGATAATTGATGCTCGTTTGATGCAAGCACGTGAGATCCTTGAAGATTTACTCAGGCCTATGGTAAGATTCTCTTATTGATATAAGGATAAGATCCAAAGTCATGCATTGATGAGGAAATATATTCTTTTATTCCTCATGGCTCTCTTCTTCTGTACTATGTTCAGGATGAATCCGAGGATTTCTTTAAGAAGCAGCAACTCCGAGAGCTAGCAATGCTAAATGGCACCCTGCGTGATGTGCGTGATGAAGGTTTGCTAATGTCTGGTTCCGTGTCGCCATTCCACAACAGCCTCGGAATGAAGAGGGCAAAGACGAGGGTGTAAATTTGAAGTTTCATCTAACGAGGTTGCGTATGGAGCTTGTGTGTAAGTTTTCTCGTCTTAGCCAGCAAATTTCGGTGCTAAAGGTGTTTTTGCATTGTTCTGCTGGCATATGCGCCTGATTGCCATCGGGGCACTGGCAGTGATCTGTCAGTTATAACTTGTTTTAGTATGAAGTGTGTTTATATTATGCTTTTAGTGGGGAGAAGGACGGAGAGAAAAGGTGGTTGATGATAGTAGGGGAAGTAGTGAAGGGCTTTGTTTTGATTTAGGATTTAGCAAGTTTGGTTGGACATGGTTGATGCAAGTGTTTTATTCATAAAAAAAAGGGATTTAACAAGTTTGGTTGGTTGGACATATCTCTCTCTAGTGTTTTGCTTGTACTGTTGGTATTCTATCATAATATAAGCTTGTAGTGACAGTTTTGGTTTAGTGGTTGATGTTAAATGGAATTTGAGATTCAGTTTTGTGTACGAGTCAGTCCCATTGTATGCTAAATGGTGCTCAATGTTTTCCTTTTAATTGTTGATTGGTTTAGCAACTGGTATGCGATTAATTCTTTGATTAGGTTTATTTTTCCCTGTTATGTTTTGCCATTTTGCCTGCTGTCGCAATTCAGTGACAGTGGTGCTGTTATGAGCAATCATTAGGAGTGAAATGGTGTCTTCCAGTCATTTTAGCTGGGGATGTGGTTCAGGCAGTTTAGCTGAAAATAACAAGGGTATATTTTTACCTGCATGAAAATCCGATACCACTCACATTGGCAAAACAAACTGCATTTCTTGGATGAGGTTTTCTCACTTGGTTTTTCTGTCAAGGTTTTAACAATGCAACATTATGTGCATTAAGTATGCAAAAATTGGTGGTTGTACTCTTTTTCCTTTGACATTGTTTATCCCACTGGGTTTTCTCGATACGTAGCATTGTTTTTCCTTTGGCACCACTTTATTATCACACTTTGTGATGTGTCATACACATGATAAGTAGCATGTGATATGTACAAAAGTGGCATCATCTCCTCTTGCAAGAGGAGAGTGATATACCATATTCATGCCACCTGCTGGCATAATAAAGGGATCGTATCCCATAAATGTTGTATACAAAGGAATGAATCAGTAGTGAAGTGAATGGTAAGTTAATTTTGAAAATGAAGAAAACTTTTTATGTATATTTAGTATTCTCTACTGTTTACATCAAAGATGAATACAAGTTGACGAATTTGTGGATATATTTTCAAAGTTATAAACTAATTGAGAGATACAAGGGTAGTATTATTCAACGAATACAACATTTTAACTACTTTTGCTAAAAGAAATCATAGTTGTTGTTGATTAAATAAATGCCATAATTTGGACGACATGGATTAAAGGAAATCCCTCAAAACATTATGTTTATTTAATTAAGAAATTCAATTTGATATAGTAAAGATCATCCACATGCAAAGATCCGTCATGCCCTCCTCAAATCGAACAAGAATACTGGATCCACCTTTATATAAAGGCATACAGCTTCAAGGTCCACTTCACAACTTTTATAAGATGGTTCCTCCTGTCTTTGTTCCATCATGAATGTCAGTGTCACTAACAATCAAGAGCTTTTTCCTCCGAGTGATTTGTTGAGTGGATTGATATCCGAAAACATATATAGTTCCATCATCTTACAGTAAAGCTAGATTATTCGACCCAATAGGACATTTATGGAGGGGCCTTTAATCCAACAACAACCATTATCTTCTTCAATATATCTTGCAGTCGAAACGTCCTGCCCGACACAAAAATAATTGGCAAATTGACATGTCTCAAGCAACGATACTGTCCATAATTTAGATACCTATCACATCCATGTGTGAATTTTTTTTACCAATTAGATTCAACTGCCCCCAAAAGACCCTGTTACTATTGAGTACATGTCTAATCATTTATTAACTTCACATGATGTTGCTCCTTATCCGATGTAGGACTAAATTTGCAAGCTCAACTCAAGCCAACATCTCCAATAGTATTAAGAGTGTGTGGAATCAAAAGAAAATAAGAAAAATAAAACAAAAAACTCATTACATCATTTTCAAGCTTAGTCTTCACATTCCATGTGTTTAGATAAACGATTCAACCATATTGCATTTTTCTTTTGTTTTTCAGATAATTGATTGATTAACCTTGGTGAGGGCTTTTTGACTTTTATTAATGTATATGTTCAATTTAGCAAATTTGTTTCTATTATTAACCACTAACTAAATAACATGAATTTTGATGCTTTTGACGATGAATCTTATTTTTGTTGTAGTTTAAAGTGTCATTGATTTTATTGACGCTCTCAGAGATTGCATATATTTATATGTAATAATATCAACGTGGTACTTACTATAAGCTTGTGGAGTGCAATTTAATAGAATAACTTATTATGTATAATAGTACTATTAGTAATTAGTAAGATTCAATATATAAAAAATATTATTCCATTTTTTTCATAGTTTTTTCTCTATGCTATGTTTTGTAGTTTTATAATTCTTATTCAACCCTCACCTTCTAACGATTAGGGTTGTCAATGGTCGGATTAAAATCAGATTGTCTAAATAGAAATGAACAAGTGCATAGAAAATCTTAGCGACAAAAATCGAACAAACTTTGGTTCATTTGAAAATTTTCAAACTGAAATCGATCCGATCATTAAGAAAACTGAATTGAAACCAAACCGATTTTAATTTAGGTAAACCATAAACTGATCCCACTGACTGAAGCCGAAATTAAACAGAATCAACCGAATATTTTAAACATATTATATTAATTTTTTAAATGAAATATATATTATTTATTATATATTCAATCGGTTCGATTTTGTCGGTTAAAATCACATAAAAACCGAAAACCCAACCGACAATATCGATTTTGACGGTTGAAATCACATAAAAACCGAACTGACAATATCGTTTTGAATTTTTTAAAACCGAACCGAACTTAAGCCGAACCGATCAGTTCAGTCAATTTAATCGGTTTTTTGTTCAACCTTAGAAAATCTGAATAGAATCCAATCCGAGAATTGTTATCTAGTAGTATAAATCCAAATTCAATGTGGTGTTAAAATCCGAATCCGAGCCGATCGGAAGTGGATCGGGTGGGTTCATTGAGATGAAGGATTTAGTTTAAACATGAATACGGGCTTTGGGCCGGGTCGTGGGCGAGAAATTCAAACCATTGATTTTGGAGTCCACCAAATACCAACACCAAGTCGGACCTTTTCTCGCTCATACACTAACCATAAAGAGCGATCGAGAGTTGGTGTTGGAGAAAGAGAGAAAACCTAATTTCGAAGTTCTATTGATCGATCATGGCAGCGTTTGCGCCTCGTTTCTTGTCGAGATTCAAGCAGGTACTAAAGCATACCTCCTTTTGATTTGGCTTCAGTTTTAGGATTTAAATTACAATCTGAAACGTGATGTTTAGAGTTTTTTCGTTTTCAGTTTTGGGGAATTTTTAATTTTTGTATAGAATAATCTGGTTTATGAAACTAATTGATTGTGGAGGAGTTCTGAATGTGGATAGAACTCATTCACGAATTACCTACTGAAGAAGAATTGCTCAATTCGGTTTGATTTATTATTGTTTTCAATTAAAAAAAAAGATCCCTTTTTGATGTCTATCTGCTTAATGGGGTAGATAAAAATTAAGTCTTGGTGGAAATGGATTAAATTTCTTGGGTTCAATCAGATAATTTTCGCAGCTCTTTTTTTTTTTTTTTTTTTTTTTCTCATCTGTATTCTAGTTTTGTTTAATCTGTGCGATTGCTTATAGTTGTATGCTGGTGAGATCATTTCGCAAAAAGTACATGCTGTTCCGGTTCGTTACTTTGCCAAAGAAGCTGCTACTGCAGGTGTTGGCCTTAAAGGAGATGGTGAGTAGTACTGGATTATATATATATACATATATACTTCTTTGTTGGTTCTGCTAAGGATATTACTTCTTTGTTCGTCCAATTTTATTCTAGTCTTAGAAGTTAAAGGTTAATATTAATTTTGAGGATAGGGTTAAGGTTTGCGATGTTGTTTAGATTTCCAAAAGAGAAGCGTAGGCCTTGCCCACATATTATAATCTACGTGTTTATATTTATGGTGATTGCTAGTAGAGCAGTACGATTTTTAATTAATCGTTTGAACCGTCTCAAGCCGAGTAATCAACGATTTCTTGATCAAGTTACCGACTAATCAACCTTTCAGCAATTGCAACTTGGATACGGGATAGAACCAGTTACGCTCTAGTATGGTGATTTCGAAGGAGAGGTATAGCAAAATTTCAAAGATAAAATGAAGAATGTTGATAACTTGTGGCTAGATATCAAAGCTCAACTCTGGGTATGGGGCTTTAGTGCTTTACTTGGGGAATCCTACAAGAATCACATTTCACTTCTTGTATGTTCAATTCGGGGGATATTGTGCATAATAGGATTTTGTGACACTATATACATGTAATTTTTGCCTCGTATTAGTGGCTTTCACTAATGGCTAGTTTACATCAATGAAATATGCTTTCGTTTTGTTGATTATAAAAATCTGCTTCCATAATTCTCGATCAAATGGTCCTTGGCAATATTTTATATTAAAAGAGAAAAAAATAAAGGTTTTTTTTTTTTTTTTCTAACCCAATCAATGTCCTGATGCCCTACTCACTTGGGAATACCAAGAGTCTAAGATACTAGACGGAAATAAGGAACAAAAGAAATTAATAACAAGAAAAACTCAAGAAGAAAATGAAAGAAGAGGGAGAGTCATACCTTTATTTAATGTGAAATTTATTTTCAATGATGTTGTTATGAGTTGCCTTGATCACATAATTTGTTTACTACTATGCGTTGGTCTTCAATTTTTTTAGTAGTATGCATATTCCTTAGAAGGCAAAGAAAATATGTTTTTGAAAATTTGGCCAATTAACCTCATATCACTCCATGATCGAGTAGGGTCCTGTGAACAAGTTGTGATAGAACGGAAGGAATAAATGAAATAATAAATCTGAATTAAATGAAGTAATACTCGAAATAACAACAATAATCAAAAGAGCAATAATAAAGATTAAAGAAAATAACTTAGAAATCAACTATTCTTTCAGTAATCAACCTAATAATAATGAATAACCATGCCTTATTTATAATTGTCCTAACTTCTTTGGCAAGCTAGCAAACCTAACCCTGATTGGTTAATTATGCCCCAACTATTATTTCGAGCTCTTACTAGATAAGCCCAATTATTTTTAATATTAATAATACTAAGCTAATACTATAATATTGTTAATACTGCTTAAATGAAGTTGACTATATTGTTTGCAAGGGAGACACTTCTCATCTTCTGCACTTGTTTTAAGTATCTTTCTTGAACCCTCTATTCTTTTTGTCATCTATCCCACTTTGTTCTTTTGAATCTCGTCTCCGTGATATTATAAGATTCGTTTCTTTATTTGTACTGTGTTTTCTGAGATATGATATTTGAACTCCTGGTGTACAATCTTTGTAAGTTTTTTAAATAAAAACCACATGTAGTTTAGTTGTCAACATGTTGTCAGTGGATTTAGAGTCACATGTTTTAGATTTTCATTAACCTCTGCACTGTGTACTGGGTACTAGTTATATGCCTTTGAGATATTGTTGATGACAAGTACACTTGCTATGCATTCTCAGAGATGTTGAAGAACATATTCTTAGATGTTAAGACAAAATTTCAGAAAGCTTTGGGGGTCCTCCGTGAAGAGAAGATTACTATTGATCCTGAAGATCCAGCTGCGGTCAATCAATATGCAAAGGTCATGAAGACTATTAGAGAAAAGTGCGTATTTCGTTTTTTTTGTGATTCCATCTTGTTAACTGTAACTTTGGTTTCTATATTTCTTGATTGCAAAAGTTTGTTTCGGTTTTTGCTGGATGACCAAAAAAATTTGCATTGATGTTAAAATCTGTAACCTTGGAAGCAACACTAGGGGTGGGACAGGATGGACCTCATCTTTATCCCATCCCATTCGTTTGGGATCGGGATGGGCTTGGGACAGGATAAACCTCATTCTGACTTCGTCCCATTCCAAACGGGTTTGGGACGGGATGGGATAAGCATGTACTAAATAGTCTTCCAATGAAAAATAACAAAAAAATTTCATCTCACATACCAATGATGTCTAATTTATATATATATAACTTTTATCATGACAATATAAAATTTCATGTCACATTACTTTTAATTGTATCTTGAATGAAATAAGTTCTCAAGTTGTCTTAATATATGCTAAAAATGAAAAACATTGCTCATTGACCAAATTTCCAACTACATAACTCATAGTGAAAAACTAAACCAAACCATCATTTGCCTTTATTTTCAACAAGAATAATTGTCCTTTAACTAATCTAAAATGTGAAGAAACAAAACTTTTCATGAGGTTTTTTTTTACCTAAAATATTCAAACTAAAGTTTCTATCTAAACAAAGAGTATCAAATCAAACAAGATTTTCAAACAATAGATGTTTTGATTTAATTTCAACATATATTTGATTAAAATTAATATTAATAAATATTAAATAAATAAGTTCGGGACGGGATGGACATGATTTAAAATCTTCATCCCGGTCCCATCACACTCTCGATCGGGACGGGATGGGATCTGGATTAGTTTGATCAATCCCAAAAGGACCCAAAAAAATTGGGATGGGACTGGACGGGATGAGATGCCCACCCCTAAGCAACACAGTCAAATACTTTGTATTGATCTTTATCCACTAGAATTTTTAGTCCTCAATTTTCATTGCTCGCTGCATCCTTGTTGGAGTTGTTGCCTTGACTTCTCTCTGGAAGAAAATCGCTTGTAACTACTTGCTAATACTATTATTCCTAGTATTTCATGGCATTGATGCATTTCCAGGTGTTTTTTTTGTTACTCATACAGGGCAGACTTATTCTCAAGGTGTTTTTTTGTTACTCGTACAGGGCAGACTTATTCTCAGAATCCCAAAGGATTCAGTACACCATTCAGACGCGAACACAAAATATTCCAGATGCTCGTTCATACCTGTTGACTTTGAAGGAGATAAGAATCAAGTATGTGCTGTTTTGATCTTCCTCTTCTTCCTTTTCTTGAAAGTGATACTTAATTTTCAACTTGACTACTTGTGACTTGACTAATTGATTCGCGTGTTTAATACCAATCCATTGTCATCTCCTCCAACTAAGACCATACAACCAAAACAATAGCCTTCTACAAAAATTTATTATCCTCTTCTTCCAACTTTGTAGATCCTCCATCTTAGGGCAAACAAAGGGCTATGAGGCGTAACCCCCCACTTCGCTAACCATAAGCCTTGCACTGAGGTGAGCCTCAAATCATAGCTTCACAACGTTTTTTTAAACCTTGATGCACGCAGACCCTTAGCAAATAGAAAATGGTGGACAATTAATAAGTTCAGCTATGTAGTATTCATTACAGTATCACGTCTGAAAACATTTCGATGGATGCCTTGAGTGAAATAAGAGCGCTATTTATAGGATTTCTTTTGAGTGATGTATAAGTGCCAAATATCTAAGGTAGCATTCTATCCTTAGGGCTTAGATCTATTTGGAGAGATCATATCTTCATCTTCCTAGATTCTTTCCATGGATTAAATTTCTTCAGGAAAGCTAAGTTAGTAGGTCATGAATTCAAAATGTTTACCTCTGACTATCTGTCACAAAGTAGTCCTGAAGAGCTCTTACTTATTTACCTCTTAAATGAACTGTAGTCTGTGTAATAAAACTGTTTAAACATGCACATTCTTTTCTTTATTTTTTAATTATGGTTTTATTTTCATCAGTGTTTTTTTCACTCAAAAGACTTTTGTGCATAACAGTCATTTTGATGTAATACAACAAACAGGGAAATAATTATGTCTCATCCATTTCTAGGCTAAATAATAAATGTCAATTGTCTAACCATTTACTATTATTTGCCCTTTTCACTGCATGACTAGCTCTTTGAAATGATGAATCATCACGCGATGGTCCATCAATGCTTGTCAAAGTTTAAGAAGCCAGAGTTTGGAGGTGGTGTAAACTGTGCAGTGGACTTTTGAGAGGTGTTAGGCGATATTGAGGCTTAGTTTCAGTTGAGATATAGTTCATAAAATGCTAAAAATTTGTCTATTGAAGACGAGTAACCCTAAAGTAGCAGAATGGAAATGCAAAGCCTTCCAAAAGGGTTTACCAAAGTTAATTTGGTATCTTATTCCACGTGGCACTGCCATTTCTCAGGTAATTTGGGTGGAGAGAAACAAAAGAATTTTCAAGAATGAATTGAACAATGTGGGTCAAGTTGCATGGAGGTTCTAGGTCTCTTATGGGTTATGGACTTATGGCATTGGTGGTTCTTTGTAAACTCTATTAGACTTTGGAAAGATTGTGTATAGAGTATAGACCCAAAATAGATCAAGGGTGTTGCAATCCATGTATGTTTCTTTGTTGTAACATCTCTTTCAATTGATAGAATTTTATCACTTTTCCAAAAAAAAATGAGTGGAAAAACATAGAAGAAAAAATAGGCTGGAAGAGTGGGCTTCCAGCTTGCTAATTTTTTAAGCATCTCAACCATTAGCCTAAATAAGCTAATACATGTTATAGCTCCTCTGGTTTCAAGAGTGAGTTGCAGAGTCATCAATTATAGTTGATTTTCATGTCAAAGTTTAGCTGCCACAGTTAAAGCTGTGAGCATCCAGGTTGTCAATCTGATAGGCATCTGAACTGGCCATGGTAGGGCCTCCTTTTTTTTTTTGGTAAAAAAAAAAAAAACTGAACTGTGATCATCCAGGTTGCAATCTGAGAGGCATCTTAACTGGGCATCTTGGCAGGGCCTCTTTTTTAATTTATATTTTTTGGTAAAGGAGAGCCAAAGAAATTTACTGTGTGGTTAATGGAAGTTGGGTTGAAACTTAGCAGATTAAGAGCATCTCCACCTATGGGGTGGAAAGCAAAAAATTTGGCTTTCCACCCCAAAGAGAATCTCCACCCATGGAGGAAACGGCAAATTTTTTTTGCTCCCACACGTGCCAAGGGTGGATAAATTCACACTGGAAATATCCACCCTCATCTCCCTTCCACTTTGACTGCATCCCTTCTCTCAAAGGAGAGGGAGATCAAATATTCTCCACATTCAAAAGCAAAAGTCCAATAACTCTCTTGTTTTTCTTCACAAAATTTTCACCCTTTAAACACTGTGAGGGGGTGGATCGAAATGTAACTGTGAGGATAGATAACCTCAATTTTAGGTTTTGCTTTCCACCCATGGGTGGGGATGCTCTAAGAGGGGTTAGGTTGACTTGTTTATTACATCTTTATAGATGTCAGCATTTGTGGTTCCTTTTTCCTTTGTGTATGTATTGCCATCTATGTTTCCCATTGTATTGGCATCTTATCAATTCCTTCTGAAAGAAATCCACCTTTCCCCAGTTTACTGAATACACCATTTGCCTTACTACAGTCTTCATGTGTGACATGACTATGCAAATAGAAACGTGGATTATCATTTTACTGTTTGCAGTTGCAGGTGTGGACTTTGATGCTTGCACGTGCAATGTTTTCGGAAGTGTACTTTGTTGCCATTTTATTTGTTGTATATATCAATGGCTAGGCATTCTTTTGATATACTCAACAGGATTACCATAACTTCATAATTGCTAAGTTTTGTGTTCCTAATCTAATGATAGATATCTTGTTTCTGTAGGAGAGGGCTCACTGATGACCTTGGCGCGGAGGCTATGATGATGGATGCACTGGAGAAAGTTGAGAAGGAACTCAAGAAGCCATTAATGAGGTCGGACAAGAAAGGGATGGCTCTTCTTTTGGCAGAATTTGATAAGATTAATAAGAAGTAAGTATTATAGATGCACATTGATTTCTTAAAGGCAGTATTAATACTATCATAACACAACTGTTCCAACTTGGTAAGGATATCCCAATTTCTAGATGTTCATAGTACTACTATTGTAACTATTCTGGTTAGGCACAACAGTATCAAATGGTAACCCAGAAAGGGTTATCATGTAATATAATTCATTGTAGGATGGGATACTACTATTGTAACTATCCTGGTTAGGCACAACAGTGGTTATGGGGGTTTCAAATGGTAACCCACAAATTGTAGGATGGGATACAGACCGAGCTTGTCATTTGGCTGGTTATGCTATTTGTATCTGCGGTATTATTATATCTAGTTGGTATGTGTATATCTTCAAATTAGTAAGTGCAATTTATCGAAAGTTACTCTAGTGATGCTGAGCTATGCTTCCATATTCTCATTGTTTCTTGAAGTCTTAACCAGTACCATGCTATTATTGTAATGGTGCTGACAGTCTCTTTTGAGGTTAAAGGTATCAATTGTCCAACATTGACGAGAAAGTATTGTTCTCAATGCTTACCATTTGTAAATGTTTTGAATCAGGCTTGGCATTCGGAAAGAAGATCTACCCAAGTATGAAGAGGAATTGGAGCATAAAATTGCGAAGGCACAGTTGCAGGAGTTGAAAAAGGATGTAACCGAAGCAATGGAAACTCAAAAGAAAAGGTATGCCTCTTCTTTGCATATATATATATTTTTGTCATTTTAAGACATTTAAGTAGTTTTATTTCTTTGATATCAATATTCGAATTGTCACTATTGTTAAGATATATTGACCCATGATTTTAGGATTAGAAACCGGGTTAGTTGTCTATGATGGTGATTATGTCCACTTATATCACATATAATCATAAGCACTGATTTGTATTGCCAATGCTTATTAAAAAGAAATTGACTATTGAATGACCTTTGTAGATGTCAAAATGACTCGGACAATGTGGAAGCAGATTATGGACATGAATGTTCTAATATACAAAGAATGATAATATAATACATTTCCACTACTGTAAAGATTAGGGTATGACTGAATCAAATTCAAAATATTTGGTACACTAAAAAAACTCGTATGACTTACCATCTTAATTAACGCAAATATGTTATTGAAATGAACTTTTCAGTACTACCAACATTGTAACAACAACACAAAAAAACGAGGGACTTCATACAACCTTAGACCGTCCACGGGATGAATCTCAAAAGGTTTCCAAGTCTGGTATAGAAACCTAAGTAGTTGCAGTCTCAGTGTCGTAAAGTAGGGTTATTTAGTTGCAAATTGAGCAATATCCGGTTTGTCAGAAATCCAAATCGAACCGATAGAAACTATGCTTAAATGCTTGACCGATCTAAACCGAACTGATAAAAATGATAAAATCTATGTAAGATGTATTATCTATTAACCTTATAGCTATTATAAAATTTTAAAAACTAAACAAATATATCAGTTCGATTCGGTTTTCACGTGTTTTTTCAACTTGAAACCGAAACAAAACCAAACCAAATTGGTTGATTCGGTTTGGTTTGGGCGGTTTAGTTGGTTTGTTCAGCTCTATCGTGAAGACATTTTCATGCCAGTAGCGAGCCTTACCTTTGTTTCACAAGCGACTTTTTATGCCAGGCGAGAGTTAAACTCACTTCATTCGGTGGAAAGAGTTTCCGCCACTACCACTTAGCAAACCACAATGGAGCAACTTTTTGATAGAAATTGTCTGGAACTAACAAACAGTTGTGATTGCTCTTATGAAAACTCCAATAATTCATGGTCACTGTTACCATCTATCCTTATCACACAATACTCCTTTAATCAAGACTAGAAATGTTTTTATTACATTTCCCCTTGAGAAAATAAAATAATTAAAAACTAGAATCATATTGTGACTGAAAAGCATTTTGCTAACTCTGATTTTCTTGTGATGACATTTTTGCTGCAAAATTTATAGCACAGGATTTGGCTATGGTTGACGTCTAGTGAGCAACTCTTGAACAGATACATACATTTGGCGTCTAGTAGTTTGCAGGCCCCTTGCCAGCCACTTCCTTTTTTGTCACAGACATTTCAAAAAACAGTAATTTGTACTGGTGTGAATGTCTCCATGATGTCAAAACTCAAAAGAGTGTTTTTCGTTTACACGGATCTGATACTTGGATGAAACTATTGATGAGTCTTCTGAAGTTGGAACGAAGTGTCGCTTCGGGAAACATGGGTATTGATTAAAAAAGAAGTGGCTGATGTATCTATGAACGTTTTGCAGGGAGGAGTTCAAGGACGAGGAAATGGTCGACCCGAAGTCACTGGACATTAGGAATTTCATATGAACCACTTGACTCTCTTCTTGGGAAAAAGTTTGCTTGCATTTTCATATTCACCTGACATCCTGCAATTGGACATCGAAGACGTCATATACAATCAGGAATTGGTTTTTAGTAACCACCTGACTGTTTCTGGAAAGTTTTTGGCTCTTTTATGTTTGCCAGAAGTATTGCTTGTTAATAACAAGAGATGGGTTCTTGCTTTGACATACCAGAAAACTGGAAAGATCAACTGTTTTTTAGGAGAATAAGCATTGGAATCCCAATCACATTCTTTTGTGTGTTCCATTAGATCTCGGCATTATGTAGTTTCTCTTGTTAGAGCAAATGTGGCATTATGCAGATTCTTATTCTTGTTCTACATTGCACAAATGCATTGCAAGAAGTATATCAGTTTTTTAGTGCCACCGTGGCTTACCTTATTTCAAATCATCTACCAATGATAGAGATTATCAAGGCATTTTTGGGGAAAATTGCGAGACGAGCCGTTTATAATTGTGATTGATGTCAAGTACTGGAATTGCAATGATGTATACAAGCAGGTTGAGATCAAAGTTCCAACAATTGTACATGTGATTAAATATTAATGAACAAGTTAGATTAGAACACAAAATCACAACCTTTTCCTCTTTCTTCTCTCACACCGAAACTAGTCTACAACGATGCCTCTTCAAAAAATATTCTTCTAAGCCAAGCCCATCATCTCCTCTTGGAGCGTTGTTTTGGACTCGCCATCCAAATCCAAATAAGATGAAGGGTGAAGATTACATGTTGGATCGTAGTGATGGTTTGTTTGTACATCCTCCAAAACATTTATAACATGACAGTCAATTAAAGCATCCATGTGTTTTTATGTTCTCTCTTCCACGCGAGAATGCAAAATAAGAGTTCCCCCCATGCATGAGAAAATGAAGAAGTTTCATCCCCGAACTCTCTGTAATTTTCTTTTTCAAAGAAATTTGTTGTCATTCCCTTTCTTTTACAGTGCGTTCTCTAAAAAGTCATGTGGATAAAACTCTTGCAACTAATACTTCCCTAGTGAGGAAAGGCTTGTACCCCATTTTTCTCGCATAATTTCTTCTCCCCATTTTTTTCGCTTTCGCCCTTGCACCAGCCTCCGCGAGTAGGGAAATGTCCTCGCAGAGGCTTGTGTGGGAGCAAAGGAGAAAACAAAAAAAACGACAAGGGGTAATGGCGGGGCGGCCATTGACAACAATGTTGTTGCTGCTATTGCAGCCAACTGTTGATGCGAAAGAGATGAAAGAGAAAAAGAAAGGGAAAAAAAGCGATGGAGAGAAGCGACGAAGATGTGACGGGGTGGGAGAAGAAGCGGTGGTAGTAGCAGCATCGATGGTAGTGGGAGAGAAGCGGTTGTTGTTGTTCCAAGAAGAAACCATTGAAAATGCTGCTGTTGCAGCCAGCTATTGATGCGAAAGAGAGGGAAGAGATGAAGAGAAAAAGAAAGGAAAAAAAAGTGATGGAGAGAAGCGACGATGGTGTGACGGGGTGAGAGAGTAGTGGCAGTGGTAGTAGCAGCAACGCCAACGATGGCGGTGGGAGATAGGCGGTTGTTGTTCCTAGGAGAAACCGTTGAAAATGCTGCTATTTGTCACGAGTTTTCTTTTCTCAAATACTTCCCGTGCGACACTAGCAAACTTTTCCCCGACTTATCAAAGAAAGCTAGTCAGCCTTGCCCACGAAAGACTTACTTAGACTATGGAAAACTAAGCAAGCTAAGAACACACAAGAGAGCTTAAGAGAACTAGAACTTGTATTGCTTGAATTCTCTAAGGTGACTACAACAAATGAGGTCTAAGCCTATTTATACAACTCCACATCTTCAATGGACGGTGGTGATCAATTTGATCCAACGGTCTACAATGATCTTCTACACACTTCCTTAGAAATATCTAAGGACTAGAATCCTATGAAACTCTGTGGAATTTTATGCTTGTTCTTGACTATGGGGATAGTTGTGACATTCTCCCCCACCTAATCAGGCGACGTCCTCGTTGCCTTCAAATCCTCGTACGCTTGAATTTGCCCCTTGAATTGCCACAAATGTTGGATTGGCTCCCAACTAGCTTCACTTTCTGGCAATCCCTTCCACTTGACGAGTAGCTCATGTGTGGGAGGTTGGTTGGAATGACGCACCACGCGATCTGACAAGATAGTCTCTACTTCCTTGTCATGTTGGATCCTCATGCCCATTGGTGCTCTTTGTGAAACTCCTCTGCTTGGATCATCCTGATCTTCCTTATACGGTTTCAATAGGCTCACATGGAAGATTGGATGAAACTTGATCCTCGGCGGCAACTCGACCTTGTATGCTTGTTCTTGACTATGGGGAAATGACCCTCATATCTTCTGATAAGGCCACAATGCAGTCCTGAAAGTCTAGCATGAGCATGCATCTTGACAAGCACAAGGTCTTCAACCTAGAACTCTCAAGGTCGTCTCTTCTTGTCGGCCCACTTCTTCATCCTCTTGGATGCCTTCTCCAGGTAAGCTCGAGTCTCATCAGCTTGATATCATTCCATCGTTTGGCAAACTTATAGGCTGATGGTCTCACTTCAGTGTAGCCAGTGGCAATAGAACTTGGGGTCATAGGTTGTTGTCCCATGACAATCTCAAATGGGCTACGACTCGTCGTTTCACTCTTTTGCAAGTTGAAAGAGAATTGGGCAACATCCAGCAACTTAGCCCAATCTCGCTGGTTGGCACTCACATAGTGCCTAAGATATAGCTCCAGTAAAGCATTCATCCTTTCCGTCTGACCATCTGTTTGAGGATGAAAGCTAGTAGAGAAGTTAAGGTCGGTACCCAACAACTTGAATAACTCAGTCCAAATTTTTTTCGTGAACCGAGTATCCCGATCACTGATAATAGATTTGGGCACACCCCAATACTTCACCACATGTTTGAGGAATAAATGTGCGGCTTGCTCGGCTGTGCACTCCTTGGGTGTCGGAATGAATGTGGCACACTTCGAAAATCTGTCTATGATCACAAGTATCCAATTGCAACCTTCTTATGCGGGCAAACCAACTATAAAATCCAAGGAAACACTCTCCCAAGGTCTCTCTGGGATGGGGAGATGTTCAAGTAAGCCGGCAGGTAACTGTTGCTCCACCTTGTCTTGTTGGCATACAAGACAAGTATTTACATATGCTTCGATATCATCCCTCATATGTGGCCAATAATAGGAATCTTCCACAAGAGCAAGAGTCCGATATATACCTGGATGTCCCGCCCACTTGCTATCATGACATTCTTTCAAGACTTCCTTCATTAGGTTGTCATGAGGTGGAACATAGATTCGCTTTCCCTTAGAGTATATCAAGCCGTTCTCCACCCAAAATCGTCTTGTCTTCCCATCTTTGACCAGAGATGAGATGGTTTGAGCCATGAGATCATGTGTCATTCCTTTTTTATGCGCCCCTTCAAGTTGCTTTGAGGTTGACTTATGTCAGCAAGTTCTCCTTTTCTACTCAAAGCATCCACAACAAGATTAGCCTTGTCAGGCTTGTACTCCAAAGTGTAATCGAACTCTGCCAAGAAATCTTGCCATCTAGCTTGTTTTGGCATGAGCTTATTCCGTGTCTAGAAGTAGCTAGTGGCAACATTGTCGGTCTTGACCACAAAATTGCTCACAAGCAAGTAATGACGCCATGTTCGCAAGCAATGCACAACCACAGTCATTTCCTTCTCTTGCACTGTGTACCGCGTCTCAATATCATTGAGCTTCCTACTTTCAAAGGCAATAGGATGTCTTTCTTGCATCAATACTCCACCAATAGCAAAATTGGAAGCATCCGTATGTACCTCAAAAGACATAGAATGGTTGGGAAGTGCCAACATCGGTTCCTCCACAATTGCCTTCTTCAATCCTTCGAAAGCTTGTTGGCATTTTGAACTCCAATCCCAACTTCGTCCCTTCTTGAGCAAGTTCGTCAATGGAGCGGCTATAAAAGAGTAGCCTTTGATGAACCTTCTATAATAGTTCACCAAGCCAAGGAAAAATCTTAACTCGGTGACTTTGGTCGGTGGTTCCCATTCTTTGATGGCTTGTACCTTGGACTTGTCCATACGAAGCTTGCCCTTGCTAATGATATGACCCAAGAATGTCACCTCCCCTTGGACAAATGAGCACTTCTCTTTTTTGACATAGAGTTCGTTCTCCTCCAAAGTTTGGAACACTTGCCTCCAGTGATCCACATGTTCCTCCAATGTCTTACTATAGATCACAATGTCATCAAGGTACACAACTACGAACCGATCAAAGTAAGGAGCTAGTACATTATTCATTAGAGTGCAAAATGTGGCTGGCGCATTAGTTAAACCAAATGGCATGACTAAGAATTCGTAAGACCCGTACCTTGTAACACATGTCGTTTTTGGTTCATCTCCTTCGGCTATGCGGACTTGGTAATATCCCGAGCGCAAGTCAAGCTTGGTAAAGTATTAGGGATGAACAAAAAACCGATCAAACCGACCGAACCGATCTAAACCGAACCAATTGGTTCGGTTTAAATTCGGTTCGGATCGGTTTCGGTTTTAAAAAATTCAAAATCGAAGTGGTCGGTTCGTTTTTCGGTTTCTATGTGATTTTAACCGACCAAACCAAACCGACCGAATATATATAATAAATAATATATATTTTATATATAAATAATACAATATGTTTAAAATAGTCGGTCGGTTCGGTTCAGTTACGGTTTGCATAAATTAGAATCGGTTCGGTTCAGTTACGGTTTGCATAAATTAGAATCGGTTCGGTTTCAGATCGGTTTTGTTAATGGTCGGTTCGGTTTGAAAATTTTAAAACCGACCTAAGTCGGTTCGGTTCACGGTTTAGGCGAAAAACAGAACCGTCGGTTCAGTTTTCAGCCCTATAAAGTATCTTGCATCACCAAGTTGATCAAAGAGATCCGCAATAAGTGGAATCGGGTACTTGTTCTTGATAGTGACCTTGTTGAGTGCCTGATAGTCAATACAAAGTCGTAGGTATCCATCATATTTCTTTTGAAATAAGACCGGCGCACCATATGGAGCTTTGGATGGTCGGATATAACCAGCATCAAGTAAATCCTTCAATTGTCTTCTTAACTCCTCGAGCTCAGGAGGTGCCATACGATAAGGAGCAAATGCGGGTGGTTTTGCTCCAACTTCTATCTCGATAACATGATCTACCTCTCTCCTTGGTGGAAGCTTCTTAGGCAACTTGGCAGGCATAACATCTTTGTACTCCTTGAGAACATCTTGGATGACCTTAGGTGTATTCACCCCTCCATCAATGGGACCTTCGTCTTCCTTGAGAGTAGCCAAGTAATTAGCCTCATTCCTCTTTACTCCTTTAGAAAGTTGGAGAGCGGATACCATTCTCTCCTTACTTATTTCTCGTACCACAGGCACAACACAAGGTTGTCCATTCTCCATGATGCACATGGTATTGGCATATGGGACCAGGAAAGCCTTCACCATGTCCAAGAAATCTATACCCAAATAGAACTCGTGATCATCAATTGGAACAATAGTTATGTATACTTTACCTCGCCATTGTCCAAGCCGAATATCGGTGCCACGAGTTATTCCTTCAATTGGGAGAATTTTAGCATTGACTCCCTTGATATATCATTTCTCTTTAGTATATGATAGGCCAATTTCTTCAGCAATGTCTTTGGCCATGTAGACTGTGTCGGCTCCGGTATCCACCATGGCTTTCAAAGTCTTATTCCCGATCTCGGTCTCCACGTACATCCTTCTATGTGGTTGTTCCTAGACCTTAGCTTGAATGGCACTTAGGAGATTCATTGAGGCGATCCTCCTTTCTTTTTTTGCTTCTTCCTCCATGACAAGCGTGACAAGTTTCCCCCGGTTGGGACACTCGAATGCCCGATGGGGTCCACTACATAAGAAGCAAGATATCTTCTTGGGTGATCCATCTCTTTTCTCCTTCCCCTTGTCTTTGGAGTTCTTGTGCTCCTTGGAAAACTTTTTTTTGTCTATCCCACCTTTGCCATCATTACTCGACTTTTTCTCTTGCCCCTTGGATGAGCCCTTTCTCTTGAACTCAATCAAGGACTCGGCCGCAGCCATAGCTGTTGCAAGGTCTTGCACACCTCGCCTCTTCAACTCCAACTTGGCCCAACCTGTTAGGCCATCAAGGAAGCTAAACAAAACATCATTTTCTCCCATGTCAGGAATCTCCAAGAGCAACTCCGAGAACTCCTTCACATACTCCCTATGTGGCCTTCCTTGTGTTGAAGGCGGCGAAGCTTGGCCCTAACTTCGTTTTCGGCATCCTCCGGGTAGAATTGTCTCTTGAGTTCCTTCGTGAATTCTTCCCAAGTGTCGATGGTGCACAATCCCTTCTTGACATCATCAGACCTTCTGCGCCACCAAACTGTAGCAACATCATTCAAATATAAGGAGACACTACGTACCTTTGATGCTTCATTTCTTATGCCAACCGCATCAAAGTAGCGCTCCACGTTCTACAAGAAGTTGTCGATCTCCCTTGCACTCCTTGCCCCACCATAGGCCTTAGGTTTAGGAGCTTCAACTCTGTGAGTGATTGTCCCTGGTGTAGCTCCACCATTGGCTACCGCAACCATACACACATTGAGTTGAGTTTTAAGTTTCTCAACTATTTCCCTGTAAACCTGCATCTCCTCATCTTTAGCAACAATTTGGGCTTCTAAGGACTCGATCTTTTTGGACATCATGTCCACTACTGCGTTTAAGGCTTCTTGCATCTCTTCCCGGAGGTCTTGGTCCTCCCCATTGGACGTTTGCCCCTCGATGCGTTGGTCCATGTCTTCGACTTTCTCCCTCAAGTCAGACATGGTGGCACACAACTTAGCCAACCTTTCATCCATCGCAGCGATCATGTCCTTCGACTTGTCCTTGCGGACTTTCCCACCTTTGTCGTTGTTGCCAATTGATGGGTTGTTGACCTCCGACGACATTCTCTTGTGTATAATGATTTCACCAATCTTGCCAAACTTGGCTCTGATACCAACTATCACGGGCTTTCTTTTCTCAAGTACTTCCCGTGCGGCACTAACAAACTTTGCCCCGACTTATCAAAAAAAGCTAGTCAGCCTTGCCCACGAAAGACTTACTTAGACTATGAAAAGTTAAGCAAACTAAGAACACACAAGAGAGCTTAAGAAAACTAGAACTTGTATTGCTTGAATTCTCTGAGGTGACTATAACAAATGAGGTCTAAGCCTATTTATACAACTCCACCTCTTCAATGGACAGTGGTGATCAATTTGATCCAACGGTCTACAATGATCTTCTACACACTTCCTTAGAAATATCTGAGGACTGGAATCCTATGGAACTCTATGAAATTTTATGGAAGGCTCTAGAGAACTCTCTAGAACAATGTGGAATACTCTACATTATTTACACTTACTAACCTCACTTGGCTAGGCAAGAAGATAGTTGTGACATATTGCAACCAACTATCGATGCAAAAAAGAGGGAAGAGAAGAAGAGGAGAAAAAAGAGAGGGGGGGGGGGGGGGGGGAATTGAGAATTGAGAGCTTTTAGCTTATATTGGTGGCGTCAAAGAACATGTGATGGTGTCAAAGAAGGAAATTGGTAGTGACAAAAAGCGAGGACCTTTATATAAATGTAAGTTTACTTTAACGTCCAGTAAAGAGAAACAAGTTACACATTTTCCTATACTACTCGAGTCCAATAACTAGTACAATGCTCGTTAGTGAAGATAATAGTAATTCGTTTAGGTAATCACACCAAATAGAAATCAGACATTAAATTTTGACGGGTCTAAGTTTCAATCAGTACAGTTTCTTCAATGTTGAATGCTTTAGACCCCTCAATGGCCAATACTCAGACCTCAATGCTAAGGGTCTATAAACATACAACAAAGCAATAGCATCAAGAACATACACCAGTCTTCTCAAGCCAACCACAAGTCTACTCAAGCACGCGAAGTTGGTAACAAAAGTTCATTCCAACAGATTCTATTAATAGACAGAAGTCCAGAAAAATAAAAGTACTAGAGGAGTGGCTGAGTTAGCTTCACATCATTTGCAGGAACACTAGTGGATGCCAGCCACGATGTCAGATCTTCCACCTCCACCTTCACCGCATCTTTTCTCATGCCAATATCGGCAGCATATCTACTAACACAGTATACGCTGACTGCTGTTGCTGCCATTCCATAAACATTGGTGACAAGGCATAAAGGTATTGATAAAACTGCTGCAAGAGGTCCACCTATGATTGATACTGTCTGGCCACTCTGACCCATTGGTCCTCGATCAATGACAAGGAGGCCCGTCTTGCAGTAGATGGCAAAGTCTTCACAATTGTTCTTGGAGACATTATAGCAACCAAAACCATTTGTAAGCAAGTATGCAGCACGGTGAACTACGACCTCATTTGGGTCTGAGACTGCAAGGGTGCATGTTCCACCTCGTGCTTTTGCAAGAAAAAGGGTGGGAGTGACGGCATACTCAAACCGATATAGGATGCCGCCAGAAAGGAAACAATCAAGACAGGATGATACAACTCCATGACCTTCTTCTTGTTGGTTGCAGATCAAGCAGGGAATTTGAGATCTTGCAAGTCCAGAGCACACTGAGATGAGATCGAGGACAGTCCTTGTACCAACTTCTTGGCCCCTCTCTCTGGTGAAATGGATGACTTTATCGTCTCCAATGTAGACCCCTGAACAAGAACTTGAAGTGATTAGAAAAAAGATAGGACACACCCAGAAGGAGAAAGTCCCCATAAACTGCACCCGCCAACATGAATCATAACAACACAGAAATCCACATGATGAGCAAGCATCTAGGGAAAGCTATTTCGTGACTTAAAGATGGACAAGATCAAAGAAAGAAATTGGGCACTAGTTACAAAGAGTCGACTGCTCTACTTTGACCTCGTGAACAAATCAAATATTCAACTGCATATCAAAGAAAATCTCGGGAATGGGCTTTGATGATGATGATGATATCTCATACACAAGTTAAGTCGCCAAACCTGGAACTGGCACCTACTATATCAAGTTAAAAACAAAAAGGATATGCAACACAACCAAATGACAGGTAATTAGCATAATACATAACAGGCATGCAGCTACCATAAAACAGCGAGGATAATAAAATTCAATAACATCCCGGCCCCGGATCAGGACTTTAGTACAAAATATTTGACAAAGAATCTAACAAGTTGTTGCATCATCGGCTTTATAAATATCCAACCATTCAAATCATTGACACATGGGCACCAAAAGCTCATTCTTAATAAGATCAGTTTGTTTGTGTGTGTGGACCTTTGTTTTTATTGTAAATTAAGGACTATTAAATTTAAAAAAAAAAAAATTTAATACGTATGAGCTGAAATTTTAAACAAAATTACGTATTAACAATAGAAATAACGTGCCAAAGTTTAGTGTGTTCATTTGGATTAAATTCTCTTGAGACTCTGTCTCCATCCGGAAAAACCTATGAGGTTAGTTAATGATCAAGGACAATTAATTTGTAACTTCTTTATTAAGATTCAATGTTATATTAGCTTTATTAAGAGTGTGCACAGTATAGCCTTAAAGACTCGAGGCATCCAAACATGGGAATCCCAGGAGAAGCCCAATGCCAAAATTTGTCCAAATTTAACTTGACCAATAATGCCAATCCATCACCTATTGGCAAGTTCCTTACTTTTAACTACTCGACATCCCGGACAAGTCAAGAAATTTTTTAATGGCAAGGAGAAAAGCACAACATAAAAGGAGTTATAAAAAGAGAAGCAGAAAGGGGATAAGGAAGCACTAAGGAGGCCTGGCAGTTTGTCAGGCGCCTAGGGGATGCCTCCGACAGAGAAGGCACTCTACTCGGATGTTTTCTTTTTTATCGGTGTTTTTGGTTGATTATATTGCTTCCTTGAATTTAGAATTACTGGACAAAAAACCCAAGACAACTTGCGTTTTCAAAATGTTTAAATTTCAGATTTTTCATATTTATGATTCAATCCATTGTCCCTTATATCAAAAATGTCAATATCAAGAGTACTATAAATAAGAAAATATAAAATACATAAACCCGTATGCATGCTAAATCACTAATAATAAATGGTTAAAAAATTCAAAGTAATGAAAGTCAGTCCATAAGAACAACAAATTTTGCATAAAGCCTAATGAACTCTTTTATCAGCACGGCTCAAAAGAAAGATCTTCAAGTCCAAAGCCTCACATCTCTATTTTGCATAAAGACTAATGAACTCTTTTATCAGCACGGCTAAAAAGGAACAAGCTTCCACAAGAATCTCCCTTTAGACAAGAGATGCAAAGGGGCTCTCCAACCCCTCAAAAGAGCTTCAATGGATCATACACCACCCACACCATTTCTAACCACGACAACGCATGATACCCACTGCACTAGCTCACATGAATAAATGAGAAGCAGATTCCACACTTTGAGCCACACATAACACACCCCAATTCAATTTGCATCCACTATGTGCTAAGACTTCCCTTGATGGCACCCTATTCCAAATCAAAGACCACACGAAGCACAAGATTCTTGCTGGAATTTTCATCTGCCATATCAACTTTACCAAAATGTTAATAAAAGCAAAGTATTTAATAGAAGATATTCCTCCACCAAATTTTTTAAATGAGACTGCCAAGGATCCATTTCCTTATAATCTTTCCAAACCAATTTTCAAAGCCAATACCGCGCCAAAAGATTCAAAGGGCATGCAAATTCAACCAACTCCCTACTCGAAAGATGAGACCTAAAAGGACCAAGAAATTATGATCATGCCTCCAAAACTCCATAACAAACATTGAAGCATAAAGCATCCAATCTAGAAAAATGGGACATAACAAATTCCTTCCAATCAACAGTTCAAGCCAAAGTTTTACTGTATCCCCTTTCCCACTACACTCGCTACCCCTTGAACTTCTGAAATTGGAGATACTGATCCATGTAACTTGCCGAATACCACCGGATGGTTGTTTGGGAAGCCAACCAGAATCTCGACGATTCCAACTTATCAGATACTGACTTCGGCATGTAAAAAGAAATTACCCATCAACCTTTCCAACTTATCGGATACTGACTTCGGCATGTAAAAAGAAGGGACATATAATATACAGACGTATTAAGCGAGCTAATGCCATTAGGGAACAGCTTCGCCTTCCAAGTAGCAAGCCTCATACTTATCACCTCTGCAGCTTGAACACCGGCTCCCAAAAAAGAGAATGAAGAATGCCTGCTAACACCCCATAATTTCGGCACCAAACAAGCTTAACGCTTCTCACCGGTACACCATGTTGTTTGAGATGTTTATTGAGACCAAAACATAGTTGAAAGATGCTCAAGACACTAATTTTTTTTTACAAATACAAAAAAACAAAACAAAAATATATAGTAGCTTACAAGTTTCTGTTTGTAAAAAAATCCAACTAAACCACTGAAGCTAAGAAATGTTCACTCTCGAGAATTATTAGCATTCTAACAAAAATCATTGGAATGATCATCATCATCAAAGCCCATTCCGATACTCTCGGGGTTGGCTACACGTATTTTGGTTCTCCAAGCAATGCAGTCTTCTCACATATCCTCGCCTAATCCAAGCTCAAGGATGTTCTTTCACTGCCTTCATCCAAGTTTTCAACAGCCGTCCCCTCCGTCTACACCCTCCACTAACTTGCCAATCTAAACATTTTCTCCTGAGTTTTTTTCATGAAAACTTTACAGTCCGATTACCTATGTTGCATATAGAATATCTCATCATAGCTCGTCTTTTCTAGATTATTCCCTAGCAACCTATGTTTCATATACTCTTTCAAATGAGCCATGTCCTAGCATCGTTGTAAGTTGTAACATTGTCCAAGTCCAACACAAGGACTCTTCTCCATAGCCAAATTAACCAAATAGTGGCTAACAAAACTCTAGTCCATGGCCAAGCACCCTTGATGGAATCTGCCTGCCAAAGGCGACCCATTGCAAGAAAGGAGGAGCAAGATATGGGTGGGCGGTGGGCGTTGGCTTGGTTACAAACAAAATTTTAGACTTGTATCCTGTAATTGCAGGGGAAGACCTTTTGCTCACTTGATCCTTGATTAGACTCACAAAGACTACATCTGTTGATTATGTTGAGACCTCTTTTCAGAAGGTTGTTCAATGTTAGGCTACAAATATTGTTCTTTTACCATTTGCAAACTCTTACCATTACTAACACTTATACTAAACAGCCATACATAATGTATACTTTTGTTTTCAGCACGGGGTGGGAAAAAAGTGTTCTTTTTCCACTAAGAGTGTTATATATTATCTATATTACAAATCAAAATGGTGTTTTAAGTGGGAGATAAAAAGCAGCTGAGATTTACCCTAGCATAAAGATCTAACGACCCTAGACAATTTCTCATATTTCAATATCTCTTACACTTTCAATTTCCCATCTTTCAATTTCTCTTAACCCTCACTCACACTTTCATATCTCCCGCTTTCAATTTCTCATCTTTCAAGTATCATCATCATCAAAGCCCATTCCCAATATTTTCGGGGTCAGCTACATGGATTTTGGTTCTCCAAGCAATGTGGTCTTCCCACATATCCTCGCCTAATCCAAGCTCAATGATGTCTTCATTCACCGCCTTCATCCAAGTTTTCAATGGTCGTCCCCTCCGTCTACACTCTTCATTAACTTGTCAATCTAGACATTTTCTAATTGGCACCGTGCTTGGTCTCCTCCGCTCATCTTTCAAGTATAAATTTAATTATTTATTTATTTTTACTAAATCTATTTTGATTTACAATTGGGTTTTTTGAATATTTGCCATCATGTGCAATTTCAAATTTGTTGTGCAACTATGAAATACATTTTATATTATGAAATGAGTGGCTTTGTATTGTAATTTTTATGTTTTCCAATTGATTTCTTGGGCAAAATGAGTGTGTCATGGTGAGATGGGTTGGCATGTCGTGAGGTTTACCCAAAAAAATTATATCAAGCCAACGGCACAGGGGACACACTAGTCTTATTACAATACTTCTTGTTTTGCTGTTTTTTTTAATATTAAAAAAAAACCTATTAGTGTCGCTGAATTGCATTATGCACTAGCATGAGCTTAAAGAAAACAAAGGGATAAAAGAATGATCTCATTTATAGATGTGATCCCCCTTAGTCAACCATCTAGGATCAAAACTGCTATACCCTGACAAGCCATGTTGTATAAACTCTTTCAAATGAGTCATATCCCAATGTCGACACAACAAGGACTCTACTGTGACACTTCAATATTCACTTTCTTATTATAAGACAATGATCTGCACACTCTTCTGTTGCACAATCTTGTGTTCTGTAATACACATTCAAGTGATCACCATTCTCTAGACTGTTGCAAGTATATTGCTAAATTCGGACCATTATTACTATGGAGTGGAACCTATGTCCCACTCAATTGCATAATGCACTAGCATGAGCTAAAAAATAGTAAAGGGATACAAAAAATTATCCCATTCATAGATGCGAGTCCCCATGCTTAACCACTATAGGGTCATCTACATCAATTCATCACTGCTTGCTATTATGCCCTAACAACCTATGTTGCATGAACTCCTTCAAAAGAGACACCCCATTGTCATCATACTTTTATCCACATCGAACACAACAGGGACTCTATTGCAGCAATTCAGCATTATTTTTCTAATGATGCGAGACTAATCTACGGACTCCTCTATGATAATTATAATACGCATTCAAATGATCAATTATCAATTTTCTATTGTACTAAATATATTGGCAAATCTCTGAATCTGGATTTTAGGCTTCTGTTGAATCAGATTCCAGTCGTAGATGGACAATTTCTTGATAGAACCATAAAAAACAAGAAATTTCCTAAAGATCTTGTTCTTTTACTATTTTCGCAAACTTCAACCGTATCTAATATACCGAGAAGTCCCAAAGTGCCATTGTATTTCATTACTCATTAACATGATCTAAACTAGAGCATATGGATATGGAAATTATCCCTATAGATGTGATGCCCACATTAAATTTTTTTTACTAAAAGCAAAATGCCATATTTACTAAGTTGTTCAAGTACCCAAATAATCAATCAGATTAACCTAGAACGAGAAATGATACCCCTTTACATATCAACACACAAAAAATATACATCAATGACAAGAAATGGGGAATACAAAAATACAATATAAATACTTAAAACAAAAAAAAAAAAAAAAAAAAAAAAAGGAAACAGACTAAAAATGAGAAGAAATGAACCATGATGAGCATATACATAAGCAGTCCTCCATGTATATATATGATCCCCTGGTTTCAAGCTTCCTCTACTGATCCTGCAAGAAAGACTTCTCTTAAAACATCAGTGATGTTCTGAAAAATCCATCAAAAAATTAAAAAAAATAAATAAATCAAAAGGGGTCGATAAGGACCTGTTAGAGAGCAACCCCATTTTCTCTTTTTCTTCTTCGATTCCTCTTAAGAACTGTTGCGTTTGATCAAAATGTGCAGAGAAGAGAAGAAAGTAAACCACTTTAAATGAAACGAAAGCATTTTGTTTAAGTTGTAATGACGATATTACCCCCAGACAGCAGGATACACTGTGCCCGATGGTTCCAATTTTGACCAGATTGGGATGATTCTGATCCAATCCAATTCTTCATTTTGTAGTAAATAGGGTTTTTTTGAGTTTGACACTCATTAATTTCTACCAATTAGAGTTTGGCCTTCGTTTTGAAAATTATTTGAGTCTAGCATTTGTTTTCTAACTTAACCGTTAAGTCCACGTAATTGACCGGTCAAGGTTAATTTTTGGACCCATTTACCCTTACCTTAGGTTAAACCATATTTAAGCCCAAAAGAATTGTTGGAGAAGATGAGCACTAAACACTAATTATTTATAAAACTGTAAGGGTCAAATAATAATTAATTTGTGTTTTTTTAATTAATTAATTTATTATTATTGTGTACTACACATGTCATTTTAATTAATTTGGATAAAAACTGAAACTAAATTTTTTTCTTTCTTTATTTTTCACTCTCTCTCTTGTTTCCTTCATTTACTCGCCCATTAACTGGTTTCTTCTTTTTCATGATGTTATTCTTTTTCTACATGAAAACAAGTATGTGGGTCATTTTTTTTAAAGATTTTTAATCAAGGTGACACAATAGTGAAGTGTATATTTGTAGTACTATAAAATGTTTTCGCAAAATAGTGATTGTTATAGTATAATTTGTTTGTGTTTGGCCACACCCAACCATTAGATCATTTTCTATCTTAAAGTTAGAAAGTGATAGATTTTTTGTTCAATATAGGTTTTCAGACTTTCTAATACTTACATTATTAACTTGTGTTTAGGAGATTCATCTACAATGTGGATGAATCATTTAATGTAGCTTTTACAGATTACCCAAAGTAATTGAACATTAAAAAAAAATCAAAATTAATTACTATTTGACCCCAACAGGTTTTGAATAATTAGTGTTTAGTACTCATTTTCCCCAACAACTCTTTTGGGCTTAACTATGGTTTAACATAAGGTAAGGGTAAAAGAATCCGAAAATTAATTTTTATTGGTCAATAGACATTGACTTAAAGGTTCTGTCACAAAACGAGGGTTAGACTCAAATAGTTTTCAAAACGAGTGTCAAACTCTAATAGGTATAAATTAATGAGTGTCAAACTAAAAAAAATAAAATAATAATAATAATTTTTTGCCTTTCAAAAAAAAAAACTAAAAAATAACCCTAGTAAAATAATAAAGGGTTTTTTTTTAGTTCTATATTCATTAGTTAATAGCTAATAGAGTGTGACTCTCATTTGGAAAATTAATTAAGTATAACCCTCAGACTAATTTTGACTTGTCAAGTTGAATTTGAAGACAAAAGTACCCCTTCTAAGTGTGTCATGAGCATTATTTAGCTTATCAAATAATATTTATTACTATAGTGCAACAATTTAGGAAATCACTTGCATTTTCCTATGTTAAATCATTTTCTCTTAAAAAAAATCTTGGAACAACTTCTAAGATAACTAATTGATAGGTAAATATCAAATAACCAGTAAGTGAATAACATTCTCATGTGACAATCAATTATTCTCAAGTTCTACTTTGTTGACATTATGTTTAAGAACAAAGATGAACAATACAACAAATGTACAACCAAGCAGATAGAATACGAACAACAAAAGCGAAGAGAAGATAAACAATAACTGTTATACAGAGATCATACAACAAGATCTAAGAAGATATGCATAAAAATCATTAATTCTTATATCAGTATCAATCGATCGATACAGCTCTAAGACAGTTTCCTGTTTGACACTTAGAGATTAACTGTAAGATCTTATCAGAGAACTGATGAAAGAATAAATGAAAAACAAATAGATAATATGATGTTTATTGAAAGATAAGTAATGTACAAGAGACTTACTAGATAGGAGAGGAAAGCTTACAGGGATAGAGTTCTTAGGGTTACATGAAAGGTTGGGGTTCTAAAATCGTCTGTCTAACAAAGGAAGAATACATTCTTATTTATAGCTAAAAGGAAACCCATGAAGCGATAAGGCTTCTGGAAAGAGATTAGCTGGATGCCTATCTCTTGCTTGGCTTGTAGCGATAATTGAGGGAGAATAGTTGAAGATGCTTCATCATTCACCTCTTGACTTTTATGGATGAGTGGATCAACTGTAGTTACACGCATCCTCTTGTAAACAGTAAAGTAAAGATGTTGTCGGGTACTGTGGCCGAAAGAAATTTTGACTGCTAGCGAGTGCTGGCAGATGCTTGGAATTATGGAGAGACACCATAATTATTGTAGGGTTAGGTTGACGGAAATGGCGGAAAGATGCCATAACAGTCATCCTCATTGGAGGGTCCACTGGAGGACTCTGTAGCTTCTTCGTCTTCCTCTGAATTCTCTGAAGCTATCATTGAAAGGGTTTCTAAGAGCTGAGCTCTAGTTGGCTTGCCGCAGAGTTGCTTCTTAATATGGTCTTTAAGAAGCTTTGCTTGAGAAGGTTTCATGATTGGAGCAGTCGGAATAGGATGTCCAGAGAAGAACCTTGAGACTCCATCTTTTGTAGCATGGCTGTGGTCGAAAGTCGGCCACCATTTGATCTTGAAACGTCTGCAGAACCAGAGAGGTGGTTGAGCTGACTGATTAATTGTTGTGAGAGCAGAGACAGAGAAATCCCAGCAGGAAATCCATGTCAGATTGAACTTGATGAAGAACCACAAGAATAGAACTTGTTGAGATACTGGTGCAGGTGGTTGAAACAAGGGGGCTTTGTTGAGGTACTGGTGCAGCGTCAACCTGAATCTACTTCCATCCAATTAGTCCGATACCATTCTGGTATTTGGAATTCTACTCAGATCAATTACTCAACTGTCAAAAAAGAAGTCTTATCCATTGTTTTATGCATCATGAAATTTCAAGATGATTTAACAAATCAAAAATTTCTTTTACGAGTTGATTGCAAATCTGCCAAGGAGATTTTAACTAAAGATGTTTTAAATCTCGTTTCCAAACAGATTTTCGCCAGATGGCAAGGTTTGATTTCTGCTTTCGATTTTGATATCCAATATATTAAAGGAGCAGATAATTCTCTTGCTGACTTTCTCACAAGAGAGTTTATCCAAAAATGAGTTCGCAGAGCTCTTCTTCTTCACAGGTTCCCTCTGCAAGACCTCAGTTCAAGTCCCAGTATGCTATGTCACCTTCTGCGACACAGCACAAGCCCCCTTTTTCTTATGCAACGACACTAACCAATCCTTTTCAGCCTCTCCAGGAAACTAATGAATCAAGTTCAATGGCCTCTTTTCAGAAGTCTCAAGTTCATTCCAATCAATATGTGACCAAGACCTGTCTCGAGCCTCTTCTGCTGCTCGAACCAAGTCTCTACTCACTTATCAAGGATCCTCAATCAACCACCCGTCATGTTTTCGCTGCTTCTCAGCTCTTTGAAGAATCTGATGGTCTCAAAAATCAAAGATTTTATGAGTTTATCCTGATCGATACCGACTCTGTGGTAATCACTCATAACAAAGAGAAATCTAATTCCGAAAAGATTTCTCATTCCAAGTGTCAGATTTTGAAGATTATGACAGAAGCTGACTGGCAGCAACATCCAAGCTCCCACAAGAAGTTTTCTGTCAACTTTCTTCCTGCATCTTACAATTATCAAGATTACAAGCAAGCCTGGAATCGAGATTTTCTTGTTCCTTCACAGAATTGCTCTCATTCATGGTTTTTCTTCTTCTGCAAGAAATTCAAACAACCCTCCATCCCTTTATGGTTTCAACACAAATGGTGGAATCATTTCGGCGCCGAATATGGTATCCTCCCTCCTCCTGTCAATGAAGGATGGACCATTTTCAAATCCAAGTTTCAACCACCTGCACCAGTACCTCAACAGGTTCTATTCTTGTGGTTCTTCATCAAGTTCAATCTGATATGGATTTCCTGCTGGGATTTCTCTGTTTCTGCTCTCACGACAATTAATCAGTCAGCTCAACCACCTCTCTGGTTCTGCAGACGTTTCAAGATCAAATGGTGGCCGACTTTCGACCACAGCCATGCTACAAAAGATGGAGTCTCAAGGTTCTTTTCTGGACATCCTATTCCGACTGCTCCAATCATGAAACCTTCTCAAGTTCCTTCTCAAGCAAAACTTCTTAAAGACCATATTAAGAAGCAACTCCGCGGCAAGCCAACTAGAGCTCAGCTCTTAGAAACCCTTTCAATGATAGCTTCAGAGAATTCAGAGGAAGACGAAGAAGCTACAGAGTCCTCCAGTGGACCCTCCAATGAGGATGACTGTTATGGCATCTTTCCGCCATTTACGTCAACCTAACCCTACAATAATTATGGTGTCTCTCCATAATTCCAAGCATCTGCCAGCACTCGCTAGCAGTCAAAATTGTTTTCGGCCACAGTACCCGACAGCATCTTTACTTTAATGTTTACAAGAGGACGCGTGTATCTACAGTTGATCCACTCATCCATAAAAGTCAATAGGTGAATGATGAAGCATCTTCAACTATTCTCCCTCAATTATCGCTACAAGCCAAGCAAGAGATAGGCATCCAGCTAATCTCTTTCCAGAAGCCTTATCGCTTCATGGGTTTCCTTTTAGCTATAAATGAGAATGTATTCTCCCTTTGTTAGACATACGATTTTAGAACCCCAACCTTTCATGTAACCCTAAGAACTCTATCCCTGTAAGCTTTCCTTTCCTATCTAGTAAGTCTCTTGTACATTACTTATCTTTCAATAAACATCATATTATCTATTTGTTTTTCATTTATTCTTTCATCAGTTCTCTGATAAGATCTTACAGTTAATCTCTAAGTGTCAAACAGGAAACTGTCTTATAGCTGTATCGATCGATTGATACTGATATAAGAATTAATGGTTTTTATGCATATCTTCTTAGATCTTGTTGTATGATCTCTGTATAACAGTTATTGTTTATCTTCTCTTCGCTTTTGTTGTTCGTATTCTATCTGCTTGGTTGTAGATTTGTTGTATTGTTCATCTTTGTTCTAGCAGTTCCTGGGTAACAATAAGAAGAGTAATTCTATATGTCGAGGGTTTGGGCGAGGTTTTGGGCGAGGGAAGTGCGTCGCACGCGAGCGGGCTGACGTGGTGAAAAAAAAAAAAAAAAAAAAAGTTTGCGAGGGAAATGAAAAATTTGGGCGAAAGAAGAAGAGGGAATGAATCAGTTCCCCTCTCTCGCTCCCTCTGTCTCTCGCTCCCTCTGTCAGCTCGCTCCCTTCAATCCCTCTCTCGCTCCTCTCGCTCCCTCTGTCGCTCGCTCCCTTCATTCCCTCTCTCGCTCATTCAAAGTGGGTCCTACACACCATCCTCGACACTTCACATTCCAAAGTTTCCACCTTGACCTTCATCACCACCACCACCACCACCACCACCATTACCTCTTCCATCATTTCAACCATCTCATCTCTCTCTCTTTCTTTGAACCAAAACCAAATTGATTTTCTTCTCTTCAAAACATGGCTCTTCAACCCCTTCTCTTCCTCCTCATCTCTTCATTCTCTATAACCCAAACCATCTCCACCAACTCAGAAGGCAAACAAACTAACACCCACCCATCTTGACTTTTCATCTTTGGAGTTGTAAAATTTGTTTCAAAAAATTTTGATTTTTATGTGTTTTTCTTTGTTCTTCTTCAGGGAATGCTCTACATGCTTTGAGAACCAGACTCACTGATCCCAACAACGCTCTTCAGAGCTGGGACCCCACACTTGTCAACCCTTGCACCTGGTTTCATGTCACTTGTGATGCTAACAATCATGTTATCAGATTGTAAGTCTCCATTCTTGAAACCCCATCTTTATGATTTTTTTTCTTTAATTTTGTTGTTTATAACTCATTTTTGTGTTTTCTTCTTTCAATTTAGGGATTTGGGTAACACTAATGTTTCTGGATCTTTGGGCCCTGAGCTTGGACAGCTTAAGCATCTCCAGTTTTTGTAAGTTTTTTCACCTAAATTTTCTGTTTCTTGAATAATACATGTCTTGATGATAAAGTTTGAAACTTAATTGCTGTTGTTGCTAATGCATGTTTTGATGATAAAGTTTGAAACTTTATTGCTGTTGTTGGTAATTGGTAATTGGGGTTGAATTTTAGTTCATGTTTTGATGAGAAAGTTTGAAACTTTTTGCTATTGTTGTTAACTGGTGATTGGGGTTGAATTTTGGTTCATGTTTTGATGATAAAGTTTGAAACTTTATTGCTATTATTGTTAATTGGTAATTAGGGTTGAATTTTAGTTCATGTTTTGATGACAAAGTTTGAAACTTTTTACTATTTTTGTTAATTAGTGATTGGGGTTGGGTTCAGTTCATGTTAAATGATAAAGTTTGGAACTTTTTGATATTTGTGTTAGTTGGATTAAGAAGTTAGGTTTAGTTCATGTTTTGATTGTAAAGGTTGATTGAATATTTTTGGCTGTTTTTGTTAGTTGAGGAAATAAGTTTGAATTTCGTTGATTTGTTTCAGGGAGGTTTACAAGAACAACATCAATGGGAAAATCCCAAAGGAGTTGGGTAATTTGAAGAATTTAGTTAGTATGGATTTGTATGATAATGCTCTTGAAGGACAAATCCCTAAATCTATTGCTAAGTTGAAGTCGCTAAAGTTTATGTAAGTATTAGACTTTTGCTTCAACTTTGGTCTTGGGGTCCAGCTTTCGTTGCCTATGCTCTGAAGCTCACAAAAAATTTCCCCACTTTTCGTGCTTTGTATTGTAGGCGATTGAACAACAATAAGCTCACTGGAGGGATGGTGCGTCGCACGTGCAGGAGGTGACGTGGAAAAAAAAAAAAAAAAAAAAGAGAGGAGGGAAATCGAAAATCTTATAGTGCAACTAAACACAACATCAACTTGGAGAGGAGATACAACCTATATGCTAATGAAGTAACTATATCCATAAATGTATAAAACTAATATTTCCTATAATTTTCATGACTGCAGTATTCAGTGTTTGGATCTATAGCCACAATCGGTGCAATGGTTGGTGCTGTAACAAGTGGAAGATTGACTGATTTCATTGGTCGAAAAGGTGTAAGTAAATGTAGATGAACAACCGAGACGACAAGGAACTTGAGCAATGACTGAGTGCATTAAATCTTATGTTTTCTGGACTTTTGTCTTTCTAAAGTCTGTTTTTCAATGAAACAGGCAATAATGAGGTTTTCAGCCATTTTCTGCATTGTAAGATGGCTAGCAATCTATTTTTCTCAGGTCTTCATCTCCCTCGAAATCTGATGTCTTTCATCTCTGGACAATATGTTTAAAGTATACAACCTTTACTCATAGCATTTGATATGTTTGATTGTCATCAGGGAGTTGTATCATTGGATGTTGGAAGACTCTGCATAGGTTATGGAATGGGTCTCCTCTCTTATGCGGTACAATTCACTTCCTTCTCTATCCATATGTTCTGTTGCCTAGTGGATGATGTACAATAGCTTGTTCTAATATAGTTTTAAGAAATCTAATTTAGAAACGCTGGTATGAAGTTTTTAACATTGCTTTGGTTCTAAATGATGAGCAAACAGGTACGCTGTTTTCATATATGTTCACTGCCATTACCTCAAAGGAATCCAGATTGTGAAATTGAAACTATAGAGGGCTTTGTAAAGTGATACCTACTTCGAAAACATGATATTTTGGAATGTAACTTACAGGGGATTTGTTTACTTGCAGGGATCATTCCATGCTTTGTTCTGCTTTTTGGTTCCTTTCTTATTCCAGAGTCTCCGAGATGGCTGGTACACTCTTTAACTCTTATTTTTTATGGATGAATCCTCTTGTAGACCATGTTCCTGAATGTTACATGTACACATTGCAGGCGAAGGTTGGTAAAGAAAAAGAGTTTGAAGTTGCACTGCAAAAGCTTCGTGGCAATGATGCTGATATCTCTGAGGAAGCTGCAGAAATCCAGGTCAGTCATTCATACCATTGAAATTGAAAACTTATGAAGCTAGATGACAAATGACTAAGAGTTTTGTTGCATGACAGGAATACATGGAAACTTTTGAGCACCTACCCAAAGCCAAAATGCTGGATTTGTTCCAAAGAAGATACTGGTTTTCTCTCATTGTGAGTATAATTTTATCTACAATTTCTATGAATTTCAGTGAGTGTGTCTTAAGGAGCTATTCCCGCAAGGGAGTTGGGACTGTTTTATGACCAGAGACATTACTATTCTTTCTTGTGGTTTGTTAATTATTTTGGTTCAACAATGCTGCAAAATACTTTTGGTTGATAGTATGTTTTCTATGTGAGCTAATTCTTTTGGTTCAACAATGCTGCAAAATACAATCAGAGTTGCTGATTCTTGGAAGCAATGGAACCAATGTCAGAGTTGCTGATCCCTGGAAGCAATGGAGTCTTGCAAGATACAATCAAGATAAGAACAGCTAAAAGAGTTTCTGAACAATGAAGCCAGATACAAGCAAGGGACGCATTCTTGTTCTTCTCGTGATTGGCAGCTTTATTGTTTACCATGTTCACATGCTGTTGACGCTCTTCTTTCTAGTAGAAAAGATGTCTATGCATTTTCAGAGAGGTGTTTTGCAGTTGCTAGTTACCGTGAGACCTACTCACAAATTATACATCCCATCCCTGATAAAAGTGAAAGTGAGTGGAGTAAGACAAGTGAGTGTCTCCAATTGTATGTAATTTGTGTTTTTAACTATAAAATTTAAGGAAAATTGTGTTGGTCTTGTTTTGTCTAGTTAGATTTTAGAACAGCTTGAATTCTAGCTTTGTAAGACTCTGGAAAAGAATGTATTTTCAAAGCTGTTGCGATGGAGAACGACTTGAATTTATCTTTTTACAGTAATTTCCTCTTATAATCTTTGTTTTCTCTATTAGATTAATGAATTGGTTCAATTTCAAGCATGTCAGTTTTCAGGTTTAGAATCCATCAAGTATAGGTTTGGAATCTAGAATTCAAGTGAAGTGAGGTTTCCAGGTTTCATTGGTGATGGTAAACCTTGATTCTCCGGTGGCTCGGTAGGATCCAAACTAGACAATAATGTCTCAGTCATGGTTTCAATTGTTATCATCTGTAGTTCCTTCATGAGGGCTTCCTTACCATACATTGGCATTTACAAAAATATCATGAAACCATATATACCTAATAAACACCATAGCAAAATACAATTGATGCCACATTATGTAGTTTCACTGAATCATAAGCAAATGGACGATTTGCTTGAAGAAAATTTTATTTGATTCAATATCATTTATCATAACGTGTACAATAAGTCAACCAAGTTTTCCAATATTCCTCTCTCACAACGAAGGTTTGCTCATATAACTAAGCTTCACATCTATGTCAAACATAAATAAAGTTGGAAGTAAGGCTCTCATTACCATGATCTTTACAATATAGGCTGCTGCACTCCAGAACACAACAATCGGAACGATGGGAAAAACGTCAATAGTTTGATACCCGTACTTCTTTAACATCCAAAATCATATGGTACCAGTCCTTGCAGCTCGGGTCCATTGAGTCTGCTGTTGTTTTCAAAACTGAAATCAAACAAAACCATGGTTAAAATCAAATCTCCATATATTCATTGCCTGAAGAACAAGATCATTAGAGATGTTGGATGCTGTAATTGCCAATTGATCCCTCATATTTAATAGGGTTGAATCTAAAGAAGAAGAAGAAACAAAAATAAATAAATACAAATCAGGAGAGAAGCTTCATTTTCCCCCTTAGAAATATGGTTCCTGCACAATGGAACCATTTCCAATATTGGACTAGAGTTTACTACGTTTTCTACTTTGACGTTATCAATAGTTCAACGTACATTAGAATCAATATTGCTGTTGGATAAGCAAATAACAATATAAAAATAAATGATTCTTTAAAATTGAATATAAATGTGGTTGAACTTATTATCTTTAGAGCTTTTAGAGTTCAGGGAGTGACGAATTAGAACTTGTTTTGCCCTCCCTTGAGTGCCTATTACTTGGGTTTCGTGGGAGTGACTTTGGTTGGAGGGATCTTCATGGACCTCTGTTGCTAGGATTGTTGCTTTTGTACCTTTTTTTGATTAATCCTTAATAAAATAGGGTGGATCCCTTCGATTCCCTACTCGGCTTGTGCAATAGAAAAAATAAACATGAAATTCAATATGCGAGTTCGAAACCAATGAGCAATAGGCATTGTGAAAGGTATAAATCATACTCAGCACAATGAAAGAAATTAAGATGGTAAAGTAATGTATGATAACCACACACACTGAGAGACATGAATTCCGCATATATTCAGCAACCATCTCTGTCTAGGATGTTCTGATTAGGATCGATTAAAGCTTGAGTATGCTTAGTACCATTTTATTCAAGTCTATAACACACATCAAACATATGATAGTTTCCTTTTAGCTCGGACATAATAAATGGAAGTCTTAAATAGCAAGTAGAATCTGAAAGACATTGCATTTTATACAATTTAGACAGGCAACTATAGTCATTAAATCTACCAAGATCCGAAAACATGATGAATATTTTGAAAAAAATTGTTATTACAGGGTAACAACATACTTCATAGTTTTGCAAGTCCTTGTTCAAGTAAACCGCTCTATTATGATTTATGAGAAGTTAAACAATTTTTAAATGAAACTTCAATGTGTGCTATTGTGTTATCATCTCAAATCAAGGAGCAATTTGTATTGTATTCAAGTCAATATTTTAACATAATGTTTAGTCTACAAGATCATATTCTTCCAACCAAAAGCCCTAGTGCTAAAGGGAATCGATACCTACTATACGAAATAATAAAGCAAGCCATCCAGGCATAAGGAAGCAGCAATACCTTTCAAATGGGAAGCTAGTGAATGGGCCATCAATGGGAATTGTTCCACAAAGATCATTATTCGAAACATCACTACAACATCAAGAACCAATATTGTGTATAAGCAAATAAGTTAAAAAATAGTGTGCAAATGACTAACTTCCAAATTTCCACGTCACCTCCTGCACGTGCGACGCACCATCCCTCCAGTGAGCTTATTGTTGTTCAATCGCCTACAATACAAAGCACGAAAAGTGGGGAAATTTTTTGTGAGCTTCAGAGCATAGGCAACGAAAGCTGGACCCCAAGACCAAAGTTGAAGCAAAAGTCTAATACTTACATAAACTTTAGCGACTTCAACTTAGCAATAGATTTAGGGATTTGTCCTTCAAGAGCATTATCATACAAATCCATACTAACTAAATTCTTCAAATTACCCAACTCCTTTGGGATTTTCCCATTGATGTTGTTCTTGTAAACCTCCCTGAAACAAATCAACGAAATTCAAACTTATTTCCTCAACTAACAAAAACAGCCAAAAATATTCAATCAACCTTTACAATCAAAACATGAACTAAACCTAACTTCTTAATCCAACTAACACAAATATCAAAAAGTTCCAAACTTTATCATTTAACATGAACTGAACCCAACCCCAATCACTAATTAACAAAAATAGTAAAAAGTTTCAAACTTTGTCATCAAAACATGAACTAAAATTCAACCCTAATTACCAATTAACAATAATAGCAATAAAGTTTCAAACTTTATCATCAAAACATGAACCAAAATTCAACCCCAATCACCAGTTAACAACAATAGCAAAAAGTTTCAAACTTTCTCATCAAAACATGAACTAAAATTCAACCCCAATTACCAATTACCAACAACAGCAATAAAGTTTCAAACTTTATCATCAAAACATGCATTAGCAACAACAGCAATTAAGTTTCAAACTTTATCATCAAGACATGTATTATTCAAGAAACAGAAAATTTAGGTGAAAAAACTTACAAAAACTGGAGATGCTTAAGCTGTCCAAGCTCAGGGCCCAAAGATCCAGAAACATTAGTGTTACCCAAATCCCTAAATTGAAAGAAGAAAACACAAAAATGAGTTATAAACAACAAAATTAAAGAAAAAAAATCATAAAGATGGGGTTTCAAGAATGGAGACTTACAATCTGATAACATGATTGTTAGCATCACAAGTGACATGAAACCAGGTGCAAGGGTTGACAAGTGTGGGGTCCCAGCTCTGAAGAGCGTTGTTGGGATCAGTGAGTCTGGTTCTCAAAGCATGTAGAGCATTCCCTGAAGAAGAACAAAGAAAAACACATAAAAATCAAAATTTTTTGAAACAAATTTTACAACTCCAAAGATGAAAAGTCAAGATGGGTGGGTGTTAGTTTGTTTGCCTTCTGAGTTGGTGGAGATGGTTTGGGTTATAGAGAATGAAGAGATGAGGAGGAAGAGAAGGGGTTGAAGAGCCATGTTTTGAAGAGAAGAAAATCAATTTGGTTTTGGTTCAAAGAAAGAGAGAGAGATGAGATGGTTGAAATGATGGAAGAGGTAATGGTGGTGGTGGTGGTGGTGATGAAGGTCAAGGTGGAAACTTTGGAATGTGAAGTGTCGAGGATGGTGTGTAGGACCCACTTTGAATGAGCGAGAGAGGGAATGAATGGAGCGAGCGACAGAGGGAGCGAGAGGAGCGAGAGAGGGATTGAAGGGAGCGAGCTGACAGAGGGAGCGAGAGACAGAGGGAGCGAGAGAGGGGAACTGATTCATTCCCTCTTCTTCTTTCGCCCAAATTTTTCATTTCCCTCGCAAACTTTTTTTTTTTTTTTTTTTCACCACGTCAGCCCGCTCGCGTGCGACGCACTTCCCTCGCCCAAAACCTCGCCCAAACCCTCGACATATAGAATTACTCAATAACATTCTCATGTGACAATCAATTATTCTCAAGTTCTACTTTGTTGACATTATGTTTAAGAATGACAATTTTTTGTTGGTACAGTTTTTATTGTGAAAAAAAAAAGATCTTCAAAACATATATCTATTAAAGGTTATAGTTTAAGTGTTTGTTGTAATTTAAGGTGATAGGTAGATCAATGATTCTAGGCAGTCATAGAACACAACCATTTTTTTTGCCAGGTTTTGGGTTTTTTACACTTCAACCCTTTCTATAAATGATATTTGTGGTTGTGTTTTAAATAAAATGGGTAAAAGTGTAAAAAATGTCAAACATGGCTAAAAAAATTGCTATGTTTCCTGACTGCCTAGACTTACTCTAGGTAGATTACGTTAAATACATATTACCTTAAAATATGTCTAATGTGTGCATTTCTATTAAAGAGTTACCATAATTCATTATTTCTATATTTTAAATCCAAAAATATTGCCAATTGCAAATGAAATTTATAATAAGTTTCACTCGAAATGTATTTAGTTTACTACTATAGTTACCTAATTTGAACATTATATTTGCAAAAATGAAATCGACGTGTGCAAACACATAGGCATGAGCAACTGGGCCTCACTAAGCCTCCGTTTTTTATAAACGTTTTTGTTTGCAGAGAATTTTTCACGCTTATTACAAAACTCTTACTACAAAACTCTTACTTCTTTGGCACTTTTTAGTCAAGAGAATGTCAGTCGCCTACTTCTTGCTTCAGTGGCTATCTTTCCATCTAAAGCATATATAACAGCAAAGAGAACATGATTTAGTTATGGCTCCAGAGCCAAGGTGTAGATTTCGATGGCTAGACAACCTCCATCAGCATTTTGTCAAGGTCGTGAAGGAGTTTGGAGGGGCTGAGAGTTAGTTTTTTTTTTCTTAATACTTCTCATATGTTTTTGTTTATTTTTTGTTAAATTGCATGTAATTTTTTTTAATAACCTGATTGATAAACACTTAATTTATCTCTAAGACTTAATTTTAGAAAATTCATTGGTTTTCTAATCAAGTGACATTTGGTAATGTATCTGAATTGAACCCGTCTTTATTGTCATATTAGGTATTTAGACAAAAGCAAGATATTCTTTCTTATTTATAAACACTGAAAGTTGAAAGCATTGTAAGCCTTCAATTTTTTGTCTTATATTTCTATCTTTAACATCATCAACATATTAAAAACTTTAAATCAACATTGATTTATCTTTATAATGAAATCAACGAATTTTTTTAGACTTTCGTATTAAGCATTCAGAGTTTATTTTTAGCATCAATATTTAGCATAAGTCTTTCATATTAAGTGTTTTTAACAAATGCGCTCTTAATTTTGTTATCTAATGTCTTATCTAGTAGTTTTATCTAATATAATGAATTGTAGGTTAATTATATTTGATAGATTTTTCTTCCATGCAATCGTGGATTATACTATACAATTTTGTATAAGAAAAAACAAACTTTCACAATTTTGATTATACCTAAAATGATTAACCTAGTAGCTAGATTGCGAGACAATTGTTGTAGAACATTAACAATATCCAAAACAGTGGTCCAGGATCAAAATTCCCCAGTTTATAGTGACATAACGATTGCCTCCATAATCATCTTCCAACAAAGGGAATGAAATATTTTCGATGATGTTATCGATTTCAATGAGTTCGAATTCGAGATAAATAATATATAAGTAGGTCGAAATTACCATCAAACAAACTTTTTTAATCTATAATAATGTGTGATACATTAATCGCCTTATGAGATTTATCTCCATGATCACCTTCAACAAAATATTGTCGTCGAATTCTTTTGAAGAGAATAATTTAGCATTTAGAATCTAGAATGTTTGTTTATCAACTCAAGTACTCATTCTAGGAAAATATAGTGGATTGGTGGAGCTTTGATTAACTAATTTAACCAACAAAAAATATAACATTTCCAGTGAATTCCTAATTAAATATAACATTTCTAGTGAATTGGTAATCCAAATTAGTATTAAAAGGGTATGAAATATGCATGGTAGGTTAGTATATTTAGTTTTCTAGAATTTATGTATTCTGAAAATATTTTTCATGATATATTTAAGTGAGATTTTTTATACTATTATTATTATTATTTTTTATTACAACAACATTAACAATATTAAAAGTAGGTATGGTTATTTTCTTCCCAATTTTTTCATAAATAATCTCAATGACATTCTTACCACCACACTCTTGTCTAAACCTCATCACTTCAACATATCCATATCCATGGGCGGATCTACCTTGAAGCTAAGGGGGGCAATAGTTTTTTAAGAAATTTCACCAAACTAACAATATTTGCAATTTTGCTTTCCTTTAAAATTTTAGATTGCCCCCTCTCATAGATAATAAAATACAAATATACACAAAATCGCAAACCCTTCGCAAGTTCACATCTCCGCCTTTTCAATTGCCCAAAATGATTTTGACAAAGATCGATTTTCTCCAATCTCCTCCAAAAACACAAGACGATTTCAACGGATATTGATTTCTCCAATCACACAATAAGATTTCGATTAAACATAGATTGATTTATGGAGGTGGTCTTACTCTCTCTCTTGCTTGTTTGCTCCTCATCGACACTCTTCAGTCTTCACAGTAGTCTGCTTCAGCTAAGCAATTGGACGGTAACATTCTTAATATTAACAGTTGTCCACCAATTGAAGCTCAGTTGATCGGACATCAACTCTCATTTTAAGAGGTCACAGGTTCGAGACTCACCAGTTAAGATTTTGTGAATTTTCACCTGATTATTAGAAACACATGTGCTTCGCCGTGGATAAGTCATCTTCATGCAAGGTGGAGACAATAGACCGGAGCGAAAGCAAGTCTCCCTACGAGATAGAGGCGACGAGGATATTAAGTGGCAACAATATTGTAGCATTCGGGCCTGATTTGGTATACCCTATAGGGTCAGTTATATAGCCTTCAGGCATGGATTACAATGCAGAGGATATTAAGTGGCAACAATATTGTAGCATTCGGGTCTGATTTGGTAAACCCTATGAACATGAGAACTCACAGAGAGTTTTTATTAAAATCCAATGTGCAACAACATTGACACATAAAATATGTTTATCTTGTACTACTTTTGAAAATTTGTTTTAATCATATTTATTTATTTATTTTAAGAATTAAATTATCTGTGATTTATTTTTTTGCCCCCTTTTGTCTGCAATCCTGGCTCCGCCCCTGTCCATATCAATCTATTTTCCTAACCAAGTTCATATTTTGACCTACTTCATAAATGAATTCTATAAGGAGTGGAGATTCAGTGAGGTTAACCTCATGAATATAACATGTTTTAGCCATTGGATTTAGATGTGTAGATCGAAAAAATATGGGTAGTTTTAAGGGAAATATTTTATCATGTTCCAACTTCTATAAAACACTAAAATATAAAGATCGGATATCTATCTTCTTGTTAGTTTTATTTTCTTCCATTACAAAATTTATAAGTTTTATATATGATATGTTTTCTTGTATCTTTTTTAATTTATTTTTGGATAAACTGTTTGTATCTTCTTCATAAAATTGAAATATATTTTTGAGAATTAATAATAACTCCATTTCTTATCTAATAAGATCAATTGAACACCATTGTGAATCAAATACTAAACTCCTTAAATATTTGTTAATCAAAATCCATTATAAACTAACTATGTTCATCATATCATTTGGGTGCCTTTTACGCTTGAGTTTGCAAATAATGGAGTCGGGTTGGGTGGACAGAAGGAATCAACAATTAGCCAATGTTACTTTCTACAAACAATCTTCCGACTATTTTTTTTTTTTAATTTGTATTTAAAAAAAATCCATTTGTTATAGTCACGAATATTTTTATTTATTTTTTGTTAGGTTTGGCTGGCTTAGAGAATTGTGATAGAATTAGAACCTAACACATGCCTATCCTATTTATGTTGTTAGTGGTTAGTGTTTTAGGAAAGTTAAAATAACTTCATTGAATCTCCACTCTAATTTAAGTCAAGAAAAAACATGGATATCAACTATACAATTGGGCGAGAGTCCTTCAAGGGAGAGAGGGAAGTAGCGAGGGATGGGTGGTCCGCTCGAGATGTGCGGGGGTGTTACACCCATCCCTCGCTCCCTAGAAGGACTCACTGAGCGAGGACGAGTTCGATTTTGTTAAGAGAATGATTTGATGGAGAAAGACACAAGAAATAAAACAAGTTGAACGTAGCACTAGCAATAGGTGGAAGGCAATGGCAGAGTAGTCCGTTATGCGTTGCCTTGAGATGCACACACATCACATCCAAGGGTTGGCATTCGCTATAGAAGTCTATGGATCGGAGCCAAACTTGGTTAAAACCACTAGGACAGAGATGAGCCAAAGCGGCCGGTTCATATGGTAGGTTCCGATCGGCCGAATGTCTGACCGCGGGCAACTCTCTGCCTGAACTCATGAAGTTGCTCTCTGATTGGCTGTTTATTAGTTTTCTCGATTTTATTTTTTTGCAAAAATAAAGTGATATCTTCAGGACCCGTTTCTTCTAAGTCGAGGCACATTAAATGCACTTCACGTGGAATGAAATATCGTTTTCATTCACTCTAAATTGCGTATTTAGCTCTGAAACGCATTCAATGCTCCCTGGCACTATATGAAAGCAATCTTGCAATAAAACGACTCTGTTTTGGCCTCTCTTTTCAGCACAAACTTTGGAATTCAAGTGTTTTGAAGGTTCGATTCGTCGTGGGGAGCTTTGAAACTGGAAGAATTTCACAGTTTTCTTTCTGGGTATTTGCTCTTTCTTCCTTTACTGCTCTGTTTTTGTGGAATTTGATTAGTTGTGTGTTGAGTTTTTTTTTCCTGCAATTTAATGAAATCAGTGTGGTTAACTGTGTCGACGTTTTGGTCTTTAATGGGTTCTGATCAGAAATTTGTGCTATTTGTGGGAAATTTTCAAGAATGGGTTAGATGGATGTTTGCAGGTTTAATTGGGAAGTTGTGAGATGATCAGATCTAGCAGTCAGGGTTTTTAATGATTTACAGTGTGGGATTGAGAGTGGTGTTGTTTCTTCTACTTTGGGAAATTTTTAGATTTCTGAGACAACTTAAGTTATTTTCCCTATTTGTTTGGTTGTAATGATTCAAGACCTAGAAAACCTAGACTCAGGAAGTGTATCATACTTACCTGTCTCACACCTGACACCCCAACTCCATCAAGGAGAAACTAGTCTAAAACCCATATTTAGTTTCGGTTTGGGGACCAAAGAGAAGCTGGAATTTAGTAGTATGGTTTCTTATATGCAAATGTTCTTAGATTGGAGTAGTTTTCAAACTTGGGTGGCTGGGGTTTGGGTGGAAGTTTTGGTTATTTGGAGACCTATCAGTGTCAGTTGAAAGGTTAAATTGTAGAACTTTGCTGTTAATCACATTTCCTATTGTAGCTTGTCATGAAAATGTAATGATGTAAGATATAGTTGGTTCTGCTTTTGCTTGTTTGTCATTGGTGTTAGTCCGTATGGAACTTTTTAGATTGTTGCTAAGAAAGCGATTCTTTTCGCATGTCAGCTGTGTGATGGGAGTATCCACTGTTTGACACCTAGATATGGGAACATGAAAAAAAAAAAAAAAAGGTTGGTAAAAAAAATTGTAGTCTGCAACTCCTGGACAAGCTGTGTTGACATACAAAAATAAGTACATGGTTGTTGCTAATAAACCATAATGCTCCAATCTTTAGGATACTTAGAATGTTCTGCCACAACTAAACCAATCGAGATTCATACGGTAGCGGGAGAATGTGGCTCTGACGGTTGGAAATATGGTATGGAAGAAAAAAGGATTTAAAGAGAAGGTGAGTATTAACTGTGTTGATGATAATAGTTGGGGGTTCGAATATATGGGTGTTGTTGGATTTAGTTTTTCGTTTATTTGGCGAGGTGATCTTTGAAAGCTCCATAATTGATTGGGGAAATCTTAACATTTAGCATTCAACTATCTCACTACGATAGACTAAGGCCATTTTGTATGCTCCCTTTCTGAGCTTCATTATAACTCATACCCTTATCTAAAATCATGAAAAATGTGGTGGTGGCTGTTATCTGGTTCGTTAAGTTTCAAAGGAAACCATGGTGATTGTGTTTCATTACGGTGAAGATGGGCATGAGCTTATTATGCCTGGGGTTGGCTTGTTGGACTTTTTCAGACCTGTCTAGTTTCAGTAGTTTAGTTTCTTTTAGAGCCTTTCCAACCTTGTGCCAGATTTTGGTTGTAGATCAAATTTGGTCTTTTGCACTCCAATGTTTGGCTGGTTCTTCAGGGTAAAGATGCTGAGAAAAATCCATAACTCAGGGAAAAATTTTCTCGTTCACTGTTGGTTCATAGACTCCTAACGTTTAGCACCAACATTTTTCCTTATTTCTTTCTAGATTTATGGGACTTTATTTTTCAATCTAGTCCATAAAGCAATGGAATCAAATTTTTTTTTTTTTAATCGGGAACATGTTACAAGTCACTCTAATGGAACTAAATTAATGCCACTTGGCTTTTGTGTTTGATTTTATTAACTTTGTATAAACCTATAAGCACTGTTGTTAAGGCGGACGCCTAGGCGCGCCTCGAGGCGGTTTGGCAAAGGGGCGCCTCAAATTGGGGCGAGGCGGAGCGGTAAAATGAGGTGTCCGCCTCGACCCGCCTCTTTCCGCCTCACGCCTTACCCGCCTCTACCAATTTGGACCGCCTCAGGTCTTTTAAACAATTAAACCTTAAAACTGAAATAAAAACCCAAAAAGCCCAAGGTTTGGGGTAGGTAGGGTTAATTAGGGTCGAGAAAGAGAATCAGATGGCTATTGGCTTCTCATTGCTTCAAGCCTCAACTCTCAACGCCTCTTCTTCTTCATCTTCTCTTTCAAATCAGTTATTTATGTTTTCTTCCTTTCTTCTTCTTCTAATCTTCTTCCTCTTCTTCTAATCTTCTTCCCTCTTCAAATATGTTGCGTTTTTTTTTTCACAGATCTGTTCACAGAGGCCGACTGCTATTTTTTTTTTTTTTTTTTTTTTTCTTTCTATGATTTGTTTTGCTATTGCGTCTTCCCTCAATGATTACGCTTAAGGAAGTGGGTGGTTTATCGTCTTGAATGAACGGTTCCATGCTCTAAATTTGGGACGATAAACGGTTCCATGCTCTAAATTTGGGACGATAAACTATTTTTGCTACTGCGTCTTGAATGAAAGCTATTTTGCTGTTTTATCTATGGTATAAAAAGAGGGGTGAACAACAATTACATTTGCAATTGTGTAAATGATCCTATCCATGATCTTAAAGAAAAGATAATAGTTAATTATGTCAATAATTTGGTCCAAAGTTGTCGGCAATAATCTCCGCCCTTGAAACAAGATCCTGAGTTGATCGTGATTGTGTGTGCACATGATGAGGGCTGAAAAAACAGAAGAAGAAAAAGGATGATGTAGACTAAAACCATTGACTAAGTCTGCATGGAAATAATACAGTACTTCATTCATTTGTCAATACTTTTGGTACTCTGTTTTTAGTTATGTTTTATAATTTGTTTCTAACAAGTGATTTTGTTAACATGTTCATGTGTTTGCCCCTTTGTTTTCATAGATATATCAGTTGATTCAATACATAATAAACTTTCTGGATGTTGTATATATAAAGTTACAAACTAAAGTAACCAAACACACATCTTGTTAGTTCAATTGTTCATCTGAAACTAAAGTAATCAAGTCTTTGGAGCCTCATCTGAAACTGATTTAGAGATGTTCAATTGTTCATCATTATGATTTATCGACTGTAACAAGTCTGCCAACAATAGTGTCAAACTAAATCATAATGTGTTTGTGCAAGAAACATTAAGGATGCTTAGTAAGAATACTTTTAACGTACTTCATTTAGTAAGAATAGACAGACTTCATTTAGTAAGAAAAATTAATAGACTTTATTCAATAATATCATGCTGCCTTCTTCTCCTATTGCCTGCACATTTGCTGCCATTTTTTCAACTGCTTTCTTTTCTTGCTTTCATTTTTTTGGATTTTCCCTTCATCTACTTTCTTTACTTTATGATTGTCACCATCTGTTTTCAGGAGTTCATTGGATTTCAGCTCCAGCTCGTGAATAAACTCTAGGACTTACCTGTAGAAACCAATTCTAAATAGTTATATGACTTTTTGTACATATTGGCTTATGCAAGTTATCAAAATGATGATGAATATTATTTATCTAAATATGTTTCAATTTATTATAATAAAAAAATCTTTAAAAAATGATAAAGACCGCCTCAGTGAAGTGAGGCGTCCGCCTCGCCTCTGAGGCATTTTCAGGCTCGTCCGCCTCCCCACCGCCTCGACGCCTTAACTACAATGCCTACAAGTAACATTCTCGTAGTTGGCCAACCATTGCTAGAACAAAAATGCCCACGTGTCATTTATTATTCCCAGGTCTCGCAATTCCTGATTCATAAATGGTTCTTAAGTTGAATTTAATCATGACAACTTCCTACTCTTGAAGCCCTGAGAGAGGGCTTGCCTTGTGCAAGTAGATTTTTTTTGTAGGGACAGTTAATTGATTAAAACTTCAAAAGTGCCCTTGCGGATATCCCTACATATTACATGTCCTTACCTTATCTACTGGTTCTTAGCAAAAAAAATGAATAAACTCATAAAATAATAATAATAAAATGGAAATGATTCCAAGGAACTTTTTCAAGAAAGGTATAAATGATTCAAGAGTCTTCCATACGCTTTGGTGGGAATTAGTTTGTACACCCAAGGAGAAGAGAGCTTGTGAGCAAGGCCCACCATCAATCACTCATGGCCATGGAATGAGTTTTCGCGAAATCTCACTGAAATTTTTGTTTTTTTTTTGAAATACAAAAAGAAAAAAAGGCGATATATATAAATTTACATTTTTTCGAGGTTTTTTCGAATTTTTTTTGAGTTTTTCGTAAATTTTGCCAAAAACACAAAACTTAATGAACAAAGTTGCATTTTTTTCGACAGATTTTTAGAGTTTTTTTACGTAAATTTCGAATTTTTCTAATTATCATTTCTTCTAATTATTTATTGATTTTTGAAACAACCCCCCTGATTTTCTAATTATATATTGATTTCATGTTTGTTTCACTTCTTGGTATTTAGGCTTCATTTAATGTGTTTAATAAATTTATTTACTTACTTTTTTTTCACATATTTCATATACCCTCAAAATGCATTATATATATTTCATGTATCATTGAAAATTTTACGAGTTCTCTTTATACATCGAAATATTTCTTAAATTTGTAACCGAAATTAACTCGAAAAACGAAATCACAATCCTTGCTCATGGCAATGTAGTTTCATAATGGATATTTATATCTTATGGAGGAGAATTATCGATGTACCAACCATATTGGATGTCCAATGGAGAAGTATTTTCAATCACAAAAGTGAGTTTTTAATGACATTCTTAGGATAACCCATCTTAAGGTGGACAATGCTCGGAATGGAATCTCCATTAGGAGACTTTTTCTCAAATATTAAATGTAGGAAATTATACCGCCAAGCACCATGATCATCCAATATTCCAATAAGAAGGACTTCAATTTATTCATATTAACAATTTGAACACATGCATTCTAACAATTTTTGCAGAGTTGATCAGACGTTCTCCCAATGTAGGGGAATGGAGGAGTGGTAGGAAGAGATGGTAAAGGAACTTGGGCAAAAAGATGAACCAAAATAAACTAAGGGTGTGTTTGGTCGATGGAATCTCATTACATGAATATAGGGGAATGAAGGGGGAATGGATAGTAAAGGAAAAAAAAATGAGGTTGTAGCAACTGACATGTATGTGAGAATCACACTCCTTAGAATCACACTCCTTAGAAGCATCTAATTTTTGTATTTCATGAGAATCATGGGAATGTAATTCCTAATAGGATCAAAGGATCACTCTAATGTTCAATTTCTAATAGGCCAGCTAGAAATCGCGAAACTTTATATTCTTCTTCAAACCGATTATTGAGAGGTAAAGGATTATATCCTTTCGAATAAGTCAGAAATCCTTTCTAAGAAATAAATATTTTACTGGGAAACAAATATGAATAAAACTGGAAGACCCCCTTACTATTTAAGTTGTTAATATAACGAATCACACTTTTGCCACTAAACTATACCTGATACACTGTGATTATTGTATATGAACGAACCATTTGTCAAACAAGAGCATTATACATAGGCAGTATACAATAAAAACAAAATCATCATATTAAAGCATTTACATGTTTCGATAGGGTTTTAACAAGAGAGGAAAATGAGGACCCATTAAAATAATCAGTTCCACCTTATACCTTGTGTTGGGTTGGTTATTGAGTGGCTTATATGCCCTGAAAGAACTATTGAAATAGCATAATAATCTTTTGCTAGTATAATCAAATTACTTATAAACCATGAACTGGCCATATTTTACTATTGTTCCTGCTTCAGTAACAAGTATGTTAGTTTTCAAATCTCATAAATGATTTCATTTGATTAAAAATAATGCATGCATAAAAGAAAGGAACTTTTGGATGAAATCAAAAGGGCATTACATTATTTAATTTTATGTTATCATAACACGAGTAATTTTTGGCAAATTTGGATTCCTATATAATAGTATATATCAACTCATTTGGGACTTCATCATACAATCCATCTGTCCAGATATCATCTTATACACATGGAAAGCTGAATGCTTTGGAAGAAGCTTGTACAGTTTGAGAAGGGGTTTTGATCGATAAAAAAGAATCTACTTCAACTTATATGCCCTTAGGCAGTCATACATAACGTTAGTCCATATTGGATGACCCTAAGAAGAAGTGTTTTCAGTGACAAAAGTGAGTTCATTAATGATATTCTTAGGAGATTCCATTTTAAGGTGGACAATGCTCGGAATAGAACCTCCATCAAGAGATCTCTTTTCGGAGTGGAAATGGAGAAAGTCATCCGCTCAATCAACAAAGTGAATTGTGTTCTTTAAAAAATGAAGATGATGGATTCGGGTGGAGGTGGGAGAAAAAATAATGGTGCTTTAAATCTTTCTATGACAATCTCGTGGAAGCAATCTCCCTTACACAAGTGGTTAGGGCCAAATACATTCTCCTAAAATTGTCCGTCATGTGGCAAGGTGTCTGGTTTGAACTGTCTCTTGATCTGAAAGGTGTTGATCGAAGGGAGTTGGAAAATGGTTGTGCGTTCCTGGATGAAGTTTCCCTCTCACATCACCCATATGGACTCACTTCCTTTGTCAGTTTGGGGTTTCGTGGCTTTTTCAGAAGTTTCTCCTCTATGTTGGAGAAATTGGAAGAGTATAACATTCAAGAAAGGAGCTGGAAAGCTGTTGCGGCACCTGGTTCCATATGCAATTTGGGGCCTTTTGCTTAAAAAAATTAGAGGATATTCCAAGATTCAGCTCTCGAGTAAAAGAATGTCATGATGGTGGTTCTTGGTCTTCTTTGGCATTGGGGTTAAGTGTTTTTTGTTTTTGGTAAAAAAAAATTTCTTAGTCAAGTGGGAGTAGTTGATAGCTTGACAATAATCTCTGATTATTGTTGTCAGCCCTTATTGTACTTTTCTCTTTAAACAATAAACTTTTCCCCTTTTCTAAACGAAAAAAGCTTGTCCAGTTGAGTTTATATTTTGGTTAGTGCCTATTAAACTTCATAGTTGTCAGTTATCAGATGTTTCACAATGGAATTCACTACTTGAAAACCGTGGTTCAGCTGTTGATGCTGCTATCATCAAAATCGGCAAATATATAGTGTCCACTAACCACTAAACGTAAAACATGAAAGAATAAGATCATTGGTAATATTTACTGCTTCAAGTTTGTGGAAAAGATTGTTCTATACTTTGATGTACTGAAGAAGGAGAAGTCATTTTGAAGAGCCTGCTTGCCTGAACATGGAATAGAATTCTTCGCACCGTGTATATAGGACTGCATGATTCTTGTCTATGTTTGCTGCTATGATATTTCTGTTCCCTATTCATATAAGCCAGAGTTCTACATCTTCATTCACTTCTTTTGTTTCTCTGTATTAGCTAAACAATCTCCCCCATAGATTCTTTGTTTTAAACTTGATGAATGTACTGTTGTTTGTAGACAAATGACATGTATCAGTCAAAGCCTGTACCTGTTCCAAGTCTAGTTAGCAGCAACTCATTAGTTAATGGCCAGCACTTAGACGGTAGTGGCAGTCCAATGGACCCCAAAGGTGGAGGCAATAATGGAAGCAACAATTCTTCATTGGCCTCACGGCAACGGTTGCGTTGGACACACGAACTCCATGAACGCTTTGTGGATGCTGTGGCACAGCTTGGTGGACCAGATAGTAAGTTATTTGAACTCAAATTTTATTGTTCAAGTTTATGAATTGATTGGAAATAGTGAAAAGCTAGTTTCGGTGGGACAAAATTATGGAGATGTGAGCGTCCCAGGACTTGTTTGTACGATGTTCACAAGTGTTTGTGAGCAACATCATCAATATTTTTCAAACTATCAAGGGTTTGTGTAATCTCTTTTGTATGTTCTTCATTCTCCATATACACATGCTGTAATAAAGGAATAAATACATCTCATATAAAAGAATTGCTTTATGAGGAAAACCGAGCGAGAGGGAGAGAATTAATTGGTTTTCGTTTTATTGATATCATGAATTTTGCTGTTGGGACTAGGACATTTTCCCCAAAAATTGAATTCAGTTCGACTTGGAAGATGTTTGAAAATCTTGAACATGTGCTTCAAACTCAGAGCATGTATCAGTTATATGGTTACGATGATCTTGCTCAAGATGTTCTCCTCTCTTGCAGGGGCAACCCCTAAAGGTGTCCTTAGAGTCATGGGTGTGCAAGGGTTGACTATATACCATATCAAAAGTCACTTACAGGTAAATTTCTCTGCTAACCAAAATGGATATTCATCATATTTCCACTTTCCGGTACTGATGTTTTTACTTTATTCGTTTGTATCAGTATATTTGTTTTTTTTTTTTTTAAATTTTATTATGTTTGCTCATCCAGAAATATCGGCTTGCAAAATACCTCCCTGATTCTGCATCTGATGGTATGTGAATCTGATTTGCTTCAAAGAGCTTGTCTAGAAACTTTCTCAATTAATTGCGTTCTAAGTGACAATTGGAGCTAGCAGAGAATCTTTTTTATTGGACTAAACCTGACATACTCTTCTGAAAGAAAACATACTGATATTTCTTCTCCCTACGTAGGAAAGAAGACTGATAAGAAAGAATCCGGTGACTTGACCAGCATGGATGGTTCATCGTAAGTAGAACATCTCAATCTAACTTGCTATATTATATAATCAATTAAGTACATCATGGCAACCCCAATACTTTGTGGAATTTAGTCAGTCTAAACCATAGTATGCACAACCCAAGTCTTCAGTAGGGGTGTGCACGGGTTGGTTTGACACGGCTTTTAATGAAGACCACAATCAAACCGAATTTCATCAGTTTAACTATGTTGTCAACTGAACAAAACTTGTGAGCAAAAAAACTGTGTGGAACCGAACCGACCTCAAACCTAAGCATAACCACGACCGAATTGAAACTGAAATTCACCCCAAGTCTCCTGTTACAGAACTAAGATAAATAACCTGAGAAGGTTTTGATCTTAGAGATGTCTCTAAATAACCTGAGAAGGTTTTTTATCATAGAGATGCCTCAGACTTCCTCCAACCATATAAAATGTTTCTAACTGATGTTTCTAACTGTGAAACCTGTCAAATGATTATCTGGAGACCTTAACATTATGATAAACAATTACTAAACACCTTCAAAGTATTATCAAATTTGGGCAAAAAAATTGTTATTTTATGATAGTCATTGAAGTCGGAAACGGATCCAATCATCTCATTTTAGCTCCCAAAGTTACTGACTATGGTTTACATATTCTATTGAATTGATTAGTTCAATTTTCATGAAAGTCGTTTACATAGCATAAAATCGTTCTCCAAACCATAACACAACATTTCTAACCATATGAAATTATTCAGGAGTTAAGTTGGGAAGTAAAAAAATGATACAAGCTGATCCCTCTGCATGACATTTACAAACTGAACACAATTCTTTCAAGGCTCTATTGTCTGAGGTGGCACTTGTTATTTCCTATGCAGTGGGATGCAAATAACAGAAGCATTCAAGCTGCAAATGGAAGTTCAGAAGCGTCTGCATGAACAATTGGAGGCAAGTATCTCCTTTTAGTGTAATATAATGTTACATCTATATTTTAAAATGCTAAATTTGCTTACTCAACGAGCCTTAATTCCTTCAAGGGAGCATGTATACTAGTCATTCAACCATGACACACACAACTTTCTTATGATTTTCATTACAAGTGATAATCTCAAGCCAAATAACTTCATCTTCAAAGATGTTGAAGATATCCGATTCTCCATTCATGACTGGAGAGTTCTCATACTTTCGAACATAGGCTGTCAAATCCTGAGATTTTTAATTACGTGTCTCACTCCAATTTAGCGATTTCTCGTTCCCCTCCCACCTTTTGGTCACCTTATCTCTTTATTTTTCCATCTCTAGGAGAATGATATGGCAGTAATCTTAGCTTGTTGGAACCAGAGTAATGAGATTATACTGCCATTCTCCGGCATTATGCAATGTTATTTGTCAACTGCACCCGTATATGCTTGGAGATGCTAATATGATTTCTTTACCCCGCAAATATTGTATCAGGTCCAGAGGCAGCTGCAGTTACGAATAGAAGCCCAAGGAAAGTACCTTAAGAAAATTATTGAAGAGCAGCAAAGGCTCAGTGGTGTTCTTGGTGAACCACCTGGTTCAGAGAACCCTACTCCTGCCTCAGGTGATCAATTTCCTGAAACCGATAACAAGAATGACCCATCAACTCCCGCACCAACTTCTGAGACCCCTTTCCAAGAGAAAGGTGAGAAAGAACATGTCCCAGCAAAGAGTCTTTCCCCTTTCTCATCCCTCCATGAGCCACTCACTCCAGATTCTGGTTGTCATGCTGGTTCCCCCGCTGAGAGCCCAGAAGATGGCAGATCATTTAAGAAGCAACGAGTGCACATGGGTACCGTGCCTGGTGAACCAGAGATCGTACTCTCACACCCAATACTGGAGTCAAGCTCCAGCCCTGGGTTCCAGCAGCAGTCCTCAGTTTCCCCTGTCAGAAATAATTTAATTCCCTCATTGAGGGCTTCTGTCAGTGAAGATTTAGACAACAGTGCTCCCGGAAACCTTCTATGATCAAGGTTTAAATTAGATGCTGGTGTAATCATAGTTTTAGACTTTCTGTGGCAGCTATGTACTTTTCACCTTTTACATACATCAGAACATTGTAACAAAGCCCTGCATGATTATGTGGAAAGGCAACATTTATAACATTTTAGATAGACAGGGTACTAGCTTGTTATCAAAATATTGTCTATATGTTTCATTGCTCACATTGCAAAATCATTAATAGTAGGCCATTAATCAAGGTGAATTTTTGTCAAGTTGATTACATTCAGTTTTGTGCCTGTAATCAAGGATTCTGGTTGCATTTAGTTTTGATGATTAAGTGAGAGATGAAAACTTGCTTTGCTAAACACTCTGATGACAAAAATGAATATTTTCATCATGAGACGTGTTTCCGAGTTTCAAAAGATATTAACTCACCTACTCGGTGCATTAATGACAATCCTCACCTTCTATTGCTCATAAACACTATTGAAGACATCTCCTGGTATCATATTATGATCAATAAATCTGATTAAGGCGTATCATATTATGATCAATTAAGGAATCCAGGATATAGTGCTACCCTTATCACCATCTCATAGAGAGAGCTTTTGTATCAGGTCATGACTGCAAATCAGCTGAAACTATAGGAAGGACAACCAGTAAGCGCTTTCATATTAAGTCTTACTTAAAGATGATTGCAAAAACTACAGTAGCGAGTTCACATGAAGTCTTAATTAAACATCATTGCAAAATCAGTCAAAGTCGCAGGAAACACAACTATTAGCACATCCTTGTGCTCATTCATTACAATCCCTATGCTTTTATGCTTATGAGATTAGTTCATTATCCTCGTTGAAGAATCTGCTCTTTCCCCCTAGTTGACATTTCGAAATAAGAACATGCCCAGTTGGCAATGCTTCACAACACCCCATGACCTATTTGATTTTGGCAACAAACAATGCCATATAAAGTGCACTTCAAAAGCTGACGACTATTAGGATTTATGAGCCTCGGTTTCTCTTATTTGAGCAAGAGTAAGCTCCTTGGTTCGACAGAGCATATACAACATAATTTCGCAGTCCCCAGGACAATCAAAGAGAATGATTGAAAACGGTGCACAGGCATTATTGGAAAAACAAAGCAGAGCTTTCACCTAAATGTGACTGGTATACAGCCTATTTCTAGTCCCAGATATATACTATACATGGTCCCAGATGACATGAAGATGAACACATAATAGTTCAAACCATTCCATCCCCGGCTTCGTCCTCTTCAAGCTCATCGATTCCAACCCAACGGGTGAATGCAAAAAGAAACTCCTTGAAGGTCACCATGCCATTTTTGTCCCAGTCCATTTCTTCTGCATGTAGACATAACATTTGAAGATGAGGATAAAGAATATGAAAACACTAATTGGTATGATAAAAACTTGCAATGAATCAAATACCAGGGGTTATCGGTGATCAAAGTAACAGGAGTTATCACAGATCAGTTTCAACAAGGAAATGACTATGACTTGGAATATGGTTGGTTCATATCCAAGCTACAACAACGTTGGGTGCACCAACCAATGGAGACAAATGCAGACTCAAGTATGTTTCAAGCTTGGTGAACTGACATATTGAACGACGAGAAAATTTTAGAAGATCATACATGGATTTTGAAATGTCAACTGAGGCACCAAGATAATCAGAATTAGCTTTGAACAGTCTTTGTTCAACACTTCAAATGATTGGCTAACATACTGAATGTATAATAACAGAGCAAAATACCATAACTATCATCATATCAAACAGCCTGCAGAGACCATGTAAATGTTCAATGTGTGTGTGTGTGTGTGTGTGTGTGTGTGTGTGAGAGAGAGAGAGAGAGAGAGAGAGAGAGAGAGAGATGACCAAATCTTTTCATTGCTATTCGTCCAGAAGAGCGTTCGCCTGAAACAGTTTCATTTATGGCATGAATCATCTCTGTCTTGCTGACGTAACCATCTTTATTTTCATCCAAGAAAACAAAGGCATCAACCAGTGTTTCAAATGTTGTCTCCAGATTTGGTAATCCCATCCGTGATTTCTATCAAATTTGTCATGGAAATACACAAAATCTTTGATCTTAGAATGCATTAAAGCTATCCTTGTGAGAAAACATAATTCCTTCCCATCCATGCTTACCAACAGTTAGCACCTGGGAAGTTGAAACCCGCTACTGAAAATATATGTTTAGTAGATTGATAATTCCCTCTCTTTTCCAATGCATCTAGCATGCAAATCATATTCAAGGAAAACACAATTTTTCAAAGTTGCATCCTTGGTAGAACTATCCTTGACACAACATGGAGCTAAGACCAACAGAACAGAAGCAATCAAGGCAAAACACGGAAGTCTCCCTAGGCTAAGACAGCTTAAATTTTAAAGATGAGCAAAGCTGACGGAGCGGTTTTTGAAAGATAGGGAGGGCTATGACTGGAAGGGTACACAAATTGACATAAACAAATAACTATCATGTAAATATCTAAATACTGGTAAGGAAACTAACCCAAGGGTAACCAAATGAATCTAAACAAAAGAAACCATATCCATAAAGTTATAATGAGAACAGGAAACAAATAAAAAGTAACATAATAGAGGAATGAAAACATAAATGTAATGTTCGGATACAGCTTGAATGGCAGTTTTGTCTTCCTTGAGAAGATAGACAAGGCAGAGGAGGACAATGAACTCATTGAACTTCATCCCCATATTCTCACTGATATCACATGCCTCGAAGAGATCACTGATCTCTTCCTCTGTGAAATTAACCTCTAGTTTCTCAAAACAGCGCTTCAGCTCTTCCGGATCGATTGCACCATTTGAATCCTCATCTAGGAAGCAAAAACAAAGAGATCATTTGTATGATACAAAAAAAAATGCAATTTTGAAGAAGGAAATAGGAAAAGAAGAAATAACAACAAGCGTCATCAATAATACTTCAGAAGTTCAAGTGGGAAATGGGGTAGTAATCTATGGGTAAGGGGTTGTTCTTCACATTCTTTTGCTTCTCGCTTCTCACCTCATAATTCAGGAGAAACATGGCATCGGTCTTAAGACTTTTGTCATCAGTGGCCAAGATGAAGGGTGGTGAATGCACATCTTACATGGAGTTAGAAAAAAGTCTGCAATTTATTTTTTTCTTTTATATCAATTGCTAAAGAAAGAAGCATGCACCATTTGAAATATAAAACCTTTCCAAAATAAAACTAATTAGAGAGAGGATGATCTACCAAATTGCTCAAATATTGTCTTGCAGTTTCTCAAATTCTCATCAATTTTTGGAAATTTCAAGATTATGCTGTTAAATGATTTGATGGTACTTCCTTCTGATGCTCTACGTTGCATTGCTTGAACCATCTTTGTCTCTAATTTTGTTTCTGGTAACCAACCCTTTCTGGGTGAGTCCTTTCCAATTACTCCTCCCATTTTAACTCAGTAAAAGAGAGCAATCACAATGTATATGCCTGACCAGTTCAGATTTATATAAGTTCAAAATATATAACCTGCAGCAGACCAAGAAATTTGATAGTTAGATTTGTTAAGAGAGACTGAAAAATAATCTGAATGCAATATACACTGTCAGAAAGGATATAGAACCAAGCCTTAGTAATCAGTTATGTTAACAAATGCATGAGTACATCATTGTTTCCGAATTACATAATCTTTAATGAAAAAAATGTCGTGCAAAAAGATCCTCCACAAATTTTAAGGAATTATGTATGCCATTTTTTCTCCCAGGTTGAATCTTATTAGCTATGGCATTGCAACTTCTGATTAGCTAAGGAGTAACTAAAAGCTTAACTCTGTTTTACTTGAAACTTCATGGCCTGGCAATCATGATTTTGTTGAGGAGACGAGAGTGAAATCCGATGCTAACTTACAAGCAAAATATGAAATAAATGGCACGTATCAGAACACGCCAATATAAGAGGGAAAACTCAAAAACAGGAAAAACCATGAGCGGCCCAGTAAGAATCCACTCTAAAATGAGAGTTAAACCTAATTGGGCCAATCAAGATCAAAATAACCTGCAACATCTCGATTGCACCCCTTAAAAAAATATCTCAATTATTACTCACATAGAGAACCAAAGAACAATCATGAAAGTGAAAATATCCTACTAAACTCTCCAACATTAACAAAGTATCTCAACAGAACCAAAGTTAAGGATGTGAACTTTCTAAAGGTGTAACCCATGGATTCTCTAGACTTTCCAGCTACTTATTTATTTATTTACATCAAACACACCACTATTTGGTCCAACTGCTTATTTTCCCCTTAATTAATTTCACATCAAAGTCATTTTGTCATTTACTTCCCCAAAATTAACAAATTCATGCTATCACCCCATAGAAAACATGGAAAGGAAAACAGAGAGCAGAGAGAAATAAAAGCACCTTGTTGAAGATGACCAAGTTGTTTTTAGTTTTTGATGGTCAAATATCCATCCCCCCACCTCACACACACACAATCAACAATTTTGAGAACATGACGTGCTCAACCTCACTCGGTTTTTACATTGTTTTTCATTGAGCACGGAAAATAGACATGGAAATTGAAACCGTTTCCATGAAACCGATTCCGAGGCCTCCCGCTCGGATTTGGATACCCATGAGTAGTGGAAAAACAGTCTTATGAAGAATTGATTTCCGTTAGTAAATAAACAACCAAACAACGAAAATTCAGATAACAAGGGAAATGGATTCCAAAGAAAATAGCTAACCAAACAGACCCTTAATGTTTTTTTTCTTATGAATTTCATCAACAAGCTCTCAACTAAGTGATGTTTACATGAATCAGTCCTGAAATCATTTCCAGCTTCTCCTTACCTCTCCTTTATGGATCTCAAGCTGCATTTGTCAGTTTATTACTTCCCAGAAAACTACACGCTTGCAGTGTTACTATGATTTCAATCAATTGTTGATCAATAGGTATGAGTGGTTTACAGGTCTTTTATGCATAATATTCTTCTTCTTCTTTTTTTTTTTTTTTTTTTTTTCCCATTTTTCTTTTTTTTTTTAGCTGAATGAGTATATGAAACATGAGTTTCTGCGTTCAGTTTCCTCATTGATATGTGGCCACAGTTATGCTTCCCTCCCCACACAAAATTAACATACAATCAGTGAGGATGAACTTTTTCTCTATATTTTCTGGTGGGTGCGCTGAGAAGCTGCAGAAGATCAGAGTTTGGTAGAAAATTCAAAGATGAAAACTTGATACCTGTTTTACAGTATGATGTGCTGATTTCTTAACTTGTTCATAGCTTTACAATCTGAAATAAACTAATGTTGTATGATTTTAATATCCAATTCAGGATGTTAAAAGCCAAACTGAATTAACTCCTAATCCAACATATCACTGAAACCATGGTGTGGAGATTTCTATATAACCCATTAATCAAACCCATCTTCTCATTTGAAAAAAATAAATCTAGGCCAATAACATATGTCCAATCACATATGTTGAGATCAATAGAAAATCAATCAAAATTATGCAGAAGTTATCAATGGGAGACAGAAACACACCTGGAGCTGTCCACCTTTATGACTGAATCTCCATGTAGCTGCAAAACAATAAAAGCACCAAAAGACCCAAATCAGTTCGATCGTGAATGATTCAATGGGAAATTTCAGATCTTTACACATACCCACACGATAAACCAATGAAAAAATGAAGATTAAGAAGAAATCAAAGCAAAAGGTAACAAAATTAGGTAATGGGTATAGAGACAAACCTGTTTTTCAGCCTTCTTTCATTTGGACCTCCCACACAATCTGACTGAAATAAGAACAAAAGCAAAAACTTGTAGTATTGCGAGCCAAAAAAGAGGAGGAGATACTGAAAATGGGGTGGTGGTGTTTTCAGAAAAAGAAGAAGAGATTGTTTGTGTGGTTCATTTGGTTTTATTTATTTACTAGAATTATGGAGAAAATTGTGTTTGTGTTTATTTGATGGAGATATTGCTAATTTTCTCTTCCAATATTTGCGCTGTGTTACACCACGTATTCTATATTGATATATTCCGACTTTCCCTTGGTGCGTTTTGCATTAGTGTGTCCATCTCCTTGCAAAGTTGTTGACTTTTGGGACATAAACATGATATCCACTCAGGCACTCACTCACTCAGAAATTGTTTTATATTTCGATTTGTTCCAACAAAATCCAAAGTTGTTATCTAGTGCATTTGTTTTCTTATACATTGTATTCATCAAACATACAAGGAGTTTTGTTAGAAGTCTTTTTTGTGTCTTGATGTTTTGTGTTTTGACATGCTTTGTGGTATTGGTAACTGGTAAGGTCATATTCAGGATTTTATTAAGAAGGCTAATAAGGTAAGCAAGGAGACTCGTTTGTTTCTTCTTGAGATAATAGATTGCTATGCTACTAAGCTGATAGAGCACCTTATCCTATCGAAAAGTATGGGGGAATGATGCTGAGGGGTTGGAAGATTTCAGAAAATGTTGGATCAATCCAGGAAGGCTCAAGCAGATGTGCCGACGGCTTGAAGTTGAAACCAATCAACATGCATCTTTTGCTATAACAAAAACATAGCAATTCCTAATATTCACATTAAGGTTGTTGTCTAACAGTATTTCTTCTATTCCATAAACATGACAAATTTTGGGTACAGAGAACGATAGGAGTTTTGCTTGGGTGGATAGTTTTGTTGATTTTCTCTGTATATCTCCATCAGACTCCTAATATCTTTAATGTTGTTGGAGGATAAGCCTACAAATTTGCAGCCTAAAGACAACCAAGGATGCATCATTCATTGTTGAAAAGACGTGATCCAAACCTCACCAAATTGCTGAAAATTTGGACCACTAACAATGTTTATTTTCTGAAATGCAACATTTCAGATATGTGGAAAGTTGGCACTGCAAACCCAGACTGTCTCCTTCGGCAAACCAGAAACTTGAAAAAGAAAGGAAGAAAGAAAGAAATGGTGCAGATTAGAGAGAAATTGTGATACAACAAAACAGGCTTTTCAAATTAATGGAATGAATGACTACATTGCTAATTGGTACTACAGCAGCAGGAACACTGATGATGGATACATGAATGGAGAACTAGACTAGGAAAAAAATTGAGAGAATACTACACTTGCAATTACAGTTGAAGACAGTGTCTATGGTACAGACGCAGTCAAGAAGACTGTTTTCTTCGATGTTTCACCCGTTTCAGAATGCAGAGACGCAATCGCTGGCTTAAGGCCTCTAACTTCTCAAAGCTTTGGCGCTTCGGTTTCTTCGAAGATGGAGACTTTGTTTCCTTTTTATCTTTTGGTTGCTCCGATGACTTCTGTTGTATGCTCCTAAGGGGTGTTGCTAGTGCCTTTAAAGTACTCTGCAAACGGTAAAATGTCTTAGTCAACAAAAAATTTACTTGAAAAAAATATATATTGATGGAAATACCATATAATATCATTGATAATTGTCAACTTGCTAGCAGCTTGCCAATGGTAACCTGGTTCGATGGTTAAGGCTGTGGTGGTTTAACCCCACGTCTTGGGTTCTATACCCACCGGCGGCACGCTTGCCTTTCAAAAAAAAATTTTGATAGCAGATTGTCTTAAATATGTTATTTTATGGCTAGGACACAAATTAAGACTGTGTGCGTTTGTGTGTCTATATCAGTGTTCTAAAAATCGCTAGGCGGTGGGCGGGCGGCCAGCAGGTGCCTAGCGCCTAGGCGGTTTTAGATTTTGTATTATAATTTTCATAATTTACAAAATTTTTGCATAATACATTAATATTTTATCAATTATTTCCAATTTAATGTCTGAATATATATGAAAAATTTATAAACATGAAAAATTAAGCTTACATTAAAATTTATAATAGCATAAGTTGCATAACATAGAGTTTCATAGAGAAAGAAATGGCTATTTGCAAAACCTAAAAATTTCGATGGGTATTTGGTCGATTGGTTTTGGTTATTTGCAACCAGAGAAAGAAAAAAAAAAAAAAACGCCCTGACCCGCCCAGGCGCTCTGACCGATTTTTTCCTCCTCCCAGCAACTAGTCTAGGCGTCTCTCTACCTACTAGCGCCTAGGCGGCCGCCCAGGCCGCTTTTTAGAACACTAGTCTATATATATAAGTTTGTATCCGTAAATACATGTAGCCGACCCCGAGAGTATCGGGAATGGGCTTTGATGATGATGATGATGAATATGAACATTGAATAAGTAGAAATCTCATTTTTTTATACATATCATATTAAGACAAATGCATATAACTACTAATTCAAATTACCAAGCCATACTCTTTATAAAAATACAACTTCATGAACATCAAAGATTATGCAAGAAGTGCCTAAGTTTACAATTTTGTTGATAAAACGATTAGCGGAAGTGTTCGACAAGTGTCATGCTATGTACTTAAATTGTTAATCGGATCATTGCAGTACTTAATAGCAGTTTAGGTTATGTTTGGTTTGTAAGCTTCCAACCTACCAAAATAGCAGTCAATTATGTTTACAAAGAAGACAAGAACGAAAATGCAAAGAAAAGGAAAAGGATCAAACACTAAACTACTCTAGGGTAGTAAGATAGACCCACTTCGCAGCAAATACCTAGAAAATACCCAGAAAGTGCATAGATCAATATGTTCTTGTTCAATAAAATGCCCTTTACCTTCCCATCTTGCCCTCAAACTACAGACAAACTCCGAAAATGGATGAGGTCAAAAATAAAAGATATTCTGCCCCTCAGATGAGAGAAGAGATGAGTCATCAAAAAAAAAAAAACTCGATTTCCTTCTGAGACATGACCCAGCTGACCTGGATTCTTAATAACTAATACCTAGATCTGAAAAGTATGAAAACAATGAATTCGACGGTTGGTTGATTGGCAATTGATAAGGAAAAGGAAGCACCGGTAATATGATATTCCCTCACAAATTAATTATTTTGTACAGATTTCAGCACTTCCAAACTGATTCAGGTGAAGAGATAGAGATGAAGCTACAACTGCTTTGGGGTCTAGAGGTTTTACATTTTTCGAAAATGTTGATACGGAAGCATTCATCAAGAATCCCTAGTTCTACTTCATTTAAACCTGGAACTCAATGTCTTAAACTTTAAGGAAGAGAAAAACACGGGGGATCTATCTGTACCATAATACCACTAGAGGAGAGAATGAGAGGAGGTCCAGGGGATCATGCTAATCTGAAACTCCTCCCAGTGCCCGAGTCCCATATGTTCCCTCTACTTGAACAATGAAGGAATACATGAATAAGAATACCCATATATCATAGAACAGATTCCACAGGTCTCTCCACCTACCCCCAGAATCTCAAATTATAATTTCCTCAGGTTGAACATGGTTACCTGATTATAATTTCCTCCAGAATCTCATATTATAAATTTCCTTCCTCCACCTTTCTGGCCCTTGGCCCATACATACTGAATATAATATGATACTTGTTTTTCTAATAAAAAAAAATTCCTACCTTTCTCATTGTTGAAAAAAAAAATTACAATTTGAGGCTCACCTCAAATCGAGGCTATCACTTTTAGTGTTGAGGCTCAAGACTCGCAACATAGGTATTAGGCTTACTACTTATGTAACTGATGCTTACGATTTGAGGACATATGAGGCTCAGGCCTCATCTATGATAGATCCCTCAATCAAAACTGACTCTTTTTTTCTTAATTTAGCTAAATCCTAAGCCTACAGCCTTATAACATTTATGCTTATGACATGTTATGCAAGTACTTTTGGTTGATACTTAGGGTGTGTTTGGTTGCATGGAATTCTATGTCATAGGAATTCATTAGAATTCATGAGGGACCTCTACATTTTAGGCTAAATTGATATATCACTCCGCATCCACCATTTGATTTTGTGATCAATGGTGGGAATGGAAGTCCCATGAACATGGGAATCTCACTCCTTAGTCCCTCAAGGCATGTGATTCCCAAATTCATGGGACTTCCATTTCCACCATTGATCACAAAATCAAATAATGGATGTGGAGTGATATATCAATTTAGCCTAAAATATAGGGGTCCCCTCATGGATTCCCATGGCATAGGATTCCATGCAACCAAACACACCCTTAGATTTCAGCTCCTCGGTATCAATGGTTGAGGTAGGTCAAGTCTGACACTTTTATGATTAATTAGATGTTAAGAGAAATCACCGACAAAATATAAATTACAATAAATTGAGAGAATAATTATTAAAAAAAAATTACATTAACCATGGTCTATTGGCAGCATGGAATGTACCTATAAAAGGAAGAGCATAACTTAGCCTAATAAAGCTATCATGCACACAGCAGTGAGGTAATATTACCATGCAACCTTCAATAAAATTTTGAAGGTCGCCGCTTGACTTGAGATAATCCATGTAGTGAATTATAAGTTGTTATAAGTTTTCACTACTGCATAATGAAATGTTTGAGCTCCCATGTTCAATAATATAGTGCATTAGTGCATCTAACTTTCTCAAGTAACATTCTTTTTCTTCTTCCATGTTTTATGTTCAAATATTTTTTTGCTTTGGGATTCAACTTGTATGGACACAAGCCAGATCAAAGTGCTTCATTCTTTCCACCACATTAAAAGAAACATTGCATAAAAGAAGAAACTCAAAAGAGAAAAGAGTAGCAAAATAATCTTCAAGACTCGAGCAAAAGAAGGGAAGAGAAAGAGACCTGACGACTGCTGTCGATTTTCGTAGAACAATCTGCAGAAGAAGACTCCTCTTCACTGCCTCCAAGAGAGGAACATCTTCCCCAGCTCTCCCGATTCGAGCTTGAATAGGAACAGCATTCCTCATTCTGTCCATTCAACTTATCCTAAAGCAAGAAATACAAAATCACTTCAACCAATTTAAAAAATTGTTATGCTCATTTTGGCAGTTAGCTTTCATCAGGATGAGCCGATTTTTAGTAACGTATCAGTATTTAAAGATGATTAGCATTGACCAAAAGGATACATCTGATGCTATTTTTCTAAGGACTAATCCAGGACATAGATATTCCCAATTCATAAGCATGTGTATTAACAGGTTAACTCCCAAAAAAATCAACATTTCTTACAAGATGCTAAAATAACTAGAAAGGTAGCTTAGTTTGTTAACTTAATTTGACACTTGGAACAACCAAGAGTAGATGCACTTGCAAAGATTCCCAACCACATCCTGCTCATAGTATTTAGTGCATTGCATGGATGAAACCACAACAAGTCATGCGGCCTCCTATGAAAAACATTGAATAAAATTAAGAAATCACATTCAGATCACAAAGTTGGATCAAATAAAATCACCTGGATGGGTGGGTCTTCATGGGTGTTCCTCTCCAAAATATCAGCAGTACTGTCTGGGTCAAGAAGACAAGCCTGAAACAGAATAACTAATATCAAACAAAAAGAAAGGGAAGGGAAGGGAAAAGATGTCAGCAAACAAAGTGTCAGGAAATAGGATGAAAGACTCTTCAAAAAGGTTGTAGTGGTAAGATATCCAAGTCAAACAAAAATATACTCATAACAAACATACCAATACTATATGTGCATTTTCTAAAATAAGTGATAAATATCATAGGCTTTTGAGCACAAAAAGGCACATCATAGCATAATATATTAATTCCTCTCAATGATTTAAAATATAGACATTAACTTTCCTTCCCATACACAGCATAGCTTACAACTTACACTTGCAACAGGTGCGATTTCAGAAAAAAATTCATCCACAGATTTTGTAACTGATATGCTAGGAGGAGCTGATGATGAGCTTGACACGTCAGTAGCCACAGTGCGAAGACCAGTGACAATCTCATAAAATAGGCTCTAGAAACAATAGAAACAAAACTCTGTTACGTTTTTTTGATATGACAGCAGCAGTTTTATCGACATGCATCGTACACTCCACTTATGTGTTTATAAAATAAGTATTGTGTTGGGCAGTGAACTGACAAAGAATGGGCCAAGCACCATAGCTGGACAATCATGGACCATTTCATACAATCTCCATTGATTTGGTGTTGCCCCATCCCAACATCAGAATTTAACAGTCTAGGCCCAAAGGTGTAAAAAGAATATAATAAGGATAATGAGCAGTTGCGCACTCTATCATAATACTTTCGGGATGGTAGATGTTTATAAACCAGATCAAATATTTAATGCCAAGTTCAGCAAACTATTTCACAAACATTTGGATGAATAGGATATTTTCGTAAACTCAGTAATGATCTCGGAAATCACCTCGTCCATACCAGCACCAACCTTCAGGTCCCCTAGATCATAATATTTCTCAAGCTTACTTGAAGAGGAAACTTGAGGGGGTCGAAGGACATTGAAGAAGAAAATAGAGACAGAGTCATAATAAAACTGTGGTCGTGGGGAGTTGTGGTCACCATCAAATTTAATAACATTTTTGTCTCCCTGCACAAAATTCAAAAATACGAAATTTAAGCACCATGCTCTTGCAGTGTAAGATATATACAATGAGTACAAGTTAACTAAAAGCTTTGAATATACATTTGCATTATGCAAATAGCATGTGTACAGGAATTTGTAATTACCGCATAGGACTCTGAGATAATGTTAGAGTGGTGGGGTTGAATGAATATATCCTTAGAAGCATGTCCAAACAAAGCTGGAATGAAGGTTTTGGGTGCAACCTGCAAGTTTTACATAGAATCAACCAAATCTATTGATGACCACTTTTATGGAGCAAAAAGAAAAAACATAAAAGACTCTACCGGAGTTGGAACTGAGGCCATGTTTGTTTTGACAAAAATTATGATCGGAATTCCAACGTATATTTAATTAAGTGGACCACCAAAGCCAGATTGTGAAACTGAATGGAGAACTCAGGAATTTCTTGATGTCAAGACTTGGATGCCTATCCATCTGACACCTTAAGGAAAACTGCCCACTGCTACAGTAGCTACAGTAAATTTGGCCCATTTATGTTCGTGATGGACCAAATTTCCCCTCTTGGAATCTGTATATTACCTTCTCGCTCATTTAAAGTTTGAAAATATCAAAAAACAGCAAAGGGTGTTCTGTGTATTCATTATTGTGCTTTTAGATGATGAGTCTTCAGTAACTTGGAAAGTTCCTCCACCAACTAAGCGGGACCAAGCTTAAAGTAGGTTCCAGACGATTTTTATTACACTAGGAAGGTTAAATGCTTATTTCACTGTTTACTATTTAGATCTCCCTTTAACACTTTAGTCCAAAATATTTTTTCGATAATGGTGATTTATAATAATTTTGATGTCATTTTAGAATTCTTTGAACCCCATAGTAAAAATGTGTTAATCATATGTGATTTTAAAAGTTGAGATATCCTGTATCAAAATCTTGAAATTACATTATTGTTTGTATCATCCAAAAGTAGGAGACCAATTAATCACAATTAACCTATTTCACAATATTTTATATTTTTTATGCTTCCAATTTTTGTAAGAGAATGCTAATACTCACAATTTTATGTTACTTGGAGTATTTATATATAATTAATACAATTTTTTTGTTACACCAAGAGTCAAAACCATTTATTTTCAAATATAAAATTACATAAATGTATAAAAGCTTATATGCAAGGGTAATACATATTGGTGCACGTAGTGTGACACTAAGTATATATTTGGGTTTTTGAGTTTGGCCCTCATTAGTTTATACCTAATAAAGTTTGGCCCTCATTTTTAATTTTAATTGAGTCTAACCCTCATTTTCTAGCAGACTTGTTAAGTCAACAATGTTGACTGTTGTGAGTTCTACAGAACCCAAAAAAAAATACCAAAGACTTAGATTTTTCTTATGACTTTCTAGGCAACTTATGATTACCATAAGCCCACAACAACCCATCTACTCCATCTCTATTCGTCCTTCAATTTCTTTGTGAAATGCCATCGTTCACACCCCAACTCCCTCCTCCCTTCTATTTTTCCTCTCCATCTCTTCTTCCACACTTTGTCATGCATAACCATCCATCTTAATCCTCTTCAGTTCGCAATTTGTTATGATACCCAGACTGAAATTCATTAAACATTTATCGATTACATACAAACCACAGATTGAAATTCCTCATCTGTATCAACCACTTCTTAGTATCATATAACGACTCCCAATTATTAAATCAATACAAAGATGCCGATATCTTCAAAAAGATTTAACTTCATCAAAATAATTTTCCAACCAATCCAATTAACAACAAAACAAATCTACCCCATTTCTAATCAACCAACTTTCATAAGAATTAAACAAATCCAAATTCAAAGTGACTATAAAGAACCAAAAGTTTTACAAAAGTTCAAGAAATTTATTGGTTGTGGATCTTTATACACAAAAGGCGACAGGCAATGCAGCTTCCTGATAAACCCAATCCTTCACCAAGTCATCAATCCTCTTCTTCTTCACCGAGTCATCAACCACCTCCAATCTCCTCCTTTAATACTCTTTTGATCAGTTTCTCTGATTAGAAACCTCAATCTTTGGTTCCAATTGTTTCCACCCACAGTTGTCTCCTTTTCTTGCTTCTTTGGTTTCAGATATGTTTTCAAACATTTTGAACAAAATAGAATTGAGTGAAATTGACTAAAGGAATGAAGAGAGATTGAGAGGAGAGACATTGAAAAAATGTGTAATGGTGTTGGGAGGAGAGAGATCCAGGGAGGAGGTGCGTGGGCTTGATGGCGGTGAGAGAGAAAGAGAGCGGGAGGGCAAAGAGGGGGCAGAGTTGGGGATGATGGTGTTTTGCAGAAAGTTGGAAGAGGAAGAGAGATGGCGAAGGTGTATTGAGTTTAGTTTCATTTTCTCTCTTGAAATGTGCCAACCATAGGGTTGCCTAGAGATTGGTGTTAAAAATCTAAGCCTTTGGAGGAAATTTTGTGGGTTTTGTAGAGCTTGCATGTTCCCTGCATGTCCATTTAGAGTGGGGGTATTTTAGTCAATTAATAAGATCTTGACTAGTCAACATTGTTGAGTTAATGGATATTTTAGAAAGCAGGGGTTAGACTCGATGGAAATTAAAAATAGGGCAAACTAAAAAAACCCTATATATATATATATATATATACATAAACCTAAATTTATTTATTTATTTATAATCCCTTAGCCCCTCCCACCCCAAATGCCGTCAACAAGACCTGTGATTACATCCGCCACTGGCCTACCGCTGAGTTGGTACCCCATTGGCACATAAACCTAAATTGGATTAAGGACTATTCATGCATTGATCTCTGAAGACTAGAAAATGGCAAATCCCTAAACGGAGCTCTTGCATTCCATGCAGCAGAACAAAAAGTTTATCTTGTCCTACATTCTGAAATATGAAAAAAGAAAAAACATCATATGTAAGCAAACCTGCATGCAATTAAGGTCCATTACGTCAAACTTTGCCTTTTTCTGAATGACGTGACGCATGTACTGCACAGCCATCTTGACCTGCAGAAAACAGAACAAAAAATGGTTGAAAAGAAATAGTAACTAGTATCCTCTCACTGCAATGATTAAGAGGTTTGATATCTGTAAACCTAATCAGTCAGGCAATGGCATCCATAAATCAGCTAACACTCGGTCAAAAAGTAAAAGCAGAAATATACAAGTGCAAGAAAACCAACAAATATTAGCATTTGCAACTTAATAGAGCATGTTGTCTCAAGAGCTAGTGAGGCGAGCTGATGAGGGTGGCCTGGGTGCCCAGCACGCCAAGGCACCGCCTACATCTTGCCTAGCATAGGATTTTTTGTGGCTTTTCTAGAAAATTTTGGAAGCGGTATAAATGCATCATTTTATACATCAGTTTATAAAAATTTAACTAAAAAGAACTTAGAACTGTTCATAGTCATAATCCAATACCAATCATCAAAAACAACTCAAAAGCAACAATACCATACACACAGAGTTTAACCATTTTGAAACGAAATTAAAAAAAATCACAAAAATAAAGTGAAATGTTCATAGATTACATCCCCATTTTCCCCAGAATTGAGCTCATCATCTTCTTCATTATCACGATAGAAGTGTTATAAAAGTGTTGTGGTAGCTCGTGCTCAACTACTATCAACTTCACACTGTGAAGTTCACAGTTGTGATCGCAACTTTCTGTGGGGTTGTGTTAGTTGGGTGGGTATAGATGGTTCCAGTAACTAGACTTTAATGAGCAGGCTTCAAGGTCCAAGTTAAAAGCTTTGAAGCCTCACCTTCGTACTTGGAATGAGGTGTTCGGAAGAACTGATAAGAACATTGAAATTTGCAGGGCAACTATTAACAACTTCGACCAAGTAGAAGAAGGGAATAATGTTGAAGAATTCAGAGACAAGGAAGTGCTGAATGCGGATCTTCAACAATTGCTCAAGCTACAAAATGTGAATGGCAAGACAGAGTCACGGATTTATGCACGAAGTATTACCATCAGTTGGAAATTACAAGAAGGCAAACAACTCAAATAAGGCCTTCTCAATTAATGGGGAGACAGCCGAGGATCAAAGTCTAATACTCTAATCAAAGACCACGATACCAACTTTTACCCCAACTTATTCACTAAAACAGAAAATCGGAGTCCTAATTTGAGTCAATTAGAATTCAAAAAGTTGATTGATGAGCAATGCAAGAATTTTATCAGGGAGATTTCTATAGAGGAAGTTTGCAGAGTTTTGAATGACCTCAAGGTTGATGGGCTTCACGCAGGATGGTCAACATCATTTTGCAATTTCAGTGTTCAGCAGTGGGAGAGAGGCAAATTATTGAAGTTGCCCTTAATTGTTAGTAGACACACAAATGCGCACCAAGGAAGAGGGTGTCATTTGTGAGTTAAATGTTCTAAGGTGTTCGATAGGTTAAGTTGAGATTATTTGATGTTCATGATGCAATCGATGAGATTCCCATAGAAATAGTGCCTCTGGATTGACACTTGTATGTCCACAGCAAAGTTTTCTCTATCCATCAATGGTTGCCACTCTGGGTTCTTCAATAATACTCTGGGTCCTCTTTCCCACTCCTATTTTGATATAGGCAGTATTATCACTATTAATATTAGCAATAACTGGGCCTATTTAGAAATAGCCCAAACTAGTAGTTAGGGCATTATTACCCAATTAGGGTTAGATCAATTAGCTTGCCAAATAAATTAGAATTATTATAAATAAGGCAATGGTTGTTTATTGTTATTCAGTTAATGAATGAAAGAATAATAGAATTCTTAGTTATTTTCTCTTTAGCTTTTATCATTGTTATTTCGATTCTTGTTCGTTTATTTAGAGTATTGCTCCGTTTATTTCAATTTACCATTTCGTTTATTCAATTTATTTCTTAGTTCTATCAATTGGTATCAGAGCCGAAGCGATTCTTGTTTGTTTAGAGTTTTGAAGGAAGGGATTGTTCAATTTGAAGAAAAAGATCGAAGAGGAGAAAAAACAAAGCTTGATTGAAAATTGTTGAAAAAAATACGATCAGCACTATTCATCAAATTGTTCATCGCACTGTGATAAAGTACTATTCATTGCATTATGTATTTAATTAAAATTGGAAATTTGTTATTTTTTATATGTGGAATTGACTTTGAAATTGAAAATTTGTTATTATGCATGTAGATTGACTTTGAAATTGAAATTTTGTTATTGTATATATATATATATATATATATAGTTAGGCTAGATACTTGACTTTGAAATTAGAAATTTGTTATTACAGATATATATAATTAGGCTAGATACTCGACTTTGAAATTGGAAATTTATTATTTTGAGTATATATATAATTAGACTAGATACTTGAAATATATGTTGATCCACATTATGCATCCATGGCTGAATGGTTAAATCGTAGGTTCAAATCCTGTTGGATGCATGATAATGGGAACGTTCAATACATCTATTGGAATTGGTTCAACATCAATGAAATCTCATCATCCATACAAAACAAGTTAATATAATTACTATGGTATATTTTATCCAGTAATTTCATAGAACTCCCTAGAAATACTCAAACCTCCCTGATCTCAGAACAACAGTTATGTGCACCCTAGAATTAGTAAGAGCATCCCAACTTCATTTAAAATAAAAAAATGAGTGACCTATATTATAACCAATATCCATACCTCTATTATTCTTACCCACAGCAATACTATTACGGTATTACCCATACCCATACCAATACCAATTAGCCCAAGCCAAATCCAACACCCCACAGTGATACCTATAACCAATTACTATCCCCGGACCCCAACTACAAACCACATGTGTTCTCAATTACACCCAACCTTAACATGTTTCTCCTATACCACCACCACCCTCAGTGATCAATGACATAAAATCCACTACCACCTCCACTGTGACGCAGGTTGAGACAAACACAGAGAAACCACTACCACTTGAACCAGTTTGCCCTCACCCACACCCCCACTCCCATTTGCTAGTAATGTACACCCCACTACCAATCCTACTGGCTGAAAGGAGTTTTGTAGAGATTTAAAAGAAATGAGAGAGCACAAAGAAGCAAGGTATGCGGAGTTGTAGCGCATAACCAAGACATTTGATGACAAGATTAGAGCGCTTCAAAAAATATTGGCAGATGAACTTGAATAGATGCAAAAAGAGCAAGACGAGTCGTGCTATTTGTTTGAGTCCATCCAGCTTTTTGATAAAGTAAAGGACACTGTCGCACGTACTCGATTTTCAACGTGAGTCATTTGACAGTGCAATTTCTTCCCTATCTTTTGGTCAAGAAGATGTTGACCCGTATTAGGAGTCCTTCAAGGAAAAATCTAATGAGAAGATGAGTGTCGAACCTCTTGTGTAGATTGTTGATATGTGGACCATGTTCCTTCTTTGGGTCCATTTCATTTGCCATAGCGAGTTATTACCGACGCAAAATTCGTGGATGGTATGTGGCCTATTTTGACAAATATTGGATGACTGATAAGGTTGTTTTAGCTCGAGCAAGTGTGTATCATGGCAATGTCCGAGGCGAGGTCAACTACTTCGAGTGCACTTCGCGCTGTCTTCTGTGACCGGTTGCTTGTCCTCGTTTGACTTCTTCGACTTCAAGCTCGAGGATGAGCTTCTTCAACCCAGGGAGTATGATGTAAGCAATATTACGAGTTAGATTAGCAATATTAATATCATAAATAATTAGGCTTATTTAGTAATAGCCCAAATAGTAGTTAAGGCATTATTAGTCAATTAGGATTAGGTCAATTAACTTGACAAATAAGTTAGAATTGTGGTTGTTTATTGTTATCCAGCTGATGGTTGAAAGAACTATTGAATTTTTAGTTATTTTCCTTTAGTTTTTTATCATTGCTATTTCGTTTCTTGTTCGTTTATTTCAATTTACTGTTTCGTTTAATTCAGTTTATTCTTTAGTTCTATCATATTTGAAATTGTTGCGTAAGACCTAACCCAAATGGTGGTGAAGGCTCTAGAAATTGGGAAACAAAGGGACTTAGTTCAGCACTGAAAAATCCTCTTGTTCCGATATTACAATACGCATGACTTGGTGTGCTTCTTACAAGCTAAGTTCCAACGGGTCAAAGCAATTAGTAAAGACATCCACATATGCAAGCAACATCAGATCTTCGATGCCATTTTCTAACGGTTTGATCGACGGCAATTACAAACTTGGCTCTGTTCGCGAATATTTTGGGGTCTCGTGCTACCTTTTGGAGCTAAGGTTAAAAAAAATGCTTGCAACGAAGTGAGTGAATGGGTAGAAAAGAGATTAGCTACATGAAGACAAAATTTCTTTCCAAGAGGGGATGATTCGTGCTTATTAAATCAACACTTTCAAGTTTACCAACGTATACAATGAGCACGGTGGTTATCCCATGCTCCATTACAAATAGGGTAAATTTGAAGTTGATCCCTTACACTTAAGATAAATGACTTTAGTCCCTTTTATAAATTTCATTTGAGCTTGGCTCCTCGCTTTCAACTTGCGCATGTGTTTCTCATGTTATGCCAAAAAATAAAACGAACAACCTTCGTTTGATACAGCCCTCTCTATCCCTTCCCTCAAATGAGGGTAGTTCATGTCTCTTTTTTAGATAACGTGAGAATCACAATTGCAAGATGGTCAACTAATGACCAAACTCAAATTAAATTTACAAATGGGACTAAAGTCATTTGCCCTATTGAAAATCAAATTTACCCTTACAAATAAGATTGAAAGGATGATGATAGAGCACTTGGAGGATTGAGAGAAAGTATTTCAACCCAATCAAGGAGGTTTAGGAGTTGGGAAGATTAAGGAGGCGATCGAGCTCTTCTCGCCAAGTGGCTACGGCGGATCAGCAAAGAAACCAATGCTTTGTGGCGGCAGATTATAATGGTGAAATATGAAGATCAAGAATTAAACTGGTTTACTAAGGAAGTGAGTATATAGTTCACATGGTTGCTCAACATGGGAACCATTATGGATGAAAACAAGCATTCAAGAGAGATATCTACTATTCATTATGGGATGACAATCAGATTTTGGATAGATAAATGGACGGGGATAGAGCATTGATGCAACAGTTCCCACAACTCTATAACATCTCGAACAATAAGCAAGGAATGTTCAAGGATTTTTTTTTATCAAACAAAAACAAAATATATTAGAAAACAATCATAAAAGGGGAGGAAACCTGGTCAATCCACACCTTTTCTTTGTTGATGACAACCATCAAATGTATCATAATTTACAGATTGACATCTCCATCTATCTTCAATCAAATAAAAGATTAAGCATGTATTCAAAAAGTAGGACAATTTTTCCACGCGAGCATGAAACATTACACTACATAAGGACTTGGGAGGGTGATGAATTGAGAAAGAAATTCTCATGTATCTGCATGATATATAGAAGCAATTAACCTGGAATTCTGGAAAGGCTGAAGAGGGGAAAGGGGGGAGAGAGAGAACATCAAAGTACAAAACTTTTAAGAATTCATTCTTATAACTCAAACTAATAAACAAAATGAGTAAACATTTAAACTAGAAAAAGCATCATCCAGAATCATTAGATGCGGATAACAATCAGAAAATGGTAAACAAAAGACATCAACAAGAGATGCGGATTACATAACAATGAGAAAGTGGTAAGCAAAAGAAATCATCTTGTGCTGCATGACCAAACCAGAGGGCCTCAATTGCCCCCTATCAAATTGAACAAGCCAAACATCCAATAACTTAAAAGTTATGTCAAATATCATCAAAGGCAGGAGATACCTTGATGAGATCACATATATAAATAAATAGATAGTCATATGCATGATCCAATTCCTTCTTGTGCTTCCATGTTGTGTCACTGAATGAACGAGTGTATGAGCTAGTGCGAGTGCATGTCAGGACAGAGAGATAGATCCTTACTGTGAATTTTGGAAGTCGAATTTTGTACACATCTACAAGTTCCATCATCAGGTTAAATAAGTTGGAAAAAGCACTATCTAACACCATTCCAGCTATCGAAGGGTCTTCTGCTCCATAGAGAAGGCTGCATTATGGTCTTTAGATGTCAATTCACTGGTCATCGACCTTCTGTGGAGTTTTGAATATTAAACAAGCAAAATTCCAGAAAGTATTCCCTGAACGTGTAATTAAAAAGTTAAATTCTATACTTGTCCTCTTTAATACTGAACAACAGAAACCACTGTGCAAGCACCAATAAACCAAAGGTACGAAGGCAATTTTGAAGTGCTTGTTCATCAATGAATAAATAAAGGAAGATGAAAAAAAAAAAGGTTTGGTGCCTAAGCGGGAGGGAATGTGAACTTTTTTCAAATAGGGACTCCTTAGTACATATAAGGTTATTGCTTATTAGAAACCCTTGATTCTCTGTAACGAGAGAAACAGGAGATAGAGTCCACCGATGGGAAATACAAATGTAGAGTCATGTCCTCACAAGTGTAGAGTCATGTCCTCCACGCACGACTCTCAATAGGATGGATGTGTTTTACACACTCAGTTATGCTCTAGGGGGAGCAAAATTGTGCGAAATAACAAATGTTCCCCTTTTTGGAGCGCAAAAAAATAACATAATTTTATCCTCTCTCTTACATGAATTGCTTATAGATGACCTTTTGATCTTATTGGTCATTGAGGTGATACGTTCAGTATGAGCTTAATTGCACTTTGTCAATGTATTTTAACTTTTGAGTACATAGGATGTTGGCCATAGCTCTTCCCAACTTACTTTACCATAAGTAATCTCTCCACTTAAATGCTTAGAAATATGAAATCGAGCTATAGGAGACTCAAAAGTCTAAAAGAGCCACAAAAAAAATTAGACAATAATTTACCTCGTGACTGCACCCATTGATCTTCCCCAAAGACCTATGCGTGATACTTGTTTGTCGCTCCGAAGGTGAGTTACCACGATTTTGAGGTCATCTTTCTGACAGATAAATGAAGAACCACATCAAAAAATTTTAAAATCCAACAGGCAAGAGAGGTTAAAAAGGACAAAGAACATCAGGGAAAGGGAAAATGGCAAACAAACCTCATGCCAACCAAGGCTGACATAATCACCCCCAGATAAGCCTGAACCAGAAAAATCAAGAGTAAACACAGTAATATTTGAAGGAAGAAGGACTACAGTAGCCTCATTTGCATCAGCTCTACATCCACTGCAACAGTCAATAAGAATGAATCAGTATCAGCCTCTTCATATCTCACCTACTCTCTGTCATGAATAACGAGAATATGGTTTCTGACTCAAATGATTTCTTCAGTAATCTCCTAACTGCAGTTAATGTAAAACATCCCTTCTTCTTTTTTCCTATTTTCCATTTTGTTTTGGGTGAAAATTTTCAAAATACAGAATAAACACTAATAAATATAGCAGGAAGAAAACCAAATTCTCTGAAGATCCATACAACTGAGTCGAACCTGTTTCCATGACAGTAAATAACACAAGGAAGAGGAGTGTCTTCTGGAAACGGGGACGGGACATAGTGGCTGCAGCACAAGGTATGACCCCTTTCATTGGTCAGCTGCTAATTAGTTCACCAAGATCAGTAACCACTAGCGACTAGAATGATTCAGACTTATTTGCACCAGTTAGAAATGGAAAACAATGCAATAACAAAAGACGTGATAGCTGATTTCCATACTTGCCTCCAAGTCCTGTCTTCTGTATTTCCTGCCTGCTAGAGTGAAATTTGCCTCCCACAAATACTGGTCAGGATTATAGTCGGCCCTATATTGTCCAACATTTCACATCATTACAGAAAACAAATGAGGAACAAAAAAAAAAAAACTAATCTCAGTCAATTAATGATTATGCTTCTAATGTTTTTAATAATACAAATACACAAATATGCAGTGTGCACACATTCATGCTCGCATAAAGATAATGTTGACGTTGCATAATAATTTAAATTCTCCATATATAGTTAATAATTAAATGTAGTGCACATCAATAAAAAAATTAATAATAAATAAAGAAATAAAAATCAGCAAGACAGATTAATTTCAATAAAATTTAGAAAGGAGAAAGCAAGTAAACGACTTGCAACACGATACAGTGCGATAATAAGAAACATTAAGCCTACAAACAAATCAGTTTCTAAAAGGGTCACCCATAACACTAAGCATATAATGAAGATGGATTTTTTTTATGCGTCCCCTAACCAAATAGTTCCTAGAACTTTGGTTAATAGTGGATCTCCATCTATGTGTTTCCCGTTAGAGGTTTTGTTCTTTTTCTCACGCCAGAACTAAGTAAACTGTCAAAATAACTTCCCATCACGTGCATTTAAAAGGTCTGACCACATGAGGACTCACACTGTTTTTATAGCCATTAAAGATCTACAATTAGACAAAAAAAACTCTCAAGTCTGAAAGAAGACTCCTAAACTTCCAAACTTAGGAGATTATTCTTTGCCCCAACTAGCAAACAACAACAGTAATAATAAATAACAATGAAGTGAACAATACTTATTAGAACTTCAGTTTTATTCTTGTTTGGAGGTGGTCAAATATGTAATGTAGCTACAAGACAAGGACACCAATAAGTGTGCGGTGTGCCAGTGTCCGACACAGATATGAGATGTCGAACATGATACCAGAAATCCAACAGTGCAGGGGACACAGCCTCTTATAATACTATTCATTTTAGCTATAAACTTTATTTTATTAGTCTTTTCTTTTTTACTTAGTAGATTGGTATTTGCTATATTGGATAACTGACTTAATATATTGGTAATGGTAACATTTAATCCTTTGGGAAAATATGTGAAGTCTATGACCTAAGCATAGAGTATCTGTTCGAATATCCAAATAGTGTCCATGTGTCAGATTGTCTAATACGTATCAGAGAGGGAATTGTTTTGGGAATTAAGTATCTTTTTACATAGATAATATGCAGTAACAAACCAGGTCAGGTATCTGAATTTAAATTTTCAAAATAAAAATAAAATACACCGCAAATTATGTAATTTGAGCTTTGAGCAATAATTCATTGGTCATACCTAATACAGAGCTCAAGCAATTGATCAATGAGCAAAGTAGCACAAGTTATGCATTATTTTCACCAATCAAGTCCTTGACTAGTGAAAATTCAGAGGTAAGGTAAATACCTGGGAGGCCGAATCACGAAATTAATGAATTGCTCAATCATCTTCCTTTTCAGAGGCTCCGCCTTGTGATTATGACAACAGAAAAGCAGAGTCTTGGAGAAAAACAAGCTCAGACTCAATCATTTCTCAGATCTAAATCCCGCAGTAAGCTCCTTGCAACACTAATTCCACCACGACTAGAAATCAATCAGCGACCGATTATCCTCTAAGAGCAAAAGTATTAAAAAAATTCAGCATCTTCATACCAACTCTTATATCCTCTAACAGTACACAGAATCCCAAGTGGTGCCTGTAGTATACCTTCAATTGTCATCTACTAACACAACAAAGTAGATTCAAAAAAACTTGGGTTCCATGATCCAAGATTTTGTCACTTGACCAACAAAGTTACAGAAAAGCTCAATTTTTTAGATCACCACTCTTTAGGAAACCCTCACACTTCAATGAGTGACTAGATACTGCAACACCTTGAACACGCAATACTAACTGAAACCCACAACTAGAATTCCAGACAGACCTCTAAAGCTCGAGCCTTTAATCGAATTACAGATACCCAGATCTCAAACACACAAAACTTGCTCAAATCCACATTAACAGCTCAATGAACCACCAGATTCCAACAATTCAGATCTCGAACTCAAAGTAATATGCGTAGAAGAGCCCTATAATATCGAATCGAAATGGTTAATGGTGGAGTTGAAGAAGCGTCAAAAAGGAAGCACAGAACAACTGAAGAAGAAGAAAACAATATGTGAAATAAAAAAATAACGGGACAAAATGGGGAATAAAAAGATAAAGCTTTAATGGGTGTCTTTTGCGGAGAGAAAAAATGGGGTGCTTTGGAATTAGGGTTTGATTTCTTACCGTGGAAGCGAATCAGATAAGAGTAGGAAGAAAAGCAGAAGCAACGAACGAACAGCTAAACACCAGGCCAGGCGAGTAAAAGACAGAGAGCTTGGAAACTAAACCACCATAAACAACCCCAACCCCCCAACAAGGCTAGGCTCGGCTCTTCAGAAAATTATGAGGCGGTTGATTGAGTGAATAAACAAGTCCATTTAAATTCACAACTTTTATCTGAATCGTTCATGTCGGGTAAACAAGAAGAAGAAAAAGAAAACCAGTAAACATAAAACATAAAAATATAGTAAATTATAAATATACATCCAACACATGCTATACATTACTCTTGCCATGTAAATAGTCTAATTAATAATATTACTAGGGTGTCCAACCATATATAGTTTACAAATAATTAAGAGCTTTGAATAAGTTATTTTAGGGATTTAGATATAATTAACAATATTTGAGAGTGATGAGTTTTGATCGTAAATAATTTGAATTTGGAATGATAAAATGGTAGTTTTCACTTAAAATTACAAAATTACTCATGATCACTATTCACCTACCTATTTATTTTTCTTGTAAATAAAATAAAATTAGGAGGATGTTTATGGCAATCCAAAAATCAGGACTATGAGTGTGTGTCTTAGTCCTGATTTTTGGATTGCCCATCAATGTCTTGGCATGGCCAAATACTTTTTATTTGTAATGTAAACTCATGCGCACCCTCATCATTGGGTCGTGCCTTCAGCATTGCTCAAGTAATCAGACTTCCATAAATTATAATTCATCTAAGTGGAATGTAAATTTGAAAATTCAAAAGTTAGATATAAGTGTCTATTTATAGTTTATAGATAATTGAGGGGTTTCAAGTGAATTATGTTGGGGGATTATGATACCTGATAAATGTTTGAAAGATATTGGTTTTGATTGTAAATATTTTGAATTTGGGAGCACAAAATGGTAACAAAAAACTGTAACAATGTTCGTTTTTTCATTTATAAGACAATAATACATTTTTATTACTGTTCATTTACTATTGATGTCGCTCGTAAATATCAAGAAATTGTGAATATTAAAATATGGGTGAAATAGTAAATATTTAATAGTATTTTATTAAAAAGACACAACTACCATTTGTTACCATTCATGTACTATTGATTTTTGCTCATAAGTATAAAGAACTATGGAAGGAATTTTTGGCAATCCAAATAATGACGAACTTACGGAGATTCACTGTTCCAATAATAATGAAATTTCATTCTCGTTATAAAAGTAGACTAGTGTATTTGGACTCTAAATTTTATTTTATCTTATAATGCATTTAGAGCATCAAACGACTGTGAATTCGGAGGTAGTGTGCAAATTTGCACATTCACCACCCCCAATAATCCCCAATAAAATGTTAAATGTGCACATTATTGTTAGTGGAGCGTCAAGACAAACACTAACAGAGTGTGTAAGATGAATGTGCTATTTGATATGGCTCGGCAATCGTACCTTATTCCAACGACTATTCCCCTGTTACTTCCCAAGTAACAATCAGATTGAATAGCACTAATTCAAAATTTAACACTCTCTTGGAAAATGAGAAATCAGACATATCCCATAGACCTAGGGTTGAAAACCGAACCGTCGGTTTGATTTTTCACCTAAACCGTGAATCGAACCGACTTTAGGTCGGTTTTAAAATTTTCAAACAGAAACCGAACCGACCATTAACAAAACCTATCAGAAACCGAACCGATTCTAATTTAAGCAAACCGTAACCGAACCAACTAAAATTGAACCAAAACCGAATCGACCGACTATTTTAAACATATTATATTATTTATATATAAAATATATATTATTTATTATATATATTCGGTCGGTTCGGTTTGGTCGGTTAAAATCACATAGAAATCGAAAATCGAATTGACAACTTCGGTTTTGAATTTTCTAAAACCGAAACCAATCCAAACCGAATTTAAACCGAACCAATCGGTTTAGTTTTGATAAATTCGGTCAATTTAATCGGTTTGATCGGTTTTTTGTTCAGCCCTACATAGACCTACTTGAAGGTATTTGTACTTTCCATTTTGTCCCTGAATCACAATTGAAAAAATATTCGTGTACAAATTATGTGTCTATCTTGTCTATATTTTCATGTTCAAAATTCGAATTGTGAGATTATTTTGGAAAAAAAATCAAATATTTAAGTACGCAAGCTCGTTTTTGTCAATCATGGTCAAAAGTAAATGGGAAGTTAAAGTACTTCCGTGCAGGTCTAGGAGGTATGTTAATTTTCTCATCTTTTAAGGGGATATGTCAAATTTCAAATTAGCATTAAGAGAGAGGGAACGAGGAACAATATACATTGTATGTCATTGCATCCGGGGTGAAATTCTCATTCTAGCCCAGTTGGAAAAATTATGTCCATTATTTGCTTCTGATTGCCATGCACTAGACACACTCACCACCATCCCCACCATTGCCTCAACTAATTTCATTAAAAAAAATAAATTAGAATGTAAACTATTTTTTTTAGATTAAACTCGGTTAAATTAGAATCGATTGAATGTTCGGGGTCTTTGTTTGAATGTTCATTAAATGTTCGTCCGTTTTGTTTGAAAAATATTATACTTAGGCATGAAATATTAAAAAATATATATCAAAATTTTAGCATTTGTATTGATCATTGGTTTTGTTAGAAAGAACTTCAAAAATGCATTTCACCGACACTAAGTTTACCAGAATCTGACAACTACATAGATAGTTATGATAATTTTCATGTTGAGAAAAAAAACACAATACTTTCTCTCTCCGCTACATGTACATTCCACCAACTTTTTTTTCTCAATTTTTTATTTTCTTAACCCTTCTACATGTTTTATATCTATCTTACAATTCAAAGAGGTTTTTTATCCTACGTGGCATTAGTTTCTCAGTGGCAGAACTTAAGTTAAAACAAAAAACCACGATGCTTTCCTCTTCCTCACAGTTTTCTCTCTTCTCTCAAACCTCTCACTCTCTGCAATATTCCCTCTCCCCCATTCTCTCAATTTATATGTGGCAGCAACTTAAAGGACCTCGACACAAACTCGAACTCTCACCCAAACTTCTCCCCGCATACACAAACCCCTCTACAACTGCCCCTATCCCACCACCGATTCTCGAAGCAGAGAAGAAGAAGGACGAAAGAAGAAGAAGAAGAATAAGAAATTAAATAATAAAGAGGATCTTACCTTCAGATATTCTTCTTATTCTTCAGATCTGAATAACACATTGATTGAGAGAACCGAACTGAATAAGAACATGAAATCGGTTCAGATCTCCTTCTAGGTAAGATCCTTATTCTTCTTTAGATCTCCTCTTCTTCTTCTTCTTCTTCAAATCTGTTTCAGATTTTTTTTCTTATTTCAACAAAGCAAAATAGTTTGATTTTTTTTTTGATATCTTCTTCTTATTTTATTTTTATTTCATTCTTCGATTCGGTGATGATTTATAACTTGGATCCCAATCGTCTCTGTTGAAAGAATTATGGGGTCTGAAGATGTTGATCTCATGGAAGAAGGTGGTGGTGGTGGGATTTCATTTGCTTCGAATCAGTTATCGATGATGGAGATAGATCGCTTGCAAAACTTCAGTGTGGGCACCAGTTTCATCTCGGTGGGTGGAACCAATAAATATCACTTTTTTTTATTTGTTTTTGGTGTTTGGGGTTGTTTGGAGTGATTGAATTTGGTGAATTGTGTGTTTGGATGTTGTGGAATTGTGAAATTATGTTCGTTTCTTCTTGTGTTATGAACCCATTTGATGAATTTGTTGTGTGGGATGAATCTCAACCCTCAACATATTTTCCAACTTTCAATCCTAGCCATTATTTATCTCCAATCTTGAGTTTGTCCCAGTTAGCAATGAATAGTAAAACACCACTCTGAATTGTAATATTGTAATATACATAATTGGGTGTTGTGAAATTATGTTTCATTTTTTCTAGTGTAATACCTGTGCCGTTGGCATTACTATAGAGTACATTGTACCTTCACGAAATTTTCGAATAATCGCAATTAGATTTTTATTTCATTTTTTAAAAAACACTTACGATGAATTAACTTTGAAACAAATTTTAATACTCATTAAATGCAAAAAAAGTTAATAACACTGATCAATGCAACCAATGTGCTAAGGAATTTAATCTCCAACAAATGTCATTTTAACTAAAAATAAGAATGAAGGAATTTAACATTAAGAAAATTTTCATGTTATTTTGGCTGCAATTGTTGCTACATTCAGTTTAGTAAAACACTGTATAACACTATAACCATTAGTTTTAGTACTAAAAAAACTTGTTTATTTCGTGACCTCAAAAAAGCTAGTAAGCTAACCTTCAGTGACCTCTCCAAAGCTAGAAAATGCATCTTTAAGAGACTGGTCATCAGTTCCATAGGAAAGGCCTAAAATATGAATAAGAAAAAATTTTCACAATGTCAAACAACAAACTAATTTCAAAATTCCACATTCTACGATGTTGGTATAAAATATACCTCCAATAAAAAGCTTTGATTGTGACATGCTTCTAATAACATTTATCATGGACGGCCTTGAGGCCTGTACGATCTGCTTAATAAGGCATCCAAAACTACCAGAAAGGCCATATTCAATCTGTACAGAATAATCCATTTAATCAACAACATAAAATGGCGAATTCATAAAATCACATACCACTCCCTCTCCGTATCCCCCATAATATAAAACCACATATTATTTACTTCTGCAATCCTCCCTCATTCTTCAATTCTAAAAGAACCCACACTTAACTTCATTGTATAAACACCAAAATCAAAATACATCCACATAAAAAGCCTAACAATTAACAAAAATCAGAGAAGAGTGCTTACCTCTACTGGAATTAAACCTTGCTTATTTCGTGAGATGGGTGTTTTTGCTGCGTAAGAGAGAGATTTGTGTGAGAGATTTGCTTGCGTGAGAGGATAATGGAGAGGTTTGTGTTTGTAAATATTGGCAAAAGAAAGCAAACCACATTACTGTACATCTTGAGATCATGAAGTTGGGATTATTAACAAATGAATATGCATGACTGAAAAAGCAAACCACATTACCGTACATCTTGCAATCATGAAATTGGGATTACAAACAAATGAATATGCTTGATTGAAAAAGAAAACCTCATTACTGTACATCCTGCAATCATGAAATTGTGATTACTAACAAATGAATATTGATGATTGAAAAATCAACTGAAGTGAAATTTTATCAAACATTCCATATGAGAGTAGGTCAAATGATACAGAAAATCCTCCTTATTCATCAACTCATCCATGCTAGACTCAGAGGGACATTTGTGAGAACCAAACCACCACCGACCCTTCTCGATTTTTCGGCAATTCGAACACTGCATCGCCCCGTTAGCATTGAATGCTGAACCAATACAATTTGCACAAAATCACCCCACACAACAAATTCATCAAATGGGTTCATAACACAAGAAGAAACGAACATAATTTCACAATTCCACAACACCCAAACACACAATTCACCACAATCACTCCAAACAACCCCAAACACCAAAAACAAATAAAAAAAGTGATATTTATTGGTTCCACCCACCGAGATGAAACTGGTGCCCACACTGAAGCTTTGCAAGCGATCTATCTCCATCATTGATGACTGATTCAAAGCAAATGAAATCCCACCACCACCACCTTCTTCCATGAGATCAGCATCTTCAAACCCCATAATTCCTTCAACAGAGACGATTGGGATCCAAGTTATAAATCATCACCGAATCAAAGAATGAAATAAAAAAATAATAAAAAGAAGAGGTCAACAAAAAAAAAATCAAACTATTTTGCTTTGCTGAAAGAAGAAAAAAAAATCTGAAACAGATTTGAAGAAGAAGAAGAAAAAGAAGAAAAGGAGATCTAAAGAAGAAGAAGGATCTTACCTGGAAGAAGATCTGAACCGATTTCCTGTTCTTCTTCAGTTCGGTTCTCTCAATCAGTGTGTTCTTCAGATCTGAAAAAGAAGAATAAGATATGAAGGTAAGATCCTTCTTATTCTTTAGATCTCCTATTTTTCTTCTTATTCTTCTTTCGTCCTCTCATTTTCTCGTCCTTCTTCTTCTCTGTTTCGAGAATCGGTGGTGGGATAGGGCCAGTTGTAGAGGGTTTTGTGTATGCGGGGAGAAGTTTGGTGAGAGTTCGAGTTTGTGTCGAGGTCCTTTAAGTTGCTGCCACAGATAAATGGAGAGAATGGGGGAGAGGGAAGATTGCAGAGAGTGAGAGGTTTGAGAGAAGAGAGAAAACTGTGAGGAAGAGGAAAGCATCGTGGTTTTTTGTTTTAACTTAAGTTCTGCCACTGAGATAACTAATGCCACGTAGGACAAAAAACCTTTCTGAATTGTAAGATAGATAGTTGGATTTTTTGGTACAACAGGAAAATCATCTTAACTAAAATATATAATTGTTTACTTTTCAAAAGACATGTTTCTCTCTCTACGTGAAAGTACTAGGTTGCCCTAGGGGTGGGCATCCCATCCCGCGATCCCGTTCCCGTCCCGATCCCGTCCCGTCCCGTCCCGATTTTTCTGGGTCTTAATGGGATTGAATAATTTCATCCCGATCCCGTCCCGTCCCGATCTAGAATGGGATGGGATGGGATGGAGATTTTCAATCCCGCCAATCCCGTCCCGTCCCGAACTAATTTATTAATATTAATTATTAATATTTTTATTTAATTGAGTTCATGTTAGCCTTCCTCTAGGTGTATTTTAGTGATGGAAAGGTCTTCAGCAGTAAACTTTAAGTTCTTAAAACATTTACTAAATTTTAAGTAATAAAAAATTTCTTTAAATAATTCTGTATTACATTGAAGAGTCTCTGCCCTGCAATATTGTTATTTGTTATCTACCATTGCCAAAAGAAAGAATTCACTCTACAAGGAAATATTGACGCATGACTTTGTTCCATCTATACTGAAATGGAGGACGAGAAAAAATATGCAAGTCCTTTGCAAGATTTTTTGTTTTCCAACAATTTGCTGCCTGATCTTCATATGACTTTCATTGTAGAAAAAACTTCCTACTCTCATAGATTTTGTTAGGCAAACATGTTCCTCCAAAGAGTGAAACGTTCAATTACTATACCAATTACTAGCCCAGAACTATACCCCATGAAGATAATTATCCAACGAATCCCATCCTCAGTCTGTGCATAGAAAATAGATTGGTTAGGTGGTGGGGTGTAATCCTGCTGGCACTTGGGCAAGGGAAGACCACATAATGCTGCATTCCCTTCATACGAACTAGCTGAAAAAGTATTGAATTCAGTCCCACTTGGTATTTTTCCTACTAGGAAATTCCACTAAAGATTCAAGGCTGAAAGAAATGTTAGACTTGTCAATTCAGTTGGAATTTTCCCAGATAGTCTGTTCTGTGAGAGGTCTAGGGATTGCAGCTCTGAGAGGTTCCCCATTGCAGATTGGATATCACCTGTTAGATAGTCTACCTGTGCATATATAGTCTACCTGTGCATATATACTGCAGTGTTCTATGATATTGCTTCAAATTTTGTTTGTACTGCAATGAAGACAGTTTCACTTCTTGGATGTTGCTTCAAATTATTTACAGAATTACAGGTATATATTGCTTCAAATTTTTTGGATATTGCTTCAAATTTTTTGGCAAATGTTGCTTCAAATTTTTTGGATAAATGAAAGCTTTGTGAATTTTTTTTTTTTAAATTTCACAAGAACTTCACAAATATTTTGGTGTCATATCATGTTAATTTATTTTAGGACCCAAAGAGACCCACTAAATAGTAGAACAAATGGATTTGGGCATTGATAAGGGAAAATTAAACTTTTTTATTTATTTAAATTTTATATATGTTATGTTCCGAATAGCATTTATATGTTTCTAGAATAAATATTTTTATTATTTATTAAAATTATGTTAAACTTGAAAATATATCCTTTTTCCCTAATCAAATTATCTAATGCTTTCAAGTTTGAAGAAATTAGAATCATCAAGGTGCATAAGACGGAGCTATAAAATACTCTATGAATACACGTGCGTAGCGGGCATTCACGTACTAGTATGTTATTGAAGGCAAAGATTATTCCACACCACATCCTCTACTGTTCCACACCACTCAAATTTTTTTTTTGACCTGCTAACCCACACCATTATTTGTATTAAAAAAAAGTCGATGTTGACGAATTTAGGGTGAAAACCCCGCTTCCTCTTGCAATGACGTCTTTCTCCCTCTTATTGTCATCAACCACTGTTTTATTTCTCCTACCCAACCTTGCCAAAATACAGTCGCCGACCGCACCGCTTCTGTCTCTTTTTGTTATTTTTTTCTCACCACCCTCACGGTCCATATGCGATGATGGGTTCCCCACTCACGGCAGTGTGCATGAGGGAAAAAAAAATTGGCTTTCGCAGCGGCACCTGCAAGCAGAAATCTCGCCTTCTAACGGATCATGCGAGTGAGAGACTTACATTCGCATGATCCTTTGCGACTTGGTCATTGTTCGACGTATTTGAGTGATTTTAGTAAAATGATCATAACTTACTCAATTCACAATATTTTTAATTGATTCAAATTTTTTTTAAAGTTAACTTAGAGTACTATAATATTTGTGTTTTGGTAATCTTGAGAATCAATTTCAATTGAGGGTATAAATTGGCCCAAAGTCAAAGACAATACCGTATTTTTAGGGACGAAACCGTTCATTTTGATTGAATGATAACAACTACGAATGGGGCAGAGAGTGACGGTTGTAGGAGTGGGAGGCTGAATTTGGGAGGGAGAGGGGGGTTTTGCATGTTTGAATTTGGTGGTGTGGGATAGAAAGTGATGGCATGGAAGAGAAAAAAAAATTAGGTGATAGTGTGGGGACAATAGAAGATGTAGTGTCAAATAGTATTCACCTATTGAAAAATAGAAACGGAGTTGAAAATAAAGACGGTGGGTTGCTCTAATAAAAGAAAAGGTGGTTGGGAGTATCTGGATCCCATCCCAATTTCTAATTCCGGATTTTGAATTCCTAATCAGGTACAGCCGTATAGGTTCTGTCAGATTTTGGTTTAACCCAGATTAGAGTAAGAAACACGTAGTGTACGTCGCGTTGTCACCACGCTAAACCGGTGGGCTGCGACCGGTCCTTGCGATTTTTATTTATTTATATAAATAATCGTTCACCTCTTTGTTGTTTCAAGTTATTTATTTTGTGTTTCTGAAATCAATCGGTCAATCAATCTAGGGTTTGGTTTGGTTTGGTTTCGCGATGGCTTCGAAGAGGATTCAAAAGGAGTTGAAGGATTTGCAGAAAGATCCACCCACCTCTTGCAGTGCTGGTTTGTTTCCTCACTCTCATCTAAGGGTTTCATCGACCCTTTTGCCTCTTTGTATTGTTTATTGTTTATTGTTTATTGTTTCTTGATTCTGCTTTTCTCCAATCCAATTCATCACTGATAACAGTAGTTCAAACTTTAATTAATAAAAATCATGTATTTATGTATGATAGATGGATAGACAGACAAAAATTGTGTGCTTTGTATAGCCATAGGATTTTATACATCAAGCCACCAATGAGTTTTCAAACCCAGAATTACTAAAAATTTGAGGAATTGAGTTGTCTGACTGACTCTTTGCCATACATATTATATGTGCAATTCATTACACGATACCTGAGAATATAATTCAATTCAAATGACTAATATCTTGTGAACAACATTTTATATGTGTGAAACACAAATCTGCTGACTGCAAGGTATCTATTTGCCTTTAGAGCACACCGGCTGCATGACTTGACGGCTAAGATGCTAAACTCAATGGATGTTTGGCTTTGGAGGAGGGTAGTGGCAAATTGAGTTTTCCTGATAGTTTTGTCATTCATATTAAGTCCTTGATTTGGCTATGCTTCTTTTTCTGTTGTGATATCCTCTTTTCTCACTTATAAATATTGTTTTGTCATGTGAAATAAAAAATAAAACAATAAAAGTTGCAAAAAGTATTATTGATGCGCTATTATGTCGTAACTGACATTTGCATCATGTTTTCAATGCATGTCATTATGTAAATGTAGTGTGTTTTGATCTAAACTTACCTTTTGATAGGTCCTGTTGCTGAGGACATGTTCCATTGGCAAGCAACAATAATGGGACCATCAGACAGTCCTTTTGCTGGAGGCGTATTTTTGGTGTCCATTCACTTCCCGCCAGATTATCCATTCAAGCCACCAAAGGTATCAACACCCTCTTCCACACTGTTTATACATTGGAGATATTTTGCTCGCTTAACATGAAAGAGAATTGCTAATGTTCACAACAGGAAGTAGTTATCTACATTTTTGTTGGTTGACTTGATTGTCCTGATGTCCTTTAGATTAATTTAAGCTTCTAGGACTGTCTTGTTTATTATTTGACATGAAAGGATTCTACAAGCCATCTGGATTTGGTTGGCAATATGGGGGTGGGTGTACCAGAAATAAGTTTTATGGTTGTATTAGTTAAACTGTGATTTTTTTTTAGTGAATTGTGTTATATCTTAATAATTTTGAAGTGCTGAAGGATTGACAAAATGATTATCACAAGGTTAGGTTGAGTGTATAGCTGAAAAGAATAAAGGAGAAGAGGATTTCACTTATCTATTTTTGTTTTTTTAAAGGAAAGCTTTTTAGCTTCTACACACTAAAGTTATGTGTTTCTCCTTGTCTGGTATAAGTTATAACTCCAATGCTTACCTTCCATGCATACACTATGAGGAGTTATATTTCAACTCCATGAATTGGGCAGACTTTACAACCTTGTCCCTTTTCGGTATTGAGAGTCATTATTTTGTTCAGATAATCACAATTTTGATTGATCACTTTATTAGATAGTTGTTTAAAAAGGATTTCCTTTTGATTAAGCTTCAATTGCATAGTGTTTGAGCCAAACTTCAAACGATTTTCTCAGCAACGGGTTTTTGTCAAGTAGAGTGATGTTTGGGTAGCTTCTTCTAGTTTTTGTTCAGAACTTGCAAATTGCTGAAATATGTTTTTGTACTAAATGTCTTTCAATGCTTAGCTTGGTTCATACCAGAATCTAAATCCTGGTTTTGTTAGGTGTCTTTCCGAACCAAAGTCTTCCATCCAAACATCAACAGCAATGGAAGTATCTGCCTTGACATTCTGAAGGAACAGTGGAGCCCAGCCCTTACTATATCTAAGGTAATGGTTTCCTGATCCATACTCTGTTTTTATTTTGATTTGATTGGGCATATGGTCAGGTCAGTAGGTGAGTCAGGTGTTTTTGTAAATTTCATATTGAGAGTGGCAGAGTTCTGCAAGTAATTGGTCGATTTACATTTTGGATATAAATTTTGACAAGAATGGGGAATTGCAGGTGCTTTTATCAATCTGTTCGCTGCTAACTGATCCAAACCCGGATGACCCACTGGTACCTGAGATTGCTCACATGTACAAGACCGACAAGACAAGGTACGAGTCAACTGCGCGCTCCTGGACTCAGAAGTATGCAATGGGATAGGCGTCTTTTGGAAGCTGTTTTCATAGAAATTAGGCTATTCCATCTTACTAGTAAATAAGTAAAGAAAACAAATAGCAGGACTGGGATGCAGAGGTTAAGAAACATATGGAATCTGTTGTTTTTCTTTCAAGCCCTTTTCCTTATTGAGGAAAATAACTATATGGTTGCGACAAATACATTTGGATAGGTTTTGGATGTTTACTTAAAACTTGTGCTATCTAAATATAAAGTTGTTTATGTTGAAATTTGCTTTGTTATCCCCTTGGCCTACAGTTGATTTGGTTGGGTCAGATCCAAGGTTGTCATTGTACCTGCTCAAATGTGCAGGTTGAGATAGTTGTTTCCTTCTTGGTTTGGGAAAACTAGTTAGAACGAGGAATGGACCTTCATATGTGGTTATTGTCTGATTTGACTTTGGGCAATGGCTCATTTGGTTTTTGGTCTTTGATTTACTCAAGTTTATACTCTGTCGTATAATTCTTCTTCTCGTGGCCTACTTTGGCAAGCACAACTTTCAAACTTGCAGTGTGCTGTCAAATTATTTTGCAAGCATACTTCTTTTAAACTGGAAGTGGGAGGTTGTCAAATTATCAACTCTGTGGTCAGGACAAACAACAAAGGTTCCCCTTGGGGCTTCTATGGATCTGGCATTTATTTCGCATTGGTGGATGCAGCGTTATCAAGTTATTTTGGTTCGGCATACAAATGTGTGGTATATGCACTTTGTTTCAAATATATTTATCAATGTATTATCAATAAGAAGCGTATCCCACAACACCCATTTTTGATGAACCAGATCAGGATGTGCTACCACCAGCAAGGCTTTATAAACCCTAACCAAAGATCAATAAACCAAGATGCTATGCTGTAAATCATCAGTTACTTCTGTTGAACCAACAACAACTTTGTCATCCAAGAGTTTGCATCAATATGACACTCAGTTCAGGTGTTGTAGTACTAACACCACTTCAATTGAGGGGTGTCAGTGGTTGTTAAAGTGGTGTTTGTAACACGGACATCTTGGGTGTCACAATCCAAGATAATGTATCCAATTTTGCATGTTGTCATGTCAATTCCTTTATAATAATGAAAATAAAAAATTGATGTGGATCGCCTATCAATTAGATGGGTGTTACTTGTTAGATAGCACAACATGGTAACTTAAGTTGTTTTAAGATTTTGAAAAACTCGTGTTGCCGGCTAGTTCCATCATATATCAGTCATATATAAGGTAAAAAGATCCCAGTCATGATAGTGAACTAATCCAATGTCTCTAAACCATTTTGCGTACATGAAATTAATTAATTTTTTTTTTATTGATGTGGTTAAAGGGGGATATGTCAAAGATCAAACATCAAGGACAAGTGGAGGTAAACCATGCTTGTTTAACCAAAAGGACATTCATATAACATGGCCAACTCTGTTTCTGGAAATTCATGGCAGAACTTACATTCAGTAGGAACTTGAATGGTGACGGACTAAGTTTGAAGTGGAAGGCTGTCCAATAGACAAATCCTATTATTAGCATAATCATTAGGTTTCCTTTCCTTTTGATGCAGTGATTATATATTTATATACTTTAGCCACAGAAAAAGAACCAAATCAGAAGAGTTCCAGTTGAGCTTGTCAGTGGTTTGTAGCCATATGAAATTTATTATTAAGAAGCCATATTACAATAAAAATGAAAATAAAGAACAAGGATAATTCCACACTCTGACCCCATTCACATCATCAAAAAGCGCAGCCACCTTACTCAAAATTTCGTGGTTTTATTTACCCATTGATATACCAAGGAAAAATATCAATCACAACTACTAAAGTTATTAATTTTGACCAGTGACTAGGTTTCAAGATGTGGCTTCAAGGAAATCAGGGGGAATGTCTCTGATCCATTTTGCCATAAAAGAGCTTTCAGATTTATTCAAGTTATTAATTTTCGGGGTATATATATATTAAGAGGAAAGTAGAGGGATAGAGTGACTACCAACTACTAAAGTTATACCAATTGGGAATTAAGCAATCTCATAAAAGGATAATATTGTATGTATTACTAATCCATAATTTCATAAGAGTTACATGCATACGCTGGATCAATCACAATCCTTTCGACAGTAGCAGAAAGGTAGAGTCATAGGCGGGTATGTACAATAAGCGTCGAGATTGTATTGTTCCTTGCATTCACGGTAGCATCGCTTGGGGTTGGTGCAATCTCCATTGATAAAGTCGCAGTTTTTTGCCTCGGCTGCCTTCAGCAAAGCTGCAAATGTACATAGTTGAAGTGTCATATGTTTGTGTCTCATACTCTAATATATATTGAAAAGAGTTATAGGAGGAGAAACAAACCTGAAGTAAAGAGCAATGCAAAGAGGAAACAGTAGTAGAAGGTGGCAGTGAACTTCCCCATTGTCTTGACAAAAAGGGTTGCAAGTGAAGAAAATAAAGGCTCTGTAATGAGTGAGTGATACACCAAGACCCCAATCTCACCACCTATTTATAGAGAGATATTTGAGGGTCAAAGTCATTCTAATTTAAATAAAATAACTTTATATGAATTACAGTTTGACCATTTGCGCTGACCATTTATTTTAATTACTCTCAAGCTTTTTGTTATAACCATGGTTGAAAATATTTCAATATTTTATGTAAAGATATTCAAAATATCAATGATGTATTCAACTGATGAACATATTTTGAATTGTTGTAATTGCAGATTTCTGAGAGAATCCATAGAAGATATATTCTAAGATATAATTGCAGATATAATAACGGAGAGAAATCCATTAAGATATAATTGCAGATTTTGAATTGTTGTAACAGTCAATTTATACTGTTACATAAGTGGAACTAAGATAGTGTATACACTATGACTTATAGAAAGCTGTATATATTCTAATTATAGAAACTCTAGAATATATTCTGTAAGATTGTTAGGTAAGAATATATATTCAGGATATTCTAGAATATATTCTTGTAACTTTAGGTAATCTAGAATATATTCTGTAAGATTGTTTCTTGTAAGACAATAAACCCTATTGTATATATACCCCTATTGTGGGATGAATCAATAACACACAAATTGAAGTATTTCTTTCTACATGGTATCAGAGCAGGTTCAATCATTTGAACTTGTTTTGCATATTTTTCTTTTTTTTTGAATCCCGAATCTCGAAGAACACCACAAAACCGCTGCGTACTACAACCAGTGAAATCAAACCATCCCCGAATCCTTGAATCTCAAACCTGAATTCCTCAATGGCCGGATCTGTAATTGATGACAATCAGTCAAATCCCGAAATTTCAATTATGCCAGAAACTCAATCATCCTCACAGTCATGCATCACCACTACACCCAACAAGACAACTCTGCGTTTCCAAAAACTATTTCATTGGATGAATCCAACTACACCATATGGGCTCCCCTCATGCGGATGCGCATTGGAGCACGAGGAAAGATTGATTATTTGACTGGCGCAAAGGCTGAACCCCATATGAATTCTCCAGGATAATATGAAGTTTGGGCCACAGACAATGAAAAGGTAAAAAGTTGGCTTATTGATTCCATGGAGACCTCTCTTATGAACCGATACATTCGTCTTCCTACTGCAAAAGATATTTGGGAAGCTGTGGAGAAAACTTTTTATGACGACTCTGATGAAACTCGGATCTTTGAATTAAACAAGAAGTGTTTTGAAGCAAAGCAGAATGGTCGACCTATTCCTACCTACTACAACGAATTGGTGACCATGTTCCAGGAGATTGATCAAAGGGTGACCTCTCAGAATAATAATGTTGCAGGTGTAGTCCATGAGACATCAATGATGTCACGATTGCGTGTTCATATGTTTTTGAGTGGACTAGACTCAGAGTATGATCAGGTACGTGGAGAGATCCTGCGCAAGGAACCTAAATTCTCCTTGGAACAGAGCTATGCTTACATCCGCAAGGTGCAATCTGAGAAACAAGCTATGGGGCGTTTTGTATCTACTGAATCCTCTGTTTTGGCTGTTCAGAGCAGGACAGTTACTCCTCCAGGCTTCTCCGGTCCTCCTTCTCGTCGTCCTACAAGTAAATCAAATCCATATGCAAATAAGAAGTGTAATGTTTGTGGAGAATTAGGCCATAGCAAGGAGAAATGTTATGAAGTGATTGGTTATCCTGATTGGTGGGACTTCACCAAGAAGCCACGAAAGAATATAAGCAAGGCTGCCATTGCTACTGCTGGGAATGAACATCTAGACAGTGCTTTTGCTAACGTAGCACAATCAGGTATGAATGATAAAGTTATTTCGAATAGTACATGGATAATTGATTCAGGTGCATCTGATCATATGAAAAATTATCCAAACCTTGTGGAAAATCTTAGAGCTTCCCCTCAAAATGCTGTCTCTACTGTTGATGGTACTCCAACTCTGGTTAGCGGAGAAGGTTCTATTGTGTTATCTGATACTTTAACTCTTGAATCCGTCTTAGTTGTTCCATCACTAGCTTATAACCTCTTGTCTGTCTGTCAAATTACTCTAACACTTGAATGTATTGTGACGTTCTATCCATCTTTCTGTGTATTTCAGGATATTCTGACTCGGTAGATTCTTGGTTATGGTGTTAGAAGAGGAACATTGTATTACTTGGATCTGACAGAGACTGGAGAGAAACGCAAGAATCGATCTTTTGGGGCAAGCTAATCAGGTCATAAGGGTCGATAATGCGAAGGAAGTTGTATGGTTATGGCATCGTCGTTTAGGACATCTGTCTTTTAGTTATCTTAAGAAGTTGCAACCTCATTTGTTTTCGGTTGTTAATGATTCAGAATTTCATTGTGACATTTGTGAACTGGCCAAGAGCCATCGTATTCCATATTCACCAAGTATTAATAGATGTCATGTTCCCTTTATGAAAATTCACTCCGATGTTTGGGGTCCTGCAAAAATTCCTTCATTTTCTGGAGCTCAATATTATGTAACTTTTATTGATGATTGCACTCGAATGACCTGGGTGTCATTACTGAAAAGTAAGAAAGATGTATTTGGAATGTTTACCGATTTTTACAAAATGCTGGCGACACAGTACCAACAATCCATCAGAGTGTTTCAATCTGACAATGGTGGAGAGTTTGTAAATGGCCTTATGTCTGAGTTTTGCCGCTCAAATGAAATTCGTTATCAAACCTCCAATTCTGGTACACCTCAACATAATGGTTTAGCAGAACGAAAAAACAGGCAGTTGTTGGAAGTTGTTCGTGCTTCCCTGTTTGGCATGAATGTACCTCGATCCTATTGGGGTGAAGCAGTGAAATCTGCAGCATATGTTATCAACCGTACTCCCTCACGAGTAATTGAGTTCAAGAATCCTCATCAGAAGCTTCATACACTTTTGTCCATCCCATCTATGCCTAATTTGGAGCCCCAAGTGTTTGGGTGCACAACTTATGTCCACATACCAAAACCACAACGGAGCAAGCTTGATCCCCGTGCGAAGAAATATATTTTTGTGGGTTATGCAGAGCTCCAAAAAGGGTACAGATGTTATGACTCGCTCACTGATAGAATGCATATATCTCTTGATGTCTCATTCCATGAATTTGAGCCATATTACTCAGGGGGAGTTTCCCAGTCTTCCCTTTAGGGGGAGAGCGATAGTGAAGGGAATCCTCGTTCTATTGCTAATATTGATGTCTTTGAAGAATTGGAACACTTGGAGGAACAATTTAAAGTTCCTATAGCAGCAGAAACTGTTCCCGCAGCAGCAGAAAATGACTTGTCTCGAGAGATAGACACTTCCAATGGGCAGATAATTGACCACTTGGTTCCTAGCGATCAATTCCCTCATGAGACAGAAGCGAATGATCAAAATGTATCTGAAACTCACACACACGACATTCCCCCTTCTACATCAGCAACTGAAAATCTCGCTCAGAATTATCCACCTCAGGTGCCTTTAACCCCTAATGAGTCTTTTGTGTTAGAAAGTGTTGAACCTAGGAAATCACAAAGGGTTACTAAGGGAGTTCAAAAAGCAATATGAACCAGACATCAAAGCCCAAGCTAAATACCCTATAGCTAACTTTATGTTTAACCATAGGCTTTCTGAGTCACATGCACTTGTTATTAATCAATTATCTACTGTATCTATTCCTAGTAACGTGCAGGACGCATTGAAGGATCCAAAATGGACAACAGTAATGAATGAAGAATTGGAAGCTCTTCAGAAGAATGTCACATGGGAGGTAGTAGACAAACCTGTTGGAAAGAAGACTGTAGGATGTCGTTGGGTGTTTAATGTGAAGCTTAATGCAGATGGAACTATTGATAGATACAAGGCAAGATTAGTTGCCAAGGGATATACACAGCGCCATGGAATTGATTATGAAGAGACTTTCGCACCTGTGGCGAAGATTAATACTGTACGAATTTTAATTTCACTTGCAGCAAATAAAGATTGGCTCTTGCACCAGCTTGATGTGAAGAATGCATTTCTCAATGGAAATTTGGAGGAAGAAGTGTACATGGATATGCCTCCAGGTGTGAAGAATAACCCAAGAGACGCTGGTAAGATGTGTAAATTGAAGAAGTCTTTGTATGGCCTGAAACAGTCTCCAAGAGCTTGGTTTGGAAGATTTTCGAAGTCCATGAGAGCTTTTGGGTACAAACAAAGCAACTCTGACCATACCTTGTTTATCAAACACAAGAATGGTAAGATTACAACTCTAATTGTGTATGTTGGTGACATGATCGTTACAGGAGATGATCTGAAAGAAATGAATGATTTGCAAAAGTATCTGTCGAAGGAATTTGAAATGAAGGATCTCGGGCAACTGAAGTATTTTCTGGGTATTGAAGTTGCAAGGTCGAAGAAAGAGATTTCACTTTCACAAAGGAAGTATATTCTTGATTTGCTCACTGAAACAAGGATGTTGGACTGCAAACCAATAGAGACACCCATTGAGATGAATCATGGACTTGCTATTCTTCCTGATCAAGTCCCTACTGATAAAGGGAGGTATCAACGCCTTGTAGGAAGGTTAATTTATCTTTTTCATGCTAGACTTGACATTGCTTATGCTGTGAGTGTTGTTATTCAGTTTATGCATTGTCCTAGTGAAGAGCATATGAATGCAGCCTTTCGTATCTTGAAATATCTGAAGATGGCGCCTGGTAAGGGATTATTGTTTGAAAAAAATGAATTGGAAGTTGTTGGATACACAGATGCGGATTGGGCTGGTGATAAAACTGATAGACGCTCTACATCAGGGTACTTCACTTTTGTTGGTGGGAACCTTGTAACTTGGCGTAGTAAAAAACAGAAAGTTGTTGCTAGATCAAGTGCAGAAGCTGAATTTCGAGATATGGCACATGGAGTTTGTGAAATGTTGTGGATCCGTAATGTCCTGAAGGAATTGGGTTTCAAGCTACAAAGGCCTATGGATTTACATTGTGATAATACAGCTATCATTCAGATTGCACATAATCTAGTTCAGCATGATCGAACAAAGCATGTGGAGGTTGACCGCCATTTTATTAAAGAGAATCTTGACAGGAAAGTTATTCGCTTTCCATTTGTAACCTCAGATGAGTAATTAGCTGATGTTCTTACTAAAAGGGTATCTCAGAAAGTGTTTGAGAGCTCAGTTGACAAGTTGGGCATGATAGACATCTATGCACCAAATTGAGGGGGAGTATAGAAAGCTGTATATATTCTAATTATAGAAACATGTATATATTCAGGATATTTTAGAATATATTATGTAAGATTGTTAGGTAAGAATATATATTCAGGATATTCTAGAATATATTCTGTAATATATTCTAGAATATATTCTTGTAACTTTAGGTAATCTAGAATATATTCTGTAAAATTGTTTCTTGTAAGACAAGAAACCCTATTGTATATATACCCCTGTTGTGGGATGAATCAATAACACACAAATTGAAGTATTTCTTTCTATATGACTATGGTATAGGTACAGACTTGCTTAAAAGTTCGCCTTAGGCTGAATCCAATCATGTAACCCTGACAATTATAATTTTTGGGCCTACGACAACTCTAAGTTTGAATGCATCTAATGTTATTTCAATTGTTTATTTTTATTTTATTTTTATTTTTTACCAAAACCTCAATCCAGATCAGCTGTTTGGAGGTAACAATGGTGGCACTGTCCACTAATGAGATGAAGGGCAAAGAGATTACCTCTCATCTCCTCAAATATCAGAACAGTTCATACCATATTTAGCCCATCACAAGAAACAAGCTTCATCTATTTACTATTGCTTAGACCAACACGAATTCAGGACGTGGGGTGAATTTCATGCGAAGTGTGCAGCGGTGCATTTCAACTGTCCATGTGGTAAAACATTTTTTCAATTATTCACTGTCCTGTCAAAATGCTGTTTTTTTTTCTTTTTGTTTTGTCTACTTTTTTTTTTTTTTTTTTACTGTGTCTCTCCCTGAAGAAGGTAGCAGATTGACTACGAAAGCAAAGAAGAAAACATGATGTCCCCAGAGGAAGGCACGCCGGAGATACTAAGCAACTCTAAGAAATGGGTGGTTGCAACCCAAGACAGTTCCGTTGTTCCAGATGATATAGATCTAATGGTAGAGGTGGTAATTGATGATGACAAACAGGAAAATGAAAATGACAAATCATCAAACTGCCCCAGGTCTCCCAATGTGCCTAAAATGACTCGAAGATCTTCAGGTGCATCAAGAGGGATATTGGGCTTAAAATTTCTTGACAGGACTGTAACTGGGTTGGAAGGCGAAGCATGGAAACCCATCGAGAAACGCTTCTATCAACTTGCAAGCAATGGGAGGCTTTCTAGAGATAACTTTGGACGTTGTATTGGTAACTATTTGTTTCTACCATGGTTATAACATGACCATGCATGTTCTATTCACTACTCATTAATCTACGTTCAGCTTAGATTGGGTGTTTGTCTATAGGTATGGATTCTAAAGAGTTTTCTTCTGAGATCTTTGATGCATTGGCAAGACGTAGGAGGTTGAATTCCATGAATGGCATTAATATGAAAGAGCTCAAGGACTTTTGGATGGAAATGACGAGTCAAGACCTTGATGCCCGTCTTTCTATTTTCCTTGACATGTAAAATAGTTAATGAAATTGTTAAAGATATAAACCATTTTCGCTTGATTGAATGATGGAGTAACTTCTTCTCGCGGTTCTTCAGGTGTGACAAAAATGGTGATGGGAAGCTCTCAGAGGATGAAGTGAAGGAGGTGAGGATTCTAAAATGACACTTAATTGTGAATTCTCCTTCGTTTTGAATGTTTACAAACTACAAGTGTGCCAATGTTTTTATTGAGAAGGTGATTCTATTGAGTGCCATCAACGAACAAACTAGGGAATCTTAAGGAAAATGCTGCAGCCTATGCGTCTTTAATCATGGAGGAGCTCGACCCAGATCATCAAGGATACATAGAGGTATGCTTAAATAAAAATAATTCAGCCTCGAACCTTGAATTTGTAGAGTTGCGGAAAAACCCAACACCAAACTGCAAGACTCAAAGCATTTAGTTTCTAACAATCCTTTGCCTGTTTTTGATAGATGTGGCAATTAGAGGCACTGTTGCGAGGAATGGTGAGCAATGAAGAAAATGGGGCATTCGACAAAAGAAGTCGATCATTAACCCGGACAATGATTCCAAAACTATACAGAACCCCAGTTAGCAAATTTCTTCAGTCGACATATGAGCTCACATATGACAACTGGAAGAGAGTCTGGATAATCATGATATGGCTGATCATCAATGTGATCCTTTTCATCTACAAGTTTAAAGAATATAGGAATAGCAAGCTCTTTCAAATCATGGGGTATTGTATTTGCATAGCCAAGGTTGCCGCAGAGACACTCAAGCTTAACATGGCTCTCGTTCTTATCCCTGTCTGCCGAAACACACTTACAAAGCTTAGATCAACATTTCTCAGTAGATTCTTTCCTTTCAACGACAACATTAATTTCCACAAGGTAATTGCATTGGGCATTGTTATTGGGACTTTTCTCCATGTATTTATGCATGTGACCTGCGACTTTCCACGAATAATAAACTGTCCAAAGGGAACTTTCATGGGGGTGATTGGCCCGAATTTCCATTACATGCAACCATCCTATGTCCGCTTGATATCTACTTTGGCAGGTGCTACAGGCATCGCGATGATCATCATTATGTCATTCTCCTTCACTCTCGCCACCCACTCGTTCAGGAGGAATGTTATACACCTGCCAAAACCCTTTGATGCTCTGGCAGGCTTTAACGCCTTCTGGTATGCACATCACTTGCTGATCTTGGCTTATATTCTCTTCTACATCCATGGCTACTTCCTTGTTCTCAAATAGCCTCACGAATCTACAGTAAGTCTGTACATTGTCTTGCACACATATGGTGACAAATTGAAGCATGACTCTGAAGCGTTGTTTTCTCTGCAGACATGGATGTACATAACAATCCCTATCGCCCTCTATGCTACTGAGAGAATGCACACTTCGATCAACAGAAGCCACTACCACGTAAATGTTATTAAGGTCTATATCTTTGTTCGTCTTCTTTGATCAAAGCAAACCGGTGTACTATTGAACTCATTTCACTTCGAATTTAGTTACTGCTTTTTGTACTCATACAGGCTATAATATACAAAGGAAATGCTCTTGCTCTGTACATGAGTAAACCAACTGGATTCAAGTACAGGAGCGGCATGCACCTCTTTGTTAAGTGCCCTGACGTCTCTCCATTTGAATGGTACATTTTTTTTATGGTTTTTATGACGACAATTATTGAAGTCTGAGCAAAGTTCAGCGGTTTGTATATGATTTTCTTAATGTCTAATCTTTTAGGCATCCCTTCTCAATCACTTCAGCACCTGGAGATGACTACTTGAGCGTTCACATCCGAACCTTGGGAGATTGGACCACAGAACTTAGAAACCATTTTAAGATGGTTGGTTACAGCTTCATTTTTGTCATTGTTTCGCTTTGTTTTTCAACTTCAATATCAAAGCTTATAAACTTCTACATGCAGGTCTACGGAGCTCCTAGCAAACCACCAGAAAAAGGTCGATTAGCAAGAATAGAAACCAGACCAGGGGAAGATTATGCTCCATTAGAAACCAAGTGAGCAACTCAATTAATTTTCACGGCAATGGTAGCTGACTTCTACCAAACATCTGACCTTTCTTTTATCAATTTGTTCATTTATTGTTGGTGGAAGCTGTCCTGAGATCCTGATAAAAGGACCGTATGGGGCCCTGGCACAGGGATACAAGAAGTATGATATTCTCTTGCTTATCGGCCTGGGAATTGGAGCAACTCCATTTATCAGCATCCTAAAGGATCTCTTGCATAACATCAAGCTAAACAAGGAATACAAACCGGGTACTGATGGTGAAAGTAACTCAAAACAATCTCAGGAACATCGCAAGGGGCTGGGGCGGGCATATTTCTATTGGGTTACAAGGGAACAAAACTCATTCGAATGGTTTAAAGGAGTCATGGATGATATTGTTGATCATGATAAGGATGTAAGGTTCCAAGAAGCCACTTCTTTGCGTTCTACTGCAGTATTCTTGATTCAATCAATTGAATAACAACATTTCATGACATGCTGCAGAATATAATAGAAATGCACAATTACCTGACTAGCGTTTACCAAGAAGGTGATGTGCGATCAGCTCTAATTTCCATGGTTCAGTCGCTTCAACATGCCAAGAACGGGGTTGATATTGTTTCTGAGAGTCGGGTATATGTTACCTTATTCGCCAGAACACATATAGTTGAGTCTTCATTGCTTTTGGCTCTCTTCTAACATTTAGCTGAAACAGATTCGAACGCATTTTGCAAGACCAAACTGGAGAAAGGTGTTCAGTCACCTTGCAAGTGTCCACAAGGAATCTCGAATAGGTAAGCAGCTAGTAATTGTCTCGCCATGTATCCATAACCTACAAAGTGGTTGATGTCCAACTTCCTTTCTTTCGTCAAGGATACATATTGATCCTGGAATGGTGTTGCAGGTGTCTTCTACTGTGGAAGTCCACTCCTTGTCAAAACACTGAGGGAGCTATGCCATGAATTCACCTTCAGTACATCGACACGCTTCCATTTCCACAAGGAAATTTTTTAGCACAATTGATTGAATACGATTTCTTGTACAGACGTTTTCTTTGACCTACAAATACATACCGTTTTACTCTGTAAGTTAGAAATTTCATGGTTAACTACATAGATTTTGTGACTGCTAACTAACTAATCATACGTGTAAACACAGAAGTTTTGGTTTGAAGAAGTTAGTTTCATGTTTCTCTTCTTTCTTAGTTTCAGTTGTGTGGTGATGTTGTCTCAAACATCCTTTTATTACTTCGTGCTTGCATCTTTAAAGTTACTAACACTCCCAAGTCCCAACATTGCGCACTTCCGCAAGCTGCATCATGCACTTGACCTCAGTTCCTGAAGATTTATGGAGCAGTTATTTACTGAAGATTTACAAAGGCAAATTACCTTAAGCAACCTATCTAAAAATAGCCATATACACCAAAATAATGGTTTATTTATTTATTGTTATTATTTTTTCCAGAATAATGGTTTCTGTCCTTAGATAATCAGATTTGTGTTTTGGTTGCACCGTGAAGGGTCAGATGATAAGGGAGGCCCTATTTTGTTGAGATTGAGGTATTTATTCTTGGACAATTTGAAGACTAACATATTCAGCAGAAATGATGGTGGTGAATATATGTCGATCATTTGTATCTTCGATGCTAGCATACCAGACAAGAATTTAAAACCTTGTGAAGCAAACAAAAAAATGCATTGAACTGCACTGGAAATTTATAGTCACAAACCACACCTCATCATCTCTCCTTCATGTTCAAGTTACATTCACAGTATCAGGAAGGAACGTTCAAACAGCAAACAAGTAGATACCACTTACAAATCTTGATTCACAGCTCAAATGAGCAATGATAGACTTCAATTCTTCTTCAGTTTGAAATCATCTTTTGATACCAATTCCTTGTAATTGCCACATGCAAGGAATAGCAAGTGTGGACAGTGGGATCTGTCGGAGAGATTTACTGCTGATCATCTCCAATTTGCTTGTGTCACTTTGCAAATGTAAGCCATTTATACAAATGTAGCAAGGTGAAGAAATGACATGGTGATGACAGTACTTATTAAAACTTGAATCCTACAGACTACCATTGGGTTTAACAATGCCATGAAGTTTCCAGCCTCCAAATCCTGCCAGAGCAAATGCCTGCACATGCCGACATAAGTGTCAGTTTCCACTTCCCCATCAGTTCAACCAACCAACTTTTATTCTCATCTTTTACCAATGCTTCAAACCTAAGTGATAAATTTGCAAAAGGTATTGACTTAAAATTACTAACTATGGAAATCTTGAAGTCCTAAAAGCATTCAATTTCACTTTCTCTCAGCATAGAAGATTAACAACACTTTAGGCCTAATACCATTTTATACTTTGGAAACATTCAACCACTCTTCCACATCTTTACAGTTTAACTACAAACTAGTCAGTTTCATTGTACAACAACTGTCCAAATTGTTAGGATTCCTACTAGTATATTACTTCATGGCGTCCAAGTGTATAAGCAGTTTATTATGGAACAGTTCGATGATAACTTGATCAAAACTATTTATGCAAAAGCACAATAACTTCCTAACCTCATCCCAGGTCTTCCCATTAGCTTCAAGCAAAGCAGCATTGCATGTTTTCAACTCAATTGAGGAGCCAGAAAACACTGATGCCGCCTCTTCCCAGCCCCTGTTATGTCCCATACACCTGCACCATTGCATTGGAATTTGGACGTTAACCTAGCATGCATTTTTTATGGCCAACAATCAGACGCCAAAAAATCAAAGCACATTTCCTACTTACATAGGATGATGCCCCATACATATTCATATTTCTTAATCAATCAAGGTATATTATCTGAGAACAATATACTTAAGTGGCTGCCGCAAAACCACTGAATTGCCTACAAGTAATAGTGCTTCCTAGATATGTGGCAGACAGCTAAAATGCCATAACATTTGAGGGCCGTGGACACTGATCAGGCTGGTGATCACTGACTTGCATGCATCAAAGTATGCACACAGCATACATACAGCTACAGGATCCGTGAACTTAATAACAGAGTTCGTATCAAATGTCCAAAGCAACAGAACCAAATTGCATGAATGTTACATTACCTTTGAAGGGGTTTGTATGTCCTCGAGTTCAAAGTTTCAGATAGTCTAAATGAAATAGATTGGGAAAGCTGAAAGCCAACGGTGGCCTAACAAAGTAGCTGATCTGGAAGTCGTATGTTATTCGTTGTGGTCTCATCTCTATGAGAAATTCTTGCCCCCTCCAACTTCTCCTCAATAACAAAAGAATTTCTCGAGATGAGAAACAAATCATTTTTACGTATGTTTACTCATTTGCATGTGCCCACGGAACAACATAATGAAGTCAACTAGTCAGCATTTGTAGTTCTTTACCTATAGATTCTACATTTCCAACACTAAATGAGTACTGAAGCAATACAAACCTAAAACTGATCGATAGATGACACTGTTTAACCAAGTTGGCCATAGGATACGGATAATGAAGAAAGGGAAGGACGGAAATACATACAAGACTGGGGTTTCATTCCTTCAAAGATAAGTATAACAATAATCTGAGTTGAGGAAATGAATAAATGTAAAGGGACTCACATCACTGTAAATATCTCATCCCTTGAGTATTCACATATAGCCTGTCGAAGGTGTTCTGCAGTCTGCCCATCCATAGCTGCTATAGAATAAAAGCTTGAAATGAAATGAACCTCAGCTTTTAAAAATCCTGGCGCTTGCTCTTGCATAATTTTGAGTGTTTCTTTCGTTCGAGCTGCATTACTGCATACAACAACAACAATGGTTTCAAGAACAAAGTCTCCCAATTAGGGTGATTGAGTGAAACAAAGTCAAACTCCTAGAAAATTATATATTGGAAGTAGCAAAATTTTACTGAAAAGCCAAACCTAGATAAGATAAGTTCGGGTACCCAACCCAACTGTAACAGTCTTTGAGATACGTCGATAGCATCGGCACGTCCAGCTTTACTTAGAGGTCGATCATGATCTACATAGCAAAAGAAAACCAGTATATTAAACAAACTTCAACATATTATTTTTTTACTAGACCCCTTCATTTTGCTTTTATCTAGTGGTTCCAAGAAGAAAATTAAGATGTGCGTGAACTATATCAAAATCTATTACAAATTTCATTGACTAATCGATGTTTGATATCAATGTCTGAACCCCTGAATGCTAAAAATGATTGGTAGTGAATCATATTCAGACACAAATTCAATAGTAATTGGGTTCACAGTACATAAATGGTACAACTAAATTACGCCTAATGTAACTCCAAAATGACTCCCATGCCTTTGTTCCGGCATGCATTCTTCAATGTGAACGATTCCTTCTTCTTTTGCAATAATGCTCCAACCAACTAAAATTGGTAAAATTTATTCTTTTAGTTCTCTCTACTTGCTTCTCTATCATTTCTTTTTCATCTTTCTCTTACTTTCAAACATTGGGTTACTTCTCAATGAGAGGGTTTCATAATGCTTTTCTTTCTTCAGTGTGGAAAAGCTTCAATTTTTAGTATTCTTTACTCGAAAAGATGGAATTTTGAAATCTACCCAGACCAATTGAAATAAAAAAAAGGCAATATGATTTGGTGGGTACCTCTGAGAGAGCGATCTTCCCAGGAGCTATCCGCATGGCGAAGCAGTATAAGCCGACGAGCAATTGATGTTTCATCTCCAATTTCATTTTGGGTGGCCTCAATTACGAGTGATGGGGAAGCTGAAGCTGATGATGAGGAGGAACATCGAGTTGGTTTTCTGAAACTGATGGACGAATTGGGGCAACGAGGGGAAGACGAGGAGGTGTAGAAGAAGAGGGATGGAGTAGAGAGAGTAGAAGAAGAAGTTGCAGCCTTCATTTTCTCTGCTACTGATTTTAAGCTCTCTTTGCTTCAGACTTCAGACATCAAGTCCCTACCATTACCTTCAATTACTTCTTTTTAAACCAAAATTGCAGAAAAACCCATTTATATAGAACAATTGGTGTCAAGTATAGCCTTCAACTAAATATTTGACTCCAAGTCTATATTTCATTTTCCTTTACTTCATTGGTAATTTTGCCCTTCAATTGCTTAGAAATATAAATTCAAGCCATTTAGTTTTAAAATTAAACAATAATGGGTAATTTATCCTTTGAAAAACATTATCCATTTTATTTTAGCTATGAAACTAATATGTTAGTTTCGGTTGTGCTTGGTTGTCAAGAAAGAAAGAACATGAAAAACCAGTAAACGAGAAAGAGGAAAATGGTGATTGAACATATGTTTTCTGATTCTTTATATTTTTTAAATTATTTTATCATATTCTATATTATTATATTTTTGGGTAAGAATATTTCATCCTTGGTTATCTTCAACATACCAAGTATTCTACTAGCATTTGAAAGAGATGCGAGAAATTTTAAGAGTTCAATTTGCCTGCTCTTTCTAATTTTGAACTTTGAAGTCATCCATGGTTGATGCTACACGAACTGGAAAAAGTGCAACTCTCCATTGAACTTAACCATTAGAGATTACATTAGATGGTGCTAGTAATCACCAGTATACAACCATTTGTGGAACAAGGTGAGGAAATCATATGATAAAAAAAAAAAAAAAAAAAAAGTGGATATGAAATCTCAGAGAATTGTATTTCCGCATCTCTACATAATCAACAATTCTTAAGAGTCAGGCCCCCAGCGCCAGATCAGCGTCAAGGGAGCCACAGAACCCTCCATCATCCTATTTTCTTCATTTGTTCTTTTGTTCTTCATCTTCATCGCGTTCTTGAGGCTCTCCTAACGCCGATCTGGCGCTAGGGGCCTGACTCTTAAGAATTGTTCCTAAATAATATATCTATTGGGCCTTTGAAACTGGAGAATATTGAAAAGAATCAGTTTGAAAGAAGAAAGCACCACTTCTTCGAAGTAATGCCTTGCCTTAGCCTCCGACCCCCTTTTCCCCCATGTTTTGGAGATCCATGCGATCTGGGGCCATATCAGTGTTATGCTGCTTGAGGAAGGCTAAAGCCAAGTCCTTCAAGTTGCGAATGCGGGATCGATCTAACTGTATATATCACTGGGAAGCGATTCCCATAAGGCTTGGATTTATTTCCAATAAAGTCATTTTTTCATTATCTACCAGAAAAATTGAGTTTTGGAACTGAACCTTATGACGCGTTGGGCCAATGATGCCTCCAAGCTGCTCTTTCATAAGCCATGGCTACCAACCATTTTTTTGCCAGTGTTGGGCTCTTTTTCACTTTTACTGATATGATGTTGTTTTAATTGAAAAGTTTCTCTCAAATTAGTAGTTGAAGTTTCAAATTAAGAGTTGAATTCTATTAGGAATAAGCTATCAGGTGTTTTTTTTTTGGATTAGAAAGTTTGTTTTCATTGCTAAATTAGGATTAGATAGTTTGTTTTATTGTTAAATTAGGCATTGGTTTAGGCTATAAGTAGTCCATGTAAGATAGTTTTGAGAATATCAAAAAATTTATTTCTTCTATTCCTTCTTCTTTTCTATATTTTCTCTAACTTTCTTCCATTCTGTTCAATTCTTTAGCTCTTGTTTCAATATTAAGAACCTTCTTCAACATGTTCTTAACATTGGTAACAGAGCTCCTTGAATCCAACCCAAACATACAATGGTTCGAGCACAAGATATTGCGCAGGAGGCTCACGATGCAATCACAACTTTGAAGCAAGAGTTAACTGACAAAGAGACCGCTTGATCTGATTTCTCATCTACTTCGGAGAAATCCATGGCTAATTTGCAAGCTGCTCAAGCACGTACCGAAAGCAAATTTGAGGAGATCAAGTTCTCTCCCTGGTCACCCTTTTCCAACCATCAGCCTCAACCAATACTGCCACACCAGCCCTCCTGCCTACACCACAAACACCTCATCATCAATTTACTCAACCTGAACAATCGACTCCTCCTCAACCCTGTCAAACTCATTATACTCCTATTGATTTTCCTCGCTTCTACAGTGATGATCTGTTGAGTTGGTCCTACCAAGCTGAATTATTTTTTGCTTTTAATCAGACCCCACCCCATGAAAAATTTTCCTTGGCTTCTTTTCATCTTGAAAAACGGGTTGTGAAATGGTTCCAATGGATGGGAGAGGCTGTTAAGTCTTGGACTTGGGAGAAATTCCGTACGATGCTTTGTATTCGTTTTGGATCTGTTGACTATACATGGCCTGGTGAGTTGTTGGCTTGGTTATACCAAAAGGGAATTGTGCAAGAGTACTTGGAGGAATTTGAGCGTCTTTCTAATTTCACTGTTGCTATTCCGGAGCCTTTCATGGTGGATTGCTTTGTTGGTGGGCTGAAGGATGACATCCGTGGTAATGTGAAGCTTCTCAATCCTACTTCACTTTCTACTGCCATTGGATTGGCTCGTCGGGTTGAAGAAAATCTATCACTATTACGCAGGCAACCACGTGGTCCAAATGGTCGATTTTTACCTATGTCTGCCTCTTCTCCACTTGCTTCACCAACGGGCTCCAAACCTTCGTCCATTCCGATTCATCACTTATCTCCAGCTGAGATGGTTGATTGCCGAGTAAAAACCTTTGTTTCAATTGTGATGAGCAATTTCACTATGGCCATCAATGCAAAAATAAACAATTGCTCCTAATGGACGGTGATTGGCCCATTGATGATGACGTCGTTGGCGATGCTGTGGGAACTGAATTTGTGCCTCTTGATGACCCCGAGGTCCTCCCTGATAAGGTTGAGATCTCTTTGCATGCTCTGGGTGGTGTTTCCAACCCCCAAACTATTCGTGTCCAATGTGTATCTGACAAGGAGGCAAATGTGTTTCGATTTTGCTTGACTATGGTAATACCCATAACTTTGTTGATCCACAGGTTGTGAAGTATATTCACGATATCATTCCTTTGTCCGCTACTTTCAATGTGATGGTTGTTGATGGTGGTAAGCGCGCATGTTTGGGTACGTGTCCTCAAGTTCCGTTCAAAATTGGGCGGTTTTCTTTTGTCACAAACCTCTTTGTTCTTCCTTTTGGGGCATGTGCTGTTGTTTTAGGTGCACAATGGTTGCGTACACTTGGACCTATTACCTTTGATTTTACTGATATCTGGGTTCGATTTACTTTTAAGGGGACACAATATCATTTACAAGGTGTGCGCCATCAACCTGTGGTGGCGGTGAATCTTCAATGCATCTCTAAGGCTCTTAGTCGTGGTGATAATGGGGTGTTTTTGCAGCAGAATCCCTTGATGTGACTCCTTCTGATGTGTCTTCTCATCACATTGTTTTACAATGCCTTCTTGAGGACTATGCTGATATTTTTGTTACACCATCTGCTTTGCCTCCAACTCGTAGTAATGATCACCACCTTTCCTTGGTTCCTAGAGCTACACCGTCAAATAAGCATCCATATCGCCATCTTCATGCTCAGAAAGCTGTCATTGAGCAAATGATTTCTGAGTTGTTGGCAAAAGGGTTTATTCGTCTTAGTACTAGTCCCTTTTCCTCGCCGGTATTACTTGTCCATAAGTCTGATGGTTCATGGCGAATGTGTATTGACTACCGTGTTTTGAATGTCGTTACGGTTAAAGATAAGTTCCCTATTCCGATTATTGATGAGTTATTGGATGAATTACATGGTTCCACTTATTTTACTAAGTTGGACCTTCGTTCCGGCTATCACCAAATTCGTGTTCATGATCCTGATGTCCCGAAAATTGTTTTTCTACTCATGACGGTCATTATAAATTATTGGTTATGTAGTTTGGTCTTACTAATGCTCCCTCTACGTTCCAAAGTCTTATGAATTCAATTTTTCGGCCTTTTCTTCGAAAGTTTGTTTTGGTGTTTTTGACGACATTTTGGTCTATAGTTGCTCTTTAAATGAACATTGGGAGCATTTAAATGCAGTTTTTCAGTTGCTACGCACTCATACCTTATTTGTTAATTTCAAGAAGTGCTTGTTTGCTTCCACAAAGATTCACTATTTGGATCACATCATTTCTTTAGAAGGGGTAGCCGCAGATCCCACCAAAATTGCAAGCATGGTTGATTGGCCTATTCCTAAATCTCTCAAGGCATTGAGTGGATTTTGGGTCTTACGGGATATTATCGCAAATTTATTTGCCATTATGGGACTATTAGTGCACCATTAACACAACTTCTCCGGAAAGACTCTTTTGTTTGGTCATCTCAGGCAATGTCCGCTTTTGACGCTCTAAAATTAGTTTGACTACAACTCTTGTTTTATCACTTCTAGATTTTTTCAAAATCTTTCACATTTGATGCTTTCGGTATTGGTCTCGGTGGTATTTTGATGCAAGAAGGGCGTCCTCTCGCATTTACTAGTCACGTCCTCGCTCTGTGGCATCGTGGGTTGTCCACTTACGAGAAAGAGGTGATGGCTATTCTTCATTGTGTCTCGAAATGGCGTTCTTATTTGCTTGGTCGATCATTCACTATTGTTATTGATCATCGCAACATTAAGCATAAGCTCGAACAACCTATATCTATCCCTACACAACAAAAGTGAGTTTCCAAGTTATTGGGGTTTGATTTTAATATTGTGTATCGAAAAGGGTGGGAAAATGTAGCTGCATATGCCCTTTCACATATTCCAGAAGAACATTTTCTTTCTGCCATTTCGCTGCCTATTTCTACTTGGTTGTCAGACATCAAGGCTTCTTATGTTTCCGATGCTTATCTTACTCAAATTATCAAGGATCTCCAACAAAATCCGGAGTCTCATCGTCATTACACTTGGTCGGATGGTATTCTCCATTACAAGCAACACATTGTTCTTTCTAGTTCTTCCCCGCTTTGTACTAAAATTATGCACCTTATGCATTCTTCTCCATGTGTTGGACACTCCGGTTACCTCCCAACTTCTAAGCGGATTGCTACTTATTTTTATTGGAAATGTCTCAAACGTCAACTCAGGCGTTTTATTGCTGAATGCGATGTTTGCCAACGTAATGAATCTGAAACGGTGGCTCCTCCTGACTTATTGCAACCCCTTCCTATGTCTACGATGTTTTTAAGCTTCATGGCATGCCTAAATCTATTGTGAGTGATCGCAATCCTATTTTTACAAGTCGGTTTTGGCAAGAGTTTTTTCGTTTGAACAGTGTGGACCAACGCATGAGTTTTGCTTATCATCCTCAATCCAATGGACAAACGGAAGTGGTTAACATATGTCTTGAGACTTATTTGTGGTGCTTTACTGGTCTTCAACCTCGTAATTGGGTTCGTTAGCTTCCTTGGGCTGAATGGTGGTATAACACCTCCTTTCATACTTCCACCAAGATGACTCCTTATGATGTTGTTTTTGGTCAACCACCTCCTACCATTACTGTGTATATGCCAGGGTCAACTTCAGTACAACATGTTGATTCAACTTTATGGGATCGTGATCGTATTATTCATTTATTGAAGGATAATCTCAATGCTGCTCAACATCGTATGAAACAAAATGCAGATAAGCATCGGACTGAACGTGAGTTTCAGGTCGGGGATTTGGTTTTTCTTCGTCTTCAGTCCTATCGTCAACTTTCAGTTCACTCACATGCCTCTTTCAAGTTATCACTCCGTTTCTATGGTCCTTATAAGGTGCTTGAACGGATTGGGCAAGTTGTGTATAGGCTAGAGTTGCCATTGGGTTCTAAAATCCACCCTGTTTTTCACGTTTCATTACTAAAAAAGAAACTTGGGACTGCCAATGTTCTTGTCAATGATCTTCCGGTCCTTACTGATGAAGATATTCTTTAGTCTGAACCTGAGGCTATTTTGGACCGTTGTCTCATTAACCAGAACAATGCTGATGTTACCATGGTCTTAGTCAAATGGGTTGGAGCTTCTGTTGACGATGCTACTTGGGAGTTGTGGCCTGATCTTTCAAGTCGCTTTCCTGATTTTAAACCTTGAGACCAAGGTCATTTCTTAAGGAGAGTGGAATGATAGGATGTTGTTTTGATTGAAAAGTTTTCTCTCAAATTGGTAGTTGAAATTTCAAATTAGGAGTTGAATTCTATTAGGAATAAGCTATTAGGTGTTTTTTTTGGGGATTAGAAAGTTTGTTTTCATTGCTAAATTAGGATTAGAAAGTTTGTTTTCTTGTTAAATTAGGCATTGGTGTAGGCTATAAGTAGTCCATGTAAGATAATTTTGATAATATCAGAAAATTTCTTTCTTCTCTAACTTTCTTCAATTTTGTTAAATTCTCTCTTGTTTCAATATTAAGAAACCTCTTCAATAGGTTCTTAACATTTACCTCTTGTCTTTAAAACACAACCACAATTCATGAATTTGCCCTGGCTGCCTAGTTTAATACTGTGCAGCTGCCAGCTGCCCCCAATTCATGAAGCGATTGCCAGTTTGCCAGATGAATTCAACGGGGCATAGCCGCCAAAACACAACTGTAGTCAGAGAACCTATCCTTGGCATAGTGCAAACTGTGCCAGCTAAAGCGAGTTAAATCCATTAAGTTGTTTTCTATATGAACTCTGTTACAAGTGAAGAAATGGTAACACCCATTGCAAATAAAGCAAGAGCCACCATGTATACTTTAATCATTCACATAAACTCAACCTAGAGTGGAAGATATTTTAGCCACAGCAATGATGGATATTCCCAAATGAGATAGAAAAACAAACAACATATCCATAACCCATCAGTGAATATACAGATGGATCCTAATGCCTGGATATGCATCATACTTGTACTTCCAGATCACAATGTCAACGAAGAGTGTGGCATTTCACAGTTATGATATTAAGATATATGATATTACCTAAGCAACATTTCACAGATCTATGGCATGAGTTGCCTTAATTAATAGGAAGAAAACATGAGAACAGAAATAGAGGAACAATGAGTGATTAGAGGTTTCAAAATAAGTCCAAATAAGTGTGTCAAACATAAAGAATCAAGACCAATGCTACAGATGATAAACTCAGCTTTTGAAACACTTGCCAACAACACTGTAATCAGTTAACACGGCTTCAACAGCATCAATATAGTTCGAACGGACACAAAATATGTAATTGCAAATCTAAAACAAGAATAAATCTCCTCACAAAGAGAGGGATATTACATTAAGAGAAAAGGTGAAGATGATGTCCTCGTCCTATTTGATGTGTTCAATTGGCCAATTTCCTTTCTTCGGACCAGGATGTGGAGATTACTGAGGATTCATCAAACTTCTGCCATATCTTCACTAAGACAGCGATATCTAGTCAATCTTAACAGATGAGAAAAGGTAATGAACGAAATAGAAGGATGTGACGAATCCAATGGTTCCAGTAGACAACATGATTGCAATTGCCATGATCAGTGAATACCCGAGGTAGAGTATTGCTGATACAGGTCCACTCAGACTTCGTAAGTCAAATACCAGGTAATTGATGGAATACAGGAACACGTAAAAGGCCACTGAACCAGAGGCATAAAATGCTTTCCACCACCATCGCCAATCCTCCACGCAGAGGTGCATATAGGTAAGAACAACAGAAACCTCAGCACAAACTACCACGAGCAACATAAGGACAACGAGCAAGAACCCAAAGACATAATAGAATCTCCCGAGCCAGATGCTAGAAAGGATAAAGAAAAGTTCTATGAACAGAGTTCCAAAGGGAAGGGTCCCGGCTCCAAGAACAAGAAGCCAGGAGGGGTACTTCCTTTCTGGGATTTCTCTAGGAATCTGGTTAGTTCGAACAGGATATGATATGGGTTCCGCCCTTGTCCCTAAGAAGCCTCCCAAAAGTGTCATTGGCACCGAAATGCAAAACCAGAGGGATATAAGTTCAAAATACAGAGAGATGGGAATAGCCCCAGTGCTCTTGCTGCCCCACAGTATGAAGTTTAATGCAGTAAGGATGACAAAGACTATTCCAGGGAAGAAACATGCGACCGACCATGAGACTGACCTCCAACCTTCTGAAGTTCCTTTGATAGTTCTCCATAGACGAACACCAACATAACCAGCAGCGATACCAAGGAAAAGATACAGCAATATCATTCCTGTCAAGAGCATACCTCGAGAAGCTGGAGACATGAAACCAAAGGCAGCAAACACAATGGTTACAATAGCCATGCCAGTGATCTGGACACCATCTCCAATCATCACGCAAAGCAACTTTGGGCAATTAGGCTCTCTGAACACATCACCCACAACAAGCTTCCAACCTGAGAGCTCCTCATTCATCTGTGCTTGGGCTTCTTTGTCCAATTCCTCGTACCTGGTCAAATCCCTCCTCACCGTCCTTAAGAATATAACAAAGACAATACCAGCTAAGAAGAAGATTACCATCAGTGAGTTAAGGATTGAGAACCAATGCACACGAGCACCTTCCATCTTCAAATAAGCATCCCACCTAGAAGGCCATCTAATATCACTCTTCACAAACTCAACCTCATAAGTAAACGAAACCCGCTCTTGCTCCCTGATTATCTGAGATTTATCAAGTTCCACGGGGCAGTTGACGGGATCAGCTTTTTCATACATCTTGAGCTTTAACATAGCCTCCGCGTCACGCTTCACACTGCAAGGAACAACCTCAAACCCTACAATCTCATACCCAGACGCTTTCCTCTTATCCTCTACGGAAGTCACACCCATGCTGCCTTCTTCTCCAGTCCCAAGTATCTGAACCCCACTCGCTTCATACTCATGAACCAAAACCTTGAATTTCAAATGATTAATGATGTAATCCTCACTACTCTGAGGCGGCGTATAACCAACTGGAAACCCAGTCCACTGAATATTAATCCCATTCTGCTTCGCAAACCTCATGGCCGGCAAATTATCCAAGATCATATTCACCTGATACAGATCTCGAGTCCTCTGCTTCAACAACTTAACTTCATGCTCATTGAGCGGATTCGTGGTACACAGATAAACTGATTCGTTAATATTCATTCTAAACCGATAGGGAGAGTTATCGATCTGATCTCCCATAAGAAGCTCTCCCAAATTCTCGGCACTCTTCTTGATCCCGCCAGGAGGCTTACAATAAGGAAGACTATAATAACTGAATGGAAGCTCCGTCTCAATGGACGTCAAGGAATTGACTTTAGCCACTATAGCTTCCCCTGTTGAATAGGTGTGCATGTAACTCCCTGGCAAATAAAACCCATTGCAGACACATGCGAATACTAGGACCGACAACACAATCGAATACATCTTCTTCAAAGCCATGACACACACAATGAATCCAATCAGATCCTCGTTCGTAACATATCAAGATTATTCAGATCTGAATCTGAATCTGAATCACAAAAACACAGTTACAAGTTACAAACTTAGAAGAAGATTAAATGAGCTATGTACACACAGAGATCTGAACAATTATAGTAAAAGGCGTGAATTATTAAACAAACCCTAGATTGAAGAAAATCGACAGGTTAGGTTGTCAAATAGAGATGGACGCGAGAAATTATGGGGATTAGAAGAACGCAAAATGAAATGAATGAATTAGAGTGGGGGGGGGGGGGGGGGGGGGGGGGGGGGTGTTTATAAAGAAGAAAGTTGATGAAATTAGAGATGTAAAGAGGAAAATTGGAGAACGTACCCAGCAGGAGATGAGTGGAGCGCGCGCCAGAGAGAGTGGCGTGAGAAGCCAACTGGAAGAGGAAGAAGAAGAAGAAGAAGACGAAGCAAAGCAACGAAACGAAAGGGCAGAGAGAGAAGGTGATCTGGTGGAGGTTAGTTAGGGTTAGTGTTTGTGACAGACTACCTTAACATCACCAGATTGCAAGCAACAGCAACGAAACGAAAGGGAAGAGAGAGAGCGAGAGAATTAATGTGGGAGAGGAGAGGAATTAAAGGAGATGGGATGTGGGCTTTAAAAACGTCAGTTAGCGTTAACAACTACCGCTTTAAGACTTTAACCCACCGTTACTACTTAATCACATGGAGACGGACTCAACTTATCTTATACCCTTCCTTCCACTTTTCTTAGAGCATCCACAATGCCTTGCCACTTTATGCCTTTTTGTTTTCTAGAGACTTTTAGGAGTATGGATCCTTTTTTTTTTTGTCTGTATCCCTATATCTATAATGACATCTGCCAGATGAATGGTACACATAGGGATGGCAACGAGCCGATTGGGATGGATTTGGGCAAACCAATCTCCGCCTTGTTGGGGATCGTGGATTCTCGAATATGGCCCATATATTTGTTTATACAATTTTTCAAAAATCATCCCCACTCCGGCAAGATTGGCCGATGTCCGCTCCGCCCCAAATATCTGTTAAAAAAAACAAACAAAAATCTTCTTCTCAACATCATACAACTTGTTTTACTATTTGATTTAACTCGGGAAAAAAGTGCTAAAATTGTCGTTACAAAGGTTAATTGCACTTTTCCCCCTATAATATATAGCTTATTTAGTCACCCAATTAAAATTCATATTGCACTTTTTCCCTAAGACTAACAGTCAACGTGCCTTGTGCTAGCTTAAAAAATGTCATATTTTACTTTCCAAAATACCATTTAATGATCTGAAGGCTGAGATTCAAAGTTGATGCAATTAAAATCGAGGGCTGAGATTCAAACTTCCACAAAGACATTGAGATAATCAGCCTACTCTTCTTTCACCACCACAGTCTCTACTTTACCACCAATAACTCTCACATCTGTTTCTACTACTACATATACATATTATTTCACTGTAGATTAAATATTCAAACATCAATAAGTGAAAAAGTTTGTCAAGTTTTGATGGCAAGCTTGAGTTGCAGTTCATCTTCATCATCTGTTAGGTCAGTTCTGTTGCAGGGGGCAAAGTTACATTCAAATTTATTTTAAGGGGTTAAGTTACTGCTAATTAACAACACTTAATTGATTTTCTTGCAGATTCCATGGTGTCACAAGCACAATCAAACAAGTGAATAGGATGTATAAAGTAGGCAAATTTTTTAAGGAGTACATGTACATTGGATGTTAAAGCACAATGTAAATTCATTTGATGTTCATTGGATGTTATTGCAACAAAGTTTGATGTTCTTGGAACAATGTAAAATCATTTGATGTTCACTGAATTTTAATAACACGTTGTAATCAAATGCCTTAACATCATTGCAAAAACCTGATATAACACAATGCAATTCCATTGACACAACATCATTGCAATTCAAAACCTGACATAACACTTTCAAGCATCAATAAACAACCTGACATATCACTTTCAAGCATCAATAAACAATCTAACATAACACTTTGAAGCATCAATAACCTGAATTTACAAGCATCAATAACCAACATGAATTTACAAGCATTCAATATCATTCAACACCTAACAACCTGAAGTATACCATACCAACAAATATTCAATATCATACCATACAAACTTGAAATGCAATCCATTTAACAGAACTTGCAACAAACACAAGTGTATCATTTAATGTACCATACCAACACAAGTCTGACATAACACAAGTATATCATTTAGTGTACCATACCAACACAAGTCTGATATAACACAAGTTTGAAATAACATTCCATCAAAAAACACAAAATGAGAATGTCAATAAACAAAAAAAAATTGTCTTCCAATAACTTATATGCAGGTCATCTCCAGCCCCCCTAGGTCTCCAACTGCTTTGTCTCCTTGCAAATTGAGTTTGTCCCCTCCCGCCACTAGATTAACTGGTGGCCTCATTGGTGGGGGCCGAACTCCTTGTGCAAAAGGCTGAGTTGTGAACATGCTACTCTAATAGTTGTGTAAAGTTGAAGCTGTAAGCATCTCAGGCTGGAAGTTTGGTGGTTGTGGAGGACATGTGGGCATTTCCTTTGGAGGTTCACTGTTTCCTCTTCCACTAGCAGTCTTTGAAGCCCTTGGCTTGTTCGTCCTTGCCCTAGTGCATTTAGGCCTTTTAGAAGTCTGTCCATCCTCAGCAGTCTGCTCCCTAGAAGGTTTTTACAGGTTCTATTGTTGTGACCCTCCCTTCCACACTTTCTGCAACTCCTGTGTTCCTTGTGAACCTCATATTCATATTCATTTCTTCTTCTTTGTCTCTTAGGTCTCCCTGGCCCTCTTTTCACTAGAGGTAGCAATACTAAGTGTCTTGGCGGCCACATAAAAACCCTAATCAGAAATGGAAATAAGCAAAGGATCGTACTATACACAAGTAATGAAGATAAAATTTACTTTATCCCATATTTCTTATGCTCACAATGCCCCTAAAGTATGCTTCCACATAGGCCTTCACAAAATGATAGGGGCTGCAGTACCTGCATTAAATGGAAATAAGTATATAAGCAATGATATGGTTACTGAGGTCTCTGATTACATAAACAATGCAAAAACTTATACTTACTCTGCCCACTAAAGTCTCTGATTAACTAGAGTCAAGACTCCATGCGCACATATGATGTCTGTGAGTTCCCATTGTCTACAGTCACAATATCTAATAAATGTCTTGACTCTAAACATATCACCAGTGTCATTATGCTGCACTGTGATGAAGCCATCACTGGACCCAAACATCTTGAATTGGTTATTCATTTCCTTGTACTTGTCAACTAGTTTTTGAGCCCTAGGTATTAACACATTGATGTCCCAAGTGCTATTTTTTACCCTTCTGTCATACATAAGCCTCATGACAAGCATGTGATAGTCATCAACGAACTTGTAGATTGGTTTGTCCCTTAGGTGAATGATCCAGTTATTGAAGCTTTCACTAAAATTGTTAGTGATGTGCTCTGAGCATAACCTAGTGTAAAAATAGGTCATGTACCAACTCTTCAAATCTCTATCAACCAACCACTTATGAGCTCTTAGATTAGCTTTCTTAATCTCTTTCAAGTGGGAGACACATTCAAACTCTTTGTATGCCCTAACAACCTTCCAACTTAGTCTCATCAAGAAAGTCCCACCAAAACCAACATTCTTGAAGTGCTTGTACATATGCCTAAAACAAAATCTATAATCTGAATCTGGAAAGAGCTGCTTTACTGCTTCAATCAAGCCTTTCTGCTGGTCAGAGATAAAGGTCAACTTCCCTGCATGCATCTTCAACTGCATCTCAATTATACTCAAGAAGGTGTACCAAGTCTGGTAGCATTTTGAATGACGAATGTAGATGACCAATAGAAACAAACCATTGTTGCCATCCAAAGCTGTGACTGACAAACAACAACCTCCATATTTGGTCTTGAGAAAGCACTCATCCAAACCCACCAAGGGTTTACAACCATGCCGCCAACCATGTAGACTAGCATAAAAAACCAAACACAGGCCTGTGAACTTCATTACTTGTTGAGCATGTAGCAATGCTTCCTAGGTTTGCTGTCAACAACTCCATGCAACAAGAAGGGGTCATCTTGTAACTGTCCTCATAGCTACCAATTACTTTTGCCATCAGTTTCTGCTTTGCCCTCCACCCTATATGGTAGCTGACATCAACAGTATGCTCATTCCATGTCTGTTTGATAAGGGAGTCAGGTGTGAGAGATTGGAAGTGTGTATTAAATATGGACTCACATTCCTTAGCAACAAACCTAGCATCCGCCATATGGTGCTTCCCATCAACAATCCCCAGACATGTGTGTTGTTGCCCCATGGTCCTAACACTAATGGTATGCCCTGTTTGTTTCTTGCTGCATAGCAATGCCATTCGTAGTCTTCATCCGTACACTTCACTAAAAGCCTATCAGAATCATTCTTCTTAAATCTCATCAGAAACTTCTTTCTTACTGCATATTTCCTCAACCAAAACCTAGCATCATCTACTGTGGGTCATTCATTCCCAACCTCCAAGACCCATTCCTCATCCTCATGGTGAGCCTCGTGATCACTCTCATCACCATAAACATTCTCAGTCTCAGCAACAAAACCAGCATGCACACCTGGAGGTGCCTCATTTTCAGTGATAAGGCCTGAATGGTACTCCTCTTCTACTGGAAGATCTTCTAGTTCAACAAACTCAAATGGACATGCTTTAGATGGATATCTTGGTTGGCCTTGGGCTTGTTCATGGGCTGGTTCCTCATCAAGTCCCTGTGGTACTACATCAGGTAGGTCTTCATCTAGTTTTTCTTCACTCAACTCATCATATAATTTCACTATTGTCTTACTTGACTTTATCCCTTTCTTGCTACTTTCTTTACTACCCTGGCCCTCCCCCCCGTTCCTTTCTTGACACAACTACCATATTTTCTTGGAGAGTACCAATCACTAGGTTTACTCTTCTTTGGGGTTGGAACCTTTCTCCTGGTCCAAGGCCTTTTGGCCTGCATTTAGGTCTCAAATGAATTTTATTAGGTGGGGTGGGTTGTGTTACAGGGACAGGGTCTACATCAACTATAGGTGGGGTTGAAATTGGTTCAAGCTCCATTACACTAATCCCAAGAGTGTTGCTTTCATGAACTTGTGCTGCTACTTTAACCTCAACAAACACATGCAAAACATCATTGTCATCAATGTCTGCATGGGTCCAAGAATACATTAAGTTTTCATCATTGATAATGTCCATCCTCACCCCATTCTCCATAAAAGGTGTGTGTTGTTCCAAGGGTTAAGTCATGCTTATGTGGGTTGGGGATAGCTTCAAGGATAGTCTTGTTTAACTTATCCCAATTAAGGTAATCCCCATGCACTTGTACAAAGTCTATAAATAACTCATCTTTATAATCACTAACCTTCCACAGACCAAGGATCTCTGCACATCTTACTCCACTTTCCATTGTAATGAATCACTAAGTTCCAGACTTCCAGTTTTTGTCCTCATTTACCATTGCTACAATGACATCAATTAAAAAGATGAAAACAGAAGATTGAAAACAGCCAAACAAAACAAAATCATACCATTTTCACTGATGCAAACAAAACATACAAACAAAACAAAATCCAGTTCTTGATGAATACTATAGGAAACTAACAAAACCATGCAATCAATCGTGAATAGTAAACTGAAAACAGAAGATAAGTACAACACATAACATCAAAAATCCAAAATGAACATTGTGATGGATTCATGGAAGCACCAACCACTAGCAACACTAAATCACTTTTAGAAACAACATTTTCACTGATGCAAACAGCAACCACCAAATAAATAGTAGAGAAACCCAAATTTGTGCAAATGAACAAAATCATACCATTCACACCATCCATTCAAACATGCATTACATATAGAAGCACCAAAATGAAAACCCTAAAATAGCAAAGAAGACTTACAATATATCATGCCAATGAGTAGGAGGAGGTTTCACGTCCTCTTTAGTGTCTGAAGGAGTGAAATCTCACCTCAGATTTGGCTCCTCATCGCTTGGAATCTGACTGAAGAAGTCACTAAAATCACTGAACGAACTGCAATTGTCCCAGTGTATGCTAGAAGCAGTGCTCCCATCATCATCGTTGCTACTGATAGTGATTTTGACACTGAAAACAACATTCTTCCCCTTATTTATTTTGGTTTTCTTCTTCTTCGTTTCGGTATTCCGCTTCTTCATTTTGGTGAGAAATCAGAGAGAGTGAAAATGCAGGGAGAGAGGAGAAACAAAACAGAGAGAATGAAAATGGAATGAGTTTTCCCTCCACTGTCCGTCTCTTCAATGGTATGAGCTGATAGGGAGTAATCCCTAGCCGTCCACGTGCCTAGTTCAGGTAACAGACGGTTGAGATTGACATGTTATCACATCAGACGTGATAAACACGTGAAGGGCATTTTCGTCATCCAAAATAGGCAAAATGGTGACACATGAAGTGTTTGATAGTCAAGGCACATTGACTGATAATCTTAGGGAGAAAGTACAATATGAATGTTAATTGGATGCAAAGCTAAATAAGTTATATATTATAATGGGGAAAGTGCCTTGTTATAGTGGTTGTAATCATGGCATGAGATAATTCTTTTAAGTTCTACTATGACAATATGGTCTCAAAGATGAACCCATTCAGTTGAAGTTGAATCCCAATAGCTCATAAAAGAGATAATTTTGAGCACCTGTGTATTCTCTTAATGTAATGCTCTTTGCACCCCATTGATTGAAAGAAATCAAATAATGGAGGAAGAAAAGAGGGATTGAGTCGCTTCCAAATGCATACAACATTAGTTTAGTTGTTCAGTTTCAATGTCCACGAGATTTTCACACTAAAAAAACACAAAATCACAAACGAATTACAAAGTAACAGAGTGAGATTTGAGAAGCAGAACAACAGATCAAACCCCCACCAGATCTCAAATCGAACCACCACCACCACCAGATCTCAGCTCAAACCACCACTAGATCTCAAATCTCCTGGAACCACCAGATCTCCCAAGATCAAACCACCAAAATGACTGGCGCCACCAGATCTTAGACTTTCACCAGATATTCTCCATCAGCAGTGAAAGCGATGGTCGCTTTTCTACCACCGACAGGTCCTACCAAGCCTCCATTACGAATCATCAATGAATGAGAGAAGACGCATAAAATAAGAAAAAGAAAAAATGAGAAAGAAGAATTAGAAGGGTTATCTTCTATTCCTCTTCTCTGTGTAGGCGACGGGACATGTTTTCTGTAGAGGCGACGAGATCTCTTCTTTGATGTGATGGTGATGGACAATTCTCTTATTTGGGTCTGGTTTCTGTATAAATTACTCAATTAGGATACGATTTACCTTTTTACATTAGAAGGGTATATTAGTAATATTGCATAGATATACGATGGCCAAATCTGTATCCGCCCCGAACAATAACGAATCCAATTTTGATCCCTAAATCCGCCCCGAAATCCATTAAGGAAAGCCTACTCCACCCCAAACAGTATGACGTGCGGAACAGATATTGCGAAAAACCGCCCCACTGCCATCCCTAAGTACACATGTCTTCAACCTAATTTTCCTTTCCAATTTTGCCCTCCCAACTCTATGGTATTTATAAGAAAAAAATCAAAAGGTGAGTAATAAGTGAGAATAGGTGTTTATGTCATTCAAATGAAAAATACTATTACACATTTTTACCATTTCATCCTCCTAAATTTAAAATATTTAGAATAAAAATCAACCCTAGTAAACATTCATTAAATATACCTAATCCTTATATATAATTTACTTGAAACTTTCCAATTATCTATAAATTATAAAAAGACTCTTACATATAATTTTTGACTTTTCCATTTTGCCCTCTACATTTTATATTTTTACAATCAAAATCAGTCTCTCTCAAATATTAATTAATTATACCTAAGCCCCTAACAAAATTTATTTGAAGGCCCTTATTTATTTATAAACTATATATAGGCCTTTCAAAATTACATATAAGTAATATTCAATAATAAATTTTTTCTTCTCATTGAATTATTGTAATAAAAAAAATATTAAATATCTGCGCACATAGAGCACATCGACACCCTAATGACCTATAAATTAGATGTACATCTTAGTGTCTTGTCATTTGCACGATTGTCTCTCTCTTACGCTCCTCTCATTTTTTTTTAAATGTTTGATCAAGCCAAATTAATATAACTTAAATGTATATAAAAGAAGGTAATGAGGCAATGATCTAAGATGATTGAATACGAGTTGTTATGAAAGCTCAACCTAAATTTTTTTGCTCCAACATAATGACAGGACTACCTATAGACATACACACCTTTGTTATGAACAAAATTAGTGTTACGCTCCCTCCAATCTCATAAAACATATTTCAAGCATAATCTTGAGGCTTCAATCAAAATCGTTCATCCATCTTCTTCAACCTCCCACTTTCTTAAATAATGAACTACCATGCCCTTTCATCTCCATGATCCCCCCTTCACACTTTTGAACGAATCACCGTCTTATCCTACCACCTTCCCCCACCCCACCCCATTACAGTTTTCCTCCACATAATTAATGAAACCAACCGAGTACCTCATCCCAACATCATCTCCCCTACACACTCTACACTTTCAATGCATGCAACAAATTTTAAAACCATAAGTGAATCTATATAATTGAAAATAGGTTTTGATGATGGTGGTTTGAGATCAAAAGGAGTGCAGGTTGAAGAATAAAAGTTTGACCGAGGAAGGAGATGAAAGGATATGGTTTTAATTAGAACCCTTAGTATTGCCTCGAGATACGTTTATAAACCTACATATCACAAAAACTTGGTAATTTAGACATTATAAAAGTAGGAGGGGATGCACGTGCATGACACATGCAAAACATTACATTCAAGATGGGGAGACCATGATTGACCTAAAAATGGGGTGGGGTCCCTAATAGGGGTGGGGATACGGGTCGAGGAACTGCAGATCCAAATCAAACTGAACCGTTTGCTCCAAATCGTCCATTTTTTTTTTGTAAATTAAGAAATGAGTCGGATCCGATGTAGAACGATTTGATTCCGGTTCCAAATATTTGTATTTGGTTTGGTGCCAACCTGTTTGTATAACACCTATACACATGTCTCTCATTAAATACCTCTATTTCTTTGCTCTCTTCACGACTCTCACTTCTTCACCAACTGTTATTATTTTCTTCCTCTTTTGACAACTTCAGTTATGCAGTGATGGCGGCGGCGATGAGGCGCATGGCAGAGAGCTCTCTCACTCTTTCACCATCTCTCTTTCTTCAGATCACCGACATGTGTCGAATCCGAGTGAGATCGAGATGGAGGCAGTGGCGTTGAAGTGCAGGGCAGAGAGATTTCTCTCACCTTCTCTCTGTTTAGATCACCAACTTGTGTCAGATCTGAGTGAGATCGAGATGGATGCAGCGACAATGAGCATAGGGCGGAAAGCTGACTCTTTTCATATCTCTGTTCAAATCATCAACTCGTGTCAGATCTGAGTGAGATCGAGATGGAGGCGGCGATGATGAAAATGAGTTTTGTTTTTAATTGTTTTATATCAATCATATCAAATAGAAAAGCTTGATTTTTTGTATCTTGAAAGACTAACATGCGTATGAACTGTGCTTTCTCACTACCCTATTTGAGCTAAAACTTTGATGAGTTGTGTGAATTAACACCATGAATAACATGTTAAAGTTTCAAATTTATTGACATGTGAGTGAGGTATGCATCAAAATGTGACGTAATGGCACATGAACTATGCTTTTTGTTGCCACGTTTGATCCAGGTGGATCCTCCAATATTATTATTGTACATATATTGCATATTTTACGCATCCCCGACTTGAGAATATCTACAATGTCTAAGATATGATAGAGTTTGCTCGTGGCTACTTTCTAGTTGACATCTTTGGATAGATTCAGCCCCATCATATCGCGGAGATCACTGATGCAAAAATACAGTGAAACATGTATTAAATCATACTCATTTAACCCGAGCCAGGCGCGTAATAACCCCCGAGCAAATAGGGCTCTCTCAAAACCATTCGCCCCCTCTTTCTTACCTATTTAAGCCCATTACTGACTTGGTCGTCGGAGTCTCCGCTTGAGTGCCATGCCGGATTGGAGTTTGTGCAGGTACCAATGACTTGTTTTCTTGTTCGATGGCAGGTCATTTGCAGGATAAGCTCTAATACTGCTTTTTACCTTCAACATTTTGGCATCGTCAGTAGGAACTTTTGAAGTTAAGTTACCATGTGTCCCAAAAAATACAAGAATGCAGCGGCTACCTCTCGAGCAAGACCAGCTGATACCCGAGATGAAGCCTACGAGTCCCACATGGATCTCGAGACATCCAAGTAGCAACATGGAGGTCTTATCCCAAGCTGCAAGACCAACTAATAGCCAAGAGAATACCAAATGGTCGAGAGGGTTGCCTACGAGGTCGAATCAACTCTGTAATGTAGCCAATGGTCCAACATCAAGGCCGAATCAGGAATCCTAACCTTACTTCCCAGAGCGAGCATCCTACTCAGGTTCCAACCCAAGCTACCATCCTCTCCAACACCACCTACCAATGTAGTGACAATGGAGATGCTTCAAGATTTACTTTCCAATCACAACAAGAAGGGAGTGAAGGGAAATGATTCTAAATACGCCATTGCCTTCGTGTCTTTCATTTGAGATCCAACACATGGACTTCCCATAGAAGTTTATCATACCAACTTTTCAACAGTATGACAGAAATTCTGACTATATGAGCACATGCTACACTTCAAGCAGATGACCATATAATGGGAAACTCCAAATGACGATCAGCGCTACAAGATCTTTCCGAAAAGCCTAAAAGATCCTCCCGTGACATGGTTTTACAACCTCAAGGAAAAGTCCATTAAGGACTTCAAACCCTCCAGTCCACTTTCATCGGGCACTACATGCATCTGAGAAAAAAATATTCAAACTTCACTAACTTACTGTTAGTAAAGCAAAAAGAAAACAAATTCCTTAGGGACTTCCTATCTTGACTCAATAAAGAGGCCATAATGATACCCGAGCTTGATCACAAGCTAAGCTGTCTTTCCCATAGGCTCGAGATCAAAACCACACCAAGTTGGAATCGAAATAGCTCGAGACCCTGGAGTTGGCTTTTAGCATAGTTGAGACAACAGTGAAAGTGAAGGATGAGATTTGTCTGAGGACAAAGTCCAAGCCAAAGACCACCTAGATGGTTGCATCAGCCCATGATGAACCAAAATATAAGAAGTCGGGACCCAAATACAAGCCTAAGCCGCCCAAAAGGAAGGAAGTCAGGGTTCAGATCGTTCAGGGAAAAAGCCTCGCTTCGAGTTCAAAGAGAGAACTTTCCTAAAAAACCAGCATAAAAATTCTTAAGTTGATCAAGAGAGAAACTTATTTGTTTGTCATAGCCCCAAAGCTTGAAAAATAGCTAAGATGGCCTTACTGCGAGTACCACAAGCTAAGGGATCATGAGATTGACTCGTACATAAAGGTGAAAATTTTCCTCCACCGGATGGTAGAATTAAGCGACTGCAAAAGTTTGTTAAGGTTACCGGGAAAACCCTCCAGCTCTCGACCATACCGCGCTCGCTTCATGCAGATCATCAATGTCATTTACATGCTCAATTCTGAGTCGTCCTGAAGAAAAATGGCGAATAGAAAGGGAACCTTGCACGTTCAACACGAAAACAATGCCAACATTGAGCCTCAAATGATTGGGCCACCCGGGAAGGGAGACGACTCCCTAATGTGGTTCTCAAACAAGACCTGGACAAGGTGGCCACATCTCACATGGACGCACTGGTCATATCCATAATGATCAAGGACTTACTCCGAAAGAGTCTTAGTGGATTGTGAAAGCTCCGTTCAAATGATCTTAAGTTTAGCCCATGACAAGATGAACCGAGACCTAAGACATTCCAGCTCGCCAAAGAATCCATGAATGGATTCAACGGCGCCAACACCATTCCCAAGTAAGAACTCGTCAAGGCCGGATTTGTTGAAATGAACTATCATTTTGTCGTGGTGGATATGTCATCCTCTTACAAAGCTATACTTGGGCGATGATGGATCCACGATTTAAAACAGTTCCGTCAACCTTATACTAGATAGATCGATTCGATTTCTATGAGATCCGAGGTGATCAAATTACATCCTGGGGCTTCATAGAAGTAGTCAAGGATGGGATAGACCTCATCCCATCCCAACGGATTCGAGATGGGATGGGATGGGACGGGACGAGACGAGACAAGACGATATGAACATGTAATTATAACAAGAAAATGTACGGGTTTATTGAGTAATATTATGATATATGTAAAATCTACAAAATGAATCACAAGACACTTTAAATCCAACCAAAACCAATATCAAAATGGGTTGCATACATTTTTAAACATTGGGTCAATATTATAAGAATTTCAGCCTCAAAACAAATTGAGCAAAGGTGTGTCTTTTAATGAAGAAACCAATTGTGTATAATTTTGTTTTGTTAGAAGTAGCGCGTAGATTAAACCACTGCATACAGTTATGAGCATTTGAATTACTGCCTACTTGAATCGATGGTAAACATGACCATCGCGTTTGCATTTCTTTTTCTTTGTGTTAAAACTCTAAGTTTGTGGATGTTTCACTTCACGTCCCTACTAGTGTGATATGTTGACAAAACAACTACATACAAGCACCATGCACTGTTTTCCTTGATTGTCCTTGCCAACCAAACATTGATCCTTCTCAGACATGTTTCTAGTGGGTACTTTGAATCATGACTCAGGCATATGCGCAAATTTTTTGAGCATTTGGCAAACCGAATAAGAAGATGTGCGAATGAAGAGTTAGGAGAGGCCAAAAAAGGAGGTGTATATGATAAGGAGACGTGGTGGTGGAACGCTGATGTGCAACAAGCCATTGCGGAAAATGAATGATGCTTTAAAATGTGGCAAAGAAATAAATACCTAGAGTCTTATGAGCTCTATGAGCAAGCTAAGAAGTTGAGTAGTAATGCAGTAGGGGGAACTAAAAAGAGAGCATACGATGATCTGTATGATAGGCTAGGTACAAAGGAAGAGGAGAAGAATATTTTCAAGATAGCTAAAGCTAGAGAACGAAAACTAGGGACTTGAGTCATGTTAAGTGTGTTAAGCATGAGGGTAGAAGAGTTTTAATGCATGATGAAGCTATTTTAGATAGATGGAAGGATTACTTTTGGAACCCACTCAATGGAACACATGTAGGGTAGTTAAACTTAGAGGGGTATGCTTCAAAGGAAGAGAGACATCGTGTGTTCAATCACAGAGTTAGTGCCACTCGATGGCTATCTAGGCTCTTTAATAGGATTTTGGAAACTAGACAAATCCCAGATTCGTGGAGGCATAGCATTGTGGTGCCAATTTATAAGAACAAAGGGGATATTCATAACTGTTCGAACTGTAGATGGATAAAGCTTATGAGTCATACGATAAAACTTTGGGAAAGAGTTATAGAATGAAGACATAGAAATTTAACCACGGTTTCGGAGAATCAATTTGGATTTATGCCTGGTGGGTCTACTACGGAGGCCATATTCTTGCTTAGGAAAATTATAGAAAAATATTGAGAGGAACGTAAGATTTTGCATATGGTTTTTATTGATTAGAAGAAAGCTTACGATAGGGTCCCCAGGGAATTAATTTGGTGGGTGCTTGAAAGAAAGAAAATGTCTCAATGTTATGTCGATATCATTAAGGATATGTATGAAAGGGCGGTAATAAGTGTTCGCTCAGTGAGTGGGATGTCCAGTGAATTCTTAGTGTCAATATGACTACATCAAGGGTCAGCCTTAAGTCCATACCTTTTTGGTTTGGTCATGGATGAGTTGACGAGCCATCTGCAAGAAGATGTACCTTGGTGCATGTTATTTGTCGATGATATTGTCTTAATTGATGAGACTAGTAAAGGTTTAGGTTAGAAATTAGATAGGTAGCGGGAGGCTTTAGAAAGTAAGGGTTTTAAAATTAGTCGTTCGAATACAGAGTATCTAGTGTGCAACTTTGGTTGTGAATCACGAGGGAGGAGTAATGCAATTGATATCGAAGGCGTGGAGGTCCTAGAGTGTGAGGCTTTTCGATATCTAGGATCTATAATTCAAAAGAATGGGTTTATTGAAGAAGATGTAGACCATAGGATTAAAGCTGGTTGGCTAAAATGGAGAATGACGTCCAGAGTATTATGCGATAGAATGATGTCTGCAAAGCTAAAAGGGAAATGCTATAAGACAATTGTTCGACCAGCCATGCTATACGGTTCATAATGTTGGGCTACTACGGGACAACATTCGCATAGGATGATAGTAGCGGAAATGTGTATATTAAGGTGGATGTTTGGTAAAACCCGTAAGGATAAAATTAGGAATGAAAGAATTAGGAGATATTAAGGTGGAGCGCCCATAGAGGACAAAATTAGAAAAAGGCGTTTAACTTGGTTTGGTCACGTGCGGAGGACCGTTGAAAACTTGGATAAAGGCTGTGAATGAAGACATCCTTGAGCTTGGATTAGGTGAAGATATGTGGGAATGCCGCATTGCTTGGACCAATTCACAGCTTGTTATTGATTGCAAGTTTCTATACCACATTGGGTATAATGCACTTGTGTGCTCTTAAACCATGTTCATTCCTCTTATTGATGTTAATAATGAGTGGCTAGGCAAATGACCAAGTACTATGAATGAGTTGGGCTCTAGATATTTAGCCCGTCTACAAGTATGAGCTTGGGTATTTGAGGAAAAAGCAAAAGGGGTATCCATAGTGGACTTCTTATCTTCTTCCCATATTTTAGACTTAATTAATATACAAAAATAATTATAATAAATATAAAATAAATAAGTTGGAGATGGAATGGGCGGGATTTTAAATCTTCATATCCCATCCCATTCTAAATCAGGATCGCGGGATGGGAAGCCCACCCCTACTTACATCTAAAAAAAAATTACATTTTAAAATTTGATTTTTTATGGAGTTGATTGAGGGCAATGACGGGGATGGTATCAGGCGAATGATAATTAGCAGCAAAAAAAAAGGTATGTGGAGTGCCAACAACACGAGTAATATGCTAGTTAAGTACAAGATTGTTCTCATATTGTCTTTCATAATTTAATAACTTCAATGGGTGAATGGTTATGTCATTTGGGACCCCTATGTAAAATTGAAGCAAAGAATTCTATTGCATAACATCACATGGTTCTAAGGTTGTTAGTTATGCCTTGACATTGAAGAACCCTATCACCCAGATAGAGTGACGGGGCAGATGAAAAGAGTATATGTGATTCCAAATCCCACCATTCGAGCTAAAATGAAGAATAGAGGTCGATTCGACAAGAACTACTCAGTAAAACATGAGATATTGTTGTCATTCGTTGAAACTTGGGTGAAAGTGCATCGGTGAGGCATCAATAAGAGTGCAATAAGGACTATCTAGAGTGGTTTCATGACATTGACCATCATTTCATCCAACCACTGAAGAATATGAGAACTCATCCTCTAAGAAAATGATTGTTTCTATCGAACAATACAATAAATTAACTATACTTGAACAAATTTCCATACATGTCAAATACAAAATTTTATTGTTTTAACCAAGGTCAAATGTTTCCTTGCAAAAAAAGGCGGTGGATGAGGCTCTTAAGTTGCTCAAGGCATCTATTGGGAAAGGCGAGAACGTTGATAATGTAATAATGTTTTTGGAGACAAAAGAAAGTATGTGACTTGCTACAATGAATGTTTGCACCAGTGACCTTGTAAGACAAAGAGGAAGAGCAAGAGAGTGCTCCAAGTGGTGGTGATGGTGGAAGAAGAGGGTGGTGGTAGAGGAAGTGGTGGTGATGGTAGATGAAGCATTGACAGTGGTGAAAAAGATGGTGGAGAAAGTGAGGCTAGAACCAAGAAGAGGCATGAAAGTATCACTTTAATGCAACCTGGACAAAGGAACTGAGAGGATGTGATGTTTGATACTTTTAGGTGTTTAGTTTTGGTCTCTGCATTTTGTTTTAATACATTTAGTTTGATGTTAAGAATATTTAGTTAATCTAGGTGTTAAGTTTATATTTTTGTTCCTTATGTTAGGAATTTTTTTTTTGTGAAAATGGTTATATATGAATTAACCTGATCTCTTTTGTAAGAAAAAGTCGTTATCGTCGACTACCTTTTCCAACACTCTTTCATTTTCATGGTTGTTGCTCTCACGATTTGCCTCAATGGTCTCACCTTTTTAACGACCTTCCCATCTACAATTAATAAAAAAATTAGAATGAAAATCATATATTAAATAATGTAATGAATTAAATGATTAAGACATTGGTTAACTTTAGAAGGTTGGTTTATTCCAAAATAGGCTTGAACTAATTTTGGGTTGTCAACATCATCTTGAGGCATATCAAAATTTATTACATCAATGGAAGAAACCTATGCTATCATGAACTTATAAGTAAATTTAAATAATCGACAAATAACAATAATATCAACCAACAATATCAAACTAACCCTAAAAACAGAAAAAACACAAATCAATATGAAATTATCGACTAAAATAGAAAAACAAAATAAACAAATTTTAAAGATAGATTTCAAATTTTAGAGAAGAAAAAAAATCTATCCACCACAACAGACACGGAGAAAAAAAAATTATGTATACCCCAATTTGGTTTTTTTTTTTATTATTTTTTTTATTTGGCCCTTTAAAACTCTGCTGCTTGTGTTCTACTTTACAACTCTGGAACAACCTCCTTGCTTGAAGCTTCTTCTTCATCTTCGTGTTCTGCTTGCATCTGTGAATGTGATTGCTCCACTGAACCCCATCTCTCCATTTCATTTGGTATTACTATTGACCCTAACCCCTCTTTTTCCCTTTACTAAATTTATCTTGAGTTTCACTTGGATCTTTAGTTCATGGTTTCAATCTAGTGTTTTGGTGCAACCCATAGTGAGATTTGAAGTATTAGTCAGAGATTCGAACATGGAACACCCCAAATTGGATTTTTTTGATTTGCATAAACTTTGTATATAGTTCAATTGGGGTGCCTTTTATTTGAATGTATCATGTGGATTCTGGAATTTGATTTAATTTGCTATATTGAGGAATCTTAATGTGTGTGCGCAATGCGCTATATAAGCGTATTTAATTCTTTTGCTGAATTTTTGTAAAGAAAGATGTGTGCTTTAATTGATAAAAATATCACAAATGGTGGGTGGGACTATGGAAGTAGATCATCTATTGGTTGCCATGTGTAACAAGGGTGCAAAGACAACTGTGAGAGTGTCTATTGTAGACTACAAATTGATTCAACTGCTTGCGTGTCAATTGCAGCTTTGAAAATCTTCAATTTTGCGCGTTCTATTATTGGTGGCGATACTTCTATTGTGGTGTTTCATTAATTGAGGTATATTGATTTGTTAGTTTGGAAATATGTATGATTTATTACATGGAAATATGGTTTTAGTTTATTCATTTAAAGTTTAAGAATATATAAATATATAGAATGCAGTCTTATACAATCTTCGTTTTATTTCAGTTATGGATAAGTTTTTAAAAAGAAAGCCAGTAAGTGATTTACCACCTCCAGCACAAAATAAAGATGATCATAATTTATCAGAACCAATATCAAAGAAAAGTCATTTAGAGGTTGACCTATCAAATCTTCCAACTGATCCTGGTTTAAGAATTTGTATTTCTGATTATCATCCGAATGATCAATAGGTTGTTAGAAGAGCTTATTTGCAAAGGGGTCCTTGTCAGCCAATAAACTACACATTCCCACAAAAAAAAATAGGAGGTGCGCTACGTCGTTTTAATGTAGCTTGGTTTACTGAGTATAAGAGTTGGCTAGAGTATAGTATAACAAAGGATGCTGCCTTTTGTCTCCATTGCTATCTTTTTAGAAGTGTCGGAGAAACAAGGGGGTGGTGATTGTTTTGTTGGTGAAGGATTCAGTAATTGGAAAAAAAAGACTTGAAACTCATGTAGGAAAGCCTAATAGTTTGCATGCCCAAGCTTATATGAAGAGTCAAAGTTTAATGAATCAAAAACATCGTATCCAATCATTTTTATCTAAGCAATCTGATGCAGAGAAAACAAAATACCGGGTTCGTTTATCGACTTCAGTTGATTGTATTCGGTTTCTTCTGCGACAAGGATTGGCTTTCCGTGGTGATGATGAATCAATAAATTCAATTAACCATGAAATTTTTTTGGAGCTTTTACAATATACAACTAATCACAATGAAGACATCAAGAGCGTGGTTCTAAAAAAATGCTCCAGAGAACCACAAACTCACTACACCTGATATTAAAAAAGATATTACACGTGCAGCTGCATGTAAGACCACTCTTGCTATACTCAAAGATCTAGGAGATGCATTATTTGCTGTTTTAATTGATGAGTCTCGTGATGTATCAGTTAAAGAGCAAATGTTTCCTTGGAATTATGCACGTTTCTGAAACAAAGACAATTTCACTCAAGACAACACTTGTAAAAATGTTTTCAGATCATAAGTTGAATATAACGAGGTTACGTGGCCAAGGTTATGATGGGGCAAACAATATGCAAGGCGAATTTAACGGACTTAAATCTTTGATTCTCAAGGAAAATAAGTCTGCATTTTATGTACATTGTTTTGCGCATCAACTTCAGTTAGCGCTTGTACATGTTGCAAAGAATCATCCTCAAATTGTTTTACTCTTCAACTTGGTTTCAAGTGCGGTGAATATTGTTGCACCCTCATGCAAGCGTTAGGAAATTTTTCGAGACAAACAAACTATTAAAATTCATGAGAAGCTCAATAGTGGCGAACTATCAAGTGGTCGAGAGTTGAATCAAGAAACCAATCTCAAACGACCTGGTAATACACGTTGGGTGTCTTACTATAAAACCTTGATAAGTTTGCTTCTTAATTTTTCTTCAGTGATTGATGTGCTCCAGATTGTTGTGAAACATGGTTTAAACTCGGATCAGAAGGGAAAAACATATGCTTTATTAGATTTTATGCAATCTTTTGAGTTCATCTTCAATTTGCACTTAATGAAGGATATATTGGCGATAACCTGGGATTTGTTAATAGCATTACAAAGAAAATATCAAGATATTGTCAATGCGATGACCTTAGTTTAATCTCCAAACAACGATTGCAAATGATGAGGGAAGATGGATGGGATATACTTGTGGACAATGTTGCTTCATTTTGTGCAAAACATGATATTGTTGTTTTTGAGATAGATACATTTATACAACGAGGAAGATCACGACGCAATACTGAAAAATTAACCAACTTATATCATTATCGAGTTGAATTATTCTATACCAGCATAGATATGCAACTCTAAGAGCTATATAACCGCTTTGATGAGGTGAACACCGAATTGCTTCCTTGTATGGCATGCTTAAATCCAAGTGATTCTTTTTCAGCTTTTGATGCGATTGATTCAGCTCGCTCAATTTTATCCAGCTGATTTTTCAAATGTAGATCTTATGATACTTCATGATCAATTAGAAACTTATGTCATTGAACACGATATTGGTGTCTTGATGCAGTTTCCACGATACTCATTGCACGCGGTGTTCTCTCTCACTCTCGTACCCAACCGCCTCTCTTAAATTTACCCCCATAACCGCCCATTTCAAACGCTCTATTCGTCTCGCTCTTTCTCACGCTCTCACACTCACATCGACTCGCTCGTCTCCTCTCCTCTCCTCATTACGAACCCTAAAATCCTGCAATTTATTCTCAAAACTTCTCTAGATCTCAAAGAGAAGATCGCAGAATGAACCCAAGATTACGATCATTTCAGAGACAGCGAGCACTCTGCTCTGCGGAGCCACCAACCCTCGGAGTCACACAACGTTCCAAGAAGTTCTCCCGCTATGCCAAGATCGGCCTCAACGGGGGAACCTTTTTCGAGTCTCACTCGCAGATGAACAGTGACATCAATTCACTTTCAAATCAGGTTTCTCTCGTCTCTCTCTCCTTTCTTTGTTGTCTTGCAATACTATTTAATGGGTTGATAAAATTTCAAGAATCGATGAATTGTTTCATGTTTTCTTTCAAGAATCGAACCATGATCAGTCGCTTTTAACTTGTTCTTCGTTTTCTGCAATTAGGGTTTTGTGGTTAGTCTTCTCGCTGTGATTGTGATTGAAACCGAGCATCCATCATCACAACTCCGCTTCTTGCATTATCAAGAAATTTAAGAAGATCACCTAATTTTGGAATTTCAACAGAAATTGTTCTGTTTGGTCAATCTTATTCACTTCTGTTGTTATAATTCTTTCATCAGTTTCATCAATTGCTCTATCTTTCATTAGTTTAGTTAAATTCTGATACAATAATCTGTATGATTAGATCAGATACGAATGCTTTCTTTTCTTTTGTGCTTTAAGCTACATCAGATCAGATGTAATTAAGCCTTATTTGTGTTGTTGGAAAGATATAGCTCGTCTCAGGTTGGGAATCAATATTACTCACCATTGGGGAAAGATTGTCTGTTTTAGTCTTCTTGAAACTTAAGATAGGGTTATTGTGGTGAGGTCCTTTTAGTTCCCACACTAGCTTCTCTAGCATCATCTGAATTACTTACATTTTCAACCAATTTTAGTTCATTTGATAAGCAACCAGGAGGATACCTATTGTTGCAACACCCATACTCCATTTAATTTGGGTAACAACCACAACCATGAGACCAAGGCTCATAGCCAACAAGGGGTTTACTGAGGTCTAATTTCATAGGTGGCATAGTTTCATAGCCGGGAGGAAAATGTTGGTGGTGGGGGTAATGGGTATAGTTTCCATGGTAAGGATGAGGTTGGGGTCCTTGGGGATATGAATCCATGTATCTGTAGCCTGGTATCATTTTTTTCAGTACCTATTACTAGTAGTAAGATAGAACTGCGACAGAAAATTCTTGGGAAAATATTGGTGGTGGGGGTAATGGGTATAGTTTCCATGGTAAGGATGAGGCTGGGGTCCTTGAGGATATGAATCCATGTATCTGTAGCCTGGTATCATTTTTTTCAGTACCTAGTACTAGTAGTAAGATAGAACTGCGACAGACAATTCTTGGGGATCTCTAGTAAAGACCTTCAGAGAGAGATAGATCACAACAACCTATGCCAAGAACTGTTTGAGAAGAAGCTAGTTAATACTTAATCAAACAGATCAATAGTGAGGACATAAAACACTAAATTTGTAGGTTCTATAGCGCGCAATTGTTAACCTTTTAAAGAAAATTTAACATATTTTTTGACTAGCAATGCAACCATGTTAATTAATGGCTGATTACAAGAGGAAGTAATGTCTAACAAACAAACCAATTGCAAACAATTCAGCTCAAAAGCAAACAAGAGAAACTTAAAACCAAATGAAAAACAACCAGAAGTCTAATTTGAATCAAAACATGAACAACGATTCAAGAAAAATGGGATCGGTTTACTTACATTGATCACCACCTTGATATAATAAAAATCAAAACTTCCAAACGATTCCACACAATCCTAATGACTTAGATATCAGCACGAATCAGTCCGCAAAACCCAGAAATAAATTGGCGAGCTTTCTTCTTTTTCTTAAGCGATTAGATTGATTTTCTTTCGATTTTTTTTGTCTGTGAGAAATCAAAGTGTTTTGGGTTTTTAAAGCAGAGAGAGAGACAAATCTAAGTGTTATTGTGGTGAGGTCCTTTTAGTTCCCTCTCAATTACTTACTTCTTTCAACTCTGAGATACCCACAGTTTCAAGGTCTGGAATGCTCCGAGCTCAACATACCCACTTAGTGTCCCTCAAATCTAAGTGTTCTAATACAAGTGTCACAGAGATCGAGGTAGCTAAGTGTTCGAATTTTCCTATCGAGAGTGGCAGGTTGTCAAATCTAAATTCTGTTAATTTCTTAAGCCACCAATGGATTCAGGTAAATTTTCTATGTGATTGTGAGAGCATTTAAGATTTCTTAGATGTTTCAAATAGCTTATTCAACAGCTCCAGGTGTGAGATTGATGGCTGTGATTTAAGGATAACATGCCTTTGAATGTAGGTCTTCTGTATTGTTTTGTTTTAGCTTCTCGTCCAGTTTAAATATTTCCTGTATTCAGAGCTTTTGTACACAAGGATGTTGGCATGCTTATGATATGTGGTACCATGTGATGCCTTATTTGTCATTCCTTGTTACGATAAGATAAGTGTTTAAGAATTAGAAAACTAAAGTGAATTGCGAATTGACCTTGTAAATGAAACAACTAAGCCTATACCTAATTGGAAATAACTAGTCTATTGAAATTAACTAAACAAAACTTGAAAATGAATCTAAGCTAAATATTGCCATAATATTACTAGGAATAACCACAGTAAATATTAAATTTCACCCAAGTCAGAAACATTATTCCATTGGGTGCCACATACTTATACCACCCTAACTAAAGAATATAATCCTTAATCTCTTAACATGGTGAACGTTACTCAACAGCACAAAATAGAAGCAAATTAAAATTTGATTTTTAAAACAACGGATTTCAAATGAAGTTCTATAACTGTAATGAATGATTCATAGATGTATATGATTCTATAATTGAAATCTTTTTTCTGAATTTTCTTACAAGTATTTTGGTATTCCAGGATGAGGATTATGTTGTTGAAAAGGATTTCGGATGACCTCCTATTGACGATTCTGGAGAAAAGGAATGTGCTGTACGTGAATGTGGAAGTAAGTATTACTTTATCAAAATTTTTTTTAATTACTTATTTGTTTTAAGCTTGCCTTAACCGAAAAGAATTATGCTTCAAACTAAGTAATGTATTCTGAATCACACATCTTGATGTTTCAGAAATCTGTCAATAAGGATCCTGAGAAAGAAGCTTATATTGTAAGCATTCTTCAACTAAAATAAAACCCAAAGATGGAGTGAAGATGTTGCATAGAAGAGAAAATATAAGAAGAAAAAGGTTCCCAACCCCAAAGATGGTTATGCTAGGCAAAAAATAGAGGTAAGCCTTCCTTGAGATAACTACTACTCAAGTTTCATGACTAGATAAACTCTTAAATGCACAATTTCTGCATTTCATAATTCATTATCTTTGCTTAACATCAATATCCTAATTTTCATTGAAAACTACTGTCAAGTTTTGGGGAAGATTTTTTTAGTTGTCAAGGGAGGGAATAATATACTGAACTTGATATCAAGATCATCTAAAAATTCTGATCTATAATGCAAACTCCTAATGGCACGACATGGTGTAATCCATTGGTGTGTATGAACCAAATCAATTTTAAAGAAAATTATCTACACAATTTCCTTTAAATTGATAGTGCTATAGGAGTGACAACATGGCTAGCGCACAACTACTCAAAATTGATGTTGAGGCAAGAACTCTACCTAATGAGGATGAGTATTGGTTATCTGTTATCCAATATGTCATTTACAATGGTAATTCATTAGAAACTAACTGTACTAGTATGATACTCAAATAACTAACCCACTGCAGTTTTTGAGGGATACATTAAGGTATAGGCACGTTAGAGTAATTCTAGTATACCCCAATAATTATTGATCCCTTAGTCTATAGTCAAATAAATGAATGAGTTCCTTGCTTCATTTCTTGATATATGGATGTATTGGGAGAAGATTGAAATAATAATTGAGGTCAAATCACTACAACACAAGCTCACGAGTGTTAAGGTAAGCATAGAAATGATTCGAGGCATTTTGTGCAGTCATTAAAAGATCTCATGGGTTGTTGATAACTATTGAATAATGGTGTAGAGGTCAAACCAGACTCATATTGGGGCTAAAAATGGAAATCATTTTAGGAATTTGGGGAACTCATTTGTAGATAAGTGTAAGAATACAATTTTTTTACGTGCACTGTGGTTTTAAAGCACATGAAAATATGATATATTGATGTCTATGGAAATCTTATGGTATCAAGGTTAAATTACCACAAAGTGAGTCCATGATTCTTTAGGCTAAACATAATAATTACCAAAGACATTTCACAAACTCAGTTGAGGATAATTGTTAGCTATAGCTCTTCAGGTACGCAACAAATCGTGTTTTGAGGTAAAGGAAAATTTATCAAGGTCAATGAAAGTCTACAAAATAATGGTATTGAGGTTAAATCAATAGCGAGTCACATGATTCTGGAGGCTAGATATGAAAATTAAATTAAGTATTTTGCGAATTAGTTTAAAGACAAGTGTTCGATTATAGCTCTTGAGGTATGCTATTGTGGTTTGAGGTACAGGCTAGTTTATTGATGTTTTGGAAAACTATGAAATAATGGTATCGATGTGAATATCCATTGAGTACATGATTTTCGATGCTAGACATGAAAATTAATTTATGTATTTTGTGAATTAGTTTAAAGGAAAGTGTCTGATTATAGTTCTCAGGTATGCAATGTATTGTGGTTTGAGATACATGAGAGTTTATTGTTGTCAATGACAAACTATGAAATAATGGTATAGTGTTTAAATCACCATAATGTGAGTCAATGATTTTTTATGTTAGAGATAAAAATTATTTTAGGCGTTTAGCATACTCGTTTAAAGATAAGTGATTGATTATAGTTCTGGAGGTATCCATAATGGGTAAACCATTTTAAAATGTGTGATAGTTGAGGCTACATTTGGAATTTTTAGGCATTTTTGAAACCATTAAAAGACAAGTGTACCATTACATGTTTTGAGATTCATTATGGATTTGATGTTATGAAATTAATGAATTGATGTTTATAAAAAATGATGAACTAATAGTATGAAGGTTACATCTCTATAAAGTGAATCTACAATGTTTTTAGGCTAGACATGAAAATTAGTAGTCATTTTGCGAACTCGTCTAAAGGTTAGCGTGTGATTATTTTTGTCGAGGTATGAAATGCATGGTGGTTTGAGGTACAAGAGAGTGTATAGATGTCTATGGAAAATAGTGAAATAATGTTATCAAGGTTATATTCCCATCGAGTCCACAATTTTTAGGCTAAATATTGAAATTATTGTAGGTGTTTTGCGAAATCGTCTAAAGGTAGATCTTGAGGTATGCGATGTATCGTGATTCTAGGTACATGAGAGTTTATCGATGTATAAGGAAAATTATAATATTATGAGATCGAGGTTAAATCACGATAGAATGATTACACGTTTTTTATCTCTAGAAATTAAAGTTATAGTTCTCAAGGTATCCAGTACCTCGTGGTTTAAGAAAGAGGATAGTGTATTGATGTCTATGGAAAAATGTGTGATATCTTGCTATCGAGGTGAAAACATTACGATGTTAGTTTGTGATAGTTGAGGCTAAATTTGGAAGTTGTTTATTGCATTTTTGGAAACCCGTTATGAGATAATAGTATCAATTCAGTTTTTGATAGTTCCATATTTGATTTGAGGTTATGATGGTAACATAACAATGTCTATAAAACACTACGAAATAATGGTATCGAGGTTAAATCACCATGATGTGAATACACGACTTTGAAGGTTAAATATAGAAATTAGGAATTTGGCAATTCATTTGAGGATAAATGTTCGAGTATAGATCTTGAGATATGTATCGAGGTTCTAGGTACACGAGAGTTTATCGTCTATAGAAAACTATGATATAATGAAATCGAGGATAAATCACCACAGAGTAGTTACACGATTTTTGAGGCTAGACATGAAAGTTATTTTAGATGTTTTGTGAACTCGTCTATATGTAAGTATCTGATTATAGATTTCGAGGTAGCTATTGCTTCGTGGTGTAAGAGAGGGGATAGTGTGTCGATGTCAATGGAAAATTGCGAGATAGGTATCGAGGTCAAACTATGATATAATGAGATCGAGGATAAATCACCATAGAGTGGTTACACGAATTTTTAGGCTAGACATGAAAGTTATTTTAGATGTTTTGTGAACTCGTCTATAGATAAGTGTCTGGTTATAGTTTTCGAGGTAGCCATTGCTTCGTGGTGTAAGGGATATGATAGTTTGTCGATGTCAATGGAAAATTGCAAGATAGGTATCAAGGTCAAACTATTAGAAGTTAGTACATGATGGTTGATGCTAAATTGGATTTTGTTTACTATATTTTGAGATTTCATGTTTGGATTTGATGTTATGAAAGTAATGTATCGATGACTAGAGAACATTACGAAACAATGGTGTTTAGGTTAAATGACCATAATGTGAGTCTCTAATTAGTAGACTAAACATGGAAATCATTAAGGGCTTTTGGCAAACTCATTTGAGGATAATTGTCTGTGCATAGATTATAGGGCATGCAATGTTATGCGGTTCTAGGTACATGAGAATTTATCGAAATCTATGGAAATTATAATATAATGAAATCGAGATTAAATCTATATCTTGATTGACGCTAGACAATGATTTCACGATTTTTTATGCTAGATATGAAAATTATTTAGGGTGTTTTGTGAACTCGTCTAAAGGTAAGTGTCTGGTTATAGTTCTCGAGGTATCCAATGCTTTGTGGTTTGAGAGAGAGGATAATTTATTGATGTCTATGGAAAAATTCATGATATCTTGGTATCGAGGTTAAACGATTACAAAGTCCGTAATTGTTGAAGCATTTATGGCATTTTGGAAACTCGTTGTGAGATGAGTGTACCAATTCAATTTTTGATGTTTCATATTTGATTTGAGGTTAGAATTGTAATGTATCAATGTCTATCTAACACTATGAAATAATGGTGTCGAGTTAAATGACCATGATGTGAATATATGATTTTAGAGGCTAAACATGGAAATTATTAAAGGAATTTGACAAACTCATTTGAGGATGATTGTCCTACTATAGATCTTGAAGTATGTAAATGTCTATGGAAAACTATGATATAATAAGATCGAGGTTAAATCACAACATAGTGATTACAAGATTTTTGAGGCTAGACATTAAAGTTATTTTAGGTGTTCTTTGAACTCGTCTAAAGGTAAGTCTCTAGTTACTATTCTCGAGGTATCCAATATTTCATGGTTACTGTTATCGAGATATCCAATGCTTCATGGTTTGTAGAAGAGGATAGTGTTTATCGATGTTTATTAAAAATTGCAAGTAAATATCGAGGGCAAATCATTAGAAAGTTAATCCATGATAGTTGAGGCTAAATTTGGAAGTTTTTCAGGTATTTTGGAAATCCATTAAGAGATAAGTGCACTAATTCAATTTTGAGGTTTCATCTTGGATTTGTGGTTATGAAAGTAATGAATCGATTTCTATAGAAAACTGTGAATTAATAGTATCGAGCATAAATCGCCACAATGCGAGTACACGATTTTTTAGGCCACACATGAAAATTACTAATGGAATTTGGCCAACTCATTTTAGGTTATTGTCTAAATATGGATCTTGAGATATGCAATGTATCGTGGTTTTAGGTACATGAGAGTTTATTGATGTCTAAGGAAAACCATGATATAATCAGATCTATGTTAAATCACCACCTAGTGATTACATGATATTTGATTCTAGACATGAAAGTTGTTTTAGGTGTTTTGTGTACTCGTCTAAAGGTAAGTGTCAAGTTATAGTTCTCAAGGTATCCAATGCTTCGTGATTTATGCTAGAGGATAATGTATCGATGTCTATAGAAAAAAATATGAGATACTTTGGTATCAAGGTTAAACCGCTACAAAGTTGGTCATGGAAAATTGAGGCTAAATTTGGTAGTTTTTTTAAAGGCATTTGGGAAACCCTTTAAGAGATAAGTGTACCATTAAAGTGTTTGAGGTTCATTAGATTTGAGGCTATGAAAGTAATGTATCGGTGCTTATCAAAACCTATGAAATAGTTTCAAAATGATATGGAGGTTTGATCACCACAATTTGAGTTGACGTTTTTTATGCTCAAGATGACAATTATTATAGGCTTTTTTTTATATTCATGGTTCTAGGTATAGTGAGTTTATCGATCTTTATAGAAAATTGTCAATTCTCATGATATCGAGGTTAAACTATTATATAGTTAGTCCGTGATAGTTGAGGATAAATTTTGAAGTTATTAAAGGCATTTTGGAAAACCCATTAAGAGATAAGCATTACATGTTTTGAGGTTCATTGTGGATTTAAGGTTAGAAAATTGTGAATTAATATTACTGATGATATTTTAGGCATTCATTAAACTTGTTTAAATGTAAGTTTCTAGTTATAGTTCTTGATGTATCCAATGCTTAGTTGTCTGATGGTGAAGATTTTGTCTCGATATCGGTGGAAAATGCGTGATATCTTAGTATTGAGGTTAAACCATTACAAAGTTACTCCGTGATAGTTGAGACTAAATTTCGAAGTTATTTATAGCTTTGAAACCCATAATGAGATGAGTGTACCAATTTAGTTTATCATGTGTTATGTCTGTTTTGGATGTATCCATTTCTATAGAATACTATGAAGTAATGGTATTGAGGTTAAATGACCATGTGAATACACGATTTTGGAGGCTAACCATGGAAATTACTAGGAATTTGGCAAACCCATATGAGGATAATTGTTCAAGTATTGATCTTGAAGTATGTATCGTGGTTCTAGGTACATGAGATATTATCAAAGTCTATGGCAAATGATGATGTTATGAAATTGAAGTTAAATTACCACAGTGATTATACGATTTTGAGGCTAGACATGAAAGTTATTTTAGGTATTTTGTGAATTCATCTAAGGGAGAGGATAGTGTGGTTATAGATATTGATTTATCCTATGCTTTGTGGTCTAAGGGTGAGGATAATGTATCAATGTAAATGGAAAAATGCGGCATAGGTATCAAGGTTAAACTATTTAACGTTAGTACGTGATGGTTGAGTCTAAATTGGATGATTTTTACAACGTTTTGGAGACCCATTAAATGATAAGTGTAGTAATTCAGTTTTTAAGGTTCTTATTTTTGATTTGAGGTTATGAAAATAATGTATCGATGACTTGACAACACTATAAAGTAATGGTATCGAGGTTAAATTACCACAATGTGAGTCAATAATTTTCAAGGTTAAACATGGAAATCACTAACGCTTTTGGCAAACTCATTTGAGGATAATTGTCCGTGTATAGATTTTGAGGTATGGAATGTTATGTGGTTTGAGGACATGAGAGTTTATCGATGTCTATGGAATACTATGATATAATATGATCAAGGTTAAGTCACCATATAGTGATTACACGATTTTTGAGGCTAGACATTTAATTACTTTTGGTATTCTTTGAACTCTTTTAAAGGTGAATATCTGGTTATTATTCTCAAGGTATTCAATATTTTATGGTTATTGTTATCGAGGTATCCAATGCTTCATAGTTTGTAGGTGAGGATAGTGTTTATCGATGTCCATGAAAAATTGCAAATAAATATCGAGAGTAAACCATTAGAAAGTTAATTCGTAATAGTTGAGGCTAAATTTGAAAGTTCTTTGCGGTATTTTGGAAACCCATTAAGAGATAAATATACCAATTCAAGTTTCGAGGTTTCATCTTGGATTTGTAGTTATGAAAGTAATGAATCAATTTCTATAGAAAACTGTGAATTAATAGTATCGAGCATAAAAGGCCATAATGTGAGTACACGATTTTTTAGGCTAAATATGAAAATTACTTATGGAATTTGGCAAACTCATTTTAGGTTATTGTCCGAGTATAGATCTTGGGATATGCAATGTATCATGGATCTAGGTACATGAGAGTTTATTGATGTCTAAGGAAAACTATTATATAATGAGATCTTGGTTAAATCACCACCTAGTGATACATGATATTTGATTCTAGACATGAAAGTTGTTTTATGTGTTTTGTGTACTCGTCAAAAGGTAAGTCAAGTTTTAGTTCTTGAGGTATCCTATGCTTTGTGGTTTGTGGGAGAGGATAATGTATCGATGTTTGTGGAAAAAATGCTAGATATCTTGATATTAAGGTTAAACCACTACAAAGTTTGTCCAGGACTGTTGAGGCTAAACTTTAAATTTTTTTAGAGCATTTGGGAAACCCTTTAAGAGATACGTGGACCATACCGTGTTTGTGGTGCATTGGATTTGAGGCTATGAAAGTAATATATCGATGCCTATCAAAACCTATGAAATAGTTTCAAAATGTTATGGAGGTTTGATCACCATTATGTGAGTTGACGTTTTTACCATTATGTGAGTTGACGTTTTTTATGCTCAAGTTGAAAATTATTCAGGCATTTAGCATACTCATGTAAACATGTATCTGATTACAGTTCTCGAGCTATTAAATGCACCATGGTTGAGGTATAGTGAGTGTATCGATGTCTATAGAAAATTGTCAATTTTCACGATATCGAGGTTAAACCATTATATAGTTAGTCCGTGATAGTTGAGGATAAATTTGGGAGTTATTAATGGCATTTTAAGATAAGTGTACCACTAAATGTTTCGAGGTTCATCATGGATTTGAGGTTAGAAAATTGTGACTATATATGATCGATGTTATTTTAGGAATTCATTGAACTCGTCCAAAGGTAAGTTTTTGGTTATTGTTCTCGAGGTATCCAATGATTCATTGTTTGTGGGTGTATATTTTGTCTGTCCATGAAAAATACGTGATATTTTGGTATTGAGGTTAAACCATTACAAAGTTACTCCGTGATAGTAGTTGAGGCTAAATTTCAAAGTTTTTTTATGGCATTTTGGAAACCCATAATGAGATAAGTGTACAAATTCAGTTTCTCAATTGTTATGTTCGATTTGAAGTTATGATGGTAATGTATCAATGTCTATAGAATACTATGAAATAATGGTATTGAGGTTAAATGACCATAATTTGAATACACGATTTTGGAGGCTAACCATTGAAATTACGATAAGGAATTTGGCAAACCCATTGAAGGATAACTGTCCAAGTATATATCTTGAAATTGCGATGATGTTCTGAAATTGAAATTAAATAACACAGTGATTATACAATTTTTAAGGCTAGACATGAAAGTTATTATAGGTATTTTGTGAACTATTCTAAGGGAGAGAATAGTGTGGTTATAGATTTCTATATATCCTATGCTTTGTATTGCAAGGGAGAGGATAGTGTATCGATGTAAATGGAAAATTGCGACATAGGTATCAAGGTTAAACTATTAAAAGTTAGTACTTGATGATTGAGGCTAAATTGGATGCTTTTTGCGACGTTTTGGAAACCCATTAAATAATAAGTGTAGCAATTTAGTCTTTGAGGTTCATATTTTGGATTTGAGGTGATGAAAGTAATGTATTGATGATTAGGGAGCACTATGAAATAAAGGTATCGAGGTTAAATATGGAAATAAGTTACACTTTTTGCAAACCTATTTGAGGATATTTTTCAATGTATAGATTTTGAGGTATGCAATGTTATGCGGTTCTAGGTACCTGAGAGTTTATCGATGTTTATGACTCTATGGAAAACTATGATATAATATGATCGAGGTTAAATCACCACATTGTGATTACAAAATTTTTGAGGATAGACATTTGAATTATTTTTGGTATTCTTTGAACTCTTCAAAAGGTAAATGTCTCCGTGCTATTCTCGAGGTATTCAATTATTCATGGTTACTGTTATCAAGGTATCCAATGCTTCATGGTTTGTAGGTGAGGATAATGTTTATTGATGTCCATGAAAAATTGCAAATAAATATCATGGGTAAACCATTAGAAAGTTAATCCGTGATAGTTGAGGCTAAATTTGGAAGTCCTTTGAGATATTTTGGAAATTCATTAAGAGACAAGTGTACCAATTCAGTTTTGAGGTTTCATCTTGGATTTGTGGTTATGAAAGTAATGAATCGAGCATAAATCGCCATAATGTGAGTACACGATTTTTGAGGCCAAACATTAAAATTACTAATGGAATTTGGGAAAGTCATTTTAGGTTATTGTCCGCGTATAGATCTTGAGATATGCAATGTATTGTGGGTCTAAGTAAATGAGAGTTTATCAATGTATAAGGAAAACTATTATATAATGAGTTCTAGGTTAAATAAGCACCTAATGATTACATGATATTTGATTCTAGACATGAAAATTGTTTTATGTGTTTTGTGTACTTGTCAAAAGGTAAGTTTTAGTTCTCGACGTATCCAATGCTTTGTGGTTTGTGGGAGAGGATAATGTATTGTCTGTGGAAAAAATGCGAGATATCTTGGTATTGAGGTTAAACCACTACAAAGTTTGTCCAAGATTGTTGAGGCGAAATTTGGAATTTTTTTAAAAGCATTTGAGAAACCCTTTAAGATATATTTGGACCATATAGTGTTTGAGGTTCATTGGATTTGAGGCTTTGAAAGTAATGTATCAATGCTTATCAAAACGTATGATATAGTTTCAAAATGGTATGGAGGTTTGATCACCATTATGCGAGTCATACATTTTTTATGTTCAAGTTGAAAAATATTTTATATGATTAACATACTCATATAAACATGTATCTAATTACAGTTCTCGAGCTATTCAATGCATCATGATTTGAGGTATAGTGAGTGTATCCATGTCTATAGAAAATTGTCAATTCTCTCGATATCGAGGTTAAACCATTATATAGTTAATCTGTGATAGTTGATGATAAATTTGAGAGTTATTATAAGGCATTTTGGGAACGCATTAAGAGAAAAGTGTACCATTAAATGCTTTGAGGTTCATCGTGGATTTGAGGTTAGAAAATTGTGAGTAAATATTATCGATGTTATTTTAGGAATTCATCGAACTCGTCTAAAGGTAAGTTTTTGATTATAGTTATCGAGGTATCCAATGCTTCATTGTTTGAGGGTTTAGATTTTGTCTGGATATCCATGGAAAGTGCGTGATATCTTGGTATTGAGGTTAAACCATTACAAAGTTACTCCGTGATAGTTGAGGTTAAATTTCAAAGTTTTTTATGGCATTTTTGAAATCCATAATGAGATAAGTGTATCAGTTCAGTTTCTCATGTGTTATGTTCGATTAAAAATTATGATGGTAATGTATCAGGGTGTATAGAATACTATTAAATAATGGCATCGAAGCTAAATGACCATAATGTGAATACACGATTTTGAAGGCTAACCATGGAAATTACTAAGGAATTTGGCAAGCCCATTTGAGGATAACTTTCCAAGTAAATATCTTCAGGTATATATCATCGTTTTAGGTACATGAGAGTTTATCGAAGTCTATGGATAACGATGATGTTATGAAATCAAAGTTGAATTACAACATAGTGATTATACGATTTTTGAGGCTAGACATGAAAGTTATTATAGGTATTTTGTGAACTCTTCTAAGGGAGAGAATAATGTGTTTATAGATCTCGGTTTATCCTATGCTTTTTGGTGTAAGGGAGAGGATAGTGTATCAATTTAAATGGAAAATTGCGACATTGGTATCAAGGTTAAACTATTAAAAGTTAGTTCTTGATGATTGAGGCTAAGTTGGATGCTTTCTACGATGTTTTGGATACCCATTAAATGATAAGTGTAGCAATTTGGTTTTTGATGTTCCTATTTTGGATGAGGTTATGAAAGTAATGTATTGATGACTAGAGAACACTATGAAATAATGGTATCGAGGTTAAACATGGAAATAACTAACGCTTTTGGCAAACCCATGTGAGGATAATTGTCAATGTATAGATTTTGAGGTATGCAATGTTATGCGGTTCTTGGTACCTGAGAGTTTATCGATGTTTATGACTATGGAAAACTATTATATAATATGATCTAGGTTAAATCACCACAGTGATTACAAGATTTTTTAGGCTAGACATTTAAATTGCTTTTGGTATTCTCTAAACTCTTCTAAAGGTAAATGTCCGCTTATTATTTTCGAGGTATCCAATACTTCATGGTTGTTGTTATTGTAGTATCCAATGCTTCATGGCTTGTATGAGAGGATAGTGTTTATCAATGTCCATGTAAAATTGCAAATTAATATCATGGGTAAACAATTAGAAAGTTAATCCGTGATAGTTGAGGCTAAATTTGGAAGTTCTTTATGGTATTCTGGAAACCCATTAAGACTTTAGAGACAAGTGTACCAATTCAGTTTTGAGGTTTCTTCTTGGATTTGTAGTTATGAAACTAATGAATCAATTTCTATAAAAAATTGTGAATTAATAGTATCAAGCATAAATCGCCATAATGTGAGTACATGATTTTTCGGGCCAAACATGAAAGTTATTAATGGAATTTGGCAAACTCATTTTAGGTTATTGTTCGAGTATGGATATTGAGATATGCAATATATCGTGTTCTAGGTACATTAGAATTTATTGACGCGTAAGGAAAAGTATGATATAATGAGATCTAGGTCAAATCAACACCTAGTGATTATATGATATTTCATTCTAAACATGAAAGTTGTTTTAGGTGTTTTGTGTACTCGTCTAAAGGTAAATTGTCAAGTTATAGTTATCGAGATATACAATGCTTCGTGATTTGTGGCAAGTATAATGTATTGATGCCTATGGAAAAAATGCGAGATATCTTGGTATTGAGGTTAAACCACTACAAAGTTAGTCCATGACAATCGAGGCTAGATCTGAAAGTTTTTAAGGCATTTGGAAAACCCTTTAAGAGATAAGTGTACCATTACAATGTTTGAGGTTCATTAGATTTGAGGCTATGAAAGTAATGTATTGATGCTTATCAAAACTTAAGAAATACTTTGAAAATGGAATGGAGGTTTGATTACCATTATGTGAGTCGACGTTTTCTTTATGCTCAAGATAAAATTATTTTACGCGTTTAGCATACTCGTAAGCATGTATCTGATTACAACTCTCGAGCTATTGAATGCATCATGGTTTGAGGTATAGAGTGTATCGATGTCTATAGAAAATTGTTAATTCTCACGATATCGAGGTTAAACCATTATATAGTTAGTCCGTGATAGTTGAGGATAAATTTGGGAGCTTTTTAAAGGCATTTTGGAAAACCTATTTAGAGACGAGTGTACCATTACATGTTTTGAGGTTTTTCTTGGATTAGCGGTTAGAAAATTGTGATTGAATATTATCGATGTTATTTTAGGCATTCCATGTTCATTGTCTGTGGGTGAAGATTTTGTTTGGATATCCATGGAAAATGTGTGATATCTTGGTATCGAGGTTAAACCATTACAAAGTTACTCCGTAATAGTTGAGGATATATTTGGGAGTTATTAAAGGCATTTTGGACAACCCATTAAGGGATAAGTGTACAATTACATTTTTTGAGGTTTATTGTGGATTTGAGGTTAGAAAATTGTGACTTAATATTATCGATGTTATTCGGGAATTCATTGAACTCGTCTAAAGGTATGTTTCTGGTTATAGTTCTCGAGGTATCCAATGCTTCGTTGTTTGAGTGTAAAGATTTTCTCAATATTTATGGAAAATATGTGATATCTTCGTATCGAGGTAAAACAATGACAAAGTTACTCTGTGATAGTTGAGGCTAAATTTCAAAGTTTTTTAAGGCATTTTGGAATCCCATAATGAGATAAGTGTAATAATTTAGTTTCTCATGTGTTATGTTCGATTTGAAATTATGATAGTAATAGATCAATGTCTATAAAATACTATGAATTAATGGTATCGAGGTTAAATGACCATAATGTGAATACATGATTTTGGAGGCTAACCAAATCCATTTGAGGATAACTGTCCAAGTATAAATCTTGAGGTATGTATCGTGGTTCTAAGTACATGAGTGTTTATCGAAGTGTATGGAAAACAATGATGTTATGAATTCATAGTTAAATTACCACAGTGGTTATACAAATTTTTAGGCTAGACATGAAATTTATTATGGGTATTTTGTGAACTCTTCTAAGGGAGAGGATAGTGTGCTTATAGATCTCAAGTTATCCTATGCTTTGTAATGTAAGGGAAAAGATGATGTATCAATGTAAATGGAAAATTGTGACATAGGTATCAACTATCAAAGTTAGTATGTGATGGTTGAGGCTAAATTAGATGATTTTTACGACATTTTGGAAACTCATTAAATGTTAAGTGTAGCAATTTAGTTTTTGAGGTTCTTTTTTGTGATTTGAGGTTATGAAAGTAATTTATAGATGACTGGAGAACACTATGAAATAATTGTATCGCGGTTAAATCACCACAATAAGAGTCTATAATATTTGAGGCTGAACATGGAAATCATTAACGCTTTTGGCAAACTTATTTGAGGATAATTGTCCGTGTATAGATTTTGAGGTATGCAATGTTTTGCGGTTTTAGGTGTATAAGAGCTATCGATGTCTATGAAAAACTATGTTATAATTTGATCGAGGTTAAATCACCACATAGTGATTACAAGATTTTTTAGGCTAGACATTTAAATTGTTTTTGGTATTCTTTGAACTCTTCTAAAGGTAAATGCCTGGTTATTATTCTCAAGGTATTCAATACTTAATGGTTATTGTTATTGTGGTATCCAATGCTTCATGGCTTGTAGGAGAGGATAATGTTTATCAATTTTCATGTAAAATTGCAATTTAATATCGTGGGTAAACTATTAGAAAGTTAATCTGTGATAGTTGAGGCTAAATTTGGAATGTCGTTATGATATTTTGGAAACCCATTAAGAGACAAGTGTACCAATTCAATTTTGAGGTTTCTTTTTGGATTTGTAGTTCTGAAACTAATGAATCGAGTTCTATAAAAAATTGTGAATTAATAATATCAAGCATAAATCGCCATAATGTGAGTACACGATTTTTGGGGCCAAACATGGAAATTACTAACGAAAATTGGCAAACTCATTTTAGATTATTGTTCAAGTATAAATCTTGAGATATGCAATATATCGTGTTTTTGGTACATGAGAGTTTATTTATGCCTAAGGAAAACTATGATATAATGAGATCTGGGTTAAATCAACACCTAATTATTATATGATTTTTTATTCTAGACATTAAAGTTGTTTTAGGTGTTTTGTGTACTCGTCTAAAGGTAAATTGTCATGTTATAGTTCTCGAGGTATACAATGCTTCGTGATTTGTGAGAGAGTATAATGTATTGATGTCTATGGAAAAAATGCGAGATATCTTGGTATTGAGGTTAAACCACTACAAAGTTTGTCCAGGACAGTCGAGGCTAAATTTGGAGGTTTTTAAGGCATTTGGGAATGTACCATTACAGTGTTTGCGGTTCATTAGATTTCAGGCTATGAAAGTAATGTATTGATGCTTATCAAAACTGTCAAAATACTTTGAGAATGTAATGGAGGTTTGGTTACCATTATGTGAGTCGACGTTTTTTATGCTCAAGATGAAAATTATTTTAGGCATTTAGCGTACTCATGTAAACGTGTATTTGATTACAATTCTCGATCTATTCAATGCATCATTGTTTGAGGTTTAGAGAGTGTATCAATGTCTATAGAAAATTGTCAATTCTAACGATATCGAGGTTAACCCATTATATAGTTTGTCTGTGATAGTTGATAAATTTGAGAGCTTTTTAAGGGCATTTTGGAAAACCCATTTATAGACGAGTGTGCCATTACATAGTTGAGGTTCATCTTGGATTTGAGGTTTATCGATGTTAGTTTAGACATTCATTGAATTCGTCTAAAGGTAAGTTTCTGGTTATATTTCTTGAGGTATCCAATGCTTCATTGTTTTGAGGGTGAAAATTTTGTCTGGATATCCATGGAAAATGCGTGACATCTTGGTATCGAGTTTAAACCATTACAAAGTTACTTCGTGACAGTTAAGGATAAATTTGGGAGTTATTAAAGGCATTTTGGACAACCCATTAAGGGATAAGTGTATCAGTACATGTTTTGAGGTTCATCGTGGATTTGAGGTTATAAAATTGTGAGTTAATATTATCGATGTTATTTTTGGCATTCATTGAACTCGTCTAAATGTAAGTTTCTGGTTATAGTTCTCGAGGTTCAGCTATTACAAAGTTACTATGTGATAGTTGAGGATAAATTTCAAAGTTTTTTATGGCATTTTGAGAACCCATAATGAGATAAATGTACTAATTGAGTTTTTCATGTGTTATGTTCAATTTCAAATTATGATAGTAATGTATCAATGTCTATGGAATACTAAGAATTAATGGTATCGATGTTAAAGGACCATAAGTATAGATCTTGGAGGTATGTATTTTTTAGGATAACTGTCCCATGTGAATACTGATTTTGGAGGTATATATTGTGGTTCTAGGTACATGAGAGTTTATCGAAGTCTATGGAAAATGATGATGCTATGAATCAAAGTTAAATTATCACATAGGTATCAAGGTTTACTATTAAAAGTTAGTATGTGATTGTTGAGGCTAAATTAACTGCTTTTTACGACATTTTGGAAACCCATTAAATGATTAGTGTAGCAATTTAGTTTTTGAGGTTCCTATATTGGATTTGAGGTTGTTAAAGTAATTTATAGATGACTGGAGAACACTATGAAATAATTGTATTGCGGTTAAATAACCATAATGTATGTAATTTTTTAGGCTGAACATGGAAATCACTAATGCTTTTGGCAAACTCATTTGAGGATTATTGTCCGTGTATAGATTTTGATTTATGCAATGTTATGCAGTTTTAAGTACTGAGAGTTTGTCAATGTTTATGGAAAACTATGATATAATATGATCGATGTTAAATCACCACGTAGTGATTACAAGATTTTTCAGTGTAGATATTTAAGTTATTTTTAATTGTAGACGTGAAAGTTGTTTTAGGTGTTTTGTGTACTCATCTAAAAGTAAGTGTCAAGTTATAGTTCTCGAGGTGTCCAAGGTTTAGTGATTTGCGGGAGAGGATAATGTATTAATGCCAATGGAAAAAATTTGAGATTTCTTGGTATCGATGTTAAACCACTATAAATTAGTCTAGGACAATTGAGGCTAAATCTGGAAGTTTTTTTTAAGGCATTTGAAAAACCCTTTAAGAGATAAGTGAGTAATTACAGTGTTTGAGGTTTATTAAATTTGAGGTTATGAAAGTAATGTATTGATGCTTTTCAAAACTTATGAAATACTTTCAAAATGGAATGGAGGTTTGATCACCATTATGTGAGTTTGACGTTTTTTATGCTCAAGATGGAAATTATTTTAAACGTTTAACATACTCATGTAGACATATATCTGATTACATTTCTCGAGCTATTCAGTGCATCATGGTTTGAGGTATAGTGGGTGTATCGATGTCTATATAAAATTGTCAATTCTCACGATATCAATGTTAAACCATTATATAGTTAGCCCGTGATAGTTGATGATAAATTTTGGAGTTATTAAAGGCAGTTTGGAAAACCTTTTAAGAGATAAGTGTATCATTTCCTGTTTTGAGGTTCATCGTGGATTTGAGGTTAGATCACGGTGACTAAATATTATCGATGTTATTTTTGGCATTTATTGAACTTGTCTAAAAGTAAGTTTCTGGTTATATTTCTCGATGTTTTAAAATGCTTCGTTGTTTGAGGGTAAAGATTTTGTCTCGATATCTGTGGAAAATGCGTGATATCTTGGCATCGAGGTTATAAATGTTGGACCAGGACAGTTGAGGCTTAATTTGAAATTTTTGTTAAAGGCATTTGGGAAAGTAAGGTATCGATGAAAGTAATGTACCATTACAATGTTAGAGGTTTATTAGATTTGACGCTATGAAAGTAATGTATTGATGTTTATCAAAACCTATGAAATACTTTCAAAATGGTATGGAGATTTGATCCCCCTAACGTGAGTTGACATTTTTTATGCTCAAAATAACAATTATTATAGGCGTTTAACATACTCATGTGAACATGTATCTTATTACATTTCTCGAGCTATTCAATGCATCATGGTTTGAGGTATAGTAAGTGTATTGATGTCTATAGGAAATTGTCAATTCTCACGATATTGAGGTGAAACCATTATATAGTCAGTTCGTGATGGTTGAGGATAAATTTTGGAGTTACTAAAGGCATTTTGGAAAACCCATTAGAGATAAGTTTACCATTACATGTTTTGAGGTTCATCGTGGATTTGAGGTTAGAAAATTGTGATTTAATATTATTGATGTTATTTTAGGCATTCATTGAACTCGTCTAAAGGTAAGTTTTTGGTTATAGTTCGTGAGGTATCCTACGCTTAGTGGTTTGAGGGTGAAGATTTTGTCTTGATATCTATTGAAAATGTGTGATATCTTAGTATTGAGGTGAAACCATTACAAAGTTACTCCTTGATAGTTGGGGCTAAATTTTGAAAATTTTATGGCATTTTGGAAACCCATAATGGGATAAGTGTACCAATTCAGTTTCTCTTGTGTTTAATTATAAATTATGATAGTAATGTATCAATGTTTATAGAATATTATGAAATAATGGTATCGAGGTTAAGTGACAATAATGTGAATACACGATTTTGGAGGCTAATCATGGAAATTACTATGGAATTTGGCATACCCATCTGAGGATAACTGTCCAAGTATGGATCTTGAGGTATGTATCGTGGTTCTAGGTACATGAGAGTTTATCGAAGTCTATGGAAAACGATTATGTTATGAAATCGAAGTTAAATTACAGACATGACAGTTATTATAAATATTTTGTGACCTCTTCAAGGGAAATGTTAGTGTGGTTATAGATCTCGATTTATCCTATGCTTTGTGATGTATGGGAGAGCATAGTGTATCAATGTAAATGGAAATTGCGACATAGGTATTGAGTTTAAACTATTAAGAGTTAGTACGTGATGGTTGAGGCTAATTGGATGCTTGTTTTTTACGATGTTTTCGAAACCCATTAAATGATAAGTGTAGCAATTTAGTTTTTGAGGTTCTTATTTTTTATTTGAAGTTATGAAAGTATTGTATCGATGGCGAACACTATGAAATAATGGTATCGAGGTTAAATCACCACAATGTGAGTCTATAATTTTTTACACTAAATATGGAAATCCCCAACGCTTTTGGCATACTCATTTGAGGATCATTGTCTATGTATAGATATTGAGGTATAGAATGTTATGTGGTTCTAAGTACATGAGAGTTTATCGATGTCCATGGAAAACTATGATTTAATATGATCGAGGTTAAATCACCACATAGTGATTACATGATTTTTGAGGCCAAACATTTTAGTTATTTTTAGGTATTGTTTTAACTCTTCTAAAGGTAAATGTCTTGTTACTGTTTTTGAGGTATCCAATTCTTCATGGTTTGAGGGATAGGATAGTGTATTGGTATCAATGAATTGCGAGATAGGCATTGAGGGCAAACCATTAGAAAGCCAGCCCGTGATGGTTGATGCCATTTTGGAAGTTTATTAACATACTTTGGAAACCTCTGAAGAGATAGGCGTACTGATTCGGTTTTTGAGGTTTCATCTTAGATTGGAGGTTATGAAATAATGAATAGATTTCAATTGAAAATTGTGAATAAATGGTATCGAGGTTAAATTGCTATAATGTAAGTACACGATTTTTGAGGCCAAACATGGAAATTACTAATCAAATTTGGCAAACTAATTTTAGGTTATTGCCCGAGTATAGATCTTGAGATATGTAATGTATCATGGTTCAAGGTACATGAGAGTTTATAGTTGTCTATGGAAAATTATGATATAACAAGATCAAGGTCACTACATAGTGGTTGCACGATTTTTTAGACAAGACATGAAAGTTATTTTAGGTATTTTGTGAACTTACCTATACTTAAGTGTCTGATTAACGTGATCGAGGTATCCAATGCTTCGTGGTTTGAGAGAGAGAATAGTGTATTGATGTCTATGTAGAATTGCGATTAGGTATTGAGGTTAAACTATTAGAAGTTTAACGTGATGATTGAGGCTAAATTAGATGTTTTTTTTACGACATATTGGTAACCCATTCAGGGATAAAGTGTGCCAATTCAGTTTTTGAGGTTTAATATGTGAGTTTGAGATTATGAAAGTAATCTATCGATCACTAGAGATCACTATGAATTAATCTATCAAAGTTAAATTGCCACAATGTGAGAGTATATTGTTGTGGCTAAACATGGAAGTTACTAAAGGCTTTTGGCAAACTCATTTGAGAATAATTTTCCATGTATAGATCTTGCGAATGCAATGTTATGCTGTTATTGGTACTTGTGAGTTTATCATTTTCTATGGAAAACTATGATATAGTAAGATTGTGGTTTAATCACCACAGTGATTGCAAGATTTTTGAGGCTAGACATTAAATTTATTTTAGGTGTTCTTTGAACTCGTATAAAAGTAAGTGTTATGTTACCGTTCTCGAGGTATTCAATGCTTCATGGGTTTGAGGGGAAGGATAGTGTATCGATATCCATAGAAAATATCGAGATTGGTATTGAGGGCTAATCATTAGAAAATCAGTCCATGATAGTTGAGGCTAAATTCAGAAGTCTTAACGTATTTTGCAAACCCATTAAGAGATAAGTGTACCACATCAATTTTTGAGGTTTCAACTTGGATCTGAGGTAATGAAAGTAATGTATCGATGACTAGATAACACTATAAAATAATGGTATCGAGGTTAACTCACCACAATGTGAGTGTATAATTATTGAGGCTAAACATGGAAATCCGTGAAGGCTTTTGGCAAACTCATTTGTGGATAAGTTTCTGTGTATAGATTTTTAGGAATGCAATGTTATGAGATTCTAGGTAAATGAGAGTTTATCGCTGTATATGAAAAACTATGATATAATAAGATTGTGGTTAAATCACCATAGTGATTTCAAGATTTTTGAGACCAGACTCAAGAGAAACCATTAGACAATCAGTCGGTGATAATTGAGGCTAAATTTGAAAGTTTTTTATGGCATTTTGGAAACCCGTTGTGAGATAAGTGTATCAATTCAATTTTTGATGGTTCATCTTCGATTTGAGGTTACGATAGTAATGTTTCATTGTCTATCGAACGCAATGAAATAATTGTATTAAGGTTAAATCCCCATGATGATGTGAATACACAAATTTGAAGGCTAAACATGCAAATTAGAAATTTGGCAAACTCATTTGAGGATAGATGTACGAGTATAGATCTTGAGATATGTATCGTGCTTCTAGATACACGAGTTTATCGTTGTCTATGGAAAACTATGATATAATGAAATCGAGGACAAATCCCCACAAAGTGGTTACACGATTTTTTAGGCTAGACATGAAAGTTTTTTGAGGTGGTTTGTGAATTTTTCTATAGGTGAGTGTCTTGTTATAGTTCTCGAGGTGTCCAATGCTTCATGTTGTATGGCTGAGGATAGTTTTCATGTTTTGATTTGAGTTTATGAAAGTAATTTATTGATGATTAGAGAATGCTATGAAATAATGGTGTCGAGGTTAAATATTCATAATGTGAGTATAGTTTTGTAGGTAAAACATGGAAATCACTAAAGGCTTTTGGCAAAATTATTTGAGGATAAACAAATGTCCATGAATAGATTTTTAGGTATGCAATTTTTGCGGTTTGGTTCATGAGAGTTTATCGATGTCTATAGAAAATATGATATAATAAAATTGTGGTTAAATCATCTGATAGTGATTACAAAATTTTTGAGGCTAGACATTACATTTATTTTTGGTGTTCTTTGATCTCGACTAAAGGTACTTGTCTGGTTACTGTTATCGAGCTATCCAATGTTTCATGTTTATTGTTCTTGTGGTATCCAGTGCTTCATGGTTTGAGGAGGATAGCGCATCGATGTCTATGAAAAATAGCGAGTTAGGTATCGAGGGTAAACCACTAGAAAGACAGCCCATGATAGTTGAGGCTCAATTTGGAAGTTTTTTAAAGATATTTTGGAAACCCGTTAAGAGATATGTGCACCAATTCTGTTTTGAGGGTTCATCTTGGATTAGCAGTTATGAAAGTAATGAATCGATTTCTATAGAAAACTGTGAATTAATAGTATCAAGGATAAATCACCATAATGTGAGTATACAATTTTTTACGCCAAACATGAAAATTACTAATGGAATTTGACAAACTCATTTTATGTTGTCCGCGTACACGATCTTGAGGTATGCAATATATCATGGTTCTAAGTACATGAGAGTTTATCGATGTTTATGAAAAATTATGATATAATGAGATTAAGGTTAAATCACCGTATAACGATTACACAATTTTTAACGCTAGACATGAAGGGTATTTTAGGTATTTTATAGACTTGTTACAGTTCTCCGGTTACCAATGCTTTGTTGTTTGAAAGAGACGATAGTGTATCTATGTCTATAGGAAATGGAAGATATCTTGGTATTGAGGTTTAACCATTACAAATTTAGTCCTTGATAGTGAGGCTAAATTTGGAAGTTTTAGGGAATTTGGAAAACCCTTTAAGAGAAAAGTGTACCGTGTCTATGATTGATGTTTATTGGATTTGAGGCTATGAAAGTAATGTATCGATGCTTATCAATACCTGTGAAATAATTTCATAATGGTATGGAGGTTTGATCACCATAATGTGAGTTGACAATTTTTTTAGGGTAGAGGTGAAATTTATTTTAGGCGTTTAGCATACTCATTTGGGATAAGTGTCTTATTATAGTTCTCGAGGTATCCAATGCATCACGGTTTGAGTTTTAGTGAGTGTACCGATGTCTATAAAAAATTGGGAATTGTCACGATATCAAGGTTTACCATTTTAAAGTATGTGGAAGTTGAGGCTAAACTTGAAGTTTTTATGGCATTTTGGAAACCCGTTATGAGATCATTGTACCAATTCAGTTTTTGAAGTTTCATCTTCGATTTGAGGTTTTGATAGTAAAGTGTCGATGTTTATAGAACTCTATGAAATAATGATGTTGTGGTTAAATCACCATGATGTGAATACACGATTTTGGAGGGTAAACATGGATATTATTACAGGCAAACTCATTTGAGGATAATGTCCGTGAATAGAGCTTGAGATATGCAATGTATAGTGGTTCTAGGTACCTGATAATTTATCGATGTGTTTTGAAAACTATTATTTAATAAAATCGAGGTATGCAATTTATCATGGTTCTAGGTACATGAGAGTTTATAAATGTCTAAGAACAATTATGATATAATCAGATCAAGTTTAAATCACCATATATTGATTATACAATTTTTAATGCTGGACATGAAAGTTATTTTAGGTGTTTTCTAAACTCGTCTAAAGGTAAGTGTCTGGTTGTAGTTCTCAAACTATCCAATGCTTTGTAGTTTGAGAGAGGATACTGCGTCGATGTCTAAGGAAAATTGTGCGCGCTAGGTATCAAGGTTAAACCATTACAAAGTGGATGTGTGAAGTGAGTTTAAATTTGGAAGTCTTAACGCATTTTGAAAACCCTTTAAGAGATAAGTGTACGTTATAGTGTTTGAGGTTTATTGGATTTGAGGCTGTAAAAGTAATGTATAGATGTTTTTCGAAACCTATGAAATAATTCCATAATGATATGGAAGTTTGATCACCATAATATGATTCGATGGTTTTTTTTATGCTAGAGATGAAATTATTTTATACGTTGTTTACAACATTTTGGAAACCCATTAAAAGATAAGTCTACCTATTCAATTTTGGAGGTTTCATGTTTGGATTTGAGGTTATGAAAATATTGTATAAATGACTAAGAAAACACTATAAAATAATGGTATCGAGGTTAATTAACCATAATGTGAGTCTAAAATTTGTTAGGCTAATCATGGAAATCTCTAAAGGCTTTTTGCAAACTCATTTGAGGATAATTGTCCGTGTATAGATTTTGAGGTATGCAATGTTATGCGATTCTAGGAACATGAGAGTTTATCAAAGTCCATGTAAATTATAATATAATGAGATTGAGTTTAAATCACCCATATCGCGATTTCACGATTTTTACATTAGACAGTGATTTCACGATTTTTTACGCTAGACATGAAAGTTATTTTAGGTGTTTTATTAACTCGTCTAAAGGCAAAGTGTCTGGTTATAGTTCTCGATGTATCTAATGCATTGTGGTTTGAGATGAGATAATTTATCGATGTCTATGAAAAAAATGCATGATATCTTGGGATCGAGGTTAAACGATTACAAAGTCCGTTATTGTTAAGGCTAAATTTGGAAGTTTTTTTATGGCGTTTTGGAAACCCATTATGAGATAAGTGTACCAATTCAATTTTTGATGTTTCATATTTGTTTTGAGGTTAGGATTGTAATGTATCAATGTCTATGGAACACTATGACATAATAGTGTTAAATGACAATGACATGAATATACAATTTTGGAGTCTAAACATGGAAATTATTAAAGGAATTTGGCAAACTGATTTGAGGATGACTGTCCGAGTGTAGATCTTGAGGTATGCAATGTATAGTGGTTTTAGGCACATGACAGTTTATCGATGTTTATAGAAAACTATGATATAATAAGATCAAGGTTAAATCACAACATAGTGATTACAAGATTTTTGAGGCTGGACATTAAAATTATTTTTGATCTTCTTTGTACTCATCTAAAGGTTAGTGTCTGACTACTAATTCTCGAGGTATCCAATTCTTCATGAAGGTTAGATCACCATAATGTGAGTCAATGGTATTTTCATTTTTTGCTAAACATGAAAATTATTTTAGGCAGGTAACGTACTCGTTTAAAGATAAATGTCTTATTATAGTTCTCGAGGTATCCACTGCTTTGTTGTTCGAGGTATGATGAGTGTATCAATGTCTATAGAAAATTGTGAATTATCACGATATAAAGGTTAAACCATTATAAAGTTAGTCTGTGGTAGTTGATGCTAAATTTGAAAGTTTTTAATGCGTTTTAGAAACCCATTAAGAGATAAGTGTACCACAACATGTTTAAGGTTCATCATGGATTTGAGGTTATGAAAGTGATACACCAATTTCTATATAAAATTGTGAATTAATATTATCGAGGTTATTTTTAAGTGTTTTTTAAATTCGTCTAAAGGTAAATGTCCGGTTATAGGCGCTCTTTAAATTGTTAGTCATTTTGCGAACTCATCTAAATGTAAGTGTGTGGTTATTGTTATGGAGGTATGAAATGTATGGGGGGTTTGAGGTATAGGAGAGTGTATCGATGTCTATCGAAAACAATGAAAGAGTGGTATCAAAGTTATATTCCCATCAAGTGAGTCCACAATTGTTGAGGCTAGACATTGAAATTATTGTAGATGTTTTGTAAAATCATCTAAAGGTTGATATTGAGGCATGCAATGTATTGTGGTTCTAGGTACATGAGATATATCGATGTTTAAGGAAAATTATGATATTATGAGTTCAAGGTTAAACCACCACATAGTGATTACACGATTTTTGACGCTAGAAATTAAAATTATTTTAGGTGCTCTGTGAAATTGCCGAAAGGTAAGTGTCTGGTTATAGCTCTTAAGGTATCCAATACTTCGTGGTTTACAAAAGAGGATATCGTATCGATGTCTATAGAAAATGGGTGATATCTTGGTATCGAGGTTAAAACATTATAAAGTTAGTTTGTGATAGTTGAGGCTAAATTTGGAAAAAAAATTATGGCATTTTGGAATCCCGTAATGAGATAAGTGTACCAATTTAGTTTGATGCTTCATTTTTTATTTGATGTTATGAAAGTAATGTATCAATGTCTATAAAATACAATGAAATAATGGTACTGAGGTTAAATATCACCATGATGTGAATACACGATTTTCAAGTCTAAACATGGAAAAAATCGCGAATTTGGCAAACTCGTTTGAGGATAAATGTTCGAGTATAGATCTTGAAATATGTATCGTGGCTCTAGGTATATGAGAGTTTATTGTTGTCTATGAAAAATTATAATATAATCAGATCGAGCACAAATCACTATAGATGGTCACATGATTTTTTAGGCTTGACACAAAATTTATTTTAGGTGGTTTGTGAACTCGTCTATAGGGAATGTCTTCTTATAGTTCTCGAGGTATCCAATGCTTCGTAGTGTACATGGTGTGTCAATGTCAATGGAAAATTGCGAATAGGTATCGAGATTAAACTATTCGAAGTTAATACGTGATGGTTGAGGCTAAATTAGATTTTTTTTCTATATTTTGGAAACTTATTAAGAGATAAGTGTACTAATTCAGTTTTTGAAATTCCATCTTTGGATTTGAGGTTATGAAAATAACGTATTGATGACTAGTGAACACTATGAAACAATGGTGTCCGAGTTTAAATCACCATAATGTGAGTCTAAATTTTTTAGGCTAAAACATTGAACTCTAAAGGCTTTTGGCAAACTTATTTGAGGATAAATGTTTGTGAATAGATTTTAAGGTATGCAATTTTTCGGTTATAGGTTCATGAGAGTTTATTGATGTCTATGGAAAACTATGATATAATAAGATCAAGGTTAAATCACTTGATAGTTTGATACTGATTACAATATTTTTTTTGAGGCTAGACATTACATTTATTTTAGATGTTATTTAAATTCGACTAAAGGTAACTGTCTGGTTTTACTGTTCTCAAGGTATCCAATGCTTTATGGTTGGGAGGGGGAGGATAGTGTATCGATTTCCATGGAAAATGGCAAAATGGGTATTGAGGGTAAACCATTAGAAAGACATTCCATGATAATTGAGGCTCAATTTGGAAGTTTTTAAAGAAATTTTCGAAAACCATTAAGTTATAAGTGTACCAATTTTTTTTTTTGAGGTTTCATATTGGATTTGAGGTTTATGAATGCAATAAATCGATTTCTATAAATAAATGTGAAGTAATAGTATCGAGGTTAAATCATCATAATGTGAGTGCACATTTTTTTAGGCCAAACATGGAATTTGGCAAACACATTTTAATTTATTGTCCGAGTGTAGATCTTGAGGTATGCAATGTATCATGAGTTTTGGTACATGAGAGTTTATCAATATCGAAGGAAAACTATGATATAATGAGTTCTAGTTAAATCATCGCATAATGATTATTCGATTTTTGACACTAGACATGAAAGTTGTTTCAGGTGTTTTGTGAACTCGTCTAATGGTAAGTGTTAAGTTATAGTTCTAGAGGTATCCAATGTTTTGCGGTTTGAGGGAGAGGATAGTGTATTGATGTCTATTGAAAAATGCGAGATATCTTGGTATCAAGGTTAAACCATTAAAAAGTTAGTCCTTTGTAGTTGAGACTAAATTTCAATTTTTTAAGGCATTTGGAAACCCTTGAAGAGATAAGTGTTCCATTCCAATGTTAGAGATTCATTAAATTTGAGGATATTAAAGTAATGCATCGATGCTTATCGAAGCATATGAAATAATTTCATAATGGTATGGAGGTTTGATTACCATAATGTGAGTCGATGGTTTTTTTTGTCAGAGATGAAAATTATTTTAAGCGTTTAGCCTACTCATTTAAAGATAAGTGTGTGATTAAAGTTCTTGAGGTATCCTGAGGTATAGTGAGTAGATTGGCGTTTATAGAAAATTTTTAATTATCGCAATATCGAGGTGAAACCATTATAAAGTTAGTTCGTGGTAGTTGAGGCTAAATTTGGAATTTTTAAGGCATTTTGGAAACCCATTAAGAGATAAATGTATCATTACATGTTTTGAGGTTCATCATGGATTTGTAGTAACTCATCTAAAGTTAAGTGTTTGATTATAGTTCTTGAGGTGTCAAATGCTTCATCGTTTGAAGGTGAGGATAGTGTAACGATGTCTATGAAAAATTGTGTGGTAGGTATCGAGGTTAGAAAATGTCTAGATTGGCAAGTTAATGGAGGGTGTAGACGGAGGGGACGACCGTTGAAAACTTGGATGATTGCGGTTAATGTAGACATCATTGAGTTTGGATTAGGCGAAGATATGTGGGAGGACCGCGGTGCTTGGAGAACCAAAATCCATGTAGCCAACCCCAAAAATATCGAGAATGGGCTTTGATGATGATACTGAGGTATCAAGGTTAAACCATTACAAAGTGTGTGATAGTTGATGCAAAATTTTGGAATTTTTAATCATTTTTGAAACCTATTAAAGGATAAGTGTACCATTACATGTGTTAAGGTTCATCTTGGATATTATGATGTAATGAATAGATGTTTATAGAAAACTGTGAACTAATAGTATGATGGTTATATCTCAATTAGGTGAATCTACTATATTTTTATCTACTATATTTTTAGGCTAGACATGAAAATTATTATAGTCGTTTTGCGAACTCGTTTGTAGGTAAGTGTGTGATTGCAGTTGTTGAGGTATGGAATGTACGGTGGTTTGTTGTACATGAGAGTGTATCGATGTCTATGAAGAACAATGAAATAATGGTATCAAGGTTATTCCATTTGAGTCCAAAAATTTTTAGGCTAGACATTGAAATTATTGTAGATGTTTTGCAAACTAGGTTAAAAGAAGATCTTGGTGGCATGCAATGTATCAGGGTTCTAGGCACATGAGAGTTTATCGATGTCTAAGGAAAATTATGATATAATGAGATCAAAGTTAAATCACCAAATAGTGACTACACGATTGTTGATGCTAGACATGAAAGTTATTTTAGGCCTTTTCTTGAGGTATCCAATGCTTCATGATTTTTGGGAGAGGATAATGTATCGATGTCTATAGAAAAATGCGAGATATTTTGGTATCGAGATTAAACCACTACGAAGTTCAAGATGATTGTTGAGGCTAAATTTGGAATTTTTTAAGGCATTTGGGAAAGTTATGAAAGTAATGAATTCATTTGAGGTTTTGAGGTATCTTGGAGTTGTGGTTATGAAAGTAATGAATCCATTTCGATAGAAAACTGCGATTTAAGTATCAAGGATAAATCACCATAATGTGAGTACACAATTTTTTAGGCCAAACATGGAAATTACAAATAGAATTTGGCAAACACATTTTTGGTTATTGTCAGAATATAGATATTGTGGTGTGCAATGTATCGTGGTTAGGTACATGAGATTTTATCAATGTCGTCGCTAGACATGAAATTTGTTTTAGGTGTCTTGTGTACTCGTCTAAAGGTAAGTGTCAAGTTATAGTTCTTGAGATATTCAATGCTTCGTGGTTTGTGAGAGGATAATGTATCAATGTCTATGAAAAAATGCAAAATTAGTTTGTGATAGTTGAGGCTAAATTTGGAAGTTTTGTAATGCATTTGGGAAACCCTTTAAGAGATAAGTGTACCAATACAATGTCTGAGGCTATCAAAATCTATGAAATCATTTGATGACCATAATGTAAGTAGACTTTTTTATGCTCAAGATTAAAATTATTTAAGGCATTTAGCATACTCATGTAAAGATAAGTGCCTAATTATAGTTCTCGTGTAGTCATGTTCTATGGTTATCGATGTCTATAGAAAATTGTCAATTCTCACGATATCGAGGTTAAACCATTATATAGTTAGTACGTGATAGTTGAGGCTAAATTTGGAAGTTTTTATAGACATTTTGGAAACCCATGAAGAGATAAGTGTACCATTACATGTTTTGAGGTTCATCGTGGATTTGAGGTTAGAAAATTGTGAATTTATATTATCGATTTAATTTTAGGTATTCTTTAAACTCATCTAAAGGCAAGTGTCTGGTTATAATTTTCGAGGTATCCAATGGTTTGTGGTTTGTGGTTTGTGGTTTGAGGGTGAAGATAGTGTATCAATGTCTATGGAAAATTGTGTGCTTGGTTTCGAGGTTAAACCATTACAAAGTTTGTGTGTGATAGTTCAGGCGGAATTTGGAACTTTTAAGGCATTTTTTTAACCCATTAAGAGATGAGTGTACCATTACATGTTTTGAGTTTCATCATAGATTTGAGATTATGAAAGTAATGAATAGAATGTTGTGAAATAATAGTTAGAAGACTAAATCGAAATAATGTGAATCTACAATTTTTTAGGCTACATATGAAAATTATTATAGTAGTTTTGCAAACTCGTCTAAAGGTAAGTGTGTGATTATTATTGTCGAGATATAAAATGTATGGTGGTTTGAGGTACAGGAGAGTATCTATATCTGTGGAAAATAATGAAATAATGGTATCAATGTTATATTCCCATTAAGTGAGTGCACAATTTTATAGGCTAGGCATTGAAATTTTGTAGATGTTTTGCGAACTCGTCTCAGTTAGATCTTAAGGTGTGCAATGTATTGTGGTTCTAGGTACATGAGAGTTTATCGATGTCTAAGGAAAGTTATGATATAATGAGATTGAGTTTAAATACCCATACAGTGATTTCGCAATTTTTGACACTAGACATGAAAATTATTTTAGGTATTTTGTGAACTCGTCTAAAGGTAAGTCTTTGGTTAAATTTCTCGAGGTATCCAATGCATTGTGGTTTGAGAAAGAGGACACTGTATCGGTATCTGTAAAAAAAAATGTGTGATATCTTATTTTATTTTTTTGGGAAGGCGAGCTAGGTTTCTAAGGATCTCATAACCTATCAACTGGGCGACCTATAGGTCAACACCCATTAGAAAGTAACCATGCCGTAGGTGGGATTCGAAGCTAGGACGTGGGGAACAAACCCACACAACCCTAACCACTAGGCCATAACACCATTGGCAATAACCTTCCTCGGCCCTTACCTAGCATCTGAAACATGGAGGTGTCTTGGTATCTAGGTTAAACGATTACAAAGTTTGTCCGTGATTGTTGAGGCTAAATTTGAAAGATTTTTATGGTATTTTGGAAGCTCATTATGAGCTAAGTTTACCAATGTAGTTTTTGATGTTTCATCATCGATTTGAGGTTATGATAGTAATGTATCAATGTCTATAGAACACTGTGAAATAATGGTGTCGATGTTAAATCACCATGATGTGAATACACGATTTTGGTCACTAAACATGAAAATTATTGAAGGAATTTGGCAAACTCATTTGAGGAATGCAATGTATCGTGGATCTACATAGACAATTTATCGATTTCTATAGAAAACTATGATATAATGAGATCGAGGTTAAATCACAACATGGTGATAGCAAGGTTTTTAGGCTGGACATTAATAGTATCAAGGATAAATCACTATAATGCGAGTACAATATTTTTTAGGCCATTACAAGAAAGTACTAATGGAACTTGGGAAACACATTTTTTGTTATTTTTCGAGTATATATCTTGAGGTATGTAATTTATCTTGGTTCTAGGTACACAAAATTTTATCGATGTCTAAGCAAACCTATAATATAATGAGATCGAGGTTAAATTACCATAGTGATTACATGATATTTTACGCTAGAGATGAAAGTTGTTTTAGGTGTTTTGTGTTCTCGTCTAAAGGTAAGTGTCAAGTTATAGCTCTCGAATTTTGTGGGTGTAGATAATGTATCGATGCTTATGAAAAAATGCGAGATATCTTGTTATCAAGGTTAAAACACTACAAAGTTAGTCTGTGATAATTGAGGCTAAATTTGAAATTTTTTCAAGGCATTTGGAAAACCTTTTAAGAGATAATGGTACCCATTATGATATGGAAGTTTTTTATGGCATTTTGGAAACCCATTATGAGATAAGTGTATCAATTCAGTTTCTGATGTGTTATCATCGATTTGAAATTATGATAGTAATGTATCAATGTCGATAGAACACTGTGAAAAATAGTGTGATGTTAATCACCATGATGTGAATACACGATTTTAGTGGCTAAACATGGAAATTATTAAAGGAATTTGGCAAACTCATTTGAGGATAACTCTCTGAATATAGAACTTGGGTTTGCAAAATCATGGTTCTACGTACATGACAGTTTATCGATTTATATTGAAAAATATGATATAATAAGATCAAGGTATTGAGGTTAAATCACCATAATGTGAGTTACTAAATGAATTTGGCAAACTCATTTGAGGATATTTGTCTAAGTATAGATCTTGAGGTATGCAATGTATCGTGGTTCTATCTAGGTGAATGAGATTTTTTGAAATCTATGGAAAACGATGATACTATGAAATCAAAGTTAAATGACAACAAAGTGATTATACGATTTTTTCAGGCTGTACTTGAAAGATATTTTAGGTGTTTTCTGAACTTGTCTAATGGTAAATGTCAAGTTTTAGTTTTCGAGGTATCCAAATGCTTGGTGGTTTGAGGTAGAGGAGAGTGTTTCGATGTCTATAATAAACAATAAAATAATGGTATCAAGGTTATATTCCCATTAAGTGAGTCCACAATTTTTTTAGGCTAGGCATCGAAATTATTGTAGAAATTTTGCGAACTCATCTACAAGTAAGTGTATGATTATAGTTCTTGAGGTATCCAAGACTTCGTGGTTAGAGAAAGAGGATAGTGTATCGATGTCTATGGAAAAAAAGTGTAATATCTTTGTATTGAGGTTAGACCATTACAAAGTTATTCCGTGGTAGTTGAGGCTAAATTTGAAAATTTTTAAGGCATTTGGGAAACCCTTTCAGCAGTATTTGAGTTTCATTCGATTTGAGGTTATGAAAGTAATGTATCATTGCTTAATGGAAACTATGAATTAATTTCATAATGATATGAAGGTTAGATCACCATAATGTGAATCGACAGTTTTTTATGCTAGAGTTGAAAATTATTTTAGCATACTCGTTTAAAGGTAAGTGTTTGGTTATAGTTATCGAGGTATCCAATGCATCATGATTTGAGGTATAGTGAATTTATTGGTATCTATAGAAAAATTGAATTATCACGATATCAAGGTTAAACCATTATAAACTTAGTATGTTGTAATTGAGGCGAAATTTGGAATTTTTAAAGCCTTTTTGGATACTATTAAGATAAAAATGTACCATTACATGCTTTGAGGTTCATCATGAATTTGAGATTATAATAGTAATTAATCAATTTTGATAGAAAATTGTGAATTAATATTATCGAGGTTATTTTAGGTGTTATTTGAACCTTATCGAAAGGTATGTCTCTGGTTATAATTCTCGAGGTGTCCAATGCTTCATGGTTTAAGAAAAAGGATAGCGTATCGATGTCAATGGAAAAATGCGTGATATGTTGGTATCGAGGTTAAACAATTACAAAGTTAGTTTGTGATATTTGAGGCTAAATTGGATTTTATTACAACATTTTTAAACCAATTAAGAAATATGTGCACCAATTTAGATTTTGAGGTTTCATGTTTGGATTTGAGATTAAATCACCATAATGCGAGTATGTAATTTTTTAGGATAAACATAGAAATTTTGGCAAACTCTTGAGGATAATTGTCCATGTATAGATTTTGAGGTATGCAATGTTATGCGGTTCTAGGTACATGAGAGTTTATTGGTGTCTATGGAAAATTATGATATAAAAAGATCGAGGTTAAATTACCACAATGATTTCAAGATTTATGATGGTAGACATTATAGTTATGTTAGGTGTTCTTTGAACTTGTCTAAAGGTAAGTGTCTGGTTACTGTTATCGAGGTATCCAATGTTTCATGGTTTGTCATCGTTTGTGGGTGACGATAATGTATTGATGTTTATGGAAAAATGCGAGATATCGTGGTATCGAGCTTAAACCATTACAAAGTAGTCTATGATAGATTAGGCTAAATTTTGAAGGTTTTTTTATGGCATTTTAGAAACCCGTTATTAGATAAGTTACCAATTCAGTATTTGATGTTTCATCTTCTATGTGAGGTTATGATAGAACATTATGAAATAATGGGATCGAGGTTAAATCACCACATAATGATTACAAGATTTTTTAGGCAAAACATGAAAGCGTTTTAGGTTTTTGTGAGCTCGTCTAACGATAAGTGTCTAATTATAGAACTATCCAATGCTTTGTGGTTTGATTGAGGCAGAGGATAGTGTATTAATGTCTATGGAAATTTGTTAGATAGGTATCGAGGTTAAACCTTTAGAAAGTTGATCTGTGGTAGTTAAGTTATTTAAGACATTTTGGAAACCCATTAAGAGATAAGTGTACCGGTACAAAGTGAGTCCATGATTGTTGAGGTTAAGTTTTAACTCATTTAAGGCATTTTAGAAACCTATGGGTGATTATGGTTGTGGAGGTGCATAATTGTTTTGAGGTATCAATGTGTACTGACATAGAGGCATCAAGGTTAAATCACTAAGAAGTCAATCCAGGATTCTTGTAGCTAAACCTATGGTGGCAATAAGTTGTGTCATGTCACTAATGTAATTGTCAAAACCCCCCAACTCTATCACGAATCGTTTACTAAATGTGTCAAATAACTGAACCCAAACACAACCCGTCTTGGGAATGCTTAACTCGGCAGAACCGACATAGTTAGCTTACCATGTCATAATAGGTCACTGACACATTTCAGCACGTCCAACCCGTATTGACTGGCATAACTTGTTATGACATGTCTTATGTTTAAAAATATCTTATTAACTTAGAAGTTAGGGATTAATATAGGGTAATAAATAATATTAAATTACTATAAGCAAACGGATCATACACATCATGCGGTGTAGTGTTCCGTATCAAATGGGTTTGGCTCCCAAACACAAATACCACATGATAATTTCATGGTTCAGGTCGACATGACACAATTACCAATCGTATCATATTTTCCCAAACCCAAAGCCACTAATTAGCAGGTTGTGTCGTGTCGGGTGACTTATAGCTACCCTTAGCTAAACATAGAAGTTACTAAAGGCATTTTGCAAACTCATTTGAAGATTAGTGTCCGATTATAATTCTTGAGGTAAGTAATGCATTGAGATTTTGTGGTATAGGAAAGTGTGTTGATGTTATGGGTATGTCGCCTTTAAGTGAGTCCACGATTCTTGAGGCCAAACATGAAAATTATGTTAGGTATTTTGGGAACTCATATAAATAATTTGTTTGATATTTGTGCTTGAGGCATGGAATGCATCATGGTTGAGTTAAATAAAAATGTAACAATGAATATGGAAAAACTATTAACTATAAGTGTCAGAGGTAAACCGTTAGAAAATTTGTCCATGATTGTTGAGGCCAAATTTAGAAGTCATTTGAGGCATTTTAAAACCACATTCGAAGGTAAGTGTACGTCTATATAGTTTTCGAGGTGCATCATGGTTCCCTGTGTCATATCTATGTTCGTGCTATCAGTGTTGTATGAATCGTTAAAAATTGCGATTCAAATCGGCGATTTGAATTGACTCGCCCTAACTGATTTGAATCACCAATTAAATCGAATATTACCCAAATCGGTGTGAATCTTCTCCCGTCGTTTGTTTGTACAGAAGAAAGAAAACTCGAAAAAAATGAAGAAGAGAACGACGGGAGAAGAACAACATGATCGATATTCCTATGTCAGTTTTGCTGGAAAAAAAAAAAAAACAGGGTTTCCATGCCCATGCAATCAAAGAAAAAGATGAAGAGAAAGAAGAGATAAACACTTGTTTATCTCAAGTTGTGATTCATACAGATAAAAGAAGAAGAGAAATTAAAGAGAAAGAACAAAAATTAGGGAAAGAAGAACAAGGAAGAGGAGGAAGAAGATAGAGAGACATACCTGTTTTCACCGTTGAAGAAGAAGGATGAGTCAGCTGAAGGTTCAATCGGGGGCAAAGGCGGCTCATTTTGTCTTCTTTGTTTCATTTGGAATTTGGGGGCTCTCTGAACAATAAGAGAAGAGGAAAGGAAGCCCTAATTGCATGAATGTATTTTCTCCTTTCTACCCTTACACAAATTTTCAAATATTAAAATGTCTATTACTATGTACCACCATCATATTTTCCCTTTTTTCTGCTAATTTCCCTTTCTTTCTCTTCTTAATTATATCCCACCACGTATTCTTAATTATAAAATATAATATATAGTATTATTAGTAAATCTTACTATTTACGATTAAATCTAAATTTTATACGTTACGATTCACTAACATTGTGTGCTCCTAGTATATATGAAAGCATATACAAGACAATGAGTAAATGTGAGATTCTTGAGGCACTTTCTAGCGCCTTATGTTGCTCCTCAAATTATGGCAAAGTGTGAATCTTCGAATGATGACAGTGATGGTAACTCATAGTTATACATTTTCAGGTTGGAGGAAGATGACACCACAATGGCAGGTTTATTTTATTTGTGGAGAGGACTTGACAAAGAAAGTTGAAGTAGCAAGTGGCGGCAATAGTATCTGTCAAAATAGAAGTTCATTTGTTTCCTGAGTGATAGAATCCAGATGTTTAATATATTGCCTAGTGTCCTGTAGCACCCACCAGTAACAACGCATAGTTCCAGCAACCTGAGAGACATACGATTTTGGCTCATTAATACAACCTGAAGGAAAAGAGGCGCCTGTAACGATGTTCATTCCCATGTTGTATAGACTAGAGTTTCAAACCGTTCAATCAAACAGCCTTCTCTAAAGTCTTTACGTCCTTACACATCGAAGCAGTCCGACTTTAGGGAACATCCCACCACAAAATGGCCAAACGACAAACCCTCTCAAATTTGTTTCAACTACCCCTTCTTATAATTTTTAGGTTTGAAGATCATATCCATGCATTTATTCATTTTTGTAATGCCCCAAGTATTAATATTTCAGGGCATAACAGAATTGGTATTAGAGGCAAGTTCGGATCCTTTTAGTGGATGTTTAATGGTTCAACTTGTCATTAGGATTCCATTGTTTTCTGCGGATTTGTTCTCCTCCCATTAATTTGTTCTAGGTGTATTTGACTTATGGTTTACATTCATAGTATGATAATGGTTTGCAGAGGGAAAACCACCTGCTCTCATAAATCAACTAGAAGGACCTGGTTGAAATCACATGCAAATCCTGCTAGTGTTGCTAGAGATGACACAGAGCCTTTTGAGGCATGCTATGTTACTTTTGTCCTACCCTTCAAATGGATGCGCACAATTAGGTAAATGTTCTACTCAAGATACTTAGCTCACACAGGCAACGATTGCCCATGAGGCTCAAAGACATCAAGACGTTCTCTGGCCATCATGGACAAAATTTTGACATATCAAACCCTAACATTTAAGGGTTTCATTCATGTTTTAACATCAAATTGCATGAAGGAATGGAGACCCATCTTGAGGCAAAGGTTAGCAATGCTGCATATGATAGGGGATTCCAAACTGTGGTGGCCGTGAATGCCGACAGGTGAAGATGAGTTCACTATACCTAATGGGTAGCACTTCGAAGAGCACTATGTTGCACTTGCTGTCAAATGAAAATTAGTTGTTCCATGGCTGTCATGTAGTATGAATTGAAATTTATCCGGTTATCACAGTTTGCTCAGACAAGATTGATAAAGGAAAGTTGATTGATTCCCAAGAGGGTTTTATTGACTCTGTGATAGGTTGGAGAATTCCTCGTTTCTTATAGACAGGTGGTTGGTAGTAGTAGGGCCATTGAGCATGATCATGTGCGAAACAAAATTAAATTGTAACAAGAGGGCCATCCAACTCAGCTCATTGGAAAAAGCAGCGCATTGGTGTTAACACTGAAAAATAGTTCTAAACAACAACATAATAAAAGAGGGGATAGACTCTTTGATTGGATATGTTACATCTTCCAAGAGTGTGGTCACTAGAAGGATTGTCGTAAATGCAAACATTATTCCCACTACACAACCAACCAGTGCAAAGGCGTATACCATACCACATCCCAAGCTCTGTAGTCTCGGGTGACCCCTAGGCGAGCTAGGTGGGCAATCGAGACAGTGATTGCCTCTCTTAGCCTAGTTATCGCCTAAAACTGGTGGTCTTGGATCGTAGCTAGGTCTTTGCTTTTGACTATAAATTTTATTTTTTTAAATTGGCTTGTTGACTTTTGACTTTTTTTTTGTTTGTTACTAGATTATGACTATAGATGCTTGAAAATTCATTTTTTAGTTAAGTTTGCATAAATTAATTAGTGAAATAATGTATATATAAAGGCTTTGAAAAGTTCCAATAGATGCTAGCCGACACCTATGCGAACTAAGCGTTCAGGCCAAGCCTGTTGCCTCGCATCTCCATGTGCCCATGACAACATAGATCTCAAGTAGAAATGCCTCCTAGAAGCATTGGAATATGACTTTTTTTTGGGTTTTTTTGTGCAATGTCCTTGGAAATTTTATGCTACACACTAAACACGTTAGTCTTGCTTACAATGAGGCAGCACCGAGGAAGCACGGACTCTTGGAAAACTTGTTGTATCCGCGTCTGACACATATCCGACACTAACACTCGCTCGACGCGCCTCTGACACTTGGTCAATGTGTCGGCAGGTATTCGACACATGGGCAATATGGTCAACATGTCGAACACATTTTCAATACACCCGAAACTTGGTCAGTACACAGTCATGACTCGACAACCAACTTGGTTTTATTTTTTAATTTTAGATATGTGCAAATAATCATCTTCTCAGCCTTTGCACCTCTACTTCAATATGTTATTTCTTCGTTTTTTCTATTTGCAACAAAGACACTCTAGGAGGGTACTTTATTATATTATTGTTTATGTTTATATGACTTACTAAAAAAATAGTATGACGTGTTAACGTGTCCCCAAGTCCTAGTTTTTGGGAAATTGTCGAGTCAGCATTTCGTGTCCGTGTTTGACATGACGTGTGTGTCCGTGTCCATGCATCCTTGGGCATCACATTCCTTGTGTCAACATCTTTTTCTGCGATTATTAATCTAATTGCAATAAAGATAAACATTCCACTAGTTCTCTTTTTGCATATTGGGAGTTCTATAATGCTAGATTGTATGCTGACAAAGTCATGTTACCTTTGCTTACATGGATTTTAGTGTTCGTCTAATCATCTTCGAGATGCAAGAATGTAATGTAATCCCCAAAACTACTTATTGCCTTCGGGTCATCTAAATGTTGCCTGTTATACAGAAAACGTAGTGGTTGTCGGTGATAAAAGGAAACTCCTTTTAGCAAAACCACCTCTTAAAAATATTTCCGAGAAATTCCAGATTTTCAGAATCCTGAGTTGACATTTGTATAGTACTTGTGTATGTACTACCAATATATACAAGGTTCCTTATTGTGGCACAACACCAATCAAACTTAAGGAGTCATACATTCAAACATAAGAAGTTATTGTCTTTTCGAGCTCCAATATATACAAGGTTCCTTATTGTCTTTTTAAGCCCCAAATCTCTAGAGTATGTTAGCGATGAAAAGGATATTTGCTTTTTAAGGGGTTGGGCTAACATACGCACTTTCTGTTTTTTTGTCTCCGGTGAAGTTTTCTTCTCCGCTGACTTCTCCTCTTATTATTTGTTTTCCATATTAACTCCTAGCTTTCACTTATTTTCATCACAAAGAATTACACCGCCACTGTCACTTCTCCATCATCTTACATCACATCCATTTCTACACACCATTATCACCAATCATCATTCCTTCCTGGAAATAGCCTAAAAACTTTAGTGTGTTGCACCCTTTCTATTTCCACATCTAAGACAAAAACCTTAAGATCATTACACCATTCAAAAAAACCACACCTCATCTGGATCCTTTCAATATGTAGCAATGATGTTTATTATCTTAAGGATATAGTCAAAGCGGTAAGTGGGGTCTCAGTGATCTCCTTTAGGACACCTACTGGGAACTCGTGCCAAGCATGTTCGATGGACTACTTGCAGGTTGGAAGGAAAATGCTTGGACTTTCAAAAGCCAAGTACAAGGGGTTGTGTGCTTGTTGTAAAGAGTACTAGGGTGTAAACACTCACTCTCGGACCACTGATATTGCCCCTACCTAACCACTCCTACATAGGTGTGGAGTTTTTAGGCTCAAATAAATTGTCGAATACGTGTGGATCGAACCCATGACCTCTGATACATCTACTAGAGTGTGTTGTTGAGCTGAAAAGGCCTCGTGTCAAAAGAATACTAATTGCTACTTATGAATCTCCCCTCGAACAACTGTCTAAGCGTGAAGGACATAACATGGGGCAACCATCACACATCTTCGACCTAGGCGCATATCCAACACACCACATGTGCAACCATTACCACTCAGGCTAGAAGCCTTTCCAACGAGGTGTCACATAAGGGTATTTTCAAACTGTTTGTTAAGCCAAACAAATAGAATGATTAATAGATTCACTTCAACCAGAACTGTTGGGGACCATTAAGTGGCATAATGGTTCATTATAGTCCCTGTTAGAGATCTTTCGAAATTGTGCTAGTACTTTTGCTTGGACAAGGTTTGAGCGGGGAAATTTGTATAGAACTTTAGCATTCTCGGACCGTACAAACAAGGATGGCATGAGTTGGCGAACATGTGATTATAGTGTAGGCAAACATGCAATGGTACACAGAGTGAGGCAATATCTTGATCCACCACCCTGCACAACCTCCACCACTCCTTTTCCCTTGTAAGCGACACTTAGACTCGAGACTTGGCCATGTGCTCCATCACAACATCCTTCGAGTTCTGGGATCTCCCCAACATTTTCTCTATCCAACAACCAAGCTCCACTCTTCTTCATGATCTCTTCCTTTTCCCTAAATAAATCACCCTTCTCACCACTCGGAGCCTTCCCTCACTGTTGGTAGCTACAATGCCTTATTTTTTCTCTTCACGAGACACCATTGATGGTTGAATCGGTTTCCGAGATGATTATAAAAAGTACTTATCCGTTCGTATTCCGGATAGTACCTTTGCTTGGTCGACGAAACACCTTTTGGACAACGACCTCAGTTTCCTTCAAATCCGCCATTACACTTGTTGAAGCAGAAAATCTCCTCTTATAAAAAAAAGAAATGGGAGAAAACTAGTAAAGGATTTTTTATACCAGTATGCTTGTTAAAGGGGAAAATTCCATCTAACGTGGAGATTAATAGTAGATCATTGTTACAATTCTAATCCACGTCAAGGCGTGTTGTATGTAATGTCGACTAGGCATACTCGACAGGATTTCGAACAACAAGAAGGCGATAAGTTTTGATTGCCTTGAGAAACAAATGTTCTCCACTTGTTCCAATTGAAGAGTTGGAGATAGTAGACTCGTTGGATCGCTTCGAGTTAAGCAACATGTGATTGATGGTCTGATGGACGGTGGGCCCATCACCTGCTCTGTGTCTCAAGCTCCACCTACCACAAGCACACTCAACCACAACTTATAAAGAGGCTAAGCCGTTTTCCAATAAGAATTGTGTTTCATTTGCTCAGCCTAATTTAAAAAACGTTTCTCGAGTTAACCTTGCTAGACTTTTGTAATCAATAAAACAACAACATATATGATAATGGAAGGGTGTACTGTCAATGACGTGAATGAATGAATGGAAGATAACCAGTAGCTTGTTAACATTTGTAAAACAAGCCATGTCATTGGTAGTATTTTTGGGAAATCCTTGCTTGAATTATTCTTATTTCTATCTTTTATATGCTTAAATATAGTTATAGATATATTTGTAACTATATAATTTTTTGCATTATATCTTATGATGCATGTATCTTAAATTTAAGTTTTTGATATACGATACGATAAACGTTTTGATAGCTTTGGCTGGGGGTACCTGTTTCATTCCTTCTTGTTCATCGATATCGTCAATCAACAAGACAGACTTCCCTTTTGGACAATTACTTCAAACATGACCAGGTTGACCACATCCAAAACATTTAAGTGACATATCAGAGGCAAACGCCGTGGAAAGGAAATGGAAGTGCGAATTGGATTCACAAGAGGTTTCTACTCCTATCGGTCTTGTAGATGAAGCTTAGTCTTTGCACGTTTAGCCATGTTATCTGTAACTAAAAGTGTCTCTTCATAGCCAAAACAGACTTAATCACCGCATCTAACCCATAGTAGAAATGTAAAGTTTCCGTCGTTTTGGTTTGTGAGGCTTCGCTCGCATATACAAAGTTTTAAACTCGGTCGCATAGTCATTATTAGTACATCCATTCTATGCGACTCTCATAATCCAGATGAACAAAAGTTGCATGCATCAACTTGTGCAGATCATCCCAATTCATCATGGGTAGTAAACGCATAGTCATTCGTCGAGCGCAGTCTTCCAGCCACCAAAGATTTGCAGATCCCTTTAGTTTTATAGCCACTAACTATATTGCTTTTGGGCCCTGCATATTCTTAAACTCAAGAATGCGCTCAATTTCCATGAACCAATCAACAAACGCATCTCGAAGTTCCACCCCGTCATAGGAAGGAACATCCAATTTCAGACCATTATCATCCTGCCTCTCCATGACAGCTATCAACCGCACCAACTGGTCATTCTCTACAAAGTTGCCATTTCCATAAACCTGATCGCCTAAATTAGGAGGGCAAAAAGGCTAATTTCCTCTTCTACCTCGACCACATTCCATTGGTTCCATGTCCTTTATCCTGCACAGGTGGCCATGGGGGATATAGATCTCCTTGCTGCTCTTCTACCCAAATTATGAACATACTCCTGTGGAAAGTTGGCCTCAAGTCGATGAGAATTGCTCGCGGATTATAGGGTGCCCAAGGCACATCTTGGATGGTGATTCTAGTAACAGTCAACAGGAGAAAAGCCCCAGAAGAAGACATTCGATAAGTGGAGTGAAATATTTTATCTTGGATTCGGAATTGAGTAAGAGGAGACAGTGATGGATTCATTTTTGCTAAAGAAATTGGAAATGAAGGAGAGCTGAAATATGACTTGGGTGGTAGTGGTGGTGTTGAAAGTTCGCGTTTATTTGTATGTAGAGATGAAATCAATAAGAGGAGTGGTGGTTTGCTGGATGTTGAGAAAAGGGCCTTGCGCATTCCCAATCCTCCTCCTAGGCCTTTGAGTTCAGTTCCTTGTGCACTTAAGAAAGACGACTAATCACCCACTGGCACCTCTTCCTCCTCCTCCACCCCCCTCCTAAGTTGTCAATTAGAAATGGCAGCAATACAGTTCAGAGGGCTCCGCAAGTAGTTGAGTTCTACTGTTCATTGATGAAGAGAGACTCAAGAAAGGATTCCTCTAGTGGAGGAGTTTGTGAGGCTCAGGGTGTCGGAAATGTTCGCAGCAGCATGATTGATGAGATGGAAAATAGATCATCACATTTGCTTTTTGTAAGTGATCCTTCACTGACCAGCTAACTTCTTATGTTGTCCTCATTTTACTGGGTTTTACTTGTTAGGTTTCTTACATTACTGAGTATTTTGTTATATAACTGGGATGCATTTGCAGATAAAGGCAGATGTTGAAACTCAGGGTGAGTTCGTGAACTCATTAATAAAAGAGGTGAACGGAGCAGTTTATCAGGACAATGAAGACATGGTGGCATTTGTGAAGTGGCTTGATGATGAATTGTGCTTTCTGGTAAATTTGATTCTTGTCATAGTTGAGAAACTACTCTTGATATTTTATACTTATAAAAATTTGATATTTTAAGTGCACACTTTGGAACCCGGAGTTAGAACACTTCACAACCTTGAAGTTCGTAGAGTAAACAATTTTATACTTGTCGTAATTGTTGCATTTGGTTTGTAAATGAATTCTTGCTAGTAAAAAGTACCCTTCGCTAAATTAGTAAATTTCCCAAGTACACCTTTATATTATTTCTGTGAAGAAAATGACGTTTGGGACAAGTGTCAGATTCCTTTCTTTCATTCATTGTAAGACTCAGAAATGTGTTTTACTGGGATAATAAATTGGTCTAGCTTCGGATTCAATCTTGCTCATGCCCTATTACATACTGAAGATTGTGGTTATCTGCAGGATGGAATCTTCTAGTAGGGCTGAAGGCATAGCTCAAGCAGCTTAAACTGAGGTAATTCTGCACCCTCTTATGAAGAAAAGTCTCATAAAGGAATAGTGATGGAATTTAGCAAACAGTTTCTGATTTTTTTTTTATTTTTTTTTCAAGGGATCCGTAATAGATATACATGCCAAACTTGATCATTTAAACCATTTCTATGGGGTCTTTACTGGGGTGAAATATTCGTCCCAGTGGCTAAATTAGAGTATGCTGAACATGGAAGCGCTTGCGCAGTCATTTCATGTGTGTGTGAGTGTGGATGATTTAATATCATTATCTGTGATTTTGGATGCTATTTTGTATGATATGATTGTGCTTGAGTCTGGGATTTTCTGTTCCTCGCAACACCAATATGATGCATTTTCTGCATCTCGTATCTTGTTTGAGTTTGGACTGCCAGACGCATAGTCTGAGTGCAGAGAAGTTAAATTGGCTGCCTGTCACAATCTCTTTATATAGAAGAGCTCGTGCTATGTTTTCTCAGAGCTGCAAATATGCAGGCCCATTTGACCCTTTCTGTGTTATGCTATTGCTATATGCACAGAAACATTGGCTGTCTAGTTGCTACCATTTATGGCTGCACCTGGACACTTGTTGGAAATGCATAATGAGAACGCCGTCTAAATTTATGCATGTCAAGATTTTATAGAAGCTAGGCATGATGGTTAATCATTGATGGTTATTTAGTGTGTCATGTTTCAGAATGCTTGGCTAAGTCGCTTCAGTTGAGATCAAGTATTACGAACCTTCATTGAAATTTATTCTAATACTGTGTTCTTGATTACAATAGGAGAATTCCATGGAGTAAATCGTCACATGACATTCTACGTGGAGTCCTTTGAAATATGTAAAAGATGACCAGTGAGCATACCATATATATTTTTTCTCGTCTCTTTCATTTTCATTTGGAATTCATCTCTCAACCTCTTTAAGATTTCGTGGAGACGTGAAAACAAACACATGCTAAGATTATTGCTTTTTAGAAACTATTCAAATCTTTTACATAAAACATTAGTTGCGATTGTTTACGCGGAAGTACAGAATTGAATGAATTGTTATTTACTTCTCTTGAACTGTGTATAAGCTAGTTTTAGGAAAAATTAAAAGACCGACCCCCCCCATGTGTGGTACACTGGTATTGCAGGTGACACATCTCCATCTATACATTTAACTAATTACATTTCCCTCTTTAGTTACGTGATCTCGACTACCCCCATTGTGGTTCCATGAACCGTTGTGTCTTTTCTTCACTATAGTATTTTGTATGAGCAATGCTACATGGCGGGGAAACGGCGAGGGACGGGACGTGGCGGGGTGGGGACCGTCCATTCCGCTCGGGATGCGTGTCGTCATTTTTGGTGCGTGCATCCCGAGCGGGGTGAACGGTCCCCACCCCGCCACGTCCCGTCCCTCGCCCGTTTCCTCGACATTTAGAATTCCTCATTTTGTATTTCCCTTCAAAATTAAGATGAGATAATATTCTCAGCACTAGGGAGACAGATCCCATCAATGTATTAAATATGTTCACAGAGAATCTACCGCATTTTACAAACGTATGCCACGCGTATGTTGTGCCATGTGAAGGACAAGTATACTTGTCTTCCACCCCTCCTTTACAGAGACAGACCAGAGAAAGTATATTCCCACACCTATTTTTTAAGGGTCATTTTTCATAATATATCTACTTAGCACCATAATGTATGCAATTAATGATCATACACATTATCATACTAATCAACGTGTACTTCTTTAGTTTATGATAATCATGTGGAAAATAAAGAATTTTTGGACCCTAATAATGACCACATGCACAGTGGGTCTTTGACCCAAAAAATCTTGATAAACAAGAGTAGAAGACACTACACTACTTCGTTGTTGATCCAAATCATTGAAATTGTACCAAGTACCAACCTTACTATACTGCATATTATTTTTTTAATTCTAAGAATATAAATCATTCATTTTTTAAGCTTAAAGGTGTTATAAAAAAAATATATATTTTCTATAACACTTCGAAGTCAAATTTTCAATTGAAAGTGAAGGCTATAATGATGAGTTAATCTTGGGTTCTCTCAATCGATTCCTTTGTGCAGTTGTTGATCACATGGAGTTGTGTTACTTTGGTATTGCTAACAACCAGTTATTTGACTGCCAATAAACAAAGTTAATTGGTTGGGATAAATTATTGAATTTTTTTTTTTGTACTATTGATAATAAATAAAAAGACGAGGGGGAAACATTTGGGGTATTTCACGTGACTGGTCTGATGTGAAACAGTGATATTTATGGCTACGTATATGTCCTTAGAGTCTGCATCTGCATGGTATAATTCAACTGATGACCACCATACAAAGTGTATGGCACATTGACTTCCCTATGAAAAAGGGCTTTGTCTAATTGGGTCAGTGCTAGAAGAGAAGAGAAGGAAGGAAAATACTGCCTGGGTTATTTTGTACTAGCGTTTTTTTTACTGAATTGCAAGGTGGGGTGTTTTGAAGGTTGTCTTGATAATCTTTACAACCAACCAAAATATATAATTAATTTGCTTTTTATTAGTTGTTAATTTGTGGACACATGAAGGCCAGCTCATGGAGAATATGGATGGGTTTAAGTGGCTTGAGCACTAGTAATGGGAAGTTGAGTCACTTGTCGTCTTTTCAGTATACAGTAAATCTTGTAAGAATCAAGTGAAGGTGAGTTATTATTGCAATAATTCAATTATAAAGTTAATCTGAAATTTTCGGTACTTTTTTTGAAAATATTTGATCATATAGATTTGAAAAGGGCTTTATTCTCCTTCTTTCTGTGAAAGCAACCGCGTGGAGTAGGGCTGAAAACCGAACTGACGGTTCGGTTTTTCACCTAAACCGTGAACCGAACCGACTTAGGTCGGTTTTAAAATTTTCAAACCGAAACCGAACCGACCATTAACAAAACCGATCCGAAACCGAACCGATTCTAATTTATGCAAACCGTAACCGAACCGAACCTACTAAAATCGAACCAAAACCGAAATAAAACCGATCCGAACCGAATATTTAAACATATTATATTATTTATATATAAAATATATTTTATTTTTATATATAAATAATATAATATATTTAAATATTCGGTTCGGTTCGGTTTGGTCGGTTAAAATCACATAGAAACCGAAAACCGAACCGACCATTTCGGTTTTGCATTTTTTAAAACCGAAACCGATCCGAACCGAATTTAAACCGAACCAATCGGTTCGGTTTTGATCGGTTCGGTCGGTTTGATCGGTTTGATCGGTTTTTTGTTCAGCCCTAGCGTGGAGTATTCAAATAAGCTTGGGATGGGATACTTATGAAAAGCATATGAACTAATTAATTAAAGATATTTTGGTACCACCGACACGACACCATACTCCCATTGTCTTGACATTACCCCACTTTATCAGGGACACTATTAGCTTCCATCTCTTCAAGTGAGAAGAGTATAACAACACACAAGGAAGAGTTGGGTGATGGCGGGACCTCAGTGAAAATATGTGTACATATTCCATAGTATATAAAAAGTGGAATTTGAGCCTTGAAGGGTAAATAACATTTAATTTTCATTTAGAATAGTGCATTAGATCTGAACCAACTATGACCTTTTTGGACTGCATAAGTTGTGAACCAACAACTTAAAACCTTGGATGTAAAGTTAACAATAGTAAGCTTTCTTTTTTCACGCTCATAATATTGTAACCCTAATGCTATACTACTATCAGAATAATGTGTTACGATCATACAATGATTAGTTTAATTAGGTTAGCTTCGTGTTCCGTACGAACTTACAAAAATGAAAGGGACCTGAAATTTAACTTTTTGATTAAACCTCTCGATTCACCTTTCACTATGTTGGTGTTTGTATTCGAATATGAAGTCAAATGTTTTACATGGTGAAGATGAAGACATCCATTTTGGCATTTCTTTCTCTTTGGAAATTGGATGGATGGAGTGGGGGAGAGAGAGGACATAACAAAATGTAGAATGCATAGTGGGACCTGAAGTCTGTCAAATTACTTTTTGCAGCAACAGCAGTACTGTACAGCAGACCTGAAAAAAGCAAAGGAAGGAGAGAAGGCAGAAGGAACTTCACGAGGAGTCCATTTCAAGTGGATGGAGGTATTGTCAATGCACTGTAAATTGCCATTGTATTGTTGAGACACCAAATAGAGTGATTCTAGGGAGCGAGGGAGGTCCCCCACCGCCCACCCCCCTTTAGGTTCAGGATTTGACTTGTCCTTCTTTATTTGTTGTTTAAGCTTTTATTGTAAAGAGCAGGAGAGACCATATTGTCTAAAAGATCAAATGGGGTCAAAAGTTTTCCAAGTTTTATTGCCCTCCCCCCAACAATACATGTTTTGGTTTGACTGTTGATGGTTCATATGGGTCGTGGCTGAAGTCATCTTTTGTCTTTAGGTGTCACAACCTTTGACCATCAGGGATCCAGTTTATATTATACTGTGGCCCCTTGTAGAGAATTTAATTATGGGGAAGATAGAATGGAAATTAAGTAAACTTGAAGATAACAACGTTTCATTGAATCTACATTATACCTCCACCACCACCACCACCACCACCACCTCCTCCAATTTCTCCGGCTCCACCAACTCCAAACCCTTTTCCTTGTCCTGATCCACCTCCAATGGATGTGTTGTTTAATTCTGGTGTAATTTTTGTTTGTGACCATTGAGAGAGATGAAAAGGAATAAACAATGGGAGGTGGGATGAGTTTGCCTTTGTGTCTGACTTGTATATATATATATTTGATGAATAAGTTGGTGGGCATTGGAGTCTTGCACTCTGTGTGTTGCTTGAAGAAAGAAAAGTGGTCATGAATGGGTTTGGTATTGCAGCAGGGGTAGCATATGGTTTGGTTTTGTGTTTTACTGATGAAAATCTATATACTAGATGAGCTAATGAAATACAATTGGGAGAGTTTGTAACATGCCTCTCCCATTTCATATCCCAAGATTTTAACCCATTTACCACCACAACCAACTCATTCCATCTTCAGAAATCCAACCCCAAACCATTCAACTTCTAGAAACAACACAAGAACATGAAGACCCCCTTTACAAAAACCCACACGAGATTCTGGAGCACCAGAATCCCATAACCAAATCCGACACAAAACCTGCATCAGGAACATGTTGGTGAGTTGCCCCAGAAGATGAATTCGAAGCAAAGGGAAAACAAGGAAAATAGATGAACAAGGTTGAGAAGAGGAGACAGTGAGTAGCGGTTTGCCGTCGTTTGGGGAAGATGAGGAAGTGGATGCAAAAGCAGATAATTTATTCAAACAACAATTGAAGTTGCAGAGGTTGGATTCACTCGAGATTAAAAAAAGATAAAAACAGGGAGAAGGTGCGTTGCTGGGAAGAAAGGAAGATTAAAATGAGAGTGGCTGAGTTTGTGGGACATCAAATGAATTACAGTGCAAAGTTAACATCAATGAATATCAAATGATTACAAAATGCTATTAAAATTTAACGAATATCAAATAATTTATATTGTTGCAAGAATATTCGATTAGCATCAAATGAATTTACATTATACTTTAATATTATGTTTGTGACACCGTAGAATCTGCAAGAAAATCAATTAAGTGTTGTTAATTAGCAGTAACTTAACTCTTAAAATGTATTACGAGCAGAAATTTAGCCCATTAAAATAAATGTGAATGTAACTTTGCTCCTTGCAACAGAACTGATCTAACAGATGAGATAGATGGTTTGCAACTTAAACTTAGCAAATTTTTTCACTTATTAATGTTTGAATATTTAATCTACAATGAAATAACATGTAGATGTGGTGGTGGTGAATGAGGAGTTGACAGATTATTCCAACATCTTAATGGAAGTTTGAATCTCAGCCTCAATTTTAATTGCATCAACTTTTAATTTTAGTCTTTAAATCATTAAAGGGTATTTTGGATAGTAAAATATGATTAATTTTTTTTAAGCTAGCACGTGCTTTGATTAATTTGATCGCTACTCTTAGAGAAAATTTGCAATTAAATGTTAATTGGAGTTAAAGTTGAATAAACTATAATATCATAAGGGAGGGAGAATTGCAATTAACCCCAAAAAAAAAAAAAAAAAAAAAAAAAAAATTTATTATTAATACTTTACCATGTACTTTCATTTTTAATTGAATTTAATCCTACTTCGAGCTTCAAGGTTGGAGTTATTTGGTTGTCATTGAGCGTATTAATCTTACCCATAGAAAAATATTCCAGTAAAGATGATATCCCTGAAAAGATCCGCTATTCGAGTGTGAGTCCCATTATTGGGGATTGTAGCATGAAGTGTGACCAGTGTAGTAGAAGATGATGTCTTGTCAATGCAACCAGAGATGCTAAACTTTTCACAAGTCTTGTTATTTTTGGATACATTGGCGGTTGGGAAACTGTAGCAATGTAGTGGAGCATCAATTCATCATAGCACAGTACAGTACAGCAGAGCAAGAGCAAGCATGAATCTTTGCTTCCTTCACGTATATCTAGATTGCCATAGTTTTCAAAAAACATAATAATGACATTCATGAGAATATATAACCTTGACCGAGGTTTGTGATTTCGTTTTTTCAAAAGTTAATTTTGGTTTTCTGATTTTACGAAATATTTTGACTTTTGTTAAAAAAAAAAAAAAAATTATGACTGTGATTTCGAATTTAACATCCTAAAGTAAGTTATGTAATTAAGTGTTACAAACTCAAATTACATAAAGAATCATGTATAACAAACTTTTGATAATAAATAAAATTAGTGCATTTTAAAATACATGGAAATTAAATTATTATTTTTTCTTATAAAAATTTAGACATATTTCAGATTTCAAAATAGATTTAAGTAACTTCAAAATAGAAAAAAAAAAATTTCATAAAATTTTAACATATTTTGAAAAATCACATTCTTTACTTTTGCCACAATTTATTTGTTGTTCTTAAAGATATAATATAACCCCTTCTTCGTATGCTCGTGGCAAATAAGGATGCATGATGAATAGGGAAATAATTAGGGTGAAATAATAGTATGTTGGTAGATAGGTTAAAAATGAAGGTTATGATGGGTGAAATGATTTTGAACTAACTTGTCCCTCCTTCCCTGAAACCAGGCGTCAAAACTGGGGGTGGTTTTGTGTTTGGTTGAACAAACAAGTTAGATTTTGAGTAGTCTCCTCTTCACTTCTCTCTTATTTATTACTACTCATAAAAAACCAACCAAACAATAATTCTGAAAGAAGTTGATTATATGGGGCAGAGCGCAGAACCCAAAAGAAACTCCCGTCAGAGAATCACGGAGTAAATCAAAGCAAAAGATGCATGGATAGGATGGGATGGGATGGGATGGGATGGGATGGGATGGGACAATTTTGGTTTTGGCTTTGCCTGGAAATTGAAATTACTCTGGACAGAACATCTTTCGAACCATCTCTCTCTCTCTCTCTCGTCTTCTACAACCCACCACACCACACCACACGCGCTCTTTAATTAATTTATTAATCTGTCAACCTTCTTCTCTACCCCGCCGACGGAATGTCGTTTCTCTTCCATTAATCAAACCCCAAAACAAAACCTTTATTTCTACTGTACAGCCTCTGAACACTCATTAAATAACAAGTTATAAATGGAAACATCATGGATATTAAACACCGTACGTTACGTTTCTTGGATGAAAGTGAAACATCTACTATAATCAATCCAATCTAAATAACAACAACTAGAAGAAGCCCAAATTAATTACACAACAGTAAGAATGATAATGATGTAACCAAACCCCATGCAGTGCAGGCACCGCTAGCTAACTAGCTAGCTCCATTCAATAATATTATTTCTTGCTTCTGCTCTGCTCTGCTTTGCCATGCAATGCAATTGTGTGTGGTTGTTGTATTGGAAAGGGACCTCTCCTTAATCCCTTGTTTGCATCCTTTTGGCTCTTCTCTTCACCACTTTGCATTTGCACTAGCTTTGTCTTCTTCACCTCATTCCCCTCCTTTGTTGTTTCCACTCTCTCCCTCCTCTGTGCATCCCAATTCCCATGCCATCAATGCATTCATTCTATGATTTTTTTTTTTTTAAGTTTAAATAAATTTCTTCATCATCATCATCCAAGGAGCTAGCTAGGTCAAATAATTGTCAGAGACCCAACAAAATACTCGGATTCCCTGTTCCATCTCCATCACTTTTCAGAACACATCCCCCTACTAGTACCTAGGTCCACCCTATTTTTGTTGACCCTTCTAAAGCCCCCACCCTCTGCAATAATAATAAATTAATCTAAGTGTGTTTGTTAACTTAACATAATACATACATGTGCTTTTAATCCAAATAAATTATTATTGGCCATGATGTGTGAATTTTAATTTGGTAAAGGGAAAAAAAAAAAAAAAAAAAAAAAAAAAAACTCCGATCTCGTCATAAAACATTATGAAATGTATATGGTCAGCACTATAGAAGATAAGTGGGGGCATGACCAGACATGAGAGCGGTGGAATCACCAATCAATAGTTTTCAAACCTAATTACGTAACGTACATACAATGCCACTCTACTTCCCTCATCCATCTTCTTGCTTTCTCTGCCTTTATATTATTATGTTTTGTGTGTTGTGTGGTTTTAAATAAAACAAGGTCCAAATGCCTCTCTGTCATTCATGTGAAAGTTCTAAGTCAAGAGTTGCTTGCCACCACCGCGATTGCTATTGCTTATCTTTCTTTTGTGAAATAAATAAAAATACAATTAGGTAATAACTTAAATTAGATAAAAGGAAAGCCAACAGGTGTTCATTCATAGACAAGTTTTCTTCCCCTACCTCGTTCTACAAATGAAATCACCATTTTGCAAATCTCACTCAACAATACATACGTGTATTAATTTAAACTGTTTTGACACTCAACCTTTTTAATTTACTTGTAATTCTTTCTTAACTTGTCATCCCCAACTCCTTCACTCATATTCTTCTTGTTTACTCAATGACCTGATTTGTAAAATTCACCTTGTGTTTTAGTAGGCAAATTAGGATTAATGAGAGCAGTTATCAGGATAAATAGATGATAACACTGGCTTTTGATTACCCTTGACACATGCTTTTGTTGACTTTTTTCTATTTTTATATTTATCTTTTATTAAAAAATAAAAAATGGAGGGGGGGGCAACTAGGATTTAGTCTTCTTATTAAAGTGGGTTGGCTTCCTTTTTTTTTTTTGGGGATTTCGGTGACTGTTTCCGTTGCAAAATCTACCGAAAGAGTTGTTTGAGAAGAAATAGAAAACAAAAAAAAAAAAAAAAAAGACATGTAAACACAATATATATATATATGAGAATAAAAAAAGAAAGCGAAGAGTAAAAGAGAGAGAAAAGCGAAGGGGGGGGGGGGGGGGGTTTGGTTTTAACGGACCAACAAAACAAAGTGGGTTGCTTTGCTCGAACCTTCTTCTCTCCCATCGTCTCGTCTGTTCTGGCTCTTCTCTCATCGAAAGAAAACGAAGAAGAGAAAGAGAAGAGAGAAGGGAAGCCAAATCCAAATCCAAATCCAAATCCAAAAGCAAGAGAAGCAAAGAAGAAGTAATCTCATTTTCTGGAATTTTTCTTCACACGTCCCAAAAGAAAAGTAGATTTCTGCCAGAGAGAAAGAGAGAGAGAGAGAGCGAATTGTTATTCGAAGGGCTCTCTCTATCTAAATCTAATTAGGGTTTATCTCCTGAGGAGGTGAGGTACACACAATGTTTTTTATTTGCATCTCTCTCTGTATCTCTTGGTTTCGAATCTAATTTGTGTGTTGTGTGTCGTTCCAAGATCTCATCCTCTCCTTTACGTTTCTCAACATATTTACAGTCATCTAGTCTACCCAGATTCCACCCTCGCATTATTGCCATTTATTTATTGCTGTTTCAGTTTTTGATGATTTTTGCCTTGTTTAGCTCTCTCTCTCTCTCTGTTTTCTTGCTAGAATTGTTGCAATTCGTATGTTTATGTTTTGGATCTCTTCTGATCAGCTACTTCAACCAACCGAGGATAGATGAGAAAGAAAAAATAATGTGAAAAACAAATTTAACCCCCATTATCTTCTTAATTCAATCCCCCCATTCAACAATTTCATCTCTTAGCTATGTTTAGTACTACTCCATTTTGTCAATCCCCATTCCCCCACAAAAACATAGTTTTATGCTGATGATACCCACTATTAGGGGACAAGAAGATTTAACCTTGAAAATATCATCACAATTTCTGATCAATACTACAAACCAAGCAAAGTGTTACTGTGTATTGTTGTACCCAAATTCTAATTTTTTTTTTTTTTTTTGCTCTTCCCATCCTTGCTTTGATCATTTGTCACTCTACTGAGCATTTGCTTCATCTGTTGTTTTACGAGTTACAAAGGGGGGATTTGTTTCTTACTGTGCTTCTGTTGGTTTTCTATCTGCAGATCAGAACATGGGCTTCAATACGTATGTTTGAGTTTACCTACCACCCTAAAGCTCAAGGAGTAACTCACTCCTTTAGTGTTATCTCTCTGAAATGTCTGGTAAGTTGGTAGAATTTCAGAGGATGATCTTGAGGGTTTAAGAAAAAAAAATTTGTCTTTTTAGTTAAGAAGAAATGACTGAGGCCCCATTTGTGTTTCGCATCGAAGGTCCCGAAGGACTGAGCTTTCATGATGAAATAAGGGAACGACGATCAGATGTGGAGAACTCGGAAGATGAGAGAAGGAAGACCAAGATTGGTGCTCTGAAGAAAAAGGCAATAACTGCTTCAAACAAATTTACCCATTCTCTTAAGAAACGTGGGAAGAGAAAAATTGATTATAGGGTGCCTGCTGTTTCAATTGAAGACATACGCGATGCTAAGGAGGAGTCTGCAGTTCAGGAGTTGAGGCAGAAGCTCCTTGCCCGGGATTCATTGCCTCCTAGGCATGATGACTATCACACTTTGTTGAGGTCAGTTTTTTTTTTCTTCTTCTGTCACATGAAGACTCATCCTCTTGTTGATGCATGAACATTTGGTTTTTAACAATTTTTTTTTCCTTCGTCTTATCATATGTGAAAATTTTAGTGTTTTTGAATTTCATTATAAAGATACAGTGAAACAATGACGTTAACAAATGTAATTGGATAGTCTCTACTAAGGTGCAAGCTTTTAGTCGCTTTTTCTGTAGAATGCAGTGCAGCATCTTATTTCTGTCATTTCTAACAATTCCCTTTTACTGTTATAGATTCTTAAAAGCTAGAGATTTCAACATTGAGAAAACAGTCCAATTGTGGGAAGATATGCTTCAGTGGAGAAAAGAATATGGCACTGATACCATACTAGAGGTGAGAGTTTTAAGATTTTGGACTTTCACAATTCCAATATACATAACCAAGCGCACTTAGGACTGCAAAATCAGCACCCATCCTACCTTTTTAATATAGTGTTTGATTATCCATATGCTGCGTTTTTTTTATTTGCAAGGAGAATAGTGAATTCTTACACTTATTCTTGGAAAAAGAAAATACCCATTACCACGGAAAGCCAGTAAATGTAGGAATCAGTGGCAAACAACCCATGACCCTTGGTGGTTGTAAGAGAATTGCCTCAAGTTCTTTCCGTATTAGTGGGATCAGGTAGTAGATCAGTTTAGGCTAATTTAGATGCTTCATCTAGCTTGTCACAGAGCATAAATTTCATATTACTGCACTAAAATGCATGTACTGAAATTGACCAAACTAGTTTTAGAATGTCACAAGTTTGGAGTCTTATACTTTGTTGGGGTGGTAGGCGAAGCTTCTTACGATGCTTAGGATCTCTAAGGGGAGAACCCGATGAAACTGCAGGTAAAATTGTAAGAATGATTTTGTACTAGCATGTGATCCAATAAGTTTTTGTACGACCATGATATGTGTTGTAGACTGGTAATCTGTATTGGTTTATGATTGTATCTCCTAATTTTATAGTTGGCTTTAGCCTAAAAATGAGTTGCATTTATTTTTAGGACTTTGAGTTTGATGAAAGGGAGGAAGTTTTGGAATGTTATCCACAAGGATATCATGGAGTTGATAAAGAAGGAAGGCCTGTCTACATCGAGAGGCTTGGAAAGGCTCATCCAAGTAAACTCATGCGCATTACTACGGTAGAGCGCTACTTAAGGTATCATGTCCAAGAATTTGAAAGGGCTCTGAGAGAGAAGTTTCCAGCTTGTTCTATTGCTGCAAAGAAACACATTGGTTCAACCACAACAATCTTGGATGTGCAAGGCTTGGTAAGCTAACACCTCTTATCTTTCCATCCTTGTGCATGTGAGTTAGTCTGCTAGCCCAGTTATCAGATTTTTTAAGAAGCAAATCAGAAAGTTCTGCAGTTTTCTTGTTTCAACTTTTTTCTGCATCCATTGAAATACTCAACTGATTCCTACATTAGGATATTTAAAATGATTTTCTTATTGTATTAGATGGAAATTTGATCTGTTCTGAATTAGAATAAACCTTAGAAATATTCTTTTCCCTCCTCCAAATTCAGGGTATGAAGAATTTCAACAGAACTGCAGCAGATCTTGTGGCTAGTATGGCAAAAATAGATGGCAACAATTACCCTGAGGTGCTGGTCATTGTTTATTAGTTATTCCTGAGTTGGTGAACATTATATCCTAGAAAATGATGTTTTACCTGTTTTTAATGCAGACGCTGCACCGGATGTTCATTGTCAACGCTGGTTCAGGCTTCAAAATGCTTTATGGCGCAGCAAAGAAATTTGTTGACCCCAAGACTATTGCTAAGATACAGGTAAATATTTGTGAACACTGTGGAGTTCATTTTGAAAATGGATAGTTCAGATAGAATCGAATCCGGGGGGCAATTGGGATCCTATGGATGAAGACATGGTTTCTGTAGACCCCATTGAATTTCAGTTAAGAGGAGGAAAACTTCCTTGGTAATTGTATCAGTTTCTACATTTCCATGGTTGGCTGACATTTTCGACCTTGGTATATTCAGGTGCTGGAACCTAAATCCCTTGGCAAACTTCTTGAAGTCGTTGACTCAAGGTCCGTCGATCTTTCCGTTGTTGTTTAGTCTTGAATGTTATTTCATATTCTGTTATATGGGTCGCCCTTTCATACACTTAAATGCTTACTTTGTACAGTCAACTTCCTGATTTCTTGGGTGGCTCATGTACATGCTCTGCTGAAGGAGGGTGCCTTAAGTCTAATAAAGGACCTTGGAATGATCCTGAAATACTGAAGGTAGTGGTGACTCGTATATTCGTATCTGGTCTGATTAGTGTAGTTCAGATTAGTGTAGTTCAGATTATCAGATAAAGTTAACATTTTCATCTGTAAAAATAATTAGTGACCAGATTGCATCTCATGTTTATAGCTTGTCCACAATGGGGAAGCAACACTTGTCAGGCAAATTACTAGAATATTTGACGAGGAACGGAAAATTAACTCTTACATCAAGATACGACCATTGAAGGTAAAAATTTGAGTTCTTTAAGTTGATTGATATTTAGTGCATCTTGTTTTTAATCCTTAATTTGTTCCTCAAGTCATATTTTCTCTTCCTTTTTCAGGGAAGAAGTAGTGACACATCAACAGCAGAATCGGGGTCAGATATTGATGATCCTTGCTCTCCAGATGGGTTAAAGAATTTTACATTTCAACGATTGGCCCCAGTTCATGAAGAAGTGAGTTTTTCTTATGATTGTCACTCATCTCACGCATTAGTTGACATGTGGCCTGATCATCACAATCACAATTCAGTAATTTCATGATTTTGTGCTACCCGTGTCATTGTCCAACACTGGTACGAGTGTTGGACACGTCAGTTAAAATACCCCCTAAAATGGTGGTCTGCTATGTTACACTATTTTTCTCTTCCAAGTACAGACTTCAACTGGTTACTTGATTATTTACTTGTCAAGTTTTTCCCCGATGCATTTTGCATTCTTACTCGAATTAGCTTTTCTTGTATATTTGTGTGAGATATAAACAGATAGTATGCATATATTCTTTCAATAATGGATAATGACCCTTGTGATGATCATGACTCTATACATTTATCTTTTTTTACTTCATGCCTTAGGCAGCTACACCTACCTATATGATGTGCAACCAATAAGTTTATGTTTGGTTCTTTTGGTGCTACTATGAGGTTAATTTTCTGGACACATTGTTTGGTGGAGGTTAGGTAACTTGTGTAAAACATGCCAAATAAAATTCTCGCCTTCAAACAATGTCAACCATCTCAATTTCTTCATTCTTGGCTGTGGTTCTAATGTTTGGATTTGCACTTGCAGTTTGCACAAGCCAGAACATCAGACTCAACTACATACCATAGTTGTGATGATCATTTTGCTGTGATTGATAAAGCTGTGGATTGTAGCCAAGGCAATGGTTCTTCCGAGGAGCAGCCGTTTGGAATTAGGGAACCAAGGAATCCTATGGACCAAACATCAAAATCAGAAGGTAGTGGAAGCAGTTATACGAAGAAAAAAAAACACTTATATTTGTCTTTCATTTCTAGTCTTTAATAGTTATAAAGTAAAATGTGAAATGGCGAGTGATTTAATAATATTATTTGGAAATTTTTTAATTTGAATGTGTGGCCTTTGCTTATTAGACGATAAATTTCTTCACCTTGTTCTTCCTTCCATCTTTTCTCTCTCTGCTTATTGTGGGTGTTGGTATTATTTTGTTGTCCAGGTAATCAGATAATCAATAGATTAACTGCTGTAATGGATGCGATAGGGCAGAGGGGAGGTTTTCAGTGTCTAGCACAAGCGCTACTAGCTTTTGTTGTGAAGCTTTTTACTGTCTTCCGAATTCTTCGTTATGGAATTGGAAGGAAGCTGGGTATTGCCTTTCCTTCTAATACACCGGAGTCCACAGTAGAAGGTCATTCTCCTGTTCCAGAAGCTGCCCCTGCCCCTGTTGCAGAAGCTACTAATCAAGAAGACAATGTTCTTCCTTGCTTACAGCGTCTCCAGAAGCTCGAGACGATGATGGAGGATCTTAACAGCAAACCAGCAGAGATTCCCTTGGAGAAGGACAAACAGATTGTGGAATCTTTGGATCGGATTAAATGCATTGAGTCTGACCTTGAAAAGACAAAAAGAGTAAGCCTTTGTTTTACCTCTTTACTTTTTGTTATATTTGGATTTTGAAAATGGGAATTTGAAAATAGGTCTTAGTTTTTAACTTTTCCTTGGGTCAATTGACACATCCTTTTTTTTTCTCAGGTATTGCATGCTACTGTGTTAAAACAAATAGAAATTGCAGAGATTCTGGACAGTTTAAGGGAGTCTAAATTTCGGGTAAGCCCCATTAACGTAGTGGCCATTATCTCGTACACTTTTGAATACGAAATAATTTTTTCTGAAAGTCTCGTTGAGAGTAATAAGTGTTGATCAGTACTTCAATGACTTGTGGAACGAACTTAAATTGGAGGACTGATGGATTTATATCTCTACTTTGGGTTTCCACTTCCAAGTCGTTTGCTGTATGCTTTTCAGGATGTCAAGGTTTCTTTATAACATTAATGCGAGTCTTAAAAACGCCTGCATTACTGAGAGTTATTTGTTTGCAGAAAAGGAGACTATTCTGTTAGGACGCTTGAAGATGGTTCAGCAAGTTATAAATTTGACAAGACTAAGACATGAGAAAATGTTGGATTTCGTATATACACTTCAAAGTTATGGTGGTCGGAGCTCCATGTTGGGTTATCGAAAGGTGTGGTTTGATGGTGGCACCTTACAAGACTCCTTTGACAAGGGAACCTGGGGCTTACTTACAGTGACTTTCCCCCTTTATATGTTTTTTCATTTTTCACTTCGGAAGGTACTGCTTGTCAGCAAACTTACAATTATATACAGGGGGGTGTCGTTCTCTGACTGGAACGATTGCACACTACAAACAGAACATGTTAGAGAAAATAATGAAATGGTAAATAGCTTGGCATCAGTTGATCTTGTTCATTTCAGGGTTTCAGTGTTGATGGCTGAGCTGAGCTCTGTGTTTACATTTTTGAGTAGTTGCAAATGAGACCACCTTAGGCGGTTGACTTCACTTTGTTACTGCACATATCCCAAATTTCTCTGAACATACCTTTGTAATTATACCTATTTGAATTAGTTCAAAATGACAAGTTTTATATTAAGGAGGTTGTAATGTTCAAATATAACTCTTCATCTGGCCTTCCCAAATTATCTTCAGAGTGACTTCAATGTATAAAACCCCTCATTATTGACATTGATGGTTCTGGCTGTGGTGGTTTGAACCTTACATCTTGGGTATAGGTCTTGGGTTCTATACCCACTGGCGGCAAGCGACTTTCAAAAAAAAAAAAAGTTCACCAAAAGATAACGAAGAGCATGACAGACCCCTCGAGAAACATGCTGGAAGATTTTTTTCATCATAGTAATCCAGTGACCAAGGTATATATTTAGGAATAACATGGACATGAGAGTTCACCAAAAGATGAAATAAAATGTTCTCTGATCTCTTTAGACAGTCGGGGTGGCTCTGTGTGTAGTTGTCAAGGTGCATGTTAGAATCTTTGTTAGAATCTTGAAGGACAAGAAAATTTGCAATACTTTGAAGTTTCAGTTTGAATGGGCATGAACCTAAGAGCATAGTAATGATTCATCAATACAAAAATCAAATTTAGCTGTAAGGTAGAAACCAGAATGGGTGATGTATCCATAAAACTGTAGCTGACATACATGATTTGTGAAACACTTCGAAGATTTTATCATTCATTCAAGATCACGCCCGTCACCTTAGTTGCAAAAAGGTGACAAAAACCTGATTTTCTAATATAATAGTAAATCATTATTAATTGGAAATAAATTGGTGGTTGTTGATTTTCACTCAAAACTGATCTTATACTGCAAATACTGATCATTCTTGAATGAGAAAGACTAGTAAAAGAAGTAATTAGATCTTTCCTATTTAGTTGGCGCATGATTGGTTGAACAGGAGGACAAGCTTTTTGTTGTGAACAACAAAACCAGAATCAAAATACTTGTTAACTCCTCTTCCTAAAAAACCGCTTTAACGAACAATGACGAGTTGTACAATTTCATTTTCATTTTGGATTGATTTTCTTTTATGGAGAGGAGGAGAAGAAGAGAAATAACAGAGCCTACATTGTTGTTATTTCAAGTCTCCTCCTTCCTTTCGTGATCAAAATAATTTTTTTTTGTTAAAAACGTTTTTATGTTAGTAAATTAATTAGACTTCTCCATTATACAAAACCGTAAACATTTTCTTCTCCTTTTTTCATCACCTTGTTACAATTTCAGAATAAAAGGAGATCTATATAGAAAGATCTCCTTCAATTACAAATCTCTAATTGAGAGATGGCGTGGAATCAACGTTGTTCCTTGTCCGTGCTTCTCTTCATCTTCTTCTTCTTCTTCGAATTGGCTGTCGCTTCATCCTCCCTTTCCAGTAATAATTCCTTAGCTAAATGTGTTTCTTATTATTATGCATTCTTTTTTTTCGGTAATGTGTTTCTAACAATGGTATTTTGCAGATTCTATCTTTGGAGATCAAAGATCAATGGGGCGTTCTCTCCTTCAGACCAAGAAAGGTTACTTTTCATTTATTTATTTTTTCACAACTTTCTCCTCTGTTTCTACTTGGAATTTATTCATGCATGTTTACAATCTATACAAACCCAACAAAAATCAAAATTTTCACTCGCATTGGATTGTATGGTAGATCATCCATCTCATTTGTTAACATCGCACAAATTTGTACATTATGGTGTGTATCTCTTGATATTGTAATAGGAAGGGCATTTGCTAGCTAGGCTCATCAAATTAATAGGAATCATGCAACTTATGGAAACATCTTGTTTCGTACATCTTTCGTGAAATTAATCAATAAAGCACGGTTTACATTACTTACGGGTGGGATAATGTAGGGCGTATTCTTTAATCTTGTATTAGTATGGATTAGATAACAACAAATTAGTTTGAATCTCTTCAAATTAAACTGGAAACATCTTTCAAGTTGAGAGGATACCATAAAGGACCAATAAATTCAGTATTCATATTCCTCGTCTTTATCGTCTACCTCTTTATAAAACCATATATCTTTGTAGTAATGTTTTGTTATAACTTAGACCTATTGAAATAAACAGTTTTTTGCATCTTGGTTTGATTGTCAAAGAGTTGTAGGGAAATGAGTTTTTTTAAGGCCAAGTTTATGATTTTGTGCTTGTTTTCGAGACAAGGTAGAATAAGCAATGAGGCCAAGTGGAACAAATCCACAAGCCTCAAAGAATGTAAATGCTTGAGGTGCTACTCTTGGGAATATATTTGTCACCTGTCACTAAGTCCATCCATGATCCACCCATTCCTTTCCTCACATTGAAGTTGCGTTTTAGCTAATACTATGTTTGTTAGTATCTCTGTCACCTATCTATCTTTAAGAATTTATCTGTTTTACAGCCTTACAAAACTGCCAGATTAGGTTAATCTGTGATTCCTTCCCTAGCAACATTCATCGCCTTATAAACCTTGCCATAAAGCTTACACATGTTCAAAAGCATCTACCATGGCAGTATCTGAGCTTCTCTGGTTCACTATCTCATACTCGAGATTCCATTGACAATACCCATGCTTCATTTAAAATATTACAATATTTCACCTGGAGAATGCCAGGCTTATAAGATTACTCTGCCCCACCTTCAGTAATTATGTTTTAAACCGGATGACATCCTTCTACCTTGAGCACTCGCCAAGTTCCAGCCAGAGCTGAACCATTGGTTCTGATAGAATTTTACCACCTAATGATGAGTTTGGGGCACAAGGTCTTATTTGAAACACTCTGTTGCTAGTAGAGTGCCGCAATTTGTTAATCTGTCAGAGGGGTATGGTATCTTTCCCATGTGGGATGAGGTAATGATCTTCACAAAAAAAAAAATCAGCTTAAAATCAACAAAGTCGCTTAAGTAATTCAAATCTCAAGTATCCAAATCCCTTGAGCATGTCCTCCATTATTGACAAATTTTAAGTAGGCGGGAATTGTTAGATTATGGAGTTCTGGGAAGAAATATACTAATGTTATTTGCCTCCATCTTTTGTAGGCTGCCCGGTCAACTTCGAGACCATGAACTACACTATCATCACAAGCCAGTGCAAAGGTCCTTTATATCAGCCTAAGTTCTGTTGTGCTGCACTCAAGCAATTTGCATGCCCAGTCTATGATCAGATAAATGACATGACTAATGAGTGTGCCACAACCATGTTCAGCTACATAAATCTGTATGGAAAATATCCACCCGGTCTGTTTGCCAATTCATGCAAGGAAGGGAAGAACGGACTTGCCTGCAATGCTCCACCACCAGCTTCAGCAAATGATAAAAGCAGAAGCGAGATTTCTCTGGTTTTCTCTCCCCTTTTTATCACAGCTGGCTTCCTTGTGTTGTTAGCCCAAATTTTCTGAAGCTCAGGAGTCGACATAATCAAAAGAGAGATTAACCTTTTGAGCTCTGTAAAATGTTTTGGGTTTTCTGCTTCTTCTGTTATACTGTTTTGTACCAAAATTTTCCTGAGTTGATCGGATATTCTTTGATTGTGTTTGCGCGGAATCCTTTTAGTCTCATGTATATTTATATTCTCTACTAGATCCAACATCATTTCTATTAATACTCGACTGAATGTAATCTATATAAGAGTATTTCTTGCACCAAGATCAAACTGGATGTACTTAGTATTCCTTGTGCGCATTTTTCCTTCGTCAATGTGCAGTGGTTTCCCTTTGGTCTTACTTGCATGCCCATTTGTGCACTAACAGTTAGATAACCATCCCTCCATTTTTGATAAATGGGATAATCCCTGACAATCGTACCTACACTGTTGTGTTCAAAGCATGTTCGTATCTAAATTCACTTTATGAAGGTAAAAAGTCCATTGTCGGATGATTAAGGTATGTATATCGCCACCCACTTATATATAGAGTCCCCTCATAATCATGTATGCAAATTCAAATGGTCTGGATTTTGCAGAGCAGGATAGTCATGGAATTACCAGAAGAGAACACACTCATTAAGAACTCATGTCCTGGGTACTTACGAAACAGTTGCATTGACAAGGCCCCAAGAAGTTTGAAAACTGAAGGTAAAATTATTGCTTCTTGGAGTGCCGTGGTATCATATTCGTGTACATAGCATGTAAAAGCATTGTATCATGTTTTTCGAGAGGTGATGGTTTCTAGGATGGTATGGAATACTGTTGTAAGTGCACTTTCTGCCATTGGAGGATGGATAGAATTGTCAGTATAATTTGTGAACAGCTTGATGGATGGATATGCATGCAAAATCTGGAAAGTCGCTATTGCGTCTTCAGGAAAATTATCTAGAAGAGAACAGATCGCCTGGGGATTCGCCATGCATGGAAAATATAGGCATGTTTGGAACAGATTGATGAGATGATCAAAGTAAGAATATGTTTGAAGGCTATCATTTTTTTTTTTTATGAGCTTGTAGGACACAAAGGAAACACGTTTTGCAGCTGGATGAGCAGATGCACTTGTAGGATGAAAGATTAGACAGTAAAAAGACAAGAGTATGCGTCTAGCATCACCATATTAGGCAGCACGGATCTATCCCAGTGCAAAGTCGAGGTTACATGGAGGAACTTAGGAAATACCATAGTTCCCCTTGTATATATATATGGTTAATTGTAACTTGCCCCCTATTAAAAATAGTTAATTGATAAGTAGGCTCTCATCTTTATTCACTTTTACAATTACCCCCATCACTAGCGGTCAACGTTCAAATACCGTATATTTTTTATTAAAAAACCAAAATGCCCCTAAGAAGTCAAAGGCTGAGATTGAATCTTTCGTATCTCGAACATCTCATCTCGAGGAAAATCCCAAACATATATTGAAATCTTAATCGTATCTCGAGGAAATTCATAAGTTAATTTACAATTTTTATATCTCGAACATCTCATCTCGAGGAAATCCCAAGCATAGATTGAACTCTTAATCGTATCTCGAGGAAATCCAGAAGTTAACTTACAATTTTTATATCTCACACAGCTCATCTCGAGAAAAATCAAACGGTCCAGATTTAATCTTCCACAACTCATCTCGAGAAAAAAATTATATCTCAGATAGCATCTTCAGAAAAATCCAATGGTGCAGATTTAATGCAACGGTCTAGATTTTATATCTCAAACAGCTCATCTCAGGATGAATTAACGGTTCAAAATTTGATCGTGCTCGTATCTCGAGGAAATCCAACAGTCCAAATTTAATCGCAAATGCATCTCAAGGTAAATCTAACGTTTCAGCTTAATTATGCATGCATCTCAAGGTAAATCTAACAATTCAAATTAATTGCACACACATTTCGAGGTAAATCTAACCATTCAAATTTAATCATGCATGCATCTCGAGAAAATCTATTGGTTCAAAATTAAATCGTGTTCACATCTCGAGGAAATACGACAGCCTAAATTTAATAGTAAACGCATCTCAAGGTAAATCTAATAGTTCAAATTCATTATACATGCATCTCAAGGTAAATCTAACCATTCAAATTTAATCATGCACGCATCTCGAAAAATCTATCGATACAATTTTAATCTCGTTCGTATCTCGAGAAAATTTTTGACGATCTAAATTTAGTCTGTCCTAATTTATTCGTGAATGCATCTCCAAGTAAATCTAACAATTCAAATTCATTATTCATGCATCTCGAGGTAAATCTAACCATTCAAATTTAATCATGCACGCATCTCAAAAAAATTTAACGCTGCAAATTTATTCATGTTCGTATCTTGAGAAAAATTTGACGGTCTAAATTTAATCAGTCTTAATTTATTCGTGAACGCATCTCTAGGTAACTCTAACAGCTCAAAGTAATTATGCATACATCTCAAGGTAAATCTAATTGTTCAGATTAATTGTGCATGCATCTCGCGATAAATCTAACAAGTCAAATTTAATCATCCCCGCATCTCGCAAAAAATCTAATGGTTCAAATTTAATCATGCACACATTTCATCCTCTGTTTCACAGCCTCGCCATCATCAAAACAAAGGAGGAAGAGGAGGAATGAAGAGGAGGAGGATTAAGAAGCAAAAGTTTTTTTTGCCATTAAATTGACCTCAAGATGCATGTATGAGTAAATTTGGAACGTCAAATTTTCTCGAGATGCATGCGCGATTTCAAAAATCTCTCGAGATGTGTATGATTAAAATTGGACCGATCGATTTACCTCGAGATGTGTGTACGATTAAATTTGAATCGGTAGATTTTTCTCGAGACGCGCGCTCAAGTAGAACATCATTTTTATCGAGATGTGTGAACAATTAAATTTAAACCGTTAAATTTACCTCGAGATGTGTGTGATTAAATCTGACCGTAAGATTTTACCTCGAGTGTGTGCTTAAATCTGGAACGTTAGATTTTCCTCAAGATGTGTGCGATTAAATCCAAACCATTAAATTTACCTCGAGATGTGTGTGATTAAATTTAAATCATTAAATTTACTTCGAGGTGCGTGCTCGATTAAATTCGAAACAATAGATTTACCTCAAGATACTGTGATTAAATCTAGACCGTTAGATTTGCCTCGAGAGGCTGTGATTAAATTCGGATCGTTAGATTTGCCTCGAGAGGCTGTGATTAAATTCGGATCGTTAGATTTGCCTCGAGATGTGTATGATTAACTGGACAGTTATAATTTTCTCTAGATGTTTGTGTGATTAAATCTGGACCGTTAGATTTACCTCGAGATTAGTTGTTTGAGATTCAATTTTTTTAAATCAATTGTTGAATTTTTCTTAAGATACAATTACGATTTCATTTTATCCTTAGGATTTTCCTCGATGTGAGATGTTCGAGATACAAAACATTAAATCTCAGTGACGATGCAATTTTGAGGTCAGTGATGGAGCCAGGAGTTTTGTTGAAAGGGGGCGGAGTGATGAATCATAGTTAATTAATGATAGGATAATAATTAATTAAATTAACATTACTTTTGTTAAAATTTAAACAATACATATATATATTTATATACAAAAGTACCAATTGCTAAACAAAACTTCATCTAATCTATCAGGGAGAAAAATGGATCCAACAAGCTACTTTGTAGGAGCATAAAAGATAAATATATGGGGGAAAATCAAATTGGTGTATAAAGTTAAGAGGCAAAAATTAAATGCTTACAAAAAAAAAATAGGTTATTTGCGATTTTCTCCACCAGAGGATACCCCAACATTAGTCACTACTGCAGTCTCCACTAGGACTAGCAGTCAACATGAGTTGGCTTTCAAAAAACTCACGTTGATTATCAAAATGCCCTTCAAGCAATAACCTACAGATGAATCTCTTGAGGAAACACTAATGTGTTGAATTTTTCATGTATCTCTAGAAAATTTTGTGAATAAAATACTAAACAAGACCTCGATATATGAATTTATCTCGAGAAAACACTTAAAAAAACTTTTTTTCTTCCTCAAAGCAGACAAAAGAGGTTGGAGTTGCTGATGGCTGATGGGAATGGTGGGAAAGAGAAATAAATTAAACAGATGAGGAAGGAGACGAAAAGATGAGGAGGGATAGTTGTCAGTCTCGCAGTAAACAATAGAGGGGTAGAGAAGAAGAAAGGAACATGGCGAGGAAAAGAGTTTAAGTATCAAAGAGGAAGGGGTGAGGCGAAATGACGTCGTCGACGTCGCAAGATCAGCAAATCGACCAAAAATCAAAATCAAAATCAAAAGTTAGTGCACTTGACCCCTTAGATCCGTCCCTATTTGAGGTTATGAGTTTAAGTATCAAAGATTTTGCCTTACGATAATTTAGTAATGGACAATTAGAAAGTATCGAGAGTTTGCCAAATATTATAGAAATAAGAAAAATGTGAATTTCTATAAATATATATTTTTAATAGTTATAGTTTTTGTTGTTTTTATTTTTGAAAGACATGAAAAATAAGATGAATTTGTGTTCGTTCGCTGTTCTTCACCGCCAATCATTACACTAATTTTTTTTTAAGATTTAATTTGGATACTGGGTGGTGGTGACAAAGAAGATTTGGAAACATAAAGAGAAAAAGTAGTAGTGGTGAAACATGACATAACGCGTTGTAGTTGCTGGCTAGCTGGCTCTTACTGAGACGACTGAGAGAGAGAGAGTCTCCTCCTCCTCCTCCTTTGGAATTGAAAAATCCATAAACTTAACTCTCTGTTTTCTTTTCTTTTCTTTGTTTGTCAATTAGATTCCCCTGTTCTGTTCTGTTTTGTTCCAAAGAAGAAACATTTCCATCTTCTTCCTCTTCTTCTTCTTCTCTATAGCAGACAGAGAGATCTCATTGTCTTTCCTTGGCTTCCTTTCAATCCATCCTTGCGAAGACCAAATAAAAGAGATGGGGTGGAATGGATACAGCTTATCAGTGCTTCTCTTCTTCGTTTTGACTACTGAATTGGCAGCTTCATCATTCATTTCAAGTATTTTCCATCAAACCCCTCCCTCCCTCGTCTTCCATTTTTAATTACTTGATTTTTTGTTTTTGTCACACTCAAATTTGATTATTGATTCATGGGTTGATGGATCCTCTCCTCCTCTATGTTTGCAGATGAAGTCTTTGAGGATCAAAGATCCATGGGGGGTCGCTCTCTTCTTCAGGCCAAAAAAGGTCCCTTTTTAACCCTTCCCTCCTACCTCTCTTTTTCTTCAATTTTTAAGATCTAAACAAAAATATGAAAATTCTGATCGTATCGTAGATAACCAGCCCATCAAGTATGTTAATTGCAATAGTGTTACATGGAAATTGACTAGATCTTTATTTTTTTCCCTAGTTTTTAGGTGATCTAACTCATAATTTATAGGAAATATTTTTCCATCCCATATGTATGTATGAACGTTGTGAAATTAATCAATGATACAATACATGGGGCAGGATTGATTAGAGTTATATATGATCAAGATCTTCACCTAAATCGTGAGGATGCATCAAGGATCAATAGTCATGTGCATGTTTCAAGTTGTAACAAGGATGACCTAATTCCCCTCATAAAGGAGGGCAACTTGAATCAAACTGGATTGTGTCCCAGTGAATGCTGTGCGATTGTTTCTAATCACATGAATTGACCATCGAAAATTAAAGGGACAACATTGGTTGCACCCAACAGGTATCAAGAGCTTAGAGCACCACAAGTGTATATCAAATGTCCTTGATTGGGTATGTTGTATAGTTGAGTCATAGAAACTTTTAGATCTTTCTCCTTCACATTTTCTTTGAACTACTTGCATTTTAATCGCATATCCTTCTACTTTGAGCACTCGCCAAGGGCCAGCCGGAGCTGGAGGATTAGTTCGGATTCAATTTAACCACCTAATCATGGGTTATGGGCTTGGGGTTTTATTTGAAAAGCGTCGCTGCTAGAGAATGCAAGACAACTTTTTAGTCTTTCACAGGGTATAGTTTCTTTCCCGTGTCAGGTGAAAGTGTGAAAACCAGTATGGAGCATGCAAATGCAAGTGTTTTTCACCATATCATTTTTCTTTTTTCCTTCTCTAACAAAGGTATCATTGAACTTGTATCTTGTTCCATCAATTCTCTTTAGTTTGCCAATTCCAATAGAATGGTTGTGCAAAAGTAGCCTGTTAAGGAAGATGAAATTGTTGTAAGTTGTAACGGTGGTTGTAATCTTAATAAAAGGTTAGAGGCTGAGAACACCAACCAAACCACTGCTTGAAGAGCATTGGCTTTATATAGTTGCATGTTATCAACAAAGTCACTATAGTTTGCAAAGATGTTGATTACAGACAATCTGAAGTATCCAAAACCACTTGAGCATGTTCTACATTCCATTATAACAATTTTTTTTAATATAGGTATGAATTATTAGATTATGGAGTTCTTGAAGGAATATAAACTAATATGTCTTCATTTTCTGTAGGCTGCTCCGTCAACTTCGAGTTCTTGAATTACACTATCATCACAAGCCAGTGTAAAGGTCCTCAATATCCCCCTAAGCTCTGCTGTAGTGCTTTCAAGCAATTTGCATGCCCATACGTTGCTGATATAAATGACCTGACTAATGACTGTGCCACAACCATGTTCAGCTACATAAATCTGTATGGAAAATATCCACCTGGTCTGTTTGCCAATGAGTGTAAGGAAGGGAAGGAAGGACTTGCATGCCCTGCTCTAGCACCAGATTCAGCCGATACGAACAGAGGTCAGATTGTCCGGATTCTCTCTCCCATTTCGGTCGCAGCTGGCTTCCTTCTATTACTAGCCCAAATATTCTGAAGCTCAATTGTCAACATATTCAAAAGAGAGATTAGCCTTTTGAGCACTGTAAAATGTTGAGGTTTCTGCTTCTTTTGTTGTATTATTTTGTACCCAAACTTTCCGAGTTGATCGGATATTTTTTGAAGGTGCTTCCACGGAATCCCCTTTCTGATAGTGTGTATCTATACTTAAGATCCAACATCATTTCTATTAATACTGAACTGAATTTAACCTATAGAATTATTTCTTGCATTAACAACTGCACATTGTACTCCGCCACACATTTGCATTGGAGATCAATGTTAGTCTTGCTTGCAGGTCCTGTTTGTGCATTAACCGCTGGATAAAAAGGACCTACTTACAGTGCTTACCTTGAACTTCTTGTGATTTCCCTGTGGATTAGGTTTGTTTACTTGTTAAGTATGGTGATTTTCTTCTCTCTCTTTTTTTTTTTTTTTTGGTCAAAATAAAAAATTCGAATGAGAAATATGCAAGTCGTGGGTGATATGCAGATCCTACAGGCCTCATAAGCTCAAAGCTTGGCTTGATTTTTTTAACTAAAGGTACATTTGCCTTATCGTGATCTTTAGCTTCACAAACACAGAAGATTCCAATAGAGATAAGGTTTTGTTTATGTGGACATGAAATGTGCCTCTGAGACTATTGCATTATATCACCTCAAAAGAGAACTCGATACATGCCCTGGTTGAGGGTCACCTAACCAGAGAGAGCATCAACATCAGCACCGTATGGGATCTTCTCACACACTAGTTTCACTTGCACCAGTCAAATTAGCTTCCATTAACCCTGACAGAACCACTCGCAAAAGAATGTCCTCCAATATCTTCTTTAATCAAGGATGCCAGACCATTGAAGAAGTCAGGCAACTACATGCGCAATTGGTCATATCTGGCTTTCTTGCACGCCCTCGCACTGCTGGCAAGCTCATTCAGTTGTATGTGTCTGTGTCTCATTTCTACTATGCCTCATTGGTCTTTGAGACAACAACTTCTGCTGACGTTTTTGCATACAATACCGTGATCAGAGCACTTACAATGAGTAATCAAGCTTATGATTCTCTTTTGCTTTATAACAAAATGTTGATAAATGGGTTAGTTCCTGACAACTACACCTACACTTTTGTGTTTAAAGCATGTTCGTATCTCAATGCACTTTTTGAAGGTAAGCAAGTCCATTGCCGGATAATCAAGGTGGGCACATCGCCTGACACTCATGTACATAGCTCACTGATACATATGTATGCAAATTCAAATGGTCTGCATTTTGCAGAACAGGTAGCCATGGAATTCCCTGAAGAGAACACACTCGTTAAGAATTCAATGATATCCGGGTATTTAAGGCATGGCTGCATTGACAAGGCTACAAAGATGTTTAATGGAATGAAAGCAAAAGATACTGCTTCTTGGAGTGCAATGGTATCTGGGTACACAAAGAAAGGTATGCACGTAAAAGCATTGAACCTCTTTCAAGAGATGATGGTTTCTGGGGTGGCATGGAATGAATCGATTGTTGTAAGTGCACTTTCCGCCTGTGCACAATTGGGGGCACTGGATCAAGGAAGGTGGATACATATGTACATGGATAAGATCGGAGCTAATTTTAGTGTTGCTTTAAGTACTGCTCTTTTGGAAATGTATGCAAAATGTGGTAGCATTGAGTGTAGTTATGAAGTCTTCAGAAAAATGCCTAGAAGAGATGTGATAGCATGGGGAGCTATGATATCAGGATTTGCACTGCATGGACAAGTAGAGACATGTTTTGAACTGTTTGATGAGATGGTCAATGAAGGAATATCCCCAAATGCGGTCATCTTTGTTTCTATCTTAACAGCATGCTCTCATGCTGGATATGTGGAAGCAGGGCATACTTACTTCAATCAAATGGTACATCAATATAGAATAGAACCGTCGATAGAGCACTATGGATGCATGGTGGACCTCCTTGGCCGTGCTGGGAGATTAGCAGAAGCTGAAGAACTTATTTCATCTATGCCAGAGGAGCCAAACTCAATCATTTGGAGTGCACTACTAGCTGCTTGTAGGACATACAGAGACCTCGAGAGAGGAAAATATGCCTTCATGCACTTGAGGGAGCTAGAACCAAGATCTGGTGATCGCTATAAGCTTGCAGGACAAATGTTTGCAGCAGCTGGAAATCAAGCAGATGCACTTGAAGTCAGAAAGATCATCCAGGAAAAAGAAATGGAGACTACATGTGGATCTAGCTTCATCGAAATAGGTGGCACAGTTCACGAGTTTGTGGCAGGGGATATTGGTCATAAGGAAACCAAAGAAATCTATGTAATGTTGGAAGAGATGAAGAGCAAATTAGAAAGAGCTGGGTTTGTTGCAAGGAGAGAAGAAGTGTTATTAGATATTGAAGATGAGGAAAAAGAGGAGGCCTTAAGTAGGCATAGTGAGAGATTAGCCATAGCTTATGGGCTTCTGAGTACCCCAACACAGACCCCTATAAGGGTGATAAAGAACTTGAGGGTGTGTGGGAATTGCCACTCTGCTATTAAATTGATATCGAGAGTGTTTGAGAGAGAAATAGTTGTTAGGGACAAAAATCGTTTCCATTTTTTTAAAGATGGAAATTGTTCATGTAAAGATTATTGGTAATCAAAGATTTCTGGGTCTTCAATCATCCTGAAGTATTCCAATGAAGAATTTACAGAAATCCCTGTGTGGAATTCAAAGAGGATATGCAGCCCATACAAAGTTTCTCATTCATTTACCAGTGGCAATTGTTGTATGTAGGCTTGCCAAACAAATTGTTCGTCTGGTAGATTCTCTATAATATGGCCCAATTCATATGTGGTATTTGTTACCTGGCAATTGCATTAATGAATGGCTTGGACTTTTAACCTTGAAGCTGTTCAGTTATCTTGCAGTAATCATTCTTGCTTCTTTGAAACAGAGATCAACTCATATCTCTGTCGGGATCCCTATTACTCCTTTGTTTAACTTCTGCTGAAAAACAAAATAGCATTTCGACCAAAAACAACAAACTGCCTTCTCTTCTTCTAGTTCCACTCCTGATTACAGTACATCAGGAGAAACATACAGAAGGCCAAAAATATTTCCCAGGAAAAATTTACATCTTATTAGCTCTTGCAAATATAATCACATTTTTTTAAGTTACAACAGATTTTTAAGGTACAACAGTTTAATTATTCAAGATCATTCACACATCAATTTTTATGAATATACAACTCAAGAACAACATGAGACAAACTGCGACATGCTTTAAGATCCCAAGCAATTATCCTTGCCTCTCCAATGGTGCCAAGCTTTTAAATGGACCATGAGCTTATGAAGTTGCGTCGAGACTTCTGTCGGAACTGATTTTTAGTGATGCACCATGCCTCGAGGAAAGTGCTCATCTGTATAAACACATGCATAGACCGATTGAAATGACATGCCAGATAAACTGAGAATATGCATTTAAAAGTGAAAAGCTAAATAAGCTTGTGTTTTAGCTCCAGAGCATGTAAGGCATCCAAGAGGCTTTACTGGCACGGTGCATTATTCACTATTACCTAAACCTTCCATTGAATTGTGCATGGACTTGTCCTTTATAGACAGATCTCTACAGTTCTTTTTTCGTTAGGCAAGCGGAAGTTTGAGGAACCCTACCCTTTATAAGAAAGAATAAAACAATGTGAGGGCAACGTACCCTGGACCTTACCAACAGAGGAACCATACAACTAGACACATCAGCCATACGACACAACAATAGCCCCGTGCATCCAACTAGGTTGGCACCCAAAAAGAAAACACAACACACTCGTAACACACTAACAACTTCCTACTATACAACAGGAGAACATGACTCAAAGATAGACACACTGATAACACCTGCACAGAGATTGCCAGCCTAGAGACACTCTTAAATGCGTCAAACTAGACCGAATTATCTTTGCTTTCCCTGTCTTAGATTTTTTTTTCTGCTACAGTAGATCGGACATCCTCATCTCTGAGACTTTCAGATTGCCTTCTATTTCATTTGAGGTGCAATTCTTTATGTAAGTGTCATTTCCTCTTCTGAGTGATCCCATGTTCTATCACTTCCATCCTCATATAAATCACTTTCATTGTAGTCTGCTCCCCACAAACTTCTAGATTTGGTCTCACCTCAGTGGTTTTATTTACTCATAGAGCCCTTCATTGACACACCCATCATTGCTTATTTTCAGCTCTGCTAAGTACTCTTTTGCGAGCACAAATCTCTTATGTTTGCTTCCATAATCACCGTTTCCCTCTTCAATGTCCAAGTGAATTATTTTCAGCTTTGATAAGCACTCTGTTGCACGCACGTCTCTCCCTCATTAGTTTTGCTTCCATTATCCACTTTTGCCTCTTCAATGTCCAAGAGATACTTGCTTCTTCCTGCCCTTCTACAGTCTGGACTTGAATCTGATCCTACATAAGTTGTTTGGGAAGATTTGCCACTCTCAACCTCATCCACCAGCTCCCATACTGCTTCTTGACCATGCCAATTATCCTCTCTAAAATGCTCCTCGTTGAGCAAATCTGTTCTCTAGTTTAGAAGTGGATACCCAAACACACTCCCGCCTTTCCCAGAGTGGGTTTCCCTACCTCTCCTACTCTTGAGGATCTGAAAAGGGAATTCAGCCAATTAGGAGCAGTCGCCCATCCATACCAACTCTCTTGTTTTGCCTTGGCTCCTACCCAAGAGTCAGTGGGTGGCTTCCTCCATTTTGTTCTACTAGGGTCCCTCCCTCTTAGTTTAGAAGGAAATCTACAGGATTTGAAGGTCCTGGTACCTGCTCTTCACATCTGGCCTTATTAATTCCCAATAATTTTGCTTTTTCCAGAGACTTATCACTCTCATAGATACTCCAAGTCAATGCTAAATGGATCTCCTCCTTCAGTAGAGTAATTAAGAAGATCGCGGAAAGCTTTAGAAGCCCCAACCTCAATGCATATTTCGGCATAAGTCAATGTGGAGCACTGTTCTGTTGCTCTACCGATGCATACTGGTCCAAGTTATAATTGGTTTCAATAAGGTAGCAAGCATATTCTTCTAAAGCGACAAGCCACACTCGTTAACAAGAAACAGTTTTGATGTACAAATACTGAACCAACAGTATTAAATAGGCTATTCAGGTTGTATTCTTACACTGCTAATGGTCTTTGCTGCAAACCATGCTGATTCTGCTCCATACCGAGGAGGAACAACTCTGATTCCTTCTGACATGGATGGTGGAAGAAGTGCACGCAGATCCTTCTCTAGCCTCTCTGGAAAGATGGAAGCAAAAAATAGAAGAGTCAGGATCTCCTGTTTAATCTTTGAATTCATTATTACATGCCACATATTATTATTATTATTACTATTACTACTACTACTACAGTACTACTACTACTACTAATATTATTATTATTATTATTATTATTATTATTATTATTATTATTATTATTATTATTATTATTATTATTATTATTATTATTATTATTATTATTATTATTATTTATTTATTTTTAAACTGGATAGGTGACCCATTCCTGCTTACCTGCGATTCCTGGTAAACATGCAGTTCCACCAGCCAAGACTACATTCTTGAACCACCCATCATCACATGCAACTTCAGAAGCTTGACAATGCTCCATACAAAGTGCAACCGCTTGATGCAAACCTATTGAATGCCTGTACCAAATATAAACAGGATATGCCTTCAATCAGATGATGTTGGAAAATGATCCAAGATAACTAGGTCTATGGTGGGACCACAGTCAGATGGTTAAGATTTGAAATATGGTCCACACACTTGGCCAATATGATTTACAGAATTGGTTAGAATAATATTAAGAACCAGCTGAAGAATCTGAAAGCATGGAAGGTTAGGCATAAGTAAATCAAGTATTCCTTTACGATTGTCTGATTCACAAGGCCAGGAAGAGCAAGATATATCTTTGTTATCACATACAGGTATAAAGTAAGAGCCTAGAACAATTATAAGTGAAGTTAAGAAGCAACTACCTCAAATAAAACGATCTTCCAACTTCTCCATAGATAAACTAGCGAAAAGGCAATGAAAAGGATATCAAAGCAATTAGTTCCCAGCTTCACTTAAACAGGCTGAACAAGTGATTGCCCAAGTAGCTTTTGGTTTTGTACTCCTAAGACGTACATTCTCAAATTTATCACTACTATATGTTATTATGTAACCTCTCCATTAAATAATTTCATGCATGTTACAAATAATTAAAACTTTCAATGGTCTTGCAAAGATTTGATCTTATTGACCGTTTCATGTCCACTGCAAAACTTCTACAACATTATGGCATCAACATTCACAGTAATATGTTACTGGTGCGATGCCCAAGACATTCAACCACTAACACCAATTTACTAACCACAGCAGAAGATGTCTTCTTTATATGTTTAGCGGACAGTGTCCGTCATAGGTCTTTTCCTGATTTAACGCCATAAAATTAGAGAAATAAAACTTGTTCAGCTTGATCTCCACACGTTTATTTATAACAAGTAACTAATATATCAGCAGCAAACGACTTCTGTGGAAACTATTTGCATAATTTTCTTTGCTAATTAAGTTTCGTGAGTGCAATTTACGTAGGAAAAGAACACTAATAGACTCAGAATTTATGTTCCTAAGAGTAAGATCTTTTGATAATTATCAGCATATATCTAATAACCTTTGAACAAGGATCAAGTAAGTTCTCCCTGCCAGTGGCAGTGGGTGAACTTTGACATGGTACTACCGTAACTGAAGTAAAGCATATACATATACTTGGTCATACAATTTCCAGATAACTAAGCAGCTAAAATAGAAAAATTAATACGATACACAAAACTGTACTCAACAACCACCCAAAAAGGGCACTATATTAAGAAGAGAAGCCTAACATAACAAGCATCTGTCAGTACTGTACAACACATTAATAGAAGGTGAAATGACAAAACTTACACTCCTGCTATACGTGGCTGGAATAGTATCTCTCCTGTTTGAAAGCGCTCTTTTGAGAGAGTAAACCAACCTTCTGGAACTTCAAAAGATGCTTGTGTATCTTTAAATAGCTCTCCTTCATAATCCAAGGCAACATAGCATAGTTTCTGTACACCAATCAGCACATCATATCATCCTCTAATATATAAAACAACAGGATACGGGAGTGGTATAATTGACACATTTGCAATTTGCTTTTTTTTTTTATGAATTTCAAACATATATTTTAATAGATCAACAGAATCAAACTTGTCAATGCACTACCATTGTGTTCTTGCTCATATCAAATTCAAGCTCCAGTGGAGCAACTACCGACTTACTAATGGAAGGAAGAGTAAAAGCTTCAGGTATCATATATATAACACCCAAAGATTAGGACTAGAGGAAATCCCAGAATGTATGTAAGAAGTCCTGGGCGGTATAGATATTATTCTTTTTAGATATGGAAGCATCTGGCAATGCTTCTCATTGTCCCAACGAATGACCATGTGCCACATAAACATGTATTCTTTTACATAAAAGATGATTGTATGGATATCTTAAAGAAATTTTCATATGGCCATATGCGACAAAGAGGTATGATATGGACATATGCACATAGGAGACACCTTTTAGACATGAGGCCTTTCCCTGTAGAGAAAAACCTTTCAAGAAATTGTATTCTTGGGAAGCTCTTACACCTCACTTTTAAGGTCGGTCACATACTTGGAATACTTGCATCTAGTTAAAACTGTAAAGAGAAAAGCATAAAGCACTGAGCAAGCATACCTCTTTCAATGTTCGCACAGTGTATAAAGACTCGAAATTGATATTTTTCTGTTGCATGAGCTCCCTAAGGAATCCTGTAAGTTTAAGAGCTCCCAGTCCCAAAATTTCCACACCTACCTCCCGCATTACTTTACCTCGTAAAACTGCCAACCGAGTGTTAAAGGCAAAAACATTGACAAGGAAGAGAAACAACAGTTTATATTTGTGTGTGTGTAGGACCGGTTAACTAAAGTTCCTACTAGAACCCTGTTAGGCTGGGATTCCATTTTAACTTACAGCCCTTCCTATTTTTCTAAGATGGCTAGCTAGAAATCACCGTGTTAGGACACCACTCAGTGTTACGGGTGTCCTGTATTGCATAGCAAGTCCATTACACCACTCTTTGCTATGGGTGTCATGTACCACTAGCAAGGTTCTAAAAATCACTAGGCGGTAGGCGAGCGGCGAGCAAGGGACTAGTTCCCAGAGGCCTAGTCGAGGCCTAGGCGGTTTTTTTATTATAATTTATAAAAAAAAGTTGAGCATAATAGGCATAGCATATAAATTAATAAATAACACAAAAAATAGTCTTAATTTTTTGTTTTATTTTTTGAACTGGAATTATTTTTTCTTTTCAAAAACCCGCCTAGTTGGTTGCCTCGCCGATTTTTAGAACACAGACCACTGGACAAGCCTAGAGGAGTGACCTGTGAACCTCCATTGTTTCTCTCGAGCTCTAACTTTAACAAACATTTTAAAATGTCATTTCTAGAATTTTCTAAAAGATTTTGTCTTGATTGGAGCGACGGAAGGGCTCAAATCGAACATTACACAATACATTTGGATGCATATCTTGAGGATTACTCATTGAATCAAACTGAAACAATTTGTTTTTGACATTCCAAATTTCATCTTAAGTGGAGTAGTGGAAGGATATATACATATATATGGAAAAATATTTGCACAGTACATGTGCAAGGCATGTGCTGCCTCTGGGTAGCTTCAGGGGCTTGAAGTGCAAAAATTAGTAGGTCGTCTTGTAAAGTGCAGATTAGTGCAAAGCAAGGAGTTCCTACCCACAATATATTAAAAATTCTCCATTAACTTTTTATGAGCATGATTTTTTCCATAGGGATCACTCTCTCTGAAAAAATAATGATAAAAATAATAGGAATTATTATTTTTATAATAAACTGATTGAATTGGTGGGACTTCGAATTTCATAATGGCCTATCTTTGGTAGAGCTAATGAAAAGTAGTCCATGTCACAAGAAATAATTGCATTTGCATGGGTCAACAGAGTTTTATGGAACTTTTATCAATCTCAAATCTTTATGTCGGTGCATATAGAATGTGCTTATTTTTATAAGTCAAATTTTGTCGACAGACTGCTAGTGCTGCACGCAAGCATGTTGTATTTGTGAAGTGAAAGGATTGTGGATGAATAAATTCCCAGGGATATTTAGACATTACAAAACATCTTTGACTTTTGAGCACACAATGCACTCTCCAGAAGCAAGAAAAAGTTCATGACCAGTTTCCGTTTGAAGCATCATCAAATTGTTCCCAACTGAGCATTATGATTAGGATTTAGGATAATCACTACCAAGATGGATAGCATGTTTTCTTTTTCTGTTTTGCCTTAACTTTGGCAGGTAAGCGATGGAGCAAGATCAGTCTGGTGATAGTACTCTGAACAAGTGTTCACAATGAGATTAGGATTTTATTCCATCTTGACCTACTCTAAGGAGCTTCCAGCTCAACTTTAGAAAGATAATATAAGATAAACTTCAAATAAAGATATCTTAAAAATCAGAAGGAAAAAAAAACAAAAAAAAGCACCATAACAAACAACAACTTACTTGGGACTACGGATGTGACATGGAATCCAATATTTACAACGATGCCCGAAACTCTTCTTGCAGCAAATAAAGCTAAAGTTGCCTATGCATTACACAGCAAATAGTTCCAAGGGTGATTAATGATAATGGGAAAGTGTAGTAAATCCTCTGCATGTAAGAAAACAAAACCAAAGACAGATTACATAGTATCTTACTTGATTAATAGCACAAACGGCAGGTACATTCATGTCAAAAAGGACTGAGTAGATAGTTTCTTTCAGTCGCCTTCGAGCAGCCTTTGCTGTTTTAGTATCTAGGGAAGAAATGAGCAATAGCATATCAGTTTAGTTGAAACTTGAATTAAAACTGACTCCATGGACCATCTATAAAACTGACAGCAACACCAACAAAATAGGTTTATTTAAGTGGTACGTATATGTTGCAGTCCAGACAAAGTACACACAATCAATGTTGGCTCTCTTACAGAAAGGTAAGAAATATTGGCTTACTGGATTGAGCTCTATATCATAGATAAATCCACCACAAAAAAGTAATGCAAGCACCCAATAGTTATCTGGTCCAATAACAAAATCTAGCAGCGCTGTTGTTCGTCTTCCTCTTCAACACCCCCGCCCCTTCCTTTATTTGTGTGTTTGTCGAAGTAGTCAAGATATGACAATAAATATTTCCACAGAGGGAACATCGTAGGCTCCTTAAATGTCAAACACTCTAGCTGACACCCTTCAGATCCAACACTATTAAAGTATAAAGCAAATTACTGAATAGTTCTTCTTTGATTACAAAGTATCAGTTTGTATTTATCACAATTTCCTTTTTTTTGTGTCAAACTTATTATGCAGAACTACAACACTGACAGCACAAATCCTGTGATTTTAACAATGAGATACCATCAAAGTATGCATCATTATCCACATTGCTATATCAAACTACAGAAAAATGCTCTAATAACCATAAACATAAGATTTGACCAAACAGATAAAGGACATATTCGACTTTGGGCATTTCCAAATCCATCATCCCTTACATATCTCTGACTACAACACTTGTATAGTGCAACATAACTTTCCAAGCATGATGCAAATTGACAGTCTGTGCACGAAGGCCGTTTCATTTTCAAACAAAACCAAAACAAGGCGTTTTTATACGTATTGAACACTGATATGGCATTTGGGTACTCCAACTGTCACATCATGTTATATGGTCAACTTTTTACATATCTTCCAAAGGTTATAAATCTTTGTACATGGCCGGCAAGGTGCAATATGTCAGTAGCAATAATGATGTCCAAGCAAAACATATGACTAAAAAGAATGATTTTTATAACTAGAAAAAGTAGTACTGTAATGTAGGAAATTATCCCTGTATTGAAAAGTCTATTAGTTAACATGTCGGACACCAAAACACATACCGGTGTTTTTGTTATATAGGTCTTCATCTTAGTCCACCACCGTTGACCGTTGACTGAGACCGACACGGCCTCGACTCGGCTCCGACATGGCCAGTGTTTTTTTCCTGTTTTTCTTGGTTTTTTTCTTTTTTCCTATTTTTCTCTGCTGGTTTTCGAAAGTAGTTCTTGAAGAAACACCAATTCCACTGCACTCAATTGCAATCGCCAATTCTCCGATTCCTTCAGTCAGGAAGAGGGGTTGCTTCAATTAGAGCACCTCTTCACGCCGTACTCAATCTTCTTGACTGACATTTTCATTTGATGGTACATCAGACGTTATCAAGGTCGTTTCTTCCCTCGCTCTAAATTATATACAATACACACAAAATATGGTATTTTGCTATATAATTTCTCCGTAATTTGATTTATCTGTTTCTGATAACTAATTTGCTCTTAGATACACAATTACACATTATTTTAAAACAATTTGTAAATTAGATACATTCTCCAATAAATTTTGACTATCCGAGCATCTCTGTAAATTTTTCTATCTCTCTTGTTAAGCTTTCATCTTCCAGCTTCAAAACTAAAAAATTTAAACAATTTTAAGCTTTAAGTTGTTTATGTTCATATGAGTTATAAAAAAATAAAAATTAATAAAAAGTAAAGTTTGACCGTGTCGCTGAGTCCTAATTTTTTGAAAATTGCCGAGTCGCCGTGTCGTGTCCGTGCATCCTTGGTTATGGGTCAACCTGCCCCCCCCCCCCCCCCTAAAAAAAACTTTTTTTGAGTCGATTGAGTCAACCGGTGGGCTAAAATGTTTGGGTTGGCCTGCAAAAGTCACTCCTTAACCCAAAAGGCAACTATGTGTCAAATACTCGACAAGCAAACACAATAAGATCGATTCAAATCAGGAAACAGTGAGGAATCGAAAGAGTAAAAAGAAATTTAGTTGTTATTGCTGTGGGAACTCCCAATCCAAAAGGATTTGAGCCTAGAAAACTCTTTTTACAAGATAACTCTGTTTTAGGGTTTCTTTCTCCATTTAAGGCTACAATGTAACAGAATTATAAAATGGAGCCACATGATTAAGACGCGTGTCAAGGAACAGTGATCCCAACTGAATTTAAGACTACACATTACAATTTTGCCATCCTCTCCTAAAATTCAAATTTACCGCCAGAATTTGGTGCTTCCTTTCGTGACAATGCCCACCTCTTGAAATCATCCTTGTCCTTAAGGATGGAAGGACGGGAAGCGAGCTTGGATAGAAGTCCAGTGTTCCCATGTAGCAACGTCGGAGGATGAGTTGGACCAGTGAATTAAGACTTGAGTCACGGCTTTGTTATTCTGCGGAATCAGTCGTCGTGCCAAGATTGCTATTGGTTCAGCCTGAAAGCTACCATCACTGTGGTCCAAAGGTAATACAATTGAGGGCGTGTAAGAGAAGCCGATCTTCTTCTTTAATTGGGAAACATGGAAGACTGGGTGAATCCTCGATGTTGCAGGTAAATCAAAGCGATATGCAACAGCGCCGATGCGTTCCAAAATCTGATAGGGATCATAGTATTTCAATGATAACTTGAGGTTGCGGCGTACCTGTACGAATACTTGTCGATATGGTTGTAATTTTAGATAAACTCATTCCCCTGTATTGAAGGATTTCTCCCTGCGGTGACGGTCAGCGTAGGCCTTCATCCTCTCTTGGGCCTTGGTTAAATGCTCCTTGATTATGTTCAACATCTCATTGCGTTGTTGAAGATACTACTGAACTTCAGAAATATAGAGGGAAGCAGTAGAAGGTAGTGCTAACAGTGGTGGATGGTAACCATAAAGAGCTTTGAATGGTGTCGTCTGGAGACTTGAGTGGAAGTTGGTATTGAACCAAAACTCCGCAAGATACAACCATTTAGTCCACTTGGAAGGGGCATGCCCTGTCAGGCACGTGAGGCAAGTCTCGAGGCAGACGTTTGTTCTCTCTGTCTGCCCATCTGTCTGCGGGTGGTAGGCAGTACTTTAAGGCTAGGGACGTTCCAAGAGCAGCAAATAAGTGCTTCCAAAATAAACTCACAAAGATTTTGTCCCTATCAGAAATTATAGAACTTGGCAGCCCATGCAACTTATAAATGTTCTGAAGAAATACCTCTGCCACTGATTGGGCTGTGAAGGGGTGTGTGAGTGCAAAGAAATGACTGAACTTGGTTAGTCTGTCCACGATCACCATCACCAGTATGATGGATTTACCTTGTGAGAGTGGAAGCCCTTCGATAAAGTCCATGCTAAGGTGCTGCCACGCGTGGTCTGGAATGGGGAGAGGCTGTAGCAATCCACCATAGCCAGACTGATCCCCTTTATTGCGTTGGCAAATATCACAGGATGAGATGAAATTCATGATGTCTACAGAGCCAATAAAATAGTTGTTTGATGCGTTAGTAAGTGGCATTAATGCCTGAGTGACCTCCGAGAGAAGAAGCATGTAAAGTTTCTATAATCTGATGGCGTAGGGAACCAGAACAACCAATGAAGATAGCATGGTTATGCTTCAGTAATCCCTTCTGTAGAGAATAGTAGGGAATTGAAGGGTGAGTTTTGTCAGCAGGTCTTGAGCCAAGGAATCAGTCTGGTAACTGAGATGAATGTCTTGTGTCCACTGAGGTACCACCTGTGAAATAGCTAAGCACTCTGATGGAGTAGCAGGGACTCTAGATAAGGCATCCGCAACAGCATTTTCATAACCATTTTTGTAGCTTATACTGTAGTCAAATCCCATGAGTTTTGAAATCCACTTTTGTTGCAAGATTGTGGTGATTTTCTGATCCAGAAGGTGATTGATACTCTGATGGTATAAAAAACTTTGCTCCTAGGAGATATGCTTTCCATCTGTGAATGGCCATGACTATGGCAAGGAGCTCCATTTCATAAGTTGACAAGCCTAGGTTCTTGGGTCCAAAGTCCTTACTAAAAAAGGCTATAGGGTGACCCTGCTGAGATAACACTGCACCAACACCCAGGGAACTTGCATTTGTTTCAATAAAGGCAATGAAAAATTGGGGAGTTGGAGTACAGGGGTTGAACTCATGGCCTGCTTGAGTAGTTCAAAGGCATGGTGAGCTTCCTGTGACCATTTGAAAGCGTCCTTCTTAAGCAAATCAGTCAAGGGCTTGGCTATGCTGCCATAATTTCTCACAAACTTCCTGTAATAACCTGTTAATCTAAAGGAAACCATGCAAAGTTTTGAGGTTGGTGGGAGTAGGCCATTGTAACATGGCCTCAATCTTGGAAGGATCTGCAGCCACTCCTTGAGAGTTGATTATATGACCCAAGTAGGCTAACTCAGTCTATGCAAATGAACATTTGGACATCTTTGCATAAAGTGAGTGTGCTCTCAGTGTAGCTAATGTGGTCTCCAAGTAAAGGATATGTTGGTCCATGGATTGACTATAGATGAGAATGTCATCAAAGAATACTAATATGAATTTCCTGATGAATGGTTGAAAATTTTGGTAAGGTAGCTGGAGCATTTGTGAGACCAAAGGGCATAACTCTGAACTCAAAGTGTCCATGGTGGGTTTTGAATGAATTTTGTAGACATCCGAGGGGTGAACTAGAACTTGATGGTATCCGGATCTAAGGTCCAACTTTGAGTAAATGTAGGCACCATGCAACTCATCCAACAACTCATCAATGAGTGGGATGGGGAACTTATCCTTGATAGTTAGCTCATTCAACCGTCTATAGTCCACACAGAACCTCCAAGTGTTGTCCTTCTTCTTAACTAGACGGAAGGATAGGGGCAGCAAATGGGCTATGAGAGTGAGTGATCAGCCCCGAGTCTAGCATCTCTTGCACTAGTTTCTCTACTACATCCTTGTGAATGTGGGGAAGTCTATATGGGGCTTGGGATGTGGGTAGGGTATGTGGTTTGAGAGGTATCTTGTGATCTAAGCTTCTAGGTGGTGGGAGGTTTGTAGGGGCTTGAAAGACATCACTGTAAGCATTCAAAATGGATGTAATTTGAGGTGGAAAGGTGGGTGGTGGAGGTACTTGAGTAAGTGAGAACAAGTGGCCAATAAAAGAGGGTGAGTGCTTCTTCACAAACTTAGAGAATTTGGAAGGGGTAATGAGTGATAGAGATGCAGAATCTTGGACACCCTGTAAGGTAATATGTTGTCCATGATGTGGAATAGTCAATTGTAAGGTTTGTAGGTTGATCACTATGTTCCCAAGAGGCTTGAGCCAATCCCTACCTAACACCATATCATAGCCTCCCAAGGGTAGCACTCTAACTATTCCCTCAAAGTGATGATATTGCATAGTCCATTGTAAAGGTTGACACATGGCATTACTAATGAGATGTTGACCATTTGCCACTTTCACAATCATTTGAGGAGTAATGGTAATAGGCCAATTGGTGAGTTTGATGACTCTTGGGTTAATGAAAGAATGGGTACTCCCCGTATCAATGAGAATAGATATAGGTTGTTTCTTAATAAAACCTTTAAGTAAAATTGTATTGGAAGATTGATTACCATGTAGAGCATGCATGAAGGGAAAGCTCCATCTCTGTGGGAAATTCCTGAAGTAGGTTCTCAGTTTCTTCAGGTGAAGGGGGTGGCTCTTGAATCTCAGAGTCAGGTATAAGCATGTAGAGGTGTTGGGATTTACATAGGTGCCCTGGTTTGTAAATTGCATCACAATTGTAACACAACCCTTTTTCCCTTCTAATTTGCATTTGGATGGGAGTGAGCCTTCTAATGGGAGGTGTAGATGAAGCAATTTCAGTTAAGGAAGAGTGTTGGGCTGATGGTAAGAGGTAGGTTTATTGGGTGGCAGGGAAGGGACCGTGGTGGTGGAGTTTTGAGCATTGGAAGAGAATGTATTTGGTTTGTTCCAATTGGTTGATTGGGGAGGTGCATGAAATTGTTTTCTAGCCACAAGGTTGATTGTCACAAAAGGAAGCACCAAATTCTGGCGATAAATTTGAATTTTAGGAGAGGATGGCAAAATTGTAATATGTAGTCTTAAATTCAATTGGGACCATTGTTCCTTAATACGCGTCTTAATCTTGTGGCTCCATTTTAGAATTTTGTTACACTGTAGCCTTAAATGGGGAAAGAAACCTTAAAACAGAGTTATGTTGTAAGAAGAGTTTTCTAGGCTCAATTCCTTTTGGATTGGGAGTTTCCAGAGCAATAGCAACTAAATTTCTTTTTTACTCTTTCGATTCCTCTTTGTTTCCTGATTTGAATCAATCTTATTGTGTTTGCTTGTCGAGTATTTGACAATTGGTATTAGAGCCAAACCCCACATCCAAGATTCGATTCCCGGCAGAGGCGACATATAGGCTGGATTAAAATAATTTAGCATAAGCTAAATTGTTGAATACTAGTAGGTGAGTGGCTCTACCCCAAAGAGAAAAAAAAAGGAGAAGGGCTACCATCGGGCCAATGTCGATAGAGTAGGCCGAGGAGGACGTCGACTTTGGAAGCATGGGACAATGTCACGATCCTAGGTCATGTAATTAACCTTCTCTTCTTGGATAGCTCGAGCTTTTGAGAGAATTGGTTGGTTCATGACACTATGCAAACCCCTTAAGATGATGACAGTATCAACACAAATAGCGAGGATTTCAGAGGAATATCATAAAATCAAAAGTATCAACGGTTAGATAAAGACGAAACAAGAATATCTAAGAGTTGCTCAACAACAAAACACGTCTACATTCATTATCAATAGTGGAGCTTCATGGAGCATATATAGTGGAGATAGTGAGGTTTGAATAAGGAAAGGTAGAGGATAAACCTAGAAATTCTTTTGTGTATTCATGGAGGAAGATGAAGGGGAGCAAATTCACAAGGTATGAGAAACAAGTCATTTGAAATATTGTATCTCTCTTCATAGTGGAAACGGCTCCGTGAGCCCTGGGAATACAAAGACATTTTGGGGAACCTTGTCAACAGACACAGTCCTAATTTCTATATTTTTTTATTTATTCTTACATTTTATTTGTTATTAATCAGTTCCTTCATTCTACAAATGCAGTCTTATTTGACATAATTTCTATGAATGTCGAGGTGTAATAAAATTACTCCGACAGCAACGAATCCTCATTCAAAAAATTTCAGCAATTCATAATACAATGTCAAGCTCGATTGCTATTTATTCAGGTTGATAAAACCCAACCTGAATTTTGACGAGTTTGATTTTCTCGACTCATGGGCTTTCCAATTTCATGTTGAATTAGACAATTGGGCCAAAATTTTCGTGTTGGCCCTTCCAAATGCACCCCTAATTACCGAGATCTTCCGTTGTAGTAATAAGATAATTCACTGCCAAAATGCCAAAAAGTTCATCCTATTTGGCATGCAACTGAAAACATTTGACAGGACTAAAGTGGTGCTTTCTCACCCCACCTAATGCCATATCTTCCCATAAAAAACCCCTATAATTTCAGTTAGAAGCCCAATTACAATATTTTGGGGGGGAAGGGGATAAATAAATAAAAAGCAACAGTGTTCTTTACTGGAGTGGGTAAATGGTGACTTACCTTCATAATGACAGATTGGGACAGACACAACAATCGGATATTTCGATGGTTTCACCTGCATTCTGAGAGGTGATACTGTCAGCATCTAACCATGAAAAGACTTAAATATCAAGCATCTTACAAGTTGCAAGAAGATTTCTATCGTCGGCATGTTGCATACTCTCATTTATGTATAATAACAAGGTGTGTAGCTAAGTTTATAGGGTAATTGCTTCAATTATCAACTTGATAATGCTAGTATTCACACAGCTTCAACCAAACAAGATGCTTGATGGAACCTAATTCTGATGAAGAGCTGAATAATATTGAATAATGCGGAGGGAACTAGTGGCATTTCGAAGCATATGTGGGACATAAATGGAAGGGAAAATCACAAACCTGTTGTAGATAGTGGCAAAGAAGTGTTGAAGCCTAGAATACATTGCAGCCTCAATGTTACCAAATTCCTGCATGCTATGTAGACTTCAGAATCAATCATAGGTATGGTGATTTTTTTTCCTTTAAATTATAACCAGAATAGAACATACAAAACCTTGGATAAGATATAGAATTGTACCAAACTGCGGAACTCACCATAAATGTTGCAGACCGTCCTGATGGAGAGGCATATTTGCTCCAGCCAAACTTGCAATAGCCAGAGCCTCCTTTAAACCATTACAGAGGAGGAGGAGGGAGGAGTCAATTTTTTTTAAGGGATTGAAATATTCGTAATGCTTTACCAAAAGCAATTCCCAAGTATACAACAAATTAAAACAAATCCACTATTGTGCAAAAGCCTGAATCCTAGAGCTTGAGAAACAAATACAACGTGAAATCTAGAAATTGTCAATCTGAGTCCTTCAATCAAAGATGTGTAAGATTTTAGTGTACATGTATTCCACAGATAAAAGAGATTCAAGTATCTTGCTTCAAATGTGTGATAACAGAGTTTAGTAAACAACTGTTACGTAGGTGCGTAATCTTTGAGTACCTTGGATAAAGGACTACAGAAAAGTTGCATAACCTCACCATCAATTATGACAGAACCAGGTAGTTGCGCACGTTGGCTATATATATGCATGAACGATAACTGAGCCGTCTGATTATAAAAAGTCCTGAAATGGATTATGAAATGAAGATCACAGACATGAAGCTAAAAAATTTAAGAAACCATGAAATTATAATAAAGAACAGTATAAGGCCCTCTCCAAAACCAAACAAATTTTGAAATGGAGGATCGACTAGAAACGAGAAGGAGAATAGGAAGGTTTTCCACAAAACTACTCACACAAAATAAGAGCCCACATTATTATTAGGCTAGGAGGCATGGACTCATACACGGACATGGGCACTGCGGCACGAGGAATCTCAAAGAAGTAGGACATGGACGCTACAACTATATACATATAATTTTTTCAAAATGCATATAAGACCTTAAGAGCATCCACAACAAGCAGCTTCTATAGTTTTATAGTACTTCATGTTTTAGAAGCCTTTGGCCATGCACAATAATCTTTCTAAAAGTGATGTTATGGAATTGCAGTGCCTACTATATGTAGAAGCTCTGCTTCCAAAATAAGTGGGCCATACATGCTATTTTCAATTACATGTGGTCAAATCCTTTCACCCACACATAATTATTTAGCTATACTATTTCTATTTTTACAAACTTTGTCTAATTGAATGTGCGTAGTTAGAGGCTTTGCTTATTGTTTGTAAAATGCTTCTACATGAACAAATGTTACAATAAAATATTATTGACTTCCAAAATTATGGCTTCTAAAGCCTTGGCTTACTATGGATGCTCTAAGTAAAATGAATAATGGTCCAAAATTATATTAAAATAATAGGTATTAGCATATTAGTGCCAAAAAATGGATTTTACTAACCCATGAAGACCCCCTTAATTTTTATTATAAATTAAGGGCCCTAAATACCCATGACTAAATGAAAACTATATTATTTGAGCTTCATTTGTGCTAAAATTTTGAGGAAAATAAAATACCAACAACATAAACAATGTGTCAAAGTTTCAGCTCATTTTGACACCCGTGTGCCTCGAGATCCGCACTAAATGGGATAAATGGAATTTTTCTATTAATATCATGAAGCGAGTAAGGGCCCACCTTGGGTCCGACACAAGCCAGCCGGCTAGCGCCGATTGTCCAAGACCACCCCAGGAACGATGCCGAAATGGCCTAAAACTTTGGCACGTTGTTTCTAGTGTCAATATGTAATTTTCCTGAAAATTTAACTCAATGGAGCTCAAATGAATTTTTTTAAAAAAATTAATTAATTAATTAATTCAATAGTGTCTTTAATTTACAATGAAAACTAAGGGGTCCTCCTAAGTTAGTAAAAATCGTTTTTTTTCCTAAACTGCCAATGCCCCTTAAAATAATGCTATAAAGGTTAAATCCAAAATATTCAAAAAATTCACATAATTCAAATTTATAACTCACGGCATATGTCGAAATCTTACTATATTTACATGAACGTTTAATTGTTAATAACGCAATATTTCATTCTTTCAATTACATAGTCTTTTGAAATTTTGGGTGCAACTTGCTTATTTGCACCCTTTTTCTAAATCTAAAACAAAAGCTTTCAAATAAGAGTGTCCAATTAGTGTTCATCTAGTGTCCAAGGAGGGACTGACCCGGTCAAACATTTCAGACACTTTGACCAGGTGTCCGACTCGACACACTTTGGATTGCAGTGTCCATGCTTTAGAGGTAATAGGATATGCACGACCATATCTTAAAGACACGACCAACAAGTTTTCACCATATCAGAAAACCAACCTAGTCGATGCTTTGGAGGTATTAGGATATCCATGACTATATGTTGAAGACACGATCAACAAGTATTCACCATATCAAAAAACCAACCTAGTCCATGCTTTAGAGGCATTAGGATATCCATGACTATATCTTAAAAACACAACCAACTAGTTTTCACCATATCAGAAAATCCGACCTAGTAACAATCCAGATACTTAGCTCTCCACCTCACCGAATTTCAAAGAAATTTTAAGCTAAAAGAATTCATTTTTCAAAGTGGAAAGGCCGATGACAATTCATACCACAGAATTTGATGAAGTACATGTCTTGCTCAACTCACATTCAACATGAAATGAGATATTACCTAGAATTAGAAATAAGCTCAACTCTTGTTCAAGTTTCTCATACCTAGATAAGGCAGGTGAGTTGATTTGTTGCATGAATGGATTGCCACCCGTAGTTTAATTGCTACTTAAATGGGGTTAATAATCAGTAAACATAGTCATCTAAGTTCAAAAAGCCCTTCTTGTAATAACTTCATTAACCCCTATGATCTAAAAAAAATAAAAATAAAAAAATCATAAAAACCCACAATTTACCAATTGACATAAGAAAGAAAATTCATGGTCGGCATCAAAGGTTTAACCAAGATTTCAGTTGTCGAAGCGAATCTTTTGTGTATTAACGCATTCAACTAGAACATGTTCTCTTTAAGTAACAAACAGTGATATGAGCATGCATTTTGCATGTGGTATGTTTTCCTTGAATAACTACTACACATCTCTGGATCAGGTATGAGGTGCAGGACACAGTAAACAACACTGTTGCTTTGGCAAAATGAGGTTGTTAATTTTTACTCTGGTGATAACTTAGCAAGTCTCAGAACACAATGTACAGAAAAACCTTGAGAATTAATTTCGAGAATTTCACTAGAAGAAAACCATATTAACAACGAATAACGCAATATTTTTTTCTTGAAACTCTTTACCACTATTTGTACTGAGGTTATAAAACTCAATATAAGAGCAAATAATGACGACACTTGTTTAAATTATCATCAAATGAGAAAAAATGATTCTTCAAATCCAAATTAGAGAATATCCCACTCACACAATTCAACCACAACCACACTACTGTGCCATTAATACATAAGCGAAATCAATCCACAATCATACATAATTCATTCAATTCAATTATACAAACACGGAAAATTGGAGGCGATAAAAGAAATGGATGTAGTATAATATGTATTGGTTGAAAACTTACTGAAGAGGATAGCCTGATCGCAAGTGTTTTTCTGCGAAAACACAGGAATCCCACGACTCCAGCGGCGGCTGGTTCTGGTTCTGAAGGAAGAAAATCCATAGACGATTATCAGAGAGATGGATTCTCCATGATTTGCAAACCAGACTCGCTCTGGCAGCTTCTTTGGGCCCAACAAGTTTGAGGATTTGAAGGAAGAGATCGGTAGGTATTTGATCAAATGCCCCCATCGACAATTCAACGACAACTACTTCTTCCAATGACTCTGTCTCGTGAGAGCTGCTCGATCGACTGCTCGACACCGAGTCCCAAACCTTCCTTAATAACATCGCCATCGATCAACAACAGCTGAACCAACATGAGAGAGAAGAGGCAAGTTATAGTAATTCACTCAACTTGGAGGATGTTAACTGTGACAAGTTGTATGGGAATATATATGTTTGGTATACTTTTAAAATGGTAAGCTGTTTAACGTAAAACTTATTTTCAAAAATATCGTCACTTAAAAATTAAAAACCCCAAACCATCCTCACTATCTCTTTTTATAAGTCAACTCTTTCCCTCTTCTCTTTTTTTTTTTTTTTTTTTTGTGACATGGTGGGTGGTGGATTTCTTCACAAGGAGGGTGGGTGAGGTGGTGGTGGTGGGTGGATTTCTTCACAAAGTGAGGAGGTGGTGGATTTCTTCACAAGTGGGTGGATTTCTTCACATGGTGGGTGGTGGATTTCTTCACAGGGAGGGTGGGTGAGGTGGTGGTGGTGGGTGGATTTCTTGTCACAGAGAAAAGGGTGGGGGTGAGGTGGTGGTGGTGGGTGGATTTATTCACAGAGATAAGGGGTGGGTGAGGTGGTTGTGGTAGGTGAGGAGGTTTTTTGTGGGGGCGGGTGACGTGGTGGTGGTTTTTGTGACAGTGGGTGAGGTGGTGGTGGCGGGTAGATTTCATGAGAACAGAGGGAATAAGAGATTACAGGGGGAGGGTGAGGAGGGTAAAAATGGTCATTAGGTAACCTTGACCATTACAATGGGAATGGTAATAGCCATTCATAGGGGGGAAGGTAGGAATGGCCATTACAACCAGATTTGTAATGAAGATTACCATTACAATGATTTTTTGCTTCACCAAACAAAGGAATGTAGTTGACCATTGTAATAGTCATTACATTACAATGGTCAAAGGGGTAACCAAACACGCCCTTAGAATTTTCCTGTTGCACAATTAGACGCTTGACCAACCCATGGAAACAATGAAAACGTGTTAAAAGGTGGAATGGCTCAATGAATGAGTAGCGGTGGGATGGTATCACTAGGTCATAGGATCAATAAATAAATAAATAAATAAATAAATAAATAAATAAAAACAAAATAAACAATGAAAACGTGACACTCACCTAACTCTCTCTCCCCTTACAGGTCGTACAACCCCGACCCGGACTCGTATGGTCCTGACCCGTTCAAACTAGGACCAACCGGTGCATGTCATTTTCATCCTAGTCTTAGTCCTGGAGTTTTGCAAAGGGTCTTCATACACCTCACTGGTACTTGTTAGCAAGAATTGGGCACCAACTTTCTTCGCTAAACCAAGCATGTTTAGAGCCTCAAAGTCTGAACGATTTTCAAAAACATTGATCGAAATTTAAGTAAGGAAAGCAAGAAAATGATATGGGGGTCTTGATAGGGTTGAATGGACAAGAAAAGCAGGGCAAATAGGATGATAGATCTTATCCACTTCAAGCAAAATCGACTCGACGACGTCATGTCGAATAAGTTCGAACATGAGGTTTCCAAATGATTCATCAAGTAGAATTTGTTAATAACAAACACAATGTCTCATCTTCCAATCAATCTGTCGAATTGCTTAGATGTTTGGTCGCTTCAGAACGAGAGGAATTTTGCCTCCGATCTGCGAATTCATGAATTCAACTCTGTTTTCATATACAACTTGGGGAGTCACTTTGGTGGAATCTATTGGAAAATAAGTATCACGCCCCGACCCGCCATGGAAATCGCAGCGTGCCGATGCGTGAACTAACTCATAATACAGGCGGATCGTAACCGGTCACAACATCATAATATAACACATTCTTGCAACGATAATAAAATGGAAATAAAAACTACGATAAAATTTGAACAAAATAAGTATATTTGATTCGCCCCGCCAGAGTCATAGCGACAAAACCAATATACAAACATCTAGTATAACAAGATAATACACCTGATAATACAGAGGAAGCAAAACATACCCGTACAGGCTGGACACGACCAAACAGCACAAAACACGCCTACAGCAAAAAACTGGGCCTAAGCACCACAATCAGCAGGAACGCCAACACTGCCTGCACTCCAATAGAAGCACACCCCTTGCGGGGTCAGCAAAACACAAACCTAGCTGGTGCGAGCGAACTAAATACAAATAACAGAATAATATACAAGGAAAATTCATGCCACACAATAATGGATAAGTAACAAGTTCTAAAGTCTAAATCACACCGTGTCTCTAAGGATAATATTTCTAAGTTCAAACACCAACACAAGCATTTCAGATTCAACAATAACTACAAGTTTACGGGATATGCCGATCATTACATGTGATTCAAACATGGTAAATATCAAGCGATGAAAATAAAGACAATCTCATAATTCTTCATAGTCTCCTAGGTATAGCAATCAAGTCAAAACAAAAAATTATGTATAAGTGTCTCATATCGTAGGTATCCGCATACCCTACGAATGTGTCTCACCCAAAAACATCCCACAACGTGCACCAGTACCATTTCGGGTGGTTTGTATCCTAATGGGGTGCCATCTGCCAGGATACAAACTTAAACAACCTGAACGACTGGCCTAACATGGCAAACCTAACACAAATCAAACTCAAGCGCGCTGGGAGGGAAAGCAAGTAATCTCCAAAACACGTCTTCCGGGACCGTCCTACTGCACTCTCTAGTGGCAAGTGCGTGCCAGAGCTCACCGCACCTCAGCAAGCTTGCCACATGCAATAGCGTCCTCAATGTCAGGTGCGAGTAATCTCAAGCACCATTCAACTCACGATGCGAGCAAGCTCGTAAGCATCAGCATAACGGGCATTATAGCAGGGTAAAGACACTTACACTAATATCAACATACACAAACTACGAGTCTGTACAAAATCAAATGTAACAGACGTGTAACCATAATCAGTTCGGCAAATTTTCATAAATCCACGACTACACTAGGGTCCCAACATGACCCAATTCATCACAATAATTTTATTCGAGTCGAACTATCATACATGCTCAAGACTCGGCAATCTACGGTAAAACACGACATACTATGCAAACTCGAAACGAAGCATACAAGCCCAATGCCATTACACCAAAGCCTAATCACACCCAAATTCATCCACTATTCGATTTCATTCAAGTATATCATGCTTTCAGAAAACTCAATACGTAATTCATTCACAAAATAACCAACACAACCATCGAAATCTCTAAAAACCCCGAATTTCGGACTCGGATTCAATTATACACAATCGACGGTATAATGTAAAAATTAAATTCAGGATTTAAAAATAGTTATTTCTCAAAATAAACATTATAGTTACACTCACCTGAGCATAATGGGTTTTCAAAACCCAAATCCTACTGGTCGAAGCTTCCAACTCGCAAAACAGCGAATGCGGAACCACAATTTTTTTTTAAATTGCAAGGCGGACTCAAAGGTGAGTAAACTAGCCGAAAATTGGAAAAATAAATAAGTTACTATAGGCGCATGACTGAAAGAAAAATTTACAGGCAAATAAAATCCGGCAAACACCCCGACGAAACCCAAAGTTCGGCGAAAACTCGCAAAAACCCTCCCTACTCCGGTCTGATCGCCTCTGAACCGCACAACAGGCCGGAAATAGGTCTAAGAACACTCGAAGTCACGAATTTGCAAATCACACGCGCCCAAAGCCAGAATTCACGCCGAAGAACCTTCATAACAGAATGCACCCTGATTTTTTTGAAAATTCCAGCCAACCCCAAAATCACCCTTGCATGCGGGGTCTACGGGCTCCAAATGACCCACAAATGCCCCTCAAAAATTGATCGGAGATACGCAATCCGATCAATCAACCCAACCCGTCAAACCCACAATCTGAAAACTGATTTTTTTTCGCGAAAAAAATGAGAGAGAATGAAGAGGGAAAGAAGAAGAGAAGAAATGAAGGACAAGGGACAAGATTTCGCTAAGGAATCGTCTGATATGCTCGAACGAAATCCGGTGAAAAGCGTCGCTCCGAGAGGGAAACTCGCTCTGTGAAGAAAAAAGAAAAAGAGGATGAAGAAAGAAAGATAGGGGTTTGTCTCTTAAGGGGCGGGTGGCTATGTGCCCCCACCATATTTTTTTAGTACACCCCTCTCCAAGCAATATATATATATATATATATATATATATATATATATATATATATATATATATATTACAGATATTACATCATACACACCTTAACATGGATACGTGAAACACGTCGTGGATACCTGACATACTCTGCGGCAAAGCCAATCTGTAGGCCACTGGTCCAATCCTCTCAGTAATCTCATAGGGCTCTACATATCTCAGTGCAAGCTTCCCTCGACTTCGGAACCTAACAACTCCGCGCATCGGGAAACTTTTAGAAAAACCCTGTCGCCAACATCAAACTCTAACTCCTTACGCCTCCTATCAGCGTAACTCTTCTGCCTACTTTGGGCTATCAACAAACGCGCTATAATCAGCTCAATCTTCTCAGTAGTTTCTCTGATCACATCCGGCCCCATCACAACTGACTCTCTAATCTCTGCCCAACAAATAGGGGACCTACACGGTCGTCCGTAGAGTGCCTCAAACGGTGCCATGCAAATACTTACGTGGTAGCTGTTGTTGTACGCAAACTCGCATAACGGTAGGTGATCTTCCCAACTGCCTCCAAAGTCTAAAATGCATGCTCTAAGCATGTCTTCCACTACCTGATTCACTCACTCAGATTGGTCATCTATCTGTGGATGATAGGTTGTACTCATGTCCAATCTAGTACCCATAGCTTGCTGAAAGCTCTGCCAGAAATGGGCTGTGAAAATCGGATCTCGGTCGAATATAATCGAAACAGGCGACCCACGAAGGCGAACTATATCCCGAATAAATAACACCGCTAGACTATCTGTCATCCGATCCATATTAACAATAATGAAATGTGCACACTTCATCAACCGATCAACAATGACCCATATCGACTCATGACCTTTCCTCGACCGTGGAAGTCCATCAATGAAATTCATAGTGATATACTCCCACTTCCACGTCGGGATCTCCAATGGATGCAATAACCCAGACGGTTTCTGATGCTCAACTTTCACCTGTTGACAAGTCGCACACCGTGCCACAAACTCTCCAATGTCTTTCTTCATGCCACGCCACCAAAAAGAACTTCTCAAATCTCGATACATCTTCATTCCACCGGGGTGAATGGTGAAACGAGATCTATGAGTTTCCTGTAAGATATCTCTCCGCAACTCCTCATCAGACGAAACACGAAGCCGCCCACGAAACCGCAACCCTCCATCTGAACCCACCAACCAATCGGTAGGGCACTCATCCAGTGTGTCCACTACCAAATTTGTTATCTGCCTTGTAATCACTGGATCGGAGGTCTGTCTCTCCACCACTCTACTGATCAACGACGGATAAACTGTTAAACCCGCTATCATGCTGCCTTTTGTACTAAAAGTAAGCTGAAATGCAAATGAAACCAATGTCTCAAGTGTTCGGTACTCCTAAATCATCATGGTTGTCATCACTGCATGTCGCCTACTCAAGGCATCTGCAACCACATTGGCCCTACCAGGATGATACTGTATCTCGAAGTCATAGCTGCTAAGAAAATCAACTCATCGTTGTTGCCTCATGTTCAACTCCCTTTGAGTAAATAGGTACTTCAAACTCTTGTGATTTGTGAACAACTCGAACCTCTCACCATACAGATAATGTCTCCAGATCTTCAAAGCAAAGACTACGGTTGCCAACTCTAAATCACGTGTTGGATATCTCCGCTCGTGGGGTTTCAACTGTCGAGACGCATAGGCTACGACCTTCTTGCCTTGCATCAACACTCCACCCAATCCTGTACCGCAAGCATCAGTAAATACCAACAGTCGACTACCAGGTGTCGGAATAGTCAACACTGGTGCTGAAGTCAACCGAAGCTTCAAAGTTTCAAAAGCTTTTTCACATTTTTCGGACCATACAAAAGGAACATTCTTCCTAGTTAACTGAGTGAGTGGTGCCGCAATCAGAGAAAATTTCTCGATAAACCGTCAGTAATAACCAGCCAAACCCAGAAAACTACGAATCTTCGTCACACTACTCGGTCGTCTCCAAGACTTCACTGCTTCGACTTTCTCGGGATCCACTGCAATACCTCCACTAGAAATGACATGCCCGAGAAATTGAACTTCAGGCTCCCAGAAATGACACTTACTGAACTTTGCATACAACTTATTTTCTCTAAGTGTCTGCAAAACAATGCGAATGTGCTATCTGTGCTCCTCTAAACTCCTCGAGTACACTAAAATATCGTCAATGAAGATTACCACAAATTTGTCCAAGTATGGACTGAACAATCTATTCATCAAATCCATGAAGAAAGCTGGTGCATTTGTCAATCCAAATGGCATGACTGGAAACTCATACAAGCCATAACGGGTTCGAAAAGCGGTAATTGGAACGGAATGTTCCTCAACTCTCATCTGATGATACTCAGACTGCAAATCTAATTGTGAAAACACTACGGCTCCCCTCAACTGATCCAATAGATCATCAATTCGAGGCAATGGATACTTATTCTTGATGGTCACTTTATTCATATCTCGATAATCTATGCACATCCTCAATGATCCATCCTTCTTGGACACAAATATTGCTGGAGCCCCCCAAAGTGAATTGCTCTGCCGAATAAACCCCTTACGAAGCAAATCATCAAGGTGTACTTGCATTTCTTCCAATTGCTTAGGTGCAAGCCTGTACGCTGATTTAGATATAGGTGCAGTACCAGGAACCAGGTCAATCCGAAACTCTACCTCACGGCGAGGAGGGATACCAAGAATCTCCTGAAAGACATCAGGGAACTCACACACAACCTCTACAAAAACTAGTGTCGGGACTAGAAATCTCAAGAGAGCTAAGAAAACTCGACATCACATAAACAGAATCGGGCTCACAAGCCAACACACGAGGCGAAGCATCAGGTGGCGCTAACATCACCGACCTATGCAAGCAATCAATGATCACCGGATGACTGGACAACCAATCCATCTCTATAATCAAATGATAGCCCTCAAAACCCAAGACAATAAAGTCAAACACGAAGTTGTACCCCAACAAGGAAAACTTGAAACGGGGACAATATTCCCACAACCAAACCGAACTGCCCAAGGGAGACACAACGCACAAGGGTTCCGGCAAAGGCACTACCTCTAGGCGGTCTCTAACAACCAACTGTCTAGAAATAAAAGACCTAGATGCTCCTGTATCGAAAAGAACCCTCAACTGGGAAGACGGCGAATGCACAAAACCTGGCACACAACACATATATCCTGAATCACATAACAACACACTAACATGCAATTTTTCCTACGCATAATGCACATAACACATATCCTACTACATCTAGCACACACAACGACAACAAAAATAATAACATACCCTCAACATTTCCCTGACCGAGAATAGCTGCGAGGCGAATAGGCGGTGCTGGGAGAGGGACTCTCTTACCAACTCTAGGCGCAGGTGCTAACTGTCCCTGAGGCGCTCTCTGTTTACATCCCTAATCTAAGGAAAAACTCTGAAAAAGTTCCCCAGTTGCCCACAAGTATAACAAACTACCTGCTCCCATCGATTTGTCTGACCTCTTGGACAATCAGAGCTACATGTCCCTCCTGACCACAAGTGAAGCAACCGCTCCTAGTTCCTGTCTGACCACCCCTCATAGGTTGTCTCTGTTGTTGTCGATGATCTCCTCGGGAACGTCTGTCACCTCTGCGGTCTTTGCTAGTCCTAACTGGTCCCCCTCTACTAGGGTCTCTTTGGCTGTTGTACATGCTCAACTGTCTGGCTGCCTCGGCCAAACCTTTGACTGTGCTCTAAACCTCTAGCTCGTCGAACCAAAGTCACTTGCCTACACTCAGCGTCAACTCGCTCCTGACTCAAAGTGACGTCCACTAATCAATCAAAAGGACGATCGATCATCACCATCAACTGTTTCCTTAGGAACAGATTCAGACCACTAAAAAATTTCATGTTCTTCTTCTCTGGAGTATCCATGAAACAAGTGACATAGCGGCTCAACTGTGTAAACTCGGCCAAGTATTCTGAAACAGATCTAAAACCCTGTTGTAAATGTAGAAACATGTCCACTATCTCAGCTCTGGCAGAATCATGAATAAAATGTTGTTCAAACACCTCGCAAAATGTATCCCACTGCATCTCTGACAAATCACGGCTCTGCCTAACTGAATCCCACCAATACATAGCCTTTCCGTCAAACTGGTGTGCTGCTAACTCGGTACCTTGTATATGTGTTAGCACCATCCTCTCAAATATGAGTTCTACCTTACAGATCCACCGATCCGTAGCTAGAGAATCTTCAGTACCATCAAATCTTTCACCACCCAAGCTGACGAAATTCTTGTTGCGACGAGTAAACGGATCCTCTGACTGATTTCCCTGTCTCATATTTTGTGCCCACTGTGTCATCATTTCCATGAAAGTCTGAGAGACATCCTCTCAAGCAGTGCCTGATCCCTCACCCTGGGTTATCTTACCACGCGCCATCACCACACTCCCTCTACGTAAAAGAAAACACACATACAATACATCAAACAACACAACAAAAATCCTAACTCCTTTACCCAATTCACTCAAGAAAGTGTCATACGATGATGTTCTATGTGAACCGGTAAACAATGGCTTTGATACCAAGCTCTGTCACGCCCCGACCCGCCATGGAAATCGCAGCGCGTAGATGCGTGAACTAACCCGTAATACAGGCGGATCGTAACCGGTCACAACATCATAAAATAACACATTCTTGCAATGAGAATAAAACTGAAATAAAAAACTACGATAAAAACTGAACAAAATAAGTATATTTGATTTGCCCCACCAGAGTCATAGACAAAACCAATATACAAACATCTAGTATAACAAGATAATACACCTAATAATACAGAGGAAGCAAAACATACCCGTACAGGGTGGACACGACCAAACAGCACAAAACACGCCTACAACAGAAAATTGGGCCTAAGCGCCACGATCAGCAGGAACGCCACCACTGCCTGCACTCCAATAAAAGCACACCCCTTGCGGGGTCAGCAAAACACAAACCTAGCTGGTGCAAGCGAACTAAATACACATAACAGAATAATATATAAGGAAAATTCATGCCACACAATAATGGATAAGTAACAAGTTCTAAAGTCTAAATCACACCGTGTCTCTAAGGATAATATTTCTAAGTTCAAACACCAACACAAGCATTTCAGATTCAACAATAACTACAAGTTTACGAGATATGCTGATCATTACATGTGATTCAAACATGGTAAATATCAAGCGATGAAAATAAAGACAATCTCATAATTCTTCATAGTCTCCTAGGTATAGCAATCAAGTCAAAACCAAAAATTATGTATAAGTGTCTCATATCGTAGGTATTCGCATACCCTACGAATGTGTCTCACCCAGAAACATCCCACAACGTGCACCAGTACCACATCGGGTGGTTTGTATCCTAATGGGGTGCCATCTGCCAGGATACAAACTTAAACAACCCGAACGACTGGCCTAACATGGCCAACCTAACACAAATCAAACTCAAGCGCGCTGGGAGGGAAAGCAAGTAATCTCCAAAACACGTCTTCCGGGACCCGTCCTACTGCACTCTCTAGTGGCAAGTGCGTGCCAGAGCTCACCGCACCTCAGCAAGCTTGCCACATGCAATAGCGTCCTCAATGTCAGGTGCGAGTAATCTCAAACACCATTCAACTCACGATGCGAGCAAGCTCGTAAGCATCAGCATAACAAGCATTATAGCATGGTAAAGACACTTACACTAATATCAACATACACAAACTACGAGTCTGTACATAATCAAATGTAACAGACGTGTAACCATAATCAGTTCGACAAATTTTCATAAATCCACGACTACACTAGGGTCCCAACATGACCCAATTCACCACAATAATTTTATTCGAGTCGAACTATCATACGTGCTCAAGACTCGGCAATCTACGGTAAAACATGACATACTATGCAAACTCGAAACGAAGCATACATGCCCAATGCCATTATACCAAAGCCTAATCACATCCAAATTCATCTACTATTTGATTTCATTCAAGTATATCATGTTTTTAGAAAACTCAATACGTAATTCATTCACAAAATAACCAACACAACCATCAAAATCTCTAAAAACCCCGAATTTCGGACTTGGATTCAATTATACGCAATCGACGGTATAATGTAAAAATTAAATTAAGGATTTAAAAATAATTATTTCTCAAAATAAACATTATAGTTACACTTACTTGAGCGGAATGTATTTTCAGAACGCAGCTTCCAACTCGCAAAACAACGCATGTCGGACCACGAAATTTTTTTTTTTAAAACTGCAAGGCGGACTCAAAGGTGAGCAAACTAGCCGAAAACTGGAATAATAAATAAGTTACAATCGGCACGAGATTGAAAGAAAAACTTATAGGCAAATAAAATCCGGCAAACACCCCGACGAAACCCACAATCTGAAAACTGATTTTTTTTTCCGCGAAAAAACGGGAGAGAATGAAAAGGGAAAGAAGAAGAGAAGAAATGAAGGACAAGGGACAAGATTCCGCGAAGGAATCGTCCGATCTGCTCGAACGAAATCCGGTGAAAAATGTCACTGCGAGAGGGAAACTCGCTCTGTGAATAAAAAAGAAAAAAAAGGAAGAAAAAAGAAAGAGGGGGTTTGTCTCTTAAGGGGTGGGTGGCTATGTGCCCCCACCATATTTTCTGAGTACACCCCTCTCCAAGCTATATATATATATATATTATTTTTTTTTAAGTGTGTGGGATTTGCTGTTATTCTGATGAGGAAGATGACTAGTGCAAGTAAAAATATTGCCTGCCAAAGTTATTCTTCCTCCGTATTTCAAGCATATCTAATGAGTTGATAGTAAAGCAGAGTGGAGAGAACGAAATTTGTTAAGTAGATGAAAACATTTTTTTCCCATTATTTCTTTTGTAGTTATTTAAAATATAAATAAAAATAAAAACTATGGTCGTAGACTCATTCTATAATAGAAATACAAAGCTGTCAACCAAACACGTATAAAGCTTTCAACCAAACACCCTTAATTTCTTCAAGTTTACAAAACAAGTCAATTTTTGGCATCGAAACTTATGGAATTTGTGGTGGTCTATTTGGATGCTTGCCTTTTTTACAACTTTGTGGCAATTCATAAACATGAACTATGATTCAAGAGCACTGCCTCGCACCAACTTTTCTTAATGGTTGGTCGTGCATAGGAGAATTCTTACTACAGATTACTTTTGTGGAATGAAGTATGATTCTTTTGCATAATGTTATTTTATTTTATTTCAATTTAGGCTCAAAAGGCATAGTCATGTTTATTAAATCTCAAAACCATTCAATGTCGTTGGCCAATTTAAACCCTGGATTTATGATATTGTCAATCAAAAATCTATAATCGGTTGAATTTTGAATGAGTATAATCATGTTTTCCAATGTCTGACTTTCTGAGCAAGAGATGTTTGTAGGATTCAAGAAGCAATTAGAATACATAACACTATGATACTCATAGGATAAGCTCGCAAAGTTCCCATCTTTATCCACTCTTCATTTGTCTTCTCCATATAACATTGTCTTCTTTGTTCATGTGTGAATCTCTCACCCCAATCCTATATATATATATATATATATATTTTTGTTGGAAAATTCTAGGGGTCGAGGGAGGGGTCGAGGGAAAGGGAGCGAGGGATGGGTGTAACCACCCATCCTCCTCGTGATGAGTGCCTGCGCGCATCTCCAACGCGATGCGCTCATCCCGAGGAGGATGGGTGGTCACACCCATCCCTCGCCCCCTCTCCCTCGCTCTGTAGCAAAGCTCATTTTTGTTTCCTCTTGCTTTGTTATATACAATATATCCTATATATTCAGGTAAAAAAGAAAAAGAAAAAAAGGTTGTTTGCTATTTCACAACTACAACTATATTTTTTCTCATCTATTCCATCACGAGTTAGAGATATTGAAATATTTATTTTTAATATTTTCAATTAGAGTATTTAAAAAAAAAACGGATGACAATTTCTGGTTATAGCCTTTAATAGTAAGAATAACGATAATTGAAGAGTATGTAATTACTGGTATAATCAATTGCTCGCTATAATCATGCGTGGTAGTATCACTCGCTTTCACTATTGTTGACGACAATGATTAGGTTAATGCTCAAATGGTAGCGACTCGCACTTCCGTAGTCACACGACAATTATTCGATCATTGAGGTGTGGAGACCAGTTTCGTGGGTGCAAATATTCCATGTGCCACCTTTTTGTGATTATCCGCACACGTCCAATTCATTCGCCCCCTCACTCGTGTTTTTGGTCGAGTCTGACTTCCTAGGGAAAGCAAAGCAATATACATAGACCGAAAATTCTAGGGGTCGAGGGAGGGAACGAGGTTCCCCCCATCCGCCTCGAGATGAGCTCCATCGCGCATCTCGAATCTGATTTATTATCCCTCGCCCCTTTCCCTCGCTCCCTCCCTCGACCTGTAGTCTACATTTTTTTTTAGTCACCGATTCGATTCGATTCGATTCGGTTCGATTCATTTTCTCTCCGTCGTAATTGACCGTAAAAGCCATCCCTTTAGGGTTTCTGTTCAACTCCTACAAGTCTCTAAAATCTCCTAACAGTGAGATCGTCCAGATCCTTTTCTACCCTCCTCGATTTTCTTCGGGAAATAAAACAGGTAAGAAAAATCTTTTCCAATTTGGTTTCATTTTCGATTGGAATTCATAAATTTAGTGGCTTGACGTTTGATTGAGGTACACTTTTAGTTTCCAAGGGGGGAAATTGGCGTTTTGATTAGGGTTTTCGCTTAATTCCCTTTAGCCGGAAGAAAAAATTTCTTAAAAACTATAATTCTCAACTTGGGCACCCAATTTTGTTTAGGTTTCAGTTTTGCAATTACGAACTTCATTCTGGGTTGATCCAGGTTTTTGCTTGCTGTTATTGTAAAAGCTCAAATTTTTTGGAATTGGGAGTGTCCCCCTTTCCCTCCTTTGGTTGTGCAGTTTTTTAGCCTTCTCATGCGAAGTTCGGATGGGCACATAAATTGCGTGGGTTATTGGTTTTCAAAAATTCAATTGGGACTGATTGGAGTGATTTTTTCATTTAGTGACTATCATGTGTATAAATTGTTATTATGTGGACCTTGCCCTGTAGGTTACTTTCTCAAGGCTAGATTCTTCCTTTAACATTTGGATCCGTTTTCAATTTAACAGGACCAGTTTCCTGAATTCTTCCACTGGGGTCTCCAAATTTTTTGAATAATCGCAAGTTGTATTCATTCGCTTGAGATTGTAAGGTTTGAGCTTTTGGTCCAATTATCTGGTTGTGTCTTAGAAGTGAACTTGATTTATCTTCACTACTGACAACTGAAACATGTCTGTTTATGTTAATTGGTTATTTGTTTGGAACGATATTGTCATAGGAATATATTTGTTGCATAGAACATGGCACAGTATCTAGTGGACAACATTGATTATATGGGAGATGATTTTGCGATGGAAGATGGAGATGATGACATGGAGGATGAGTATCTTGCTAGAGGAATGGATGATTCGGAGTCAGATGATGATGAATACGATCATATGGTACGTTACGTATCCTGTTGGCTGTAACTCGTTATGCATAAAATATCAGAATTCATTCCTCGAAGATGTGAAATGTAGTTCTTATTTACTTGACAGTCCAGTATTTGGGACACAATTTCAAGTTTAAAATTTATGGATGAACTATTTGGCTGTCTGTGCAGAGTTCCAAAATCACAGATACTTCCTCCTCACAAGCTAGAAAAGGCAAGGATATTCAAGGGATCCCTTGGGAGAGGCTCAACACCACACGTGAGAAGTATAGACAGACTAGACTAGAGCAGTATAAGAATTATGAAAATGTCCCCCAATCTGGAGAAGCATCAGAAAAGGTTGGGCTATTATATTTTCCAAACATTTTATGTTTGGAAATTATATGTTTTCTTTGTAGACTTTAATAATAATGATTGTGATTATTTTTAATTGAACAATTTTTTCTCTTATAACTAGCAATGCAAAACCACCAAGAAAGGAGGGATGTATTATGAATTTCAGCGCAATTCGAGATCTGTGAGATCAACTATCCTTCATTTCCAGGTAAGCTACCAGCTAGCGTCTTTAACAGGGAATGGAATGATGCTAATGTAATGATAGAAATCTGAGATTCTGAGATTAGGCATTTAATTAGAAGAATCTGTATGTGCTGCGATAGATGCTAGTGTCTGGTTCATGCTAGAAGACTAAGTTGTTATTTCCATATTGATCTTCACCAGAAAATATAGTAATTTTTTCCCAAGGTCACAACTCCTGATTTTATTATTTTATTAAAGAAAATGATAGTTATTACTGCCAAAACTTGTGAAGTTGTCGTGTTGCTATTTATTTGCAAGTCTGTACGGAAGGGGGGAAAAAGTTGGTTAAGAACAAAAATAGCATATCTATGATTCTTTAGTCGTATTTGAATCGATAAAGTTATAACCATGGAACCTCACCAATAAAAAAAATGTAGATAAACAGGGATTTAAAATTTTTATGCCTTCTTTTTATGCATATAACAGTGCATAATACATGAAAGGGACCAAGTACGCAAGTGAGAAATTCACGGCAAGGGGAGAAAAAACTCTATAAACCTTAAGACAACAACAATCCCAGGACCCCGTTTAACATACAAGCAGGAAGACTTTCCAAGCAATTCCCAAAACTAAATGTGCTTCTTGATCTCTTTAACAACTTGAAGCACTCAGCGGGCCTTATTAATAAATTCAGGCAGTTCCCAATCATAAAGGCTTCTTCGTAGATTTGAGTACCGCAACTCCTTGAAATGTATGTTATGACAGAAGTTAAAAAAAAAACTCCAGTATACCTCCTTTATGCTTGTTGAAGAGGTCAAAAACTCATGTACAACTCCTTTTTCCTGATTGGAGGAGAATTCAAAAACTCCTGTACTGCTCCTTTATGCTCATCGGAGGTTATGTGGTCCAAGAGTGGGACATTCATGGGATCCTTGTTCTATTTGCATTTGTTCATGCTATCCTCATTCTATTTGCTAGGCTGCCGTCAGACACAGATGGATCCCATGGTGTGGAAGATAGGTGTCCCTCCTGTAATGTTTTTCTTCATGTTGGAAATAGCTTGGAATCATCTAGCCACAGGGATGTTTTGATTCAAGGGGCAGAGGGGGATTGTCTTATGTTAGGGAAGTGAGGGAGGCTCGGGACCGGGTGCTGCTTTATTTGGTTACATGTTGACAGAGTTTAATGAGGATTTGATTTAAGGAAATCTAGAGCAGAGGTTTCTGTAGTTTGGATTTCATTCCCTCAATGGGGGATTCATGAAGCAAAGGCTTCTCACAGTCTGGGATAATAGATTTGTCCATTTTGATCAGCATCTTCATGATGATTTCTCCCTTGCTTCTAGTTATGTAAACATATCCGACAACTTCAAATGGATTTTCACTAATATTTTTATGGGCTAATTGTGATTCCTGAAAGGGAACAATTTTCGGAGGATCAATCTATGGGTTTTAGGAGTTACCTTGGTGCCTGGGAGGAGATTTTAGAACTACAAGTGAAAAAAGGGGATAAAGCTTTCAATGATTTTATTTTGTAGAGAGCTTGAAATTAAAGGAGGCAACATCTCTTGGTCTAACATGCATTTGTCCTCTTGTATTTGCTGTCTTGATAGATTTTCTGGGATCAAATAGTTTAGCGCACTACTTGGTAACTTCTGTGAATATCTTCTAGACAAAGGGGCAGGATCATAATGCTCTTTTACTCCAGGTTTACATCAACATAGTTTTCCTTAATCTTCTTGTCTCGAGGCAATGTGTTTGGAGCACGAGAAGTTCAACTCCTCTGGTAAAGACACTTGGGAAACTCTGCAAGTGAATGGCCATCCAGTTATCTTTTGGAAAGAGCTAAAGCACCCAAGTCTTATTTTATAACTTGGAACTTGAAAGTGCTTGGAGAATAAATGTGTTAATCTCAAATTCTGAAGCCAAACTTCAAGTTCTAGACGAAACAGAAGAAGCGAGAGATTTTTCAATCATGGAATAGAAGTGTGGAACCAAAGGCTTGAGCTAAAATCTGATGTAGATAAGACAATCAAAGAGATCATACGAGTTGGAAAAGGAAAGTGAACATGCAATGAGGAAAGAATGGCGGCTTCTGAACCAAGTTCCTCAATAGCCTTCCAAATCATCGCACAATCTCCAACTCTATTGTCATCATCCAGAACAATGGTAAAACCTTTACAGATAGGGCCAATATTGTTGAGTGTGTCATTAGTTTATTCAAAGATTTGTTTACTGAACTAGAACCTTGACTCTTAAATTTGGGTGGCCTTGATTTTAATTTTATCTTTGCCAGCCAATCTTCTGATCGGGAAGGTGACATAACTGAAACGGAGTTCAGTCAGCCACCAATTTCCTCCCTCTCCTGGTATTGATGGCTACCCGTAATTTTTTGCCCTTTGTGAGAATGTCACAAGAGAAGATAGCATGAATATGGTCATTGAGTTTAGCAAGAATTCTTTTATTGACTGGATCCTTGACTCCACTATCCTCTCTTCATTCTTGTTCCTAAACATAAAAGTAGCCACCAAATTTGAGGAATACATACCTATTTGCCTCTTCTCCCCGGTTGCAAAGATTATCCGTAAATCTTTGCATAGTAAATCACTCATTTTATCAGTTTTATGTCCTCATCTAGTTCCCCCCCTTCCAATTAGCTCTTGTCCCCAAATGCCAAGTAATCGACGACCCCTAATTGCGAACGGTCTTGAATTGGGATTGAATGAAGGTATAAGATAGACTTCTCAAAAGCTTTTGATGCCATTAGTTGGTCTTCCATAAACTACAACCTTGAAAAAAAAATGATGAGTTGGGTTCTTAGCATAGTCAAAACTGCATCTTTCTATTAAACTGGTTCTTCTGCTGGTTTCTTCAAAGCCATAAGAGGATTCCGACAAGGGGGGCCTCGTCTCCTCCTTTTGTTTTGTTTTCTTGAGAAACCCACAGATATTGACTCTTAGGCTGTGTTTGATTGTGGGAAATGCAATTCCACAAAAAAGGGTCATTTCCCACGGTAGATAATCCTTGTGAACTTTCTTGTAAACTGAAATTCCTCTGTTTGTTTAAAATTTCAATTCCTTGAAAATTTGGAATTACTCTATTTTTGAAATCACATCATCAAAAACAATTCTAGACCATCAGAACTCAACATACTCGAAATTTCTAGAAATCAAAATACCCATCAATTTGAACCAGTCATACAATTGAATTCTCAATCTAATTGATCCAGAATCTTCTATGACTAATCCTCAACCCATTTGCACTTGAGTGAAGGCTTGATAAAGAAGTATAGAACTCACGAAAAATTATCATTGATCATCAAAACACTGTCCTTGAGCAAGAATGAGAGAAGTTGTTCATAAACAGTACATACTATTAACAGTAAAAATTCAAAACTATCTACATACTCAATACCCATTGGAAGATGGACTTTCACAACTGAAGGATCCATAGATCTGAGTATCACCCATGAGTTTTATCAACAACCACAAGGAAGGAAACCAACCACTATTGGTGATGATATTTGAATACCTATAATCTTTATCTTTCTTGTTATCCCATTGCAAATTTGTAATCTGCAGATTCTCAAAGTTGCTGGTACAAAGAGACGAGAGGAGTAAGATGAGAGGCTAAGGGAAGAGGAGAAAGAGGGAAGAGAGAGGAGAAAAAGAGGATACAGAGGGAAGAGGGAAAGAAGAGATACCTGGATGTGGATGATGATGATTGAGGTCAAAAACAGAGCTTTGTTAGGGGTTTTGTCAGGCTGAAAGGATTTAACATATTCCTTTGTTTCACAGAAGGCTCTTCCGAGGGGTGTGCAAAGAATAAGAAATAGGAACATATCATTGCTTTGAGAGAAATGGGCTCACATGCAGAATTGCGTATAGAGGATTCCTTACACAATCAAACAGAAAAGTCTCCAGTTCCACGAAAACCCCCCAATTCCATGAAAACTGCAATAATTGAACACAATCTTAAAGACAATGAAGAACACATCATCAGTGATTTAGTCCTATTGTTCAATTCTGTGAACATACTAAATTTCTTTTTAGAAGCACATCATGCCCAATTTTCAAAATCCTAAGGCAGCGTTAATTTTCTTTTTAGAAGCACATCATTCCCAATTTTCAAAATCTTAAGGCAGTGTTAATTTTTTGAAGTTCCTGACTGAAAGTTAATTTATACAAGAACAAATGGTTTATTCAATCAAAGTTGTCCCTAATATTAACCAACTAGCTGGGTGTTAGGTTGTAGAGTAGACGCCTTTTAAATATTTAGGTCTTTCTTTAGGCCACAAGTATAGAAACAAAGTTGTGTGGATCCAATTGTGGAGAGGATTCAACTAATGTTGGGAATGTGGAGAGGTAAATGCTTGTCAAATGCAGGGATACTCATCTTCACTCGGATTAAGAGCGCTCTAGCCAAAGGTAGGAATATTAGCATTTATTATAGTTTGATATTTGTTGTAACGAAGAGGTGGTGAAAGTTTTTTTGCGACCATGACCACTATTGTATCTCTCCCTTGATTTCGTATCTATTGATCCCGTTATTGGGTGAGTGGGGTTTCTTTTCTGTTTCTGTTATCACTTAAACACAAGTAAATAAATGAGTGGAATCTGATTGGTTTGATTATGCAATTAGCTGAGTTTTTATACGTTTATTGCATTACATAGACAACTAAAAATCCTGGAAGTATGAACCAAACTTTATAGATTAATGAACCCGATTGCACATTTATCTCCTACTATAACTGGAGAAGCCCAATCCTCAGTGTTGGTCGTTGGTGTATCATCCATAGAATTATAGAAATGCCCGTGATTCATATGAATAATTACACCTTTACTCTTACTTATGTACCTCATTGAAATTTGAAAATTAACTAAATGTGTATGACTATGACCCATATAAATAATCGCAAAACTTATACTCACAGTGCACAGAGAACCCGAAGAATTATTTAAATGGCTTGATCAACATATGAAATAAAAAATCTACCTTTTACTCATTATAAAGGAAAAAGGGAAAAAATCATCGTTCTTTTAACAATGAATTTTTCTCGTCTTGTTTTTCATGGGCAAAGGTGATTTATAATGTGCTCTATATATATATAATTTTTTTAAATATAAGTTATACAAAATTTATTGTTACCACTCAAAACTACAAAGCTTAAGTATTAAAACACAATTAAAACAATTGTGTGCACAGGATCGTCTCGCACTTGGAGGCTAGCATGTAATAATTGATTCATTGTTTTCCATTTACAATTTTATTTGTATTGTTGGAATCCAGTATCGTGTAAGGTGTGGTTTAATGTTTGACTTCAGTGTGAGAAGATTAGGACAATTCTCATAGACTAGACATTCTCCTAGTTTTCCATTTCCAAGCAATATGCATTAAACAAACTTTATCGGTTAAATTGTTTTATGACCAAGGAAGCACGAACTCTTCAAAAACCTTGTCGTATTTGTATCCATATCTGACACTCGCTCGACACGCGTCGGACACTTGGTCAACGTGTCGGCGGGTGTCAGACACATGGTCAATGTGGTCAACGTGTCGGACACGCCTCCGATATACTCAGAACTTGGTTAGGACATAGTCAAGACTCAAAAATCAACTTTGTTTTACTTTTTACTTTTAGATGTTTGCAAATAACTATCTAATTTATTGGTTGTTAATTCATTTGAAGTGAATGACTCTTTCAATTGTGATTTCAGACAAACAGGGCAAAAAACCACTAAAGCATAGAGGTAGTCTATGCTTCTTCTTAATTTTTGCTTCTTCTTCTCTAATTGCTTATCTCCTTTATTTTTTCTCTACTTTATTCTTTCTTGCAATTTCAAGATACTCTAGAAAGGTACTTTATTAGATTATTATTTATGTTTATATGACTTATTAAAAAAATAATATGACGTGTTTCCGAGTCCTAGTTTTTTAGAAATTATCTAGTTGGTCGGCATGTCGTGTCCATGTCCGACACGACGTGCGTTCCCATGTCCATACATCCTTGTTTATGACATAATTTGTGATGTAACTATGTAGACAATTTGAATAGTTAAATATTACTTGCATTTGGTTCAAAGGCTGGCTTTCCATAAAATGAAATTGGGCTACGAAACATGCATTTTATTTACCCATTGAGTTTCACATGCTATTAAGAAAGTTCGAGTCATAGCTTTGACTTTCCTGGTAGTCTTTGGCTGGTTACTATGCTTTAGAACGTTCATATGAAACTTGTTATTTCTTTTTTTGTTAGCGTAGAATGTATGTTAACTATTTTGAAGTGTTTTAAAAAGCGCTAGGCGATGAGCGGGCGGCGAGCAAGTGCCTAGCGCCTAGGCGGTTTTAGGTTTTGTATTGTAACTTTAATAATTTACAAAAGTTAAGTATAATACCTTATCAATTACATCCAATTTAATGGCAAGATACATATGCAAAATTTAAAAACATGAAAAATTAACAATCATGAACAAAATTTATTAAAACTCCAATGACTGAAGTTGGTCATGATGGGTACTTTATACAAAGTTGAATTTGAGGACAAATATCCAAACCTCAGTCATGTTTGATAAAATCTACATTACTACAATTGGTACCGCAGATCATTTGAGAATTTCTTTAAGTAATCATCTTTTGCTACATTCAGACATATATTGAATAAAAAATAATTAAATTGTTTATTTCCAAAAAAGAGGAAAGAAAAATAAAATAAGAACACAATCAGCCTTATAAAAAAAAAACTCGCCCAGTCCCCGCCTAGACTGCCCAGAACCCGCCCAGCCATTAATTTGGGCGTTTCTCTAACGCCTGGCGCCTAGGCCGATTTTTAGAATACTGCTATTTTGTACTGTTGGCTTTAACTATTTTGTCTGAGGGATTTGCAGTTAAGGAACTTGGTCTGGGCCACGTCAAAGCATGACGTCTACCTCATGTCGCACTTTTCGGTCATTCATTGGTCTTCACTCACCTGCAACAAGACTGAAGTTCTCGATGTTTCAGGACATGTGGCACCAACCGAGGTGCATGTTTTTCCAGATTATTCCATTGACATGTTATTACTACTATTCACTTGTATATATGTATTGTTGAAAATTTTATATGCATAATGTTTTTGAAGTTGTTATGCCATCATTTAGTCTCAAGGAAACGCTTTTTACTATTCTGATACAGAAGCACCCTGGAAGTCTTTTAGAAGGGTTTACTCAGACTCAAGTTAGTACATTGGCTGTAAAGGATAAGTTGCTAGTAGCTGGGGGATTTCAGGGAGAACTGATATGCAAGGTGATTTTGTTTTGTTCTTAAAGATTTGTTTTCCCATGCAGCCCTCTATCGAAGGAAAGAGTACATGTCTGATCTCATCTTTCTTTTATTGGAAATGCAGTATCTGGATCGACCTGGAGTTAGTTTTTGTTCAAGGACAACTTATGATGATAATGCAATTACAAATGCCGTTGATATATATGACAGCCCTAGGTAAGTACTTGGTTTTGTCTAGTAGTATATTTTGGTATTCATGTTCATATACTAATTGAGTCCAAACTTATCTTCAGTGGTGCTGTTCACTTTATGGCATCAAACAATGATTGTGGTGTCAGAGACTTCGATGCTGAAAGATTTCAGCCTATTAAAGAATTTCGATTTCCTTGGCCAGTAAATGTAAGTAAATTATATCATATGACTCGTTTTATAGAATCTTCCTATGTTTATGGGTCTGCAGTGCTCTCTGTGCTTTATATATACATTTTGAACCATATTATCAAATTCTTATACCCAATGTACATCTCAATAGGATCCTCTATCTCTCTCTGAGTTTAGAGTTTGATTTCCTGTGGATCTTAGTTTGATTTCCTGTGGCTTGTATGCACATTGGATTGGAATATGTGTGGCGAGTAAAAACTTCCCTATTATGCCTCTATATATTAAGAGGGTGTTTGAATTTCCTCAGAAGTCATAATAAGAAGTGGGACACCTAAATAAGGGCGTTTGTTTTTAGTTCTGATAAAAAGTTGAACTTCTGATTGGAGTAAGCAAGCAGAGGGGTGATGATCACTTAGCATTGTGTGCTGACTAAAAAATTATTCCAATAGTAACCTTAAAATAATTTTGTAATGACAATTTTTGGCCCCATCTTAAAAATAAGTAGGGTTAAATTTTGACTTCACGCCTTCATTCTTTTCACCAAGCATTGTCGTTCGACGTACTTCATACGGACGCTTCAACAGAAACTTATCTTGTTTCTCTTTATCATGTTTGTTTTATTTCTCAGTATTTTTCAAGCTTTTCTTCATCTCTCCTACTCTCCCTCTTTGTATTTTCCAAGTTTTTTTTTTTTTTTAATCTCTGTATTTTCGATATTTTGTAATGAAATATTATAACATTTTCTAGGATTTGGATAATTATTGGCTATGATTTTAAGCACAATATTTATTCAGTTTAGTGGGGCAAAATTGTCAAACAATTCTAATTCAACACCTAAAAACAAACACCTTTTAATTTTACAGTTTCTAATCATGAGCCCATTCAGAAGCAAAAGAAACAATTCATTTTGAAGCTCGTTCAACACTTTAAAAAAACAAAAGCCACCTAAGTATCTGAGCCAAACTTAATTTTAAAGGGCCATTGCTGAACATCAGAACTTCTAGTTATTCTCCATGAGTGGATGTTTAATTTGCTTTACTGGTACTCTGTTTACAGCATACCTCTTTGAGTCCTGATGGGAAACTTCTTGTTGTTGTTGGAGACAACCCTGATGGATTACTGGTGGATTCTAGCTCTGGGAAGGTGAACTCTTTGTTATCATCATTTCTTTTATTTATGCATGGACTGTTCTTAGATGAAAGAGGAATTAATACTAATTGATTTTCTTTTATGTTGTCATATCTTCAGACCATCACACCTCTTTGTGGACATTTAGATTTTTCATTTGCATCACATTGGCATCCGGATGGCCGTACTTTTGCTACTGGAAATCAGGATAAGACCTGCCGTGTTTGGGATGCTCGAAACCTGTCCAAATCAGTCGCTGTTCTCAAGGGCAATCTTGGAGCCATTCGATCAATTCACTTCACTTCTGATGGGCAGTTCATGGCAATGGCGGAACCTGCTGATTTTGTGCACATTTATGATGCAAAGAATGGCTATGAGAAAGAGCAGGAGATAGATTTCTTCGGTGAGATTTCTGGTGTGTCTTTTAGCCCTGATACCGAATCTCTTTTCATAGGAATATGGGATCGGACATATGGTAGTCTTCTTCAGTATGGTCGAAGCCGAAATTATTCATACCTTGATTGCCTGGTCTAAGGAAATTAATCAACCTGTCTAGGCACAAGGTTAAAAATGTAAGTTTAGACATGCTCTACTGAGGTTGATTTCTAATTTTATGATTGTCAACTCTGGTGGACCTTTATTTCTGTGAGGAATGTGGCTTTGAGTATGTACATGAGGGATGGGTGTGTACAAAAGACCAGAACATGTAAAGGTAGGGTGAACCTTTAGGAACTTCTTACTGTGCAGACTTCTAGACTATGCTTGGTTTCTTTGTGTCTCTTAGAAATTGTATTAGTCCATAATTCATTTCTTCCTTCACTTTCCTTTTTATTTTGGCCTTGCTTTGTTTCTTTACCAATTTATAGTTTTTTTAATTTTATTTTAGGGTTTGTTTAGTTGCATTGAATCCTATTCCATGGGAATCCATGAAGGACCCACCTATATCTATGTTAATTTGAGGTTAACTTACCAATCTGTCATTAGATGTTGTGATTAATAGTGTAAATGAAAGTCTCATGAATATGAAAATAATATACTTTGGGAGGACAAAGAGTGTGATTCTTATGTTCATGAGACTTTCATTCTTATGATTAATCACAAAATCTAATGGTGGATTATGAGTGCTATCTCAATTTAGCCTTAAATATAGAGGTTTTCTCATAGATTTTCGTGTAATAGGATTTCATCCAACCAAACAAAACCTTAGTGTCATAGTAAATCGTACAATTGGAATGACACTGAAGATGTTCTAATGTATTGTGACAATGAAGGAGATTAGTTGAGTGTTCACCTGATTGACAAATTTTAAATTGTTTTGGTCTGAGAATTATAACTTTTAGAAACCAAGCGACTGATAGGAAATAGTTCTAGTTGCATTTAGTGTTGAAAATATTGGGATTATATTGGCTCGTGATTTGATGATATAAAATGGATACACGGGGATGCATGTTGTTGATATTGTCACCTTTGATTATTTATTTATTTATTTTTGTGACAATTTCTACATGGCATATTCAACATCTAACAAAGATATAAGTACAAGCAAGGTTTTCTCAAGGGTTATTGCTTTTGGGGCCTATAGTTTGTATCATTTTGAGTTTGTATCCCAAATTAATCCAGCTTTGAGTTTGGGTGGCAAGATCATGTTGACTGATACTTGAACAAAATATTGATGAAAATTAAAATAAGGTAAATTTGATGTTTGTCCTTTTTACTAATGAGATAAATGTCTTTAGTCTTATTTATAACTTGTATTTAAATTTGATCCCTTGCTATCAGTTGACCTCCATTGACTGTCAAGTAAAGTTTTATGTTTGCACTAGCCATAGACTTTTTGGACCCAAATGCTCTTCCCGTTCTCTATCATCTCCTTCTCCATGAAAATCCAACATTCTCACCAAAATCAAAATCCCAAGTTGTAAAATTGAAATCACCCAATGTCCAAATCAATCAATTTCGCCTTTATGTATAGGTGGTGAAATTAATCAGGTGAAACACACCAGTGAAATAGACAAATTCTTGCATAACTTAATTCACACGGATCGATCATGTTCCAGTCTGAACGGCACAGAGAAGCGAGGGATAGATTTGTGAAGGAGAGAATGGTTGGTGAGGATCAAAATTAAACATCTCTATTCTTTTCACCACCATCTTGAATCTCTTGTACCACCACCAACTCAATAGCCACCACCTATAGTGATTATTTATGCTAGTGAGATTCAAGGTAGGTTTGTTTATAGTGGTGGTTTGATGGTAAAGGTGCAGGTGGTTTCAGCGACAGAGCCATGATTTTTGTTGAAGGAGGGAGGGGGGGGGGGGGGGGGGGGGAGTGATTCACAGTTAATTAAGGACAATATAATAATTAGTTACTTTAATATCATTTCTTTTAAAATTTAAACAATATATAAATAACTATACAAAATACCGATTGTTAAACAAAACTCCATCTAATCTAGGGAGAAGAAAATGGATACAACAAACTACTTTTGTAGGAGCACAAAAGATAAATATATGAGGGACAAATCAAATTGGTATATAAAATTAAGGGGCAAATATTAATTTCAAATGTAAAAGTATATGTTTACAAAACAAATTGTCCCCTATAAAAAATAGCTAATTAGAAGTTACCCCCAACATTAATCACTATTGCAGTCTTCTCCAAGACTGGGAGTCAATGTGTGTTGACTGTCAAAAGGCTCAAGTTGATTACCAAAATGTCATTCAAACATTAACCTACAGATGAACCTCGAGATACAAACATGTATCTTGAGGAAAAATTTAATGGGTAGAATTTTTCATGTATCTCCAAATAATTTTATGAATAAAATACAAAACTAGACATCAATGTACGAATTCATCTCGATAAAATACTTTCAAAAAACTTTCTTCTTCCTCAGAAACAGACAAGGAGGTTGGGGTTGCTGGTGGTTGGTGGCGATGGTGGGAAAAGAAATAAATCAAGCATAGAGGAAGGGAGAGGAAGTGAGGAGGAGGCGTGGCAGTTGTCGGTCTCACAATAAATAAAAAGAGGGAGCATAAAAGAACAAAAAGGCGGAGTGAAGTCGGCAACGACACAGAAAGGAAGGGGTGGGCGGAATGGCGTCGTCAGTGGGCATATTGTAACTAACCCAAAATATTTTCAAAAGTAAGTTGGGGCCCCTGATATTCACATAATTATTACATAATATATCCCTTAATTTATATATGTTAGTGTTTCGATTATTATAATTTATAATAATTATTTCGTTTTCATGTCTTAGCAGGAATTTGAGCGTGAACGATGAAATCATATTAAGGCGACAATTTAAGAAATGACAATTGGTCGATTCTAGCGGTGGTACAAAGTAGAGGGACGCATATCTAAACCTAACCCTAATAAACCTAGGTCCACCTAATTTAACCTAAGCCCAAATCCAAAAATGCTAACCTAAAAACCCAAGCCCAAGATAATAGGAGAACCTTATTTAGCTCCCCTCTTCTCTCTTCTTCCAGAGGCCTTCTCCCCTCCTCTCTTTTTCAGCCACCACACCAATACACCCTGCCGGCAATCCTCGCTCGATAGGAGAGCCGGCAGTGCGATAATCCCTCCATCACCCTTCATCTCGTCATCTCTCTCGTTCTTCCAGCCAACAACCACCTCCTCCTTCATCCCACTGAAACAGGGGCGTGACAACCCTGTTTCACGTCATCACGCCACACAGCCATCACCACCACTGAGCACCACCTCAGCCACCTCACGCACAGGACAACATCCTGTTTCGCCACAGACCTTCCTTCCCTCTCTCGGCCCTCCTTCCCGTTTCCCTCTCTATTCCTCCACTTCTCTCTCTCTCACGACCACCGTCGCGAACAGAACACGCCATCAGCCGTCGCCGCCGCGAAACAGAGCCGCAACCATCGCGACTCTGTTCCGCCTCGCCACAGATCCTTCTCTTCTTCTCACGGATTCTCTTCGTCTCGACCTCCTTCCTGCCTCCCTCTCTCACGACCACCGTCTCGAACAGACCACGCGACCACCACCACCACCACGCGAGACAGAGCTCGCGATAGAGGCCTCCCTGTTTCGCATCCTCCTTCGTTTTCTTTGTGTTATCTCATTCTTTCTTCACCCTCTCTCTCTTTTGCAGGTTCAGAACCAGGTCGGAGGTGAGGAAGCTCGCGAGGAGCGAAGCAGCCGCGGCGGAGCAGACGCTGTCGCGCTGGAGAAGAGAGTCGCGCGTCTTTGGCGGGAGAAAACTGTTTTTCAAACAGTTCAGCTATTTGCACCCCGAGTTCTCTAAGAGCCACCACAATGCCATTAGCAGCTATTTTCTCGGGATTCGCGTTCGTGCAGAGATGAGATGCGGCGTACCACACCACGAGGAGATGACCACCGCTACCATGATCAGCTAAACCCTTCGCCAAGGCTACGATGAAACCACGGGATTTCCTAGAGTTTGTGTATTTAAATTTATTATTTTCTTTATGTTTGAACGTTAAACACATTTGATTTATGATTTTCAATAATTTGCTTTCACCGATTATATCCTGATTAATTATCTAGACTAGTCGGTAGTTAGAAGTACCCTTTGTTGAAATTCAAAAAGCCTGATTTAATCAATTAATCTGAATCTGTGATTGTGTGTGCCGTAAGAAGACACGCAATGCTAGGGGTTTAGGATTAATTAAAATAAACCTGTGATTGTGTGTGCCGTAAGAAGACACGCAATGCTAAGGGTTTATAACTTTGCTGAAATCAATTGCGGACTTAGATTAATCTTTAGGTTAGTCATATTAATTCTTGAAAATAATAATTTGGATTACACAAATCTCAAAGAACCTGTGGTGGATTCAATGCCTTGGTTTCCCTTCTCATATTCTTTAAAACTTTTTATTTTGTTTTTAATTTGATTTTTAGTTTAGATATTTTAATTGTTGTAACCCCAATTTAAATTAGTTTAAATAAATTCTGAAATTTAATTGCAACCACAGTCCTTGTGGGATCGACCTGTACTTGCCCTTGTCTACCAGTTAGACACTGTGCACTTGCAGTTATTAAAATTAGGTTAAATTAACATATTTATTTAGGTTAGTTAAATCTGCATCAGCCCCCACCTAAATCCGTCCCTGGTGGTTTAATGGAAATGGATGGGCGCATTTTATGGTGACAATGATTATTAGTGGTGGGCATGAGCAAAGACTGTGGGGAGAGATAGAGGGAGAAATTAGGGGAGGGAGGGAGTGTTGCGCTCACGGTCGATGAGAAAGAGTAGGAGGCTTTCATTTTAGTCGAACTGGAGGTGGTGACTATTAGGGATGAAGCATCTAGTGGTGATGATTGACCATCCTAGGGAAGAAGATGAGAGAATAGAAAAAGGGAAGGGCACTTTGGTCCAAAAAGTTTGCACGTGCAAGGCCCATGCAAACTTAATGCTTGACTTGACAATCAACGGAGGTCACCTAATAGCAAGGGACCACACTCAAATACAATTTAAACGGGACTAAAGGCATTTTTCTCATTAGTAAATGGGACCAACATAAAATATTTGGTCTATGCTAAGACGGGGGGAACTTCTTGCAAGCAGAAAGTGTGCAGTTGCCAACTTGCTATAAGCACGATCACGATCTATATCGCTAGACAAAATTTACTGCCCCCGAAATAATAGCCACGATCACGACCTTTATCACCGGGAAAATTTCGCTGCCCCTAAATAAGAAAATTTGGTTTTGTGGGTAAAACTTTGGTCATCCGCAAGTTAGAAGTGCGTAGTTGCCAACTTGCCATAGCCACTGATGAGACATCAATCAGTCACTCAATCACAACCACACACGTGGCATGGGCTAACCCTAGCACAAAATAGGCTTCAGCACAGTCCCAAGCGGACCCATGCACAAATTATTGTCCATCCTGTAAGTCAGGTGCTCAGGCCTAAGACATGCCAGCCCAAGAGGCACAAGTCTTAGGGCTTGGCTCAGGACAATAAGGCCCGAACAACAAATCTCAGAGTTGTCACATGCTCGGGATTCACTCACACGAAATAAGCTCTTAACCCAATCAAGCATTGAGTCTTAAACAGAGTCAAGTGCCGAAGATACTCAGTTAGGGATGGGCAAACGGGTCGAGGAACTATGGATCCAAATCGAACCAGACCATTTTGCTCCAAGTGGTCCGGTTTTTCATATGTAAATTAGGAAACTGTCTGGATCCGTTGTAGAACGGATCGAGTCCGGTTTCAAATTTTGTATTCAAACAATTTGGTTCCAACCTATTTTGTATAACACATTCACGTGTCTTAATCTAATTGGGGGTTACAAAATTTTATTTGAACCCTAAAATCCCAAAATCCTTCTTCTCTATCTAAGTTTCACCTACTGTTGTTGTCTTTCATCTCTCTTCACATTCTCGACTCAATCCACACTTGTTGTTGCTGCTGATTTTTCTTTTTCTTCTCCATTGGCAAAGCTTAAGATTGTGTTGTACTCTTTTTGGACGAGTTTGTGTTCATGGTGGGTCAGGTTTGCTTTGAACCTCAAAGGTTAGCAACTACCTTGTTCATGGCGGGTTAGGTTCGCTTAGTAATCTTCCTAAGATGATATTTATTCGGGATTATGGATTGGGTTCCTAGGAGGTAGTGTAGTGTAAATGTAGAGGAACAACTTTCATCTTTCTTATCTTGGTTTCCTTGTCTTCCAAAATACAAAATATCATTGCTTTGCCTGGTCACGTAGCTGGATTACCACACAATTAATCAAGAAAAAAAAATCTATTCAGCCTGGTCCTTGTGCCTGGTTAGTGCTTGGGGAAGGTGTCCAACAAATGAGTGTCAACTCTACCCCTCTCTCCATGAATTTGGAAAAGATGAAAAGAGGGGTAAAATTGACACTCACATGCTATACACCCTCTCCAGACACTAATCAGTGTTCTCTCCCCAGGCTGCGGAAATGAGCGAGGGGAGGGAGGTGGCGGGATGGGGACCGTCCACCTCCCTCGGGATGCGCACGCCGAAAAAGACAGCACACATCCCGAGGGAGGTGGACGGTCCCCATCCCGCCACCTCCCTCCCCTCGCTCATTTCCTCGCCCACTTCCTCGACATTTAGAATTTCTGTAAAAAGATTGATTAATCAAATAGAATATCCAGACATAAAGACTGATAGATTTGTTTTGTTGAATGTGTGAATCACAATTAATCAAATTGAGAGGATGAGAAAATGAGTGAATGTCTTATTCTCTCTCTGTAACAATTTCTTTCATAAGATTTTGAGAAAAGTTTGACCACATCTCAGTCGTCCATCTCTCCCAAACCCATCTCAGCCGTCCATCCCCTGCAGCTATATGTTCGTCCAGTAGTACTTCCAGCTCACCCCACTTTGGTTGGATCCAATTTCTACCACTCTTTCATCCCGTTTAATCTCAATCTCAATATACTTGGATTCAATTCTCAAATCGTAGTTGTTTGTGTTTGATGGGAAATGTAAAATTGTGTGTTGCTGCAAAGTTCGCGTTTTTCCCACCAGACCCACCAACGTATGATGTGTACAATGATGAAGATGGAAGGCTTATATTCGTTGGTGTTTCGGGTGATAAGAACATGAATGTTCATTTGTTAGATACCAAAGGTGGAATCATTTGGAACCGGATCGTTCTAAGCAGTTTGAGCTAGGTTCGGTCCCAATGTTCAAAATGACGGAATTCAGATCGGATCCGTTAAATTTAAACGGTTCTTCAAAATTTGGAACTAATCCGGACCATGCCCACCCCTAGGCTCAGTCATGCACAGGTGAGATCTTATGCAAGATCTCTTCTCTCCATCATGTCATCGATCGCAGGACAGTTGAGAGGGAACACTCGCTATAAAAGATGGTGAAAGGAGGAAGAAATGTACGCACATACACTGCAATTTACATACAATCTTCACTATTCCTTACATCGATATCTGACTTAAGCATCGGAGACCCTTCGGCCACCACAACGATAGTCCCTGACTTAAATGTTGTTCATTTTTCTAGGTTAGAGATCATCGAGATCAGATCTGAACACACCAGCCACGATAAAAAGGGATGTGGGTAAAAATTTGGTCATTGTTAAGACAAGTTGAATGCGTATCCGCAAGCTGGAGCTAAATGTGCTGGCTTAAATGTTGCTAATTTTTATAGGTTAGAGATCAATTCTGAACACACCTGCCACGATGAAAAAATGGATGTGGGTAAAAATTTGGTCATTGTTAAGACGAGCTAAATGCGGATCCGCAAGTCGGAGCTAAATGTGTGTAGTTGCCGACTTGCCATAGCCACAATTAAAAAAAAACACACCAGCCACGATGAAAAAATGGATGTGGGTAAAAATTTGGTCATTGTTAAGACGAGCTAAATGCGGATCCGCAAGTCAGAGCTAAATGTGTGTAGTTGCCGACTTGCCATAGCCACAATTAAAAAAAAAAAACACCAGCCACGATGAAAAAATGGATGTGGGTAAAAATTTGGTCATTGTTAAGACGAGCTAAATGTGTGTAGTTGCTGACTTGCCATAGCCACAATTAAAAAAAAAACACACCAGCCACGATGAAAAAATGGATGTGGGTAAAAATTTGGTCATTGTTAAGACGAGCTAAATGCAGATCCACAAGTCGGAGCTAAATGGGTAGTTGCCGACTTGCCATAGCCACAATTAAAAAAAAAAAAAAAAAAAAAATTTGAACCCGACGTGAATCGAACACGCAACCTTCTGATCTGGAGTCAGACGCGCTACCATTGCGCCACGGATCCACCAACTGACAAATAATGTTGGAGAATATATAAATCTAGTATACTAGCTGTGGAAGCATGAGGATCAAAGGATCGCTTATCCAAGTGTAACCAATGAAAACCACCCAAAATCTTTTTCAATTTGTTTTCGTCCTCACAAATCAACTCTATTGCTTTTTATCTTCTTTCTACTAAATCCATAACAATCTCTTCTCCTTCACTAGTTATCACCACTCCCAAACGCTAATTAGCTTCTTGACAGAGAGTAGTAGAGACTAGAGAAGTAATGGCCTCCACTTTATTCTCCACCCCAACCTTCACATCCACCACCACCAACCAACTCATCAACCCAACTCACCACACCTTCCAAGGCCTCAGAACCTTGAAGCCAACAGACTCCACCCTATTCTCCCTCACCACCAAAGCCATCTCCGCAACGAGAACCAAAGCCGTCGCCAAAAGCCGAGGATCAGCACTTGTTGTAAAGGCAGAGTTGAACCCATCACTAGTGATCAGCTTGAGTACTGGGCTCTCTCTTTTCTTGGGAAGGTTTGTGTTCTTCAGCTTCCAGAGGGAGAATGTTGCGAAACAAGGACTTCCGGAGCAGAATGGGATGACACATTTTGAGGCTGGTGACACGAGAGCCAAGGAGTATGTGAGCTTGCTCAAGTCCAATGACCCAGTTGGGTTCAACATCGTAGATGTTTTGGCTTGGGGTTCCATTGGACATATCGTCGCTTACTACATCCTTGCTACCTCCAGCAACGGCTATGATCCCAAATTCTTTTGATTGATCAATTAATGCATGGGTCATAGTAGTATAGACCATGAGCAATGTTGATTTGTTCATGTTTTGTGTACAGTTGTGGAGGATGCATGCATGACTTTTATGTTTCAAACTCTTCTATGAATCAATAGTTTGTAATCTCTTTGCATTTGTTAGTCTTACCCTTAATTTCCTCTTTAATCTTTTCTAACAGTTTGTGTGTTTGGTTTAGATTTGCATAATTGCGTTAACTTCCTTATAATCTGGCGTTTTCCTCAAAAGTGTAAGAATGATTTTGTTAATTATAACCAATTTCAGACACTTATTTTTCCTGTATGATGTGAAATAAATAAGAGTAAGTGAAATAAAAATTTAATAAAAAAGGCTTGCACCATAACACCATGTATATTACTTAGATCTAATGTCTAGAGACCAAGTTACACATCAAGCTGTGCTCCAAAACAATGTATTAAGTTTTTACATTATCAATCATAAAATCAAGATCATCTCGATAACAATTGATGGCCCAAGGGCCTCCAATGATGTCTGAAGGTCACCAAACATGTACTTTGGGCTTCAATTTTAGCTCAAATGCATTATGGTTAGGTTCAAATCAATAATGATCAATGGCATCAAAGCCTAATAGACAACCTCTCAGAGACCATCCACTCCAAACTAGGTTGGACATTCTAAATTATTCACAGTAACGTTCACTATATTCACTAAAAGATTAAATATTAAGACTCCTGGGGAGCTTTCTACAATAATATTTGCATAAAATTTGAATAAAGTCGACTTAGAAATCGACCAAGCATGTTCAAGTGCAAGCCCAAAAGTCAAATTTGAGTTTTGATGGTACATCTTCATGTTTCAATGGATAGCTCGGAGCTCAACATATTTTAGGTTTTTACCCAAATCATTGCCATAAAAGGGTATATGTTCTAATTTGAGTGGAATCACGCGTATGGCGTCAGGTTGTGCTCTCTAGCACTTTTTTTCATTTTTTTTTTTTTTTTCATCCGTTCTTCTTCTTTTTCTTCATTTGCTCTTCATCTTCATCTGTTTGTTTGTTTGTTTTTTTAATCACTTTCTCTATCATAATCACATTCTAGAGAGCTCCCCCTAGCACTAGGGGTCTGGCTCTCTAGAATTTTTCGTGTAGCTCTTATGAGTTATGACTATTTTTAAAAGGCAATGACCATTTGGCACCACAACCTACTCTCACCCACATCATCAATCTATTTTTTTCTTTCCGCACCATTGTTCTCTTTCACACCAACTATAAAAGGAAAAATCTAAATTCATCTTCTCCCTCTCAAATTTAAACTTGCGAAAACTCCTTCTCCCCTCCCAACTTCCTCTTATTCCCTCCACAGACACTCTCTCTCAACTCCCCTCTTATTCCCCTTCCCAAATTCAACTCCCTCTCTACTCCCAACTTCATCTTTTCGCACCACAAACTCCCTCACCCCTCCTAGCTTCCTCTTTTTCACTCCACACTTGACTCCATCTTCTTCCCCTCTAAACTTCATCTTCATTCCTTCAAATCAAAATTGAAGACGAAGTCGAAAAAGAAGAAGAGTTGGAGCCTTTACAGGATCTCGACCTTGATTCTGCTGTCACCCCTCTCCCTCTTATTCTTCTCCTTCCCTCGCACTTTTTTTTCTCGCCGAAGAAGAAGATAAAGGAACTGAAAAAGAGTGGGAGAAGAAGAGATAGTAGGAGAACTGGGAGAGTGGAAGGAGATGAATAATATGGAGAGGGGAAGGAAAATAATAAGATGGAGAAGGGGAGACGGTGGTTGTGGCCCTGTCTCTTCTATCTCTCGCCATCGTCGATTGTCTTTCGCTGTCCCTCGCAATCGATCACCCCCTTCCTCACTACCCCTTCCATGTTGTTGTTGTTCTTGCTCTTGAAAAGAGAGTGTGAGAGAAGAAGAATATGAATAGTGGTTTAAATTGGTAGTGTGGGAGAACAAGAAAAAAATTGGATTAGTGGTGTGGATGAGAGTAAGTTGTGGTGCCAAATAGTCACTACCTTTATAAAATGATGATGTGTAAAAGGTTTGAAACCACGTGAGCGAGATTGTCCTGTATAAGCAAGATAGGTTTTTTTTAAGCAGCGCATCTGAGTGTATGCACCCTCAACCCTCGTGCTTTTGAGCTTGAGGTTGAACATTCCACTGGAGATGCTCTTACCATTCTCAACTTAACCAGTGGGGAGGGTCAAGAAAGTTGTATTTATTATTAATGGAGGTGAGTAATGTATGTTTATTATCCTAGTAGTTTGTACAAATAGACTAGTACCTTCACATACACTGTATGATTACATTAAGAGGGTTTTTTTATTTTTATTTTTATTTTTATTTATTTTTATTTTTAAACATGCAAGATCGTTTGCGCATGTTGATAATACATGCCCAAGTTTGATCTTAAAACATAAAATATGAAATATTAAAATATGTTTATTTACATAATAAGTTACAAATAAATTTTCATATTTATAAGATATAACAAATTAAATTATTCAACAAAATTATATTCTTTTTTAGATACATGTTATCATTAGATGTGGTGCGATCTATAATGTTGCAGTTTGAAGCTGGAGTTCTCTTTACACCAACCTTTCCCAAGTGAGGTTAGCAAGTCAGCTTAATTTAGTGTAGTTACAAATTTACCCGAGAATTTAGTAAATGTATTCTTAGATATAAGGCAAAGGTAGGGGTGGGTACGGGATGGGACGATATGGACCCATCCCTATTCCATCTCGTTCATTCGGGATCGGGATGGGACAGGATAGACTTCATCCCGACCTCGTCCCATCTCAAATAGTCATCCAATAAAAAATAACAAAAAAAGTTTTATCTCGCATTATTCACACGCCAATAATGTCAAATTTATATATATATATAACTTACATCATAAATAATAATAGATATTAAATAAATAAATATCAGTTTTTTTGGAAGGCAAATAAATATTAAATTTCATTTAGAATTAATGATTCAATTCATTTAGATTTCATATAGAATTTCATCTTACTTTGATTTAATTTCAACACATCCTAAACTTTAGTTTAGAAGAACATTTTGATTAAAATTAATAATAATAAATATTAAATAAATAAATTCGGGATGGGATAAGCGGGATTGCCAATCTCCATCCCACTCTAAATCGAGACAGGATAGAATCAGGATGAGTTTGATCAATCCCAAAAGGACCTAAAAAATCGGGACGGGACGAGTTCGGAATCATGGGATTGGATGCCCACCTCTAACCAAAGGTGTGATGGCTCGATAATTGAGCAGTGGCGGATGATATCACTAGATCACGAGGTCAATCCCAATCAGCGACATCTGAGGTGGGAGGGGTTAAGGGATAAATATATATATATATATATATATATATATATATTAGATATGAGGGAAATTATGGGAATCCAAAAATGTTTGTGACGTACTAAAAACATTGTTCTTCCAACTCATTTTCGCATACTTTTCATATAAGGGTAATTATGAAAATTCAAATATGTATGTGATGCACACTAAAAAACACTATTCATCCAACTCATTTTCGTTATAGTAAAAAACATGACTTATTGCAATTACTCCTTATAATAAATATCGAATACACATTTACCCCTAGAACATATCATTATTTCAGTCTACCCTTAGGACTAGCGGTCCTGGCCACAAGCTGTTTGTTTTCAAAATATCTATATTTTGATCAAATTACTTTCAACGTATCTAAGGGTTGAGATTCAATGTCTTGTATCTTGAATATTTCATCTAAAAAAAATCAAAGAGTCCAATCAAGTGTATCTCGAGTAAAATCCAATGCTTGAATGAATAAAAAACACAAAAAACCCTCATATTCATTCCCCAATCCACTGCCTCCTCCTTCCTTCCTCTTTCTCCCTCACTGGTTAAACTTCCTCATCACCACCACCATCCCTTCCCCTTCCTCCTTTCCTTTTTCTTTGGAATTCACTGTATCCACAGGGGCTTACTCCACCCATTCCTCTCTCTATCTTTCTCTCCTGTGAAAACCGTCTCCTACCCTGTCTAGCCCCTTCATTTCCATTTGTTGTTTCACTGCAACCACAATCACTCACCCCACCCGCCCCTTTCCTTTCCTTCTGTGTAATTCACTACGGCCACAAACCTCCCCTCCCCTCCAAATCACTTCCAGCCACCCCCATATCTCCTGATTGCTTTGAGGAAGAAATGTTTTTATTTATTTATTTATTTATTATTATAATTATTATAAATCTCAATTTTTATCTTGAGGTTTGATGTTGTGTTTTACTCATTAGATTTATTTTGAGATATTTAGAACCAATAATTTTTCTTAATATACGTATATAAATTCATCCGGTGGCTTACTACTTTAAAGGCATTTTGGTAAGCAAAAAAAATCCACATTAGATTTTATGTCAGGACCGCTGGAGAGACTGAAATAGTGATATGTGACAGGAGCAAACATTTATTACCTATTTATTATATTGGGTAATCACAATTAAACAAAAAAAAAATAGATAGATTGATAGATTTGGAAATCAAGTGGGAGGAGGAGTTGACTGTGCTTGGATAACTCAAAGTTTTTAATACTACAAATTGCAGGTAAGAACAGGTGAGGTGAAAGTGACAAAGACAAAGTAGGGTGGGGGTCGGCCTCTTCACTTGGATCATCAGGGATTGTGATTGGAATTGGAAGAAGATCCACTAGTTAGAAAGTTATACCAAAATGAATCTCTGATTTTCCGATCTTAGAAAATGCAGAGTGTTTACTTCTATTTATATATAAGTGTAAGGTTACATATTGAGTGTATGAAACAAATTACAACTCATCATAACAGACTAACAAACTACAGCTCATGACTTTCTGTGATTCTTGCTGACATGGCAAGGACGTGTTAACTTGGATCCATGGCAAAGACATGCTAGCTTGGATCCTGGATTCATGGTTAAGTGCTAGCCTGGATCCTTTCTATCACCCCCCCTCAAGTGTAAGGGGCAGGGAACAAGACCAAGATGTGACTTAAGATAAGTAAACCTTGCACTTGTAAGATGTTTTGTGACAAGATCCGCAGGCTGCTCAGTAGTTGGAACAAATTTGAGAAGCAAATCACCTCGGAGAACATGATCACGTATGAAATGCAGATCAATCTCAATATGTTTGGTCCTTGCATGAAAAACTGGATTCTTAGCAAGGTGGTAAGCACTAATATTGTCATACCAGATAATAGGAGGACTAGGAAGAGGAACACAAAGCTCCTTTAACAAAGCTTGTATCCAGATGACCTCAGAAGTGGCAAGAGCAAGACCACGATATTCAGATTCAGCACTACTCCTGGAGACGACACGCTGTTTGGTAGCAGACCAAAAGATCAAATTACCACCTAAATAAACCAAGTACCCACTTGAACTTCGTCTGTCATCAGGATTAGATCCCCAGTCAGCATCAGAAAAGGCTTATATAGCAAAATCACGAGTAGGATGAATGAGCAAACCATCATGAGCAGAGCCTTTCAGATAACGCAGGATGCGCTTGACAGCCAACCAGTGAGATGTCGTAGGTGCTTGCATAAGTGACAAGCCTTATTTACGGCAAAGGCAATGTCTGGCCTGGTCAAGGTGACATATTGGAGAGCACCAACTATGCTGTGATAGGCAGTAGCATTCATAAGAGGAGTGCCATCAGAATGTGACAAGAGTTTGTTAACAGCTCCAAGAGTGGGAGAAGATTTGCAATCCACCATAGCAGCATGGGTAAGAAGATCAGAAGTATATTTGGCTTGGCTGAGATGTAAGGCACAATTACAACGATGAACCTCAATACCCAAGAAGTATGACAAAGGCCCCAAGTCACGAAGAGCAAAGAATGAGTTCAAATGAGCAATGAGAGAAGAAATATGCCGCGAAGAACTGCCTGTAACAATGATGTCATCCACATAGATCAACATGATAAGAATAGAATGTTTGTCAAACCGGACAAACATGGAACTATCAGTCTGAGAAGCAGTGAAACCCCAGCTTAGAAGAGCACAACTAAGTTTGGAAAACCAAGCACGAGGAGACTGCTTCAGGCCATACAATGATTTCCGTAGTTGACAAACTTTGGATGGAAATTGTTTGTCTAAAAAGCCAGGAGGTTGAGCCATGAATACTTGTTCTTCGAGATCTCCATTCAAGAAGGCATTATGAACATCAAGTTGTCAAATTTCCCATTGGAAACTGACCGCAACTGTGAGAACAATACGTATAGTGGCAGCCTTGACTACAGGACTGAATGTTTCAAAATAATCCAAACCATAGGTTTGATTGACACCCTTGGCAATAAGTCGCGCTTTGTATCTGTCAATGCTTCCATCAAGCTTGTATTTGAGTCTATAAACCCATTTACAACCAATAACATTCACATCACTAGGTGGATCAATCAAAGTCCAAGTGTCATTTTTATGCAATGCAGATATCTCCTGTTCCATGGCGTGAATCCAGCTTGGATCCTTAAGAGCTTGTCTCAAAGTAGTGGGTTCAGAGATTTTAACAACAGACAAATCAAGCACATGTTTCTTCTTTGAAATGCCAGTCATAGAACGAGTAACCATGCGAGTAGGAAGAGGAGAAGTTGGTACTGATTCAGTAACAGTAGGAGTAATATTACGTGTAGGCATAGGACTAGCAGGTGTAGATGGGAGATCAGTAGATGGAATAAGAGGAATTGAACAAGTGGAAGATGTAGGAGGAGGAATAAAGGAAGAAATCACAGTAGACAACTCATTGGAAGTGGAACCGATGGAAGCAATGAAGAAGAATTGTGCATAGGAAAGGTGGATTCATCAAACACTACATTAAGAGAAACATAGACTCGACCAGATACTTGTTCTAGGCACAAAAAACCCTTGTGATCTAAGCTATAACCCATAAAAACACAAGCAATGGATCTAAATTGAAGTTTATGTTTATTATATGGGCGAATGAATGGAAAACATAGGCATCCAAAGACATGAAGTGCACGATAGTCAGGAAGACGATTAAGAAGAACCTGATAAGGAGATCTATTACTAAGTACTCTGGTTGGTATGCGATTGATAAGAAAGACAACTGCTTGAAAAGCATATTGCCAAAACTGGAATGGCATATGAGCATGAGACAACATAGCAAGACCTGTTTCAACAACATGTCTGTGTTTACGTTCCACTCTACCATTTTGGGAAGATGAATGTGGACAAGAGAATCGATGACCAATACCAGATGCCAGCAGAAATGATTTAAAAGCCTGGAATTCACTCGAGGTGTTGAATACATTTAATAGAGGTGTTGAATTGGTTTTCAACTCGAAGCTTAAACAATTTGAACATAGACAAGGCCTGATCTTTGGTCTGAAGTGGAAATAGCCAAGTGAACCTTGAAAAATCATCTACAAACAAGATAAAAAATCTAGCACCAGATGTGGATTTAACAAACGCATGACTCCAAATGTCCGTATGAACAAGTTCCAAAGGACTAAAAGCATGAAAAGAAGATAAAGATGTAGGTAAGCGACGACTCTTTGCAAGTTGGCAAGAGGAACAAACAGATGACTGAGATTTATTGAATGGAACATTACAAAGATTCAATACATGATGTACAATATCTATTGAAGGATGACCTAATCTATAATGCCATAATTGCTCAATGTTAACAATACAAGAAGTGGAGGAAATACGGGAAACATTTGAAGGAGTACTAGAACTATGAGGCATATCAGACATGCTGCTGGAACTACTAGAAATATGAGGTATATCAGACATGCTGGAACTGGATGCAAACGCAGTCTTAGAAGCAGGAAGAACTGGCAACTTGTATAGACCATTTTCAAGGTTGCCTCGAGCTAGAACCCTCCTCGAATGTGGTTCCTTCACAAAGAAATGATCAGACCAAAACTCAATGAGCACATTGTTATCAGCACAAAACTTTGCAACACTGATCAGATTAGTGGATAAGGATGGTACATGAAAGATTTGTTTTAGAAGAAAAGGAGAAGATGAACTATGAGGAGAATAAGAGAAAGTTTAGGAACCAACATTAGAAATGGGAAGAGAAGTACCATTACCAACTGTGACCTTGTCTGAACCCATGTATGGAGAGGAATTGGCAAGGCCAACTTGATTATTTGTCAAATGATGGCTCGCTCCTGAATCCGAGTACCAGCCCTCATTATGGAAAGGATTGGAAACTGCTGCTAATGCTGGTATGGTTGATTTAAAGTCAGTTGAAGATCCAGAATTCAAAGAACCCATTGAATGCTGAAAGTTAACATCAAAACAATGATAACAAGCAAGAGCTACATGGCCATATTTACCACACAACTGACACTGTGGCCGATCACTTAACTGTCTATTGTTGTGAGTATTGGAACGACCATTGTGTTGGCTATGATTGGAGCCATATGAAGGACCATACTGCTGTCCATATTGCTGAACATTAAAGTTTCTTGCACGACCTCGTCCCTTATTAGACTGGCCACCATAGTTCCTTCCTCTGCCATGACCAAAACCTCGACCAAATTGCTGCCCATATGACTGACCATTACTATGTTTATGACCAGAATTAGCCAAGTTTGCTGAAATAGGTGGAATACAATCCACAGAGCTTTGTTGCTCAAGTCTATTCTCAAAAGACAACAACATACTATGTACTGATTCAAGCGAGATTTGATCATCTCGGACATTAATTGATGTGACTACTGAATTATATTCAGGACCTAAACCACTTAAAAGGTTCATTATATGATCTTGATCTGAGACTAACTCACCAATGGCAGCTAAATTGTCTACTGCACTCTTGATTTTCATGATGTAGTCAATAATGGACAATGATCCTTTCTTGGTAGACTGTTAGTCTAATCGTAGTTGCATGATCCTAGCTCTTGAAGAAGAAGAAAAAAATTGTTCTAAAGCTTTCTAGGCTGAGAAAGAAGTAGTGTGACCAATAATTTGAGCCATTATGGCTGGTGTAAGAGAGGCATAAATCCAACTCAGAATTGTGCGATCTTGTCTTCTCCAAGCAACAAAAGCAGGATTGATAACTCCTAAACTTAATTTTCTTGTTGGACAAACCGAAATTCCTTCAATAAAGTCTTCAAAACCATTTGCAAAGATCACATTCTCAATTTGTGATTTCAAGAGTATGTAATTTGTTCTCTCTAGTTTCACTGGCAGAGTGTGATTCAAGACTTGATAAGAAGGATTAGAAGACACATAAGAGTTCTGACCTGTATTGAGAGAACCAGAGGAAGATGAAGATTGTGTAGGTTGAGTCGCCATTAATTCAAGAAGAGAAGCTCTGATACCAAGTTAGAAAGTTATACCAAAATGAATCTCTGATTTTCTAATCTTAGAAAATGCAGAGTGTTTACTTCTATTTATATATAAGTGTAAGGTTACATATTGAGTGTATGAAACAAATTACTGCTCATCATAACAGACTAACAAACTACAACTCATGACTCTTTGTAATTCTTGCTGACATGGCAAGGACGTGTTAACTTGAATCCATGGCAAAGACATGCTAGCTTGGATCCTGGATTCATGGTTAAGTGCTAGCCTGGATCTTTTCTATCACCACTTCCTTCCTTGTGAAGAAGGATATAATATTCCTTATATATAAGAAAAAAAAAGAAAAAAAGAATCAGGGGGTGATGAGAATGTCTAGGAATATTGAGTGGCTAGGAGTGGGAGAACATAAAGAAGGATGGATGGGTGTTGAGAGGCAGGACAGAACAGAGAACGATTCTAGCTGGCCTGGGTCGAGCGCCTGGGAGGCTCCTTGGCACGTGCCGAGGAGGGTGTCTCGCACGTGCCTGACCGAAGTTTCAAAAAAAAAAAAAAAAAAAAAAACGGGAAATAATTTTGAATTTTGTTGTTGAAATTTAAGAGGGAGGGAGGGACAAAAAAACAGAGATGGTTTGATTATAGAGAGCTCGAGGAGGCCACAGTATTGAGAATATTCAGTGGCGCTGCTCCGCCTTCCTCCGTGCTCCTCGCGAGCGTCCTCGTCCTCCACCCTGCTCCGAAACCTGCAAAAGAAGAAAGAAGGTGAGGAAACAGAGAGAAAACTCAAAAAAAAAAATAGAGAGAGAGTTCGGGAAGGAGACTCCCCTGTTTCCGCTGTCACGGTGGTTGTATGGTGGCGGAGAGGCAATAAGGAGGCCAAGACGAAGAGAGGACAGAGAGGAGAGGAGGACGACCTGCCTGGCTCTGTCGCGAGGCGGAACAGAGTCGCGGTGATGGCGGCTCTGTTTCGCGGTGGTTGTGGTGGCTCGCGAGGTGACTGTCCGGAGGTGGCGGTGGTGCTTGAGTGATGGTGGTGGCGAGGTGACTATGGTGGTGATTGCTGAGTGAGTGAGAGATGGAGAGGCATACTTCTTGGCAGATGGTGGGTTGGTAGAAGCTTGTGAATTAGCTCATCAAGTTGAGAAGCCATTTAAGAAACTTATGAGCCGCGAAAGCCGCGCTCCCCTAGTGATTGGTATTATGTTGCAAGTGTTCCAGCAAATGTCAGGAATCAACGCCATTATGTTCTATGCACCAATCCTGTTTCAGACTGTTGGATTCAAGAATGATGCTTCGTTGCTATCTTCTGTTGTCACTGGCTTAGTGAATGTGATCAGTACTATGGTCTCAATTGTCGCTGTTGATAGATTGGGTAGAAGAAAATTGCTTCTTCAAGCTTCCGTTCAGATGTTTATGAGCTAGGTAAAAATATTTCCCTTTTTTTTTTTGCTCAGTATCTTTGTCAATGGTAACATGTTCTATGTTCTTAACATTACAATTGTAATGTTCATGTTTTGCAGGTTCTGATAGGAGCTCTTCTTCAAGTAAAACTTAAAACAGCCAACACATTAGACCATAATGAAGCAATCTTTATTGTGGTATTGGTGTGTTCTTTCGTTATGTGCTTCGCTTGGTCATGGGGTCCTCTCGGTTGGTTGATTCCAAGTGAAACCTTCCCCATAGAGACGAGAACAACTGGTTTTGCATTTGCAGTTATGACCAACATGCTTTTCACCTTCATTGTAGCACAAGCTTTATTGTCTATGTTGTGCAAAATGAAAGCTGCTATATTTTTCTTCTTCGGTGGATGGATTTTAATAATGGGATTGTTCGTAGTGTTTTTGGTGCCTGAAACAAAGAATATAGCAATTGATGAAATGACTGAGAGAGTGTGGAAACAACATTGGTTTTGGAAGAACTGCATGGACAACACTCCTACTCCTCAACAGTCGAGGCAACCTAGAAATAATGCAAGGACTGGAGTATAGTTCCGTCGGTTGTTTGCACTTTTTTAGTATTTTATCTTATATCACAGAGAGAGATTTTGTTTAGATGTTTGAACTTTCTAACTTAAGTTGTTTTTCTCCACTCCAACTCAATTTTCAACATGAGATCAAATTATAGTTTCAGTTCTCATATTTACAATCTATGATCAATCCTTTAGTTTTGTAGTATGGTAAGCAATTCTCTCATGTCTAATCAATCCATCAGTTTTGTAGCCTTCAAGTATCTCTTGACTAATCAAACTGGTCTATAACATGATCCTACCTTCCCTAGAATGTCCAATACTGGCATCAATGGATTTAGTGGGCAAGACTACTCGGGTTTAGTGGGCAAGAATACTCACATGCGTTCATTAATCTCAGAGATAGCTGCAAATACTATCGACAACCTATAATTTAGCATATATGTTGAGTATCAGTTTAGTTCTCAATCCATGACAGAATTGCATGCGTTCAAACAAGTAGGAACGCCAATAAACAAAACTTGAAAAGAGAAGAATCAGATTACCAACAAACACCACACAAGATTATACTAAAATGTTTAACCATGAAACACTCTCAAGTGTTTCTACCCAGCAAGTAGATATCATTGACCAATGTATGAAAACATGAGCAAATCAATCATACCGACTCATGTTCAGCAACTCAAACCACGAACTCTAAACTAAATAGTACACCTCCATAACCAACTATAACTCACCTAGAAACCAAAACCAGCAAAAACAGCTAATTCACAAGCTTCTACAATCTGACTAAACTCCTCATCTACAACTGAATCAGTGGGTGAAGCAGCAGAGGAAGAGCCAGCAGAGGATGGTGCAGCAGTTGGTGAGGAGTCAGCAGCAAGAACCCTGATGTTGACCTTCTTCTGTCCAGATTGGCAATGACCAGGTACGCCACAGAGATAGTAGTAGTGCCCACTCTTCTTGATGGTGATAGAGTCATTGCCAGTGGTGTGGGGAACGCGGCTTTCCCGAACTCTCTCTCTGTTTTTTTTTTTTTTGTTTTCTCTCTGTTTTCTCACCTTCTCTCTTCTTTTGCAGGTTCCGGAGCAGGGTGGAGGACGAGGACGCTCGCGAGGAGCACGGAGGAAGGCGGAGCAGCGCCGCTGAATATTCTCAATACTGTGGCCTCCTCGAGCTCTCTATAATTAAACCATCTCTGTTTTTTTGTCCCTCCCCCCCTCTTAAATTTCAACAACGAAATTCAAAATTATTTCCCGCTTTTTTTTTTTTTTTTTTTTTTTGAAACTTCGGTCGGGCACGTGCGAGACACCCTCCTCGGCACGTGCCAAGGAGCCTCCCAAGTGGCCACCCAGGTGCTTGACCCAGGCCAGCTAGAATCGTTCCAGAACAGAACCAAGTATTTTAATTTAATTTAGGGGAATTCTAACTGGCGAGGAAACGCGCGAGGGAGGGGGGTGGAACCCTCCATCCCCTAAAGATGCGCGAGGGCATACATCTCGAGGGGATGGAGGGTTCCACCCCCCTCCCTCGCGCGTTTCCTCGCCAGTTAGACAAGCCCATTTAATTTAAGAGGCGGCACAGGTAAAGTCTATCAGAAATTCTAAATGTCGAGGAAGTGGGCGAGGAAACGAGCTAGGGGAGGGAGGTGGCGGGGTGGGGACCGTTCACCTCCCTCGGGATGCGTGCCGTCGATTTTTGCGCGCGCATCTCGAGGGAGGTGAACGGTCCCCACCCCGCCACCTCCCTTCCCTCGCTCGTTTCCTCGCATTATAAACAATAGCTTTAACAAAGTTTATCTAATCTCTCAATCTCTTTTTTGAGGACTCGCATACCGTCGCTATCAGTCACCCTTCTTGTGGGCTGGTGTTGTACTCGCTCTCTACTCTCTAGTTGCGGTTTGAATCTGTCTGGGGTTGAGAGAGGAGCAGGAGAGGGGAAGGATAGATAGATCTCTCAAGTTCAAGTACCCCATCCACATTTAGAGGAAGATTCAACAACAAACTTGTTACTCAGTTCTCTCTTTGTCACCCACGCAGCCCGAAAGTGAGTATGGGCATCTCATCTCTCTACCCTTCTTTTATTTTCCTCTCATTACTTACCATTGATTTTCTTCTTCTTGTTTGCGCTTATTTCCTGCTCTATATCTCTCCAAGTTTGAGTTTTCTCATCTTAGCATGTTTAATCCTTCTGATTTTGCTTAAAGTTTTGATTTTTTTTTTGGGTTTCCCTTCAAATAGAACTGAACTTGGGTTCACTGTTTCTCCAAGTTCCTCCCCCCCCCCCCCCCCCCAAAAAAAAAAAAAAAAAAAAAAGAAAAAAAACTATACTTTGGATGATGATGATGATGTCTCGAACCATTATTTGTTAAAGCTATTGTTTATAATGCTAATCAACTTAACTTCCTTGAGACTTGCTTCTGATGACCTGAATAGTTAAGTTCATTATAATGCACACTTCTGATTACCATTGTTTGAGTTTATCCTTTTTTTCTTGCTGTAGATTTGTAAGTAGATCCTATTTTGTCAAAGGTTTCATTTTTCTCATTCTTAGCATGTTTTCTGTTTCTGATTTTACTGAAAGTTTTGATTTTTTTTGGGGTTTCCCTTTCAATTTGATGTCCAAGTGTGTGCTTTGTTTGCTATACTATTGGTCATGATATCTTTGGTAAAAAAGCTGTTGTTTCTAAGGTTATTCAACTTCATTGAGAGAGAGAGAGAGTTGCTTCTTATTACCTGAATAGTGAAGTTCATTATGATGCACACTTGATTACCTTGAACGAAACATTGGGGAAATAAAGGCATTGACTCAGATGATGTGCCATGAATTAGTGGGTAGGAGAGATTCGATTTCCTGTTTAACTGGTAGCTTTGGCTGATTTGTGTTCCTACTTCCACGAAACACGGGAAAGTAATACACTTGCAGTCCATGTATCCAAATTATTTTCATATAGCATTCATAGGGTTTTTGTTGTATTGTATAGGAGCCTGTTTCAAGTATCCCTAGTTTCTATTTATGTGTCAAGCGTCAACTCAAGATATACTTCATCTGTTCTCGCTATCCTCATTCAAGAATTTGATTTAGAAGAAATTTTGCTTGGGCATTTTGCTTGTTTTCCATCTTTAGTGCAATATTTGATGTCCCATCTGGATTTAAATGTTGCTTCTTTCATTAGCATATAGATATTCATGGAGTTAAACTTTAATTACATTCACATTCATCTTTTAAATTAAGGAAGTAGCGTCATGGCCACAAAAAGAATTCAGAAGGAGCTTCAGGATTTGCAGAGGGATCCTCCAACATCTTGCAGTGCTGGGCCTGTTGGGGAGGACCTTTTCCACTGGCAGGCAACAATCATGGGCCCTGCCGATAGCCCTTATGCTGGAGGAGTTTTCTTTGTCATGATTCATTTCCCACCAGATTATCCCTTCAAGCCGCCTAAAGTTAACTTTCAAACCAAGGTAACAACATCCAAATCCTTTTAATTGGTGTACATTCTATTCAACTTATTGTCGTAGTCTGCACACTCGATGTATCATGTATGTAATAAGGTACTGAACTTATAAACAATGCTACAACATACTCTTCATAAAGTTTGTTATATTTGGTCACCTTTGGGTTACTTCTCATAGAAGACACATGTTTTTTTTTTTTTTTTTTTTAATTTTTTATAAACCAAGATGCATGCATTGAAATAAATACATAACAAACTGAGCCCCCTCTTTAGGAAAGAAATATTCATGCATTCTCTAGTAGAAGACACGTGTTGAAAAATCTATTACGCTATTTAACCGTCCCCCCCCTCTTTGTTTACTTTTTAGGTTTGACAAATCCTTTCAACTTTAGATAGTTGAGTTTATAACTCGTTTGGTGAAGATAATTTATTCTAACTTATTTTAGAGGATAAGAACTAAGAAGTAAATAGAATTAATATAAATGACCCTGCTCTTTGTGCCATGTCTAACTCTGACACCAAAAAACACGTCTCTGTCTTAATTACATAGCTATTATTAGTATGTTGATGCTCATACTTTTCGTGAAGTATCTGGGGAATGATCACGATTTCTATTAGAACACCCTAACTCCTATGCTTTTGGATGTTATAAGTTTTATGTTTTCTGGTTGTACGATCCACATCAATCTGCTGCTTGGGAATTGTCAACCCTTAGACTGATCATCTATGTCAAAACTCAAATCTTTATCCTTTACCATGGCATTATGATGCAATTAAAGCTTTGCACGATCAGTCAAAATTGGTGGAGTAGAAAATTTTGTGCTTTACCAACCAAGCGTGTACACACACACGCACAAATGAAATACAGTTATTTATCATTTCAACAAAAAACTGGAAGTTGAAACGAAATATTCCTAAAGTTAAACTAAAAAGTTACAGAAATCTTAAAACCTTATTGTGGAATATGTTGAAATTTTAGCTTGGTGTGCTGTTTTTGGACCTTGCTCTTGAAATAAAGTTTTGATGGCACACTAAACTATTTTACCATGTTATCAACTGCAATAACATATAAATTGTTCAGTCAGTTTCCTCAAATGAATTTATTTGGAAAAACAGTTATGTCAGGAAACTTAGTTTCCTGCCCTTGGTATTATATCATTACCAGATAATGGATATTTAATGAGTTTCATTCTTCCTAAGCAAGGAAAAAAAATCTCCGTAAGCCAAGTTTAGGAAGGCATGAGCATCGACTATTTCCTACTACCTCCATCCATGTGATTTTCTCTTGGGGAAGTTGGTGAGCACTCTAGACGTTATTTTGTTTGGAGTTTGAGAGAACCCCATCTAGAGAAGCTGTTCTGTAATGTATCTTATCATACAGTTGTAGTATCAAGTTTGTGTTTCTGTGTTCATGGACATCAGGAGAGCATGGAAAACTCAAGGGTCTGTTATATATGTCATATGTGTGTGTATTATTTTCTTAAAGTGAAGTCCAAAATAGTCATATCTACTTTCACAAATATCTTGACGTCTTGAGAAGGGAAAACCTTGGGAAGTACCATTGTGGAAATTGTTGTTGTATGGAAACATTAGTTAAATACGTTGAAACTCTAAGATACAACAAATAACACATAAAAGGATGAAATTTTGATTATATTGTTACTTTCATCATACATGTTTGTTATAGAAAGTTATTAATGCGGCGAAAAATCGTCTATTAATCGCAATTCGGGGTTTGACCGAACCGAAGTGGGTGAAATCGGTTGGGGTTTAGTGGTCACCGATTAATCAACAAAAAATCGGTGAGTCACCGATTTATCGCTATGTTAGGTTGTTTGTAGTGATATAAGTGTTGCAACTTGCAAAATTAACTTCATTTGATTAATTAGTAAAATAATATATGACTATGATTAATAAAGTTATATAATTATGAATTTATACCATTTTGATTAATTATTTATTATTGTAATCTATGACTATGATTAAATTTTAAAAATATATGCTTTAAAAAAATTGACCGATTAAATCCGATTAATCCCGCTTAGTCGTAATTCGGTCTTGGACCGCGCTACGACCGCTTTCCGATTTAACTGCACTTATAGTGTTTGGCATGCACAACAAACATTTGTAATGAATACGAATGTAAGATAACCAGAGAAAATTGGGGAAGCATGGTTGAGGAAATTTCCGTTGTACGGAAGCATTAGTCAAATGCATTGGAACTCTAGGATACGACAAAAATCACATAAACATAAAAAGCATGGAATGGATTATTTTGTTATTTTCCTGGATGGAAATGTTTGTTATTGTGTTTTGCATGCATAAAGTACAATTCTAACGGATGCTAATCTAAAATCTCGGTAAAGTACATAACGAACTAAATTTAACAACTAAAGTAATACCATAGGTATTCAGGCTAAGGCATTAACTATAATAAAAAGTCATATTCTGCATGCAACATGGTAGGAAATAATAAAAAGGCTGCATTATGCCTGCTACCAATGGAACCTTAAACTAACTTCCAACTTGTCACTCCTGGTCTCTTGGATACGAGTGTACGATACCCCTGTCTGTAACATCATAGCATAAGCAACACCTCACTTTCAATGAATGACGAGTATACGACAACAAAGTTTTATGTAATGATATTATGAAAGTAAACGTGGAGCATAATATCTTGGTTCAGATCAACTTTAAAAAACACATAGTTACCAACTCATAATGGAAAATCTTAAAATTGGAAAAGGTATCAAAAGTCTATCCATGTTTCCCATTAGTATCTGAGAAGTGTCCTATGAGTGTCCAAGGTATGCTAACACCATTATGCGTATGGGCCATGTCATACACGGATCTGAGGAGTATACAACTAGTATCACAGACACTGTAACCTCATGGAAAGTTTGTACTTCCCAGATTAAATGATCAAACCTGTATTATTTATCTAAATATCTTGTGAGCAACATATCTTTCTCTCGGTCGTGTTCACTAATTTTTCGTTCATGATGGTTCTTTTTTATTTAAAATCAATTTGCCGTTTCCTGAATAATTTTACTCGCAATTGATGTTCATTTCTGCTTATTTTGATAGTGTTCTTGGAGTCCTTGTCATCTGATGGAGTTTCTTTTAGCTTTCACACTAACTTGCTAATAATCTTAGATTCTATAAACCTTTCTTTGCCGTTGGCCCTTTGCTGGCTCTGCTGAAATGAGATTCGTAATTGGTGGTAGATTTGGTTAACACTGACTGAATTCCAACCATGATCACTTTTTTCTATTTCTAGTTTGTATGAACTCTTACTGTTCAGATTGATGAACAGGGATATTCCCGTGGTCTATGGGTAGAAGAAACTATACTCTAGTTTACCCTGTTAGCTCCGAAATATCAGAGCATCATGAATTCGATTGTACTTAGTAGATCTGTGTCCTTCTGTTCTGCAAAAACACTTGGGATAATTGGGTATTTGGGTGTGCTTTAGGGCATCCACAAGACACCCCCCTAAATGGCCTTGATACCTGTTTTCTGGGAGTGAAAGTGCTGAAATAGGTGTGTGTAAGGTACCGGCATTGCTTTTACTTGACGCATGGTGATCATGGATTTTGTCTCAGAGATATTGGTCTAGCTTCCCCTAAATAAAGAATCAATGTAGGCTGATATTAGATCTCACTGCTTTTATACACAGGTTTACCACCCAAACATCAACTCCAATGGCAGCATCTGTCTTGACATCCTCAAGGAGCAGTGGAGCCCTGCTCTAACCATCTCAAAGGTTCTCCTTTCAATCTGTTCTCTTCTCACAGATCCCAATCCTGATGATCCTCTTGTTCCGGAGATTGCTCACCTCTACAAGAACCAAAGGAGCCGCTACGAGGAAACTGCGAGGGCATGGACCCAGAAATATGCGATGAACTGACCTGTAATGCTAGTTCAGGAATCTCCAGAAGCCAAACGTGCAGGTTGTAAAAGAAGAACAAGAACTCTTGGTTTTGAAATGTGAACACTGTGCTTTTTTGTACATTATAATATCGTTATGGTGGATGTTTTGTTTGGATTTCCAGTCAGCCTGAAAAGTGTTCTCATTTGCAGAAGTATATGTATATGTTTTACATGGAGATAGCATATCTCGCAGAATCCTAATAGCATATTGTCAGTGTGTTATTGCAGAATCCCCAACTAACTGGGAAAAGGATAGGGTAGACTTGTATTATGAGTTGAGTTGTTTATTTTAGTGTTGGAAGGTCTTGCATACATGGTTTAGGCTATCAGCATTTAGCTACTTGATGTTAAAAGGGAACTTTGTTTTCTTTTGGAAGTTGAGCAGGGGTTGTTTTATTTAGGATCCCCAAACCTAGTTAAAAGGGTACTTAATCAAATGCTAAACCTTTTTTCTTGCAGATAAACCTTCCCCCCCCACCCTCTCTCTCTCTGCGGCGTCAGGCTTGCTACTCATTTTCTTGATGCCATACTTTCTCGTGTCAGGATTATTACAGCTTAGATAAGCAATACAATACATGCTATGAACATACTGATTAGATGGTTATAATGTAGGGGGCATGTTAGCTCTCTTATGCTTATAGTCTAAAGTGAATTTTTGAAAAAAAACTATAATTTTATCTTAAATTTGATTTAGCTCGAGCTAACTAAGGGCCAACTTACCAAAAGATTTCGGCTTCTAAAAATCATGCTAAAAAGTTTGACACTTATTTTGGAAATTGCTTATTCTTCTTCATGCTATCTTAATTGGTGAAACTTAAAATGTCATCACTCTAGGTACTTTCATCTTTGACTTTGACTATGACAATCATTCTTAGACATTTTTGTAACCTTGGTGAATGTTGACTAAGAAATCTCCGAAAGTAATTGCATTTATACAATAATAAAAGTAATTATGTAAATGCCATCTTTCCGTGGAATATATTGTGAAAACATATTAAAATGATTTTATTGATAATGTAAGGATATTTTTGAAATACATGGTGATTGTACATCCCGAAGCTTCCTATGTGTGAAATTTGTTCCACATGATGGTCAATAATATTAAGAATTATTTGCATTGATAATCATTCATAGTCTAGTCTACATGTGTCAATGCGTTATATATATCCACCATCTATCGGGTTTACTTCGACCAAATTTGAAGAAAAAAACAAAGTGGAGTAACCAACTTCCAAAAAAATCCAAATGGTGTTAAATGAGTTTCAAGTCAAATGGTTATATGGTCGATGTTCATAGAGTGGGTGTCATTGATGCAAATGTAAATAACCGAAGAAAATATATAAAGGTTTTTATTTTTATTTTTTATGTAAGGTAACACACAATGTTTATCATTGAATTACAAAGTAAAGATGAGCATGATCATGTGTTATCTTCTAAACAACTAAGAAATGAGTTGTAACTTAAAACCATAACAATCTCTAGGATTGTGAGGATGCATGTATTTATTGCTATTGATTGAGTTGAAGACCTAGTTCATCAAAACATGTCATCCCAAGAGATGATTAAAAGGGTTGGTTTGGTTAAACAGATGCTGGAGATATACGCAAATCTTAATAGATCTAAAACCAAAAAGGATTAAGTACTTTGATGGTTTTGTATCACCTATCGTCTCCAAGGAGAAGAGATGAGTAAAAAGTGACAACTTTATGTACGTGCATTGTGGATGTGGTGTGAGGAGTTGAAGTTTGAGGAGTGAAAATAGGGAGACGGAGCTGAAAACCAAGTGTACAAAGTGTTTAGGACTCGAGTTTCTCGTTTTAGTAGAGCCTTTGAAGAGGAAGAAGTGCGTGTGTGTGGACCTAAGTAATAATGACTCGAGCCAAGTTAATAGGGGGGAGGGAGAAATGAGAAGATAAAGATGGATGGTTAAGTTATTGATAAGTAACCCAAGAGTTTCCATAAACTTTGAAAATCATTAGAGATTTCAGTGTAAATAATTAAGGAAGTAAGAATACATTAATTTTAGGAAAACTTAAATATATGCCAAGAAGAATAATTTCTTAAGAAGTCCCCACCATCTCGACTCTCTGTCTTTCTTTATAGTCTACACCATATCCTGTATCCTCCAAAACCAAAACAGTCTTCTCCTCCCATAAATGGTCAATCTTTCCTTCCTCTTCCTCCATGATTTGAATTGGGGCATTAATCAATCTTGAATCTCTAATATTTGTTACCTTTTAGTAAATTATTATTTTTAATAAATGAATGAAATCCAAAATAAAAAAGATTGAGGAAGGGGAATGTAGTAAAAGCTGGGGGGAGGTAGTAGTGTTGGTTTTTTACTTTTTTGGGGATTAATGAATGGAAAAAAAAAAAAAAAGGGGGAGAGACTGAGAGGAATAAAAAAGGAGAAAGGGAGGAGAAACAACGTGTGTGTGTGTGTGACAGTCAATCTTCTTTTTTCTTTTGTGTGAAATCAGTTAGAAAGAAACTCTCCCTTTCCCTCTCCCTCTCCCTCTCCCTCCCCTCACAATACAATTACCTACCAAGCACACCAAACAGAGATAGAGAGAGAATAAAAAGTGAAAGAGATACAGAAACCCACACACAAACATGTACCAAGAGCGAGCTCATGAGTGAGTAAAAGAGAGAGAGAGATTTGGGGGGTGTTGTTGAAGCTCTCTTTCTTTTCTCCTTGTCTTTGGTGAGAAGACCTCCAGACTCCAGACTCCAGTGTAGGTTTGGTTTTGGGATTGCAGTAGTTGTTCTTTTAGCTGCTCAATCTCTCCTTCTTCTTCAAATGGACCTACCTTCCTATGACTATGACTATGACTGCTGTGTGAATCTCAGTAAGTTTTTTCTTGCTTCCATTCTCTTTGTAACTGAAACTAAAAACCCATAAGCAGCTCTGATTCGTGTTTTTCCAGCTCCTTTAATTTGTTTATTAATCCACCTCTTTGTAATGTTGCTGTGCAGATCCCCATTAGCTTCAGCTTCCTTCTTGCTTGCTGTTTCCAATCTTCCCTACAAAACTTGTGAGCTGCTCTTTTTTTTTTTTTTTTTTTTTTTTTTTTTTTTTCTGTTCAAACTGGGCTAGCTGTCAGTGAGTTCACTTCTTCATTGGCTGGGCCTTACATCTACCTTTTTCTTCTATTACTTTCCTTCCTTCCTTTTAACACTTTCTTTTTCTCTCTTCAGCTGTTTGCTCTACTCCAATGGATGATGATGGAGAAAACCAGTTTCAGTTTTCTGATGATGAAGAAGAAGAAGAAGAAGATCATCATCAGGATGAGCTCAATAAGAAGAAGAAGAAGAAGAAGATACCCATTATCAATAAGAGAACAGCAGCCATGATGGTGGATCGCAACTCTTCTTCTTCTTCGTCTTCCATGGAGAACATCAACAGCTCACTACTTAGGCTAAAGTTTAAGATCCCCAGCATCAACAACTCACCAAGCACTGAATGCAGTGGTGATGAAGGAGCTGCTCTTCTTTTTCCTCATCAAACAAGCAGTCCTCAAGGCTTACCTGATGCAGCCCAACAACAAGAGATTCGTGTCTGCAGGATCTGCAAAAAAGGGTTTCCATCAGGGAGAGCTCTCGGCGGACACATGAGAATCCACAACAACAACACTGTCACTACTCATCATGCCGATGATGATGAGGATGAGTTCCCCAAAAAGCTCCCCAATCCTAACAAGCAACTCAAGAAGCAGCTGAAAGCGTCGGCTTTGCTCTCTTTGAGCAACAATGCAGCATCTTTAGCAGCTGCAGGAGAAGAAGAACCCACCACCATCAACTGTGCCATCTGCAACAAGACTTTCCGTTCCAATAAGTCTTTGTTTGGGCACATGAGGTGCCATCCTAATAGAGAATGGAGGGGAATTCTACCTCCTCCTCCTCCTAATGCCTCTACCAAGAACAACCCCTCCTCCACTGTTTCCAATTCCTTAGGGTGCCATAAGATGGAGGATCAGATTGATTCTGCGGCAGCAACACCAGCACTGGTAATTGGGAGCTCATCCCAATCGGTGGATCCAGTTCGCGCACTGCCTAGATGGTCTGTTAAGGCGAGGAGGGGACGTGCTGCTAATACTAATGCAAACCAAGAGATACCTGAAGCTGCTTATGATCTCATGATGTTATCTCGTGGGGAGTCGCTGGATTCGGGTTTGTCCAACTTCAAACAAAGAAGCTATGATGAATTGGACAACATCAAGAAGAGGAGCAGTGAGGAGTCTGAGACTGGAAATTTCAATTCCAGAGATTTGATAATCAGAAAGCCTGAGATGGGCAGTGGGTCCGGTCGAAAGAGGAAGAGGAGCTACTTGGATGGTTCAGAGGGAGAAGAAGAAGAAGATGAAGATGGTGATTACAATGATGTGGAGAAACCATTATCGGAGACTGAGTTCTATGACGGGAGTTTGGTCTTGGCAAAGATGAAAAAGAAAAAGAAAAAGAAGAAGAAGAAGAAGAAGCTGAATTTGAGAGACTTGGAAAGGGTGGATAATATGAGTGGAGTAAATGTTGTGAATGAGTACAAGCAGTCACAATCACAACACTTGCACAAATTTTCAGCAGATAAATATAAGTGCACTACTTGCAGCAAGTCCTTTCCTTCTCACCAAGCATTGGGTGGGCACAGATCAAGTCATTACAAAATTAAGATCACTCCTTCTCTTCACCCTCAAGATGAATTTGCATTTGGGACTGCTCTAGCTCAATCTCAAGCTCCAACTCCAGCTCCAGCTCCAGCTGAGGAGGAGGAAGAAGAAGAGGTGGAGGAGCACTATGAGGTGGTGCCCTTTCCTAATACCACCAACTTGGCCCAACTCAATGACCCCACAGAATATGTTATTTTAGGATCAAACTCAAGGTTGGTGAATGGTACTGCTAGTACTTATATGTGTGAGATCTGCAACAGAACATTCCCAACTGGTCAAGCTTTGGGAGGTCACAAGAGGTGTCACTGGACTCCAGTTGAAGTTCATCCAAGCTCAGTGGCCTTACAATTTTATGAGGAAGCGCCACCAGCACCAGCAAGTAAGTCGGCTAGCGATTCGGGTACGGGTCAAAGGATGTTGGCTTTCGATCTTAATGAACTCCCAACAACAACAGCTGAAGATGGTGATGAAGAAGATCAAGGAGGTATGAAGCAAATAGCAATTGTTGATTATGCATCTTCTTCTGAAAATTCAGCCAATTAGTGTTATTGTTATTTCAATTGTGCATTAGTCTTGAATGTCATGTCATACAACTTTAGCTAAGGTTTTCCATGAATTGGGTTGAAAGGCTCAAGTTTTGAAAGCCAGTTCAGAAGGTTTGGTTCAGTAGAGTTTGTTCTCATCAGCTCAGCTCAGTTGTTGCAGTGGAAAAAAAAAACTATTGTGTAGGTGTTTTGTCTTTGGTATGTGGTAGTAGTGTCCCTTTGTGTTTACTTTCTTCATTAAACCAAACAATGCATTCTGTTGCAGCCAAAACTTTGTTTTTGTTTCAGACTTCAATGAAGATAATAATGTAAAGAATTTCAGTGTTCAGTTTCTTAATTTTTCTTATTTTTACTTTTCTTATAAAATTTGTGAATTGTTAATCTCATATTGCTATGCTTGTTAGGTGTGATTCAGGTGTGTGTTGTGTTTTGGTATGTCAGGTTTTTTATATTTAATTATTAATTTTGTTTATAAGTACAAATTGAACTTAGTCATTTTTTCTGACTGATGCAATCTTGTAACATTATTATAAAAATTTGTCATATTATTTAAAAAAAAAAAAAAAAAAAAAGTAGAATAACCACAAAGTAGTGGAGCTCCTAAAGAAAGACAAAGCTTATCTCACTCACTACATGTACTATGTAGATGATGAGAAAGGAAAAGAAGATATTGCCAAAAGTCAAGAGACCCCCACCAAGAAGCTCCTACGTTTTTCTGAATTGTGATAAAAATAAATTTATTTTCCTGAAAATAACTTTCAACCCAAATAGTCAGTGTAGGCAGTTTAGAAAGCACAAGTGCATGAAGGGCCTCACCATTGTCTTTGCCTTATTATACGAGTGATGATGATGTGGGTAGAGAGAGACTACAGGAACAGGGGTGGGCATTGAAGTTTACAGTTTAAGTATTGTTTTCATGTGGTGTGGGGGACCTTTAAAACTTACTTGGTAGGGTCTTCAATCTTCCTAGTAGTTTGTGAATACTGAATACACTTGATATTTTATGTTAGTAGAATTGTTTACCAATAATCCATAAATAATATCATAGCTAGCCTTGAAGAGAAGTTGAAGGAATTTTATTGATAAATACAACCACAGAGGATGGGAAGAGAATGTATGTTTTTATGTGGTCCAACTCCAGTCAAGATGTTTTGTAAATGCCCATGTTCATATGTATATTGTTTTCGTAGTCATCATTTTGGAATAAACTTATAAGTAGATTCCTTGATGGATTGGACGCCAAGTCAAGCACAGTCACATGCTAGCTTTATTGATAAAATGGGTTTACCGCAGAAATTAATTTTAAGTAAATCGTCAAAGTCAGTCGACCAAAGAAGGACAACGAAATAATTTGATCTGTATTGAATGTCTTTTTTTTATTTCAAGTTGATCTGTTTGCTTTTATTGGCAAGAAGGATGGTGAGGAATGAAGAAATAAGAGTGTGGGGTATATCGTATATGTATGTACTAATGGTAATGGTGAAATGGTTGTGGTAGGAAGGAGAAGGGAAAGCTCTCTCATCTCATCTCATCTCATCTCATCTCTGTCTGCCATGCAATGCATTATGCATCTCTCAAGAGTGAGTCTCAACTGTAACATGGAGATACTCTCGTGACATCTTTGAAAGCAACACACTCCTTTTTTTTTTCTTCTTCATTAGAATCAATTTGACTTTCTTCTTGGCTTTCCATTTCATTTCATCTTTCTCACGTCTCTATATCCATCTTCTTAATAATATCTTTGATTTGTACCATCCATCTCCCTACTCTACTTACTCATCCTTCTTAAACTCCCTTTTTAGTTATATTCCCTCAAAAATAGAAAACCTTTACTCTCTTTGCCCTTTAATTATCTCTCTTTTCTCATTAAAATGTAGAAGATTTTGTGATTGTTCACCCTTTTGTTTCTTCACAATATGGGCGATATATATTGGCAACTTCCCCCATCACCAATTCTGTCTTCGATCTCCCTAGTTGTAAATTTATGTAGATCCCTAAAAAAATTCATCACACTCTCTATACAAGTTTGCAGGGATAAGAAAAAAGGAAATGAAATGAAAACAAGATCATCCATCCTATATAGTATGTGTCACGATAAGCTACGTACCAACAGTGCCTAGTTTTAGAATTGAGGACCCAAATCACCAACCCAACTATATGGTTCCACTGAGCACTCATTCAATTGTCAATATTTCTCTTCTTCCTTCTTCTCATGCACTGTTTTGCTTTTGCAGCGACAATATAACACGTGCCATGCACCATAACTTGGCAGCTAAGTAGTGTAGTAAGTGAAAGTTTGTTTGAGTAAATCCTTTTTTTTTAAGCTGGAGGATGGAGTTAATTTGCGACGTTTTCATGAACTCAGATACTTTTCCACAAGTATATATGGTAAACTACTTGACTAACCTTCTTTTCTTTAATTTACAGAGATTAAAAGAGAGAGTTCACGAGGGCCTTGTGAAACATCTTAATAATTAGCAATTACAGGCAGATCGAGTTCAGAACTTGTTTCATCCCACTTTCCTCTCCATCTCTTTAAAATAATATTGCTAGAGATACATCTTATTTCTTATGATATCATATGATGTGAAATAGCAACGACTAGATCAACAGCGCGTGAACCTTTACTTATATTAGCCATATCTGATCTTGTAATATTGAATGCTTTATTTGCTCAAGTCTTTCAAACTAAAAATGGATTTTATTTTTTTACTATGTAAGCCCAACCTTCACAATAAGTTTAGTATTTTATTTTGATTGTTAACTTATATTTCAGCTAATCTAACTATGTATTTTCAAGTAAACAAGAGAATTGCAATAGAGGCACCATTGTGGAAAGTTATAACATGATTGATTGCATGTTACTTATATACAGTTAATGGTAAAAGACCTGGAAGGATAGTGGATTCATAGTCTAGGTGTTACTATTTTATTATTAGAGAGGGTCGATAAGGTCAAGCCATAAACATAGCCTTGCTCTTCTCCTTTTTCCATGTATATTCATCTTTCCCATCTTCTTTATTCCTTCTCCATCATTTCCAAACTTTTCCGGAACATGATTTGTTAGCCCTACATAACTAATTCTTATTGGAAAAGGAAGTTAATAAAATGGAGCCAACCAGGAAGTACACATCAAATGCTAGACGTACACAACATTTGATAGTGTGAAACAATCTTGTTTAAAATCATCAAAAGGGTTATATAAAGTGCTGTATATTAATTTTTTTGCAAATGCCCCCCCTAGCTAGAGAGCCACCTCAATCCTGACCGGCCGTTATGATCCATCCTATTACGATGTGTATTGCCACGAGTCCCTACGTAGAAATTTATTTATGTTTGGCGATGCACCTAGTACTGTATTTCAAGCAGGACTAGAGGTAAAGGTTTAAAACGCAGGCTTTGGAATAGATCGAGATCTCAATTCTTTGTTTAAAATGTTTACACTTGAAAAGCTTATTGTGTATATATGCAACGACAGTTACAATGCAAAGACTCTGGGACAAGTGTAAGTGGGAAACTGGTGGAGGTAATCAAATCCACTATAAGTACCACTAAGGTGGGATTATCAGATCCTTCAAAGTCTGAGATGGTTCCAAAGAAAAGCTTACTCTAAGTCCTTTTTCATTTCTTTTTGATAACTTACTATTATTTGTGCATAGACCCCATACTGAAGAGAGAAAAAATATATGTTTGTAGTGAAACCAAGCCAAACTCTAAATATTTTTTTTTTGGAATTTTCCAAGGAAAAGAATTCATATAGGTCAATATCATTTGAGTGTCAATGGGAGAATGATGAAGAAACATAAAGGAAATAAAAAAATAAAAGTCAAATATTGTGGAAAGGGAATGCATAGAACAAGCATTGACATCCAATTTGATTGGTGCCCATAGCAAGATAAACATATATCGACACTTATCTTTTACCAGAGACACCAAAATTTAAAATTCCAATCCAAGAGATGGAAAGACTTGTAATATTAAAAACATGGATGGGTGCTTACCACATATCGATGCAATATGACCTACACTACACGTGCTAAGAAAATGATGGTTTGTTGACACTTTTGACACATAAATTCAGAGGTTGCCAAAGACCTGGGAAAGCAAGACAATGACTCCATGGAAAAGTCTATGCCACTCCTTCCAAAAAACAACTAGCATAATTTTTGGGTTTTAAACTCCAGTCAGAAACTTGCATTTTATACCATACCGAACAAATCTTAAACGTTGTAAACTATAAAGTATGCTATGAGAAATTTATCAATGTTTGTAGCTGCTACCTCCATAAGCAAGGACGTGGTGGTTCGATAGTAACATTAGTGTTCATAATTTGGGAGTAATACAAAAGGACTGATATGGAATGACAACCCTAACAAAACTGAGGGAGTCTAGGAACTCTGCTTTTTCTTCATTCTACATTACCTCAGGTGATCAAAATATAAGGTGATCTCTAGGTGGGGTTTGGGTCTACAACCCCATCAGAATTGGGAAAGAGAAATAGTCCAACTACAAACAGTAACAACTGAATGAAGGCAAATAACGCATGCTTATATACTCCATTGTGCGGCATTACAACATCCACAGCGTCCCCTGACGAACCTAATGTGTTTACCTGTGTTTTCAACACAACCATATCCTTCTCTTCATCTCTGCGATGATTCAGAATCTGGCTTTGCCCCCCGATCAGAGATATCTGCTCCTCAAACAGCGTATTTTGATCCTCTGATGCAACTTTCAACTTCTGTGATGTTCTACTCATTGCTAAACACTCAACTTCAGCTTCTATCCTCTGTCTATATAGATCCTCGAGTTCAATTTCCATCTCTTGGCGCTCCTGTAGAGAGTGTAGATTGCTCCCCAATACTCTATTAGGCAACTTGCTTTCATTTAAAATGTTTTCAAGCTCAATAATTCTAGATTCCTTCACCTGAAGCATAGCCAATGCCTCTTCCAGTTTCCTTTCCAGAATATGTACCTTCTGGCTTGTTTTAACTAACTCAATTTCTGAAGGCAGAGAATCCTTTTCCAACTGACCGGATGAGTTGAGTTCATGTATCTCTGAATTAACAGAACCAAGTTCTGCAGTCAAATCGAGACAGCTAGCATAGTCATCGTCCAGTAAAATAGGTTGTTTCCCTATTTCTCCAAACATCTGAATTTCTGTAAAATAATCCAGGTTCAGTCGTCAGCAAGATTTTTCTCGTTAATCAATGTTGTGACAAAACAGAGACCAAATCCTAAATACAGAAGCAACATATTTGATCAGACAACACCAAAAAATTTAGCGGAATTGCATAAAGAACCAAAGCATAGACTTGAATGAAGACTCCTAATCAAAACTTATTTGACTGAGAAGATTCCAACTTGATCATGAGGAGGTTTGTTTCTACTTTAAGTCTTAATATATAGTAAAACTGAGTTAAGGTTTAGAGTGGGGGGTGGCTTTTGTTGTAGTTTCTTATGGAAGGTTTAGAGTGGGTGGTGGAGTTTGCAAAGAAGATAAACCATCGTCACCAATTTCCCAACCGGTAAACTTCACTCCAACTCTATTCACCGCATCAGCAAGTGAAGCTAGTGGTCGTTTGTATTTTCAATACCTCAGAACTGATTTTCTTAATTTCTGATTGCAGAGGAACCAAACTCATATTTTGTGATTTAAGTTTCATGTTTTGATCCATCATTGTTGTTAGCCATGGCATAAGAGAGGTTCAGTTTTGCTGCCACTTGATGAAACAGATGAGCATCGCCTCAAGAGGAAGAATAAGAATTGTTCAGGGGAAAAAAATGTGTTGAAGAGAAAAGAGATGGATCAATCTTATTTTCAACAATCAAAAGCCTGATCCTTTAGTTACATTGAGACTTTTATGGCTAAAGTCTCTTGAGTTACTCTCTATCTCAATTACAAGCCAATTATATTTCATTGTTTGAAGACTCAAGAATATCAAAAAGACTTGAAAAATAAAAGAGATATAGGAGCACTAAAGAAACTAGGAAATCAAAAAGATATTGGGGCATCTCACTGTTCCTACGTCAATCTCCTCAAGCCCGATCAAAAAATGCATAAAGGGTTGCACCAGTTGACTGAGATATCATCTTAGGCTGTGGACTTTCTGTAGTAATCCAAAGTTATAATGCTTGCAGTGGTTTTATAAAGCATACAAATTCTAATTTTCCTATAACCATCAACCATATCGTATGCATGCACTTTTCTAAACGATACACTGAGTTAGGAATCTTGTAAAAAGTCATTTTTAAGACAAAGATAATACATAAACAAGTCAGAATACTCGCATCAGAACTCCATGATAGTAAATTCTTTAATGGATTATGGACCGTTGAGCTTATCCTGTTCAATAGTACCTTAATATTCAATTTTTAGAATGGGATAAAGGTTCATTGATTGAGAAAACATATACAAAAGAGATACAAATGCTACCCAGGGCTACGCATAGCTGCCTATGCATAATGTTGGCCCAGTAAAAAATTAAATCAACAAATTTCAGCTCTTTGAAGCTAGGAGAGATAGAACTCTGCTGCTAAATAGTTGCAAACACTTCCATAATCAACTTTTCGTATTCATTCTTGAATATTTTCTTACTCCTTTTGGAACAAATAACCATGTCAAAATTTGAATACTAGAGAAAGCAGTACATTAATCCTCATACAACATTCACTGCCACAGAAAACTATTACAATACACAATTATGTCACCTTTAGGTGTGAGTTGAGGCTAGCCTCGGTGTCACGTTATTTGACCATATCCAGATAATTCACTTGAAACTCATAGATACAATATCTGTCGACTCCCCTTTACTTATTCTTATATAAGTTTTTTTTCCTGAATAATAAGGGTTTTTTTTAACTTACCCCCTAAAATAAATAACTAATTCAGGATTAGTCCCTAAAATATATTGCATTGCAGCCCATCCACATCAATTGATAGTTTGTTTTCAAATGGGTCATATTTTGATGACCAAAATACCCCTAAATTGATCCAAGGGCTCAGATTAAAATATTGGCTTTGGACAACTCATAATTGAATTTTGAGGCAAATCGGTGGTTAATATTGTATGAAAAATAAAATGTGTAACTCGGGATACATCATAATGTTTAAAAAACTTAAAAGTAAAAAATCACCCTCAAACATTTCCCCACCCCTCCCTCATATCTATAACGCCCCTCCCTTTTCTCTTTTCTCCATTTCTACTTCTTTGTTTCACCGGCGAGCACACCTCCCCCCCTCTCACCTCCTTTTCCCTCTTGCCCTCCCTCGTCTCTGTAATGCCCCTCCCTTATCCCTTCTCTCTGCTTCTTTGTCTAACTACCCCTCGTCCCCCGCTTTGTGCTCCTCCACTCACTCCCCTTCCTCTTGCGCCGCCCAGCGCCAACTCCAGCCATGCCAGCTCCTCCTCTGCCTCAGATCGGTCGACCGATAACAGTAGCCTTTTTCTCCGATCACCTCCCTCCCACAACACCCTCCTTGCACTGCTTCAAGCCTGCAACCGAATCCACGACAGTGGGGTTGGAGTTCAGTTCGATGTCTCAGTGAGGAGGTAGTGAGGAGGTACAGGTGGTGGTCGGAGCAGATCTTATGGTGGTGGATTTGATGATGACGAATGTGAGATGGGTTGGGGCTGGCTCTGGTGGTGGTGAGCTTGACCGGGAGTGAGGTGGAACGTGTTGGTTCAAGGGTTGGGTTGTGAGGTCGAATGGGGATGGTGGCGAAGTCGATAGGGAGTAGGGGTGGTGGTGGTGAGTTCAATTGAGTATGGTAGCTTACTCGAGATCATCACCCTGCGACACCACCACTTCACCTCAACACAACACAACCACTTACAACCTTCATTCATTTCCTTCAACTTCTTCAATCAAAAACCGAAACCGAACCGACCATTAACAAAACCGATCCAAAACCAAACCGATTCTAATTTATGCAAACCGTAACCGAACCGATTAAAATCGAACCAAAACCGAACCGACCGACTATTTTAAACATATTATATTATTTATATATAAAATATATATTATTTATTATATATATTCGGTTGGTTCAGTTTGGTTGGTTAAAATCACATAGAAACCAAAAACCAAACCGACCACTTCGGTTTTTAATTTTTTAAAACCGAAACCGACTCGAACCGAATTTAAACCGAACCAAATCGGTTCGGTCGATTTTGATCGGTTCGATCGGTTTGATCGATTTTTTGTTCAGCCCTACAAGAGACGGAAAGAGACATAGAAGATGGTGAGGGGATAGGTGTGGGGTATGGCAGAGATGCAAAGAGGAGAGGGAGGGGGATGTGGGTGGACTGGTGGTCGGTGGTGAGCAGAATGGTGGGTGATGGAATTGGAGAAGATATTTGATGAATTTTTTTAACCATTTGAAAATATGACCCATTTAAAAACAAACAGTCAATAGATGTGGACCACTGGTCCAGAGGCATATGAAATACGAGATATCTTTTAGGGACTAATCCTGAATTAACTATTTATTTTAGAGGGATAAGTTTTAAAAAAAAAACTAATAATAATTATTATCAATTTTTTAAAAAAACTTGAAACCCATAAATACATGCATAATTAAGGGAGCATTATTAGGGGTTGATTATTAAAACGATTACCTCATATAATTTTGTGTGTCAAGGAGTGTGGAAAAAAAAATAAACCCCACAATTTTTAGGGGAGGCAAAAATCTATTGAACAACTCACCCCTACTATTAAGAAAATGTCGTGGAATTGATGAGTGTGCAAGTCGAGTCCTTAGAAACATCACATCGATTGTTTATGTTTCCGTGGGCTCCTTACTTATTCTAGAGTTAGTATGCCTTTCTACCAGTAGAATAGTGCAATTCGCAAAGTGTCATGCATAAACACATCATAAACACAAACTTGGAATCTAAACTGTGTTCACTTTAGAGCAAAAGGTGTTCATTGAATTATTCTGAATATAGTTACTAAAGTTGGGCCAGTCCGGCTAATCGACCAGAACAGCCAAAATCAAAAACCGGCCCAAACAGCCAAAACCAAAAATAGGACCAATCCTTAAAAAAAATGATTTTCACCCCAACAAAGGCCACCTGTGAGTCACAATTCACCTCACTTTAGCTCACCGTGTCTACTGCAACAATGACTACCAAAGCCTTAACAACCCGTATCTCCAACCCCCCCCCCCCCCCCCCTTTCTACTTCTATCAACTCCTCCACCATTTTTCTTCCTCTTCATCTTCCCAAACCTTCGAAAACTCCCTCAAAATCGCAATCAAAACCAAATCCTACCACCAAATCCCAACTCTCCTCTACTCCAACCCCATAACCAAACCCCATCTCCTTCCTTTCATCCTTCCCTACTTCTCTCCTCACCCAAACCATCAACGAAATCTTCTAATCCTCCCTTTACCTACCCCATCGCTCCCTTCTCCACCCCACCTACTGCCACCCAAACTAGAAGAAGAGTGGAATTTGGAAATGAAAGTTATAAAACCCTAGATTTTTTTTTTTAGATTTTTAACATACCTGACAGGTTTCGAAAAGTGAAACCGAGGACCGAACCGAAAACATCGAATGGTCTGATTCCTGGTTCAAACTCGGACTAAAATGCCCACTTCTAATAGTTACGTACTACAACAGATGGAAGATTAATTCAGTTGTAGCACCTATGGATGACATAGCTAGTCTGCTAGACCGGCAAAGAAAAATTAAGACATCAAACTCAATTCTCAAGGGGAATTACTTATTCGATAAAAGGGAGACCGATAACCCTGAAACCTATAGAGGCAGAAGCAAGCAATCAGGATTGGGATTATGTCGCAAGGATACAAAGTCAGATCAGCTTGGCAGCACCACATCAAACATATGAAAGAAATCTTTGAAAGAAAGAAATCCAGGCACAAGTAGAGTTATGTGCTCCTTTAATATGATGAAGAATCATCCAACAAAATTCTCATCTCTTGAAGAATGTAGTGTAGGGTTGATTGTTCCAAGCTTAAAGAATTTGATGTCATAGGTAAAACTTTTTGAAACGAAATCCAATAAATAAAATGAAGCTCAGTCATTTTCCAAACCAAACCGTACCCTAAGGTTCTAAGCACTGACCATAACTTATCCTAAATAGAAAATGAAGAAGAAACAAAGAAAAACAGCAGAGAAAGACATAATTGGGGAGAGTCGTGGTCGTGAGAGGAAAAGCAAAAATAAAGAAAAACAACATAGAGAAACATGGGTAGCGATTAGCAAAATATTGGAATTTGAAACTCTAGAGTTGTTGATTTTAGGTGCACATTTCTTTTCATACCATTTCTTCAACTCTCCGACCGATACATCCCATTTCATCGATACCTGATATACCCCTAACCTTTTTGAAAACCTAGGTTCACAATATTTGTAATTAATGCTTGGCCAATATGACTAGACACATGGATTGCCTTCAAACCCCTGAGTAATGAGAGTCGCCCCCAAAAAAACAAAGAATTATCACAACTTGGAGATGAGTGATCCCAAATCAAAACCTTCTTGAAGTTTCCTGGGGTAGACGGTTTAATCATTCCACTTGGATATCCCACAATCAAGGATAAAAGTGAAATTTGGCAAAACTTGAGTTGTAGAGGTCACAAAAAATCTATCTAAACTGATAAATCCATGTTATGATTCATGATAATCAAATATGTCCATAATGCTTAGCATGTCATCTCAAACACCATGAGACATGCAGACACTCTAGACAATCTGGGCACAGGATAAGACATGTGTATAGATCATGTATGGTTATGTACGAATAGATTCTTAGTTTTTTATAATTTTTTATCAATAACACAAATGTTTTCTTTTATCTTGATTTTAGATATGAAAAATACGACTGCTCACTATATAGACATTAGATAACTTTAGGACAAAGGGTACCCATAACTAGTTTTTTATTTCTACAATTCCCTCCTGTGTCCCATTTAGTACCCATACACCTATAGGGTGTGACATTATGCGCATTCCATATTAAATTTTTTAGTTAAAATGGTAAGATTTTGCAAAAGAAAGGAGCACATAATGCAACTAGCTCCAACCTTAAACCCACAATAGAACCACACTAAGCCGAACTCACCCCTTCCAACTTCATACCAGACCAACTCCACAGCATGTCTTCATATTAATCAACAATAACATTGTGTGCTTCTGCTCCCAAAATTGTGAAACCCTGAACCCTTGAACGAAATTTTGCTATGCCCGTTAACTTATAACCAAAACTTGAACATCGAGACCAAGGATTGTGATTTCGTTTTTCGAGTTAATTTCGGTAACATTATTTTAAGAAATACTTCGATGCATAAAGAAAAAACATAAAAATTTCGAGAATACATGAAACATATATAATAAATTTTGAGGGTATATAATCGTTTTGCGAGTCGAAAACGTGTCGGACACGGATACACATTCGACACGTGCCGGACACGTATTCGACACGTGGTCAACAGCTCTAACACGTTGACCTGGTCAGACATGCGCTCTGACCATGCGCTCAACACGGTCAAGACTTGATCTGGACACGGCGAATTTTTTTTTTTTGGCTTGACTTGGCTGCAAATAGCACACTGAACTCTGCAATCACACAGAGTAGAAGAAGCAAAAGAAGAAAGAAAAGAAAAGAAGAAAAAGATAAGGAGGAGAAGAAGAAAGAACAGGAAAGGAGAGGAAAATAAGAAAAAACAGAAGACTGACCTGCAGCCAACATACAACAGATCTACAGATCTATTCTTCTTCTTGTGTCAGCTTCTTCTTATTGCAGCGCAGATCGCAGCTAAGAGATAAATTATTCTTATGTCTGCTTCTTCTTATGACCTGTAGCCATCATCGCAATAGATTGCAACCATCATCACAACAGATTGCAGCCAACAAATCGCAGCCAGCAGATCCGCTTCTTATGTCTGCTTTTGCTTCTGCTTTTTGATCTTTTTTTATGTCTGCTTCTGATTTATATTGATATCTTACTTTTGAGTGTGGGGTTTTAATGTTGATATATAACATTTCCATCCTTCCCATATTTCACTGGCTTCAATGCACATGTGTCACCTTCAAACCTGTTATTTGCACCTGTTATACACATTAGAGCCACCGCCTAGCATTACTCAAATATACTACCTTACATGTTCATTCAATTAATCAAATATATGACCGTGCATGTTCATTCATCATTATAGTTATAAAAAATTAATTAAAAATATTAAGGTTTGAGTTGCTGTGTCGTCGAGTCTGAGTTTTTTTAAAATTACCAAGTCGCCGTGTCGTATCCATGTCCGTGCATTGTAGCAATATAGTAAAAAAATCACAATCTAAAAAATATATATCATAGCAAAATCTACATTATATAAAAACTATAATATTATCAAATTTTCTTATAGAAAATTTATTTTATACAAGTAAATTGGTTAAAACAAGCTTATTGTGGTTGCTCTAATTTAACAACACAAAAACTAGAATTAAAATGGAAAAAATATGGAGGAAATCCGAAGCTCAAGTACTCCTTCAAGCAAGCAATCTATCCACCCACGATTGCATGGACCCACCATGTCTCAAAACCATCCAATACACCACACCACCCAAAAATCTCCATTAATATTACCAATTACCATTATAATTTCCCTCAAAAGCTTCACACAAATTTCTTCAAACACTCTCTGACCTCTTTCTCTCACACTGTCATCAATTTTCTCTGATCTCGCCTTCAATCGCTCGTTACCTCTCAGGCGCACATGCAGTTGTTGCTGCTGAACCTAATGAATCTTCAGTTGAATGTACTGAGGACTCAAAATGCTGGGTACAGCAACGGGGACGAAGATTTGTTCAAAATCTATTGTTCAACCGGCAAGGCGAAGGAGAAATCGAGATCTGTAGAGAAAGTTCAGTGGAAGTTTAAGACAGACATGAACGCGGTGGGAAGCATCTAGAACTTCGACTATAGTGCCTCGAGCAAGTCGGAGCAGATATAAGAGGAAGACCAAAGAGGAACGAGAGATCAGAGCCAATTGCGTTGAAAATTTGGAATTTTGGACAGTTTTTGTGTTTTAGGCAAAAAAAAAAAATTTATGAAAAAACCAGAAATTTTCAAAAAAATGTGAATTTTCCCTTTTTGTAATTCCAAAAAAGTAAATTTCCTTGGCATTACAGTATCAGGAGCAATTTCATGAGCCACGCATGCAAACCACAATACACCACCAGTAAAACCTCAAGTTTTGGCCTTTCGATTTCGTTTAAGGTTAAGGCGTTAATTTCGTTATCTGTTTGATGATGGGAAGGTTTAAGAAAAAATAATTTGGAAGAGGAAATTATCTCCTGTACTATTCATACAACTTTTTGTAGTTGACCTTTAGTTTGAAATCAATAACAGTTAAAACTCACCTTCAACGATAATCTCCTTGAGGTCAACCTTTCTCTATTCTGATGTTTCTCTCATTTTTAAGTGGAAATTTAACCATTTAAATAAACAATTAGATCTATTATAGAGTATGGTCATTAAGACGAATCATCAAATATGATACATTTATAAATGCAAACACATACACACACGAAAAAAAGGGTTAAAGGATCACATAACTGTGCAACAACGTCAGACTTAATAATAATTCATGCATATGCAAATAGGCCATGATAATTAGCAAAACTATAAGTAGCAGAATTAGGGATGGGGCACCTTTTTCGAGAGCTTCTTGCACATCCTGGAGTGCGATGATTGACTCAACCAACGGATCCCGGCCCATGGTTGTTCTTTGATTGTCACTTTCTTCTTCCTTTGCTTCCCATGATATATCATTAGCTTCTTCATCATGTGAAATATATCCAGAATCTCCCCCATTGTCCTTGCAATAAGTTGCATGAACATCATCATTAGATTGTTGGTCACTTGCCTGAGCTTCACAGCTATCCTCTCCATCATAATTTGTGGACCCCTCCCTCTGAATTCCATTAACAATTCCAGAAAAGTTACCAACCTCTGCAAAGGCCAGAGTGGAGCTCCTCAAGTCAGATTCCACACTGGAATAGGAGGCATCCTTTTTGACACTTGCCCCTCTGGGCTTCTTACTGCTCTCAATCTTACCTCTTGCTAGTTGAGACCTTTGAACAGAATGACCCGAATTCTTCCCATTAGTACTCCTCATCTTGTTTTTATCTTTTGCAGATCCCATGGCAATAGGGCTAGTAAACCTCATTTTTGGAGCACTAGCTGCTGTAGAAGACTTGCTACTTTGATCCTCACTATTGTCAGAATCGATACCAACAGGAAAAGCAGCATATCCCATTGCCAACCTAGAATCTGAACCTGAACCTTTAGTAGCAGTGAAAGGACCACCGGTAAAAGGCGTACTTTTGATAGATGAATCGGCACTAGCAACAGAACCTTCTCTAGTAAGCTTCATATCGCCAGCTGAATCTCGAAGTTTAGAGGATTCCGCTGCATTCGGGGGACGCCGTTTCAAAATTTTACTTGAATCAACAGTATTAGGTCCTTCCTTAGTAAAGTTTCTCCTGATCCTCCTCCATTTCTTCAAACCATAACCTTTAGCAGGAAGTGAGGGGGGAGACTCAGACTTACGGTCTTTGTTTTCAACAACTTGTCCCACAGATCCGACATCCTCTTCTGCATGATTACCAGCGTCAGAAAGCTTATTGTTTTCTACTATGGTTTGGTCGAAACCGGTCGTCTCTCCTAAGGATTCATCTTTCTCGTCTGTAGGTGGAGGTGGAGGTGGAGGTGGAGGTGGTGAATAGTCATCTTCCAATTCCATTGATCAAATCTGGCATTTTCAATTTACAAAAAATAAAAAAAAGGATCAACTGCTACTTAGTTGAGAAGATGAATCTATTATTATCTCTATAGAAATAAAAGTGTTCTAGTACAAAGGGGAATACAATACACGAGAATTCATTCCAATTCTCCAATAAAATGATATATTAAAGAAAGGGTTTCTCCTTCCTCCCTCTGTTCATCAATCACCAATTCCAATTGGGATCAACAACGACCTTTACCCTAAACTATACATCCAAATCTTAAAACAAAAAATAGCTTCACAATATGGCACCTTTTTCCACTAAAGACTGGGTTTATCTTTTAGTTTTCCAAACAAGATGTATAAAGAAATGAAAAGGGGAGATGAATTTGATCAAACAAACAAAGAAAAGCCAGAAGAGGAAATTTGGTACCTTTTTTCTTTAGATTACATCTGGGAAGCTGAGGAGCAATCGAATGGAAGAGAAGCTCGCTGGTTCTGAACGTGGAGAGATGATTCAAGTGTGGGGTTGTGGATGAGATGGGAAACCCCAAACTAAACTAGGAGGGTTGGATTCCCAAACTTGAAGGCGAAAATAATTGGGGCAAAAGTGTGTGCTTGGATCATCCCCAAATGAGAATCATCGAAGCTTTTAGCCCTCCCATCCTTGAATGATTCGGTGGCATTCGCAACTGGCAAGTGGCAAGACCAGATGAGTCATGACTGACCTGACCCCTACGCACGTGCTCTACAGTTTAGCACACAGGATAGGATAGGCACAGGCCCCTCCCTTCCATCATTGCACCCCAATAACCTTCAATGGTAAAAATTGAAGAGTAATTCTAGATGTCGAGGGTTTGGGCGAGGTTTTGGGCGAGGGAGGGTGGAGCGCACATGCATTGTAAAAAAAAAAAAAATGCGGGAAATCGAAAATTTGGGGGAGAAGAAAGAGGGAATGGCCGAGCTCTCCCATTTTCATTCTCAAAGCTCAGAGCCAGCCCTCCCTCTCCCTCTCCCCATTTTCCACCTTTCCACCCTCTCCTCCAACGAAGCTCTCCCTCTCCACCTTCTCCCCATCATCGACTCAAACGAAGTCAGAGAAGAAGCTTCGTCGTCCCTTCCCTCGCCGAAAAGCTCAGACTCGAAGAAAAACTCTCCCCAACTGAAAAATTCAACCGAAGGTAAGTCTCCCCTTCATTTTCACCTTCTTTCTAGGGTTTCTCTCTCTCGTTGTTGCTTCTCTAGGGTTTCTTTCTATGTTCTAGATCTAGGGTTTCTCTCTCTCGGTGTTGCTTCTCTTCTTCTTCTTCACCTTCTTTCTGTGTTTGTTGTTGGTGGTGGTGTTTGGGGTTTGCTAGTTAGGGTTCGGATTTAGGGGGGGCATTTCTGGTTAATTTGTTACTCAGATTTGATTAATTTTTTTCTGATTTAAAATGGGTTGAAATTGTTTTGTTGTAATTTCAGTTATTTCTTGAGAGATGGGTCAGGAGGCTGCACTCTGAAGAGTGATGGGTTCCTGCAGTTGAAGAGTGATGGGTTCCTACAGTTGAAGCAGATGAAATTGCCCGATACATCGAATTCGTTTATTGATAGTAGTCTGAGTCTCAAGGAATGTGAAGCAGAGTGCAAGAGGAATTGTTCTTGTAAAGCTTACACAAATTTGGAGATTACTGATGGAGGGAGTGGTTGTAGTATTTGGGTTGATAATTTAGTTGACCTGCGGGATTTCAATGTTGGGGGCCAAGACCTATATGTTCGAGTGAAGGATTCGCTACTAGGTATGTTTACTTGCCATCAATTATAGAATTGCTTATATCAACAATGTTTTGATTTGGATTGTATATGTTCTGCTTTATCCCTTAGTAGCATGTAATCTCAAGGTTTTATTTTATTTTTTTGAAAATCCCTTAATTGAGTCATAAATTATTTGTCATCAGGGAGTGGTGCCAACAAAGATTCCACAAATGATTCTAAGAAGAAGAAACCAGTAATGTTGATAGTTATTGCTACCGTGGTTCCAACAATTTTTCTATTAGTTCTCGGCTTGTGTCTTGCGTTGAGGAAGAAAATAATGATAACTATGCCAATAAAGGCAATCAGAAAAAGAGGTAAAGAGAAATTTTTTTAATTTCAATGAAATGTGCTTACCATGAATTCTCATTGATCATACTGAAATTTCACATATCTTTTACTCTTTGAACCAGTTTCTCACGAGGGAAGTCAAGAATTACCATTATTCGATTTGGTTAAAACGGGTAGTAGAGATTATTCCAGCGAAAGCAAAGATGAACTTGACTTACCTGTATTTGGTTTATATACAGTGGAAATAGCGACATACAACTTCTCTAATGCAAACAAGCTTGGGGAGGGTGGTTTTGGTTCTGTATATAAGGTAAGTTACCAGCTTGATAGAATTTAATTTCAGCTAATATATATTATTCTGAAAGTACTTCCAAATGATTTTAGTTGTATGATTCATATCAATAGGGTATGCTAGAAGATGGACAGCAAATAGCCGTGAAAAGACTATCGAAGAATTCAACACAAGGAGTTGAAGAATTCAAAAATGAAGTTGTGTTAATCGCCAGACTTCAACACAGAAACCTTGTTAGGCTTTTAGGGTGTTGCATTGAAGGAGATGAAAAGATTTTAATCTATGAATACTTGCAAAACAAAAGTTTAGACTCCATTCTATTTGGTTAGTAGTCCACTAGTCCTACAATTCTTGTTTTCATCTTCTTAATTTATTGTAGTTTTCTTTGGCAGTGTCGCTCACCCAGCTCCCGGGATTCCGGATGGTTTGATCCAAGAGATGTATAACCACAGCCATGGTGTCTCAAAGGAAGGTCTTAGCTTGTACATTAATCAGAAACTTTTTAAGACCATGAATGGAGCTGTTCAGTATCTTAAAGATGCAGAGAGAGCGTACTTCATCATCCTTGTTGAGTTCCCCTTGGTTCACCGTCGCACCCGAGGTGACAAATGAGATTCTAACTGTCATCATTATTTCACAATAAACCTCAACAACCTGACTTGGCGGTGTATTTACTTCGGAGAATAGCTTGTTCAAAGATTCAGGTGGGAGTGTGTGTTTGCTCAGGAGAATAGCTTGCTGAAGACTTGGGTAGGAGACCAAGATGTCTTGAAAGACTCTAGTTGACCAAGACGTTGTCTTCTTATCTGGAAATGTTAGTTGGTTCACAACATACACAAACACTGTCAAAGTGAGTGTTGTAAATTGCGATATTTCTTTGTACATTATTATAAGTCTTGGTGAGTTCAAGTAAATCATAAAATTTCTACTGATGCTTTCACATTCTATAGAGGATCATTTTCAAAACTTTTCGAACTGTGAAAGTTCTTCCTGGTAATGGACCTTTTCAAAGCTGAAAACTTTTGTCTATATGGTTGATTTGATCAGGCTTAACTTTGGATTAAACATGGGCTAGTACCCCTGACCCGCATGACTTGCACCCACGAATGGGGGTCTTATCGTTAATGCACTTTTAACTTATTAATATAAATTATGTTACGGATCTTATAAAGGTGTTGTGCGAGGTGAAGCATTACTAACAACAAAACAATGGCAGCTTTAGGTGAAGCCCTTCACTAACAGCTCTGGCAGAGCTTTCAATTGTAATGGATCATTCTGTCACAGAGCTTTTTACCAATTGTTGTTGATCATACAGTACAACTTAAAGATCAATCAACAAAATACAATATTAAAAATTCAGAAGTTGTCTATATGATGAAGGCTTTGCTGCTTTTTCTACTTGACAACAACATTTTAACGCTTGTAGCAATAAAAGAATTTTCCTAAACGCAATTCTTGCCAAAATTATGGTATTCACTGCGACAACAAAATTGTCATCACCTTAAGTTACATGTTCAGTTTGTAATGAGAGTGCTAAATCTTTATAATAAGTGGATGGAATTCTGACTATACATCTCAACTAACACCCAGAAATTCTAAACCTGTTGCTGAAGGCGTCAAACCATACTGAGACAAATACTGAGCATTATAAAACTTGCTCAAGTGCCTCAGTCCATTATCGCACAAAATTGTCACAATTGTGTGTCCAGGGCCAATTGACTGTGCTACATGAACAGCTCCCACACAGTTCATAGCGGAAGAACTTCCAAAAAAAAGCCCATCGTTCCTCAGCAAAAACCTGATAGCGAAATCCAATTTATTAGACATTTAAGTGAGGTGGAGTCGGACAATTAGAAATGTCGTGCCCTCCACCACAATGATGTGTAGTAGTTACCTCGACATTTCTACAGCTTCCATGTCTGTTCCACGGAAGGCTCCATCAAGTTCCGCCATCATGAAGTTCTTGGTTAGTCTGTTGATTCTGATTCCTTCGGTTACAGTGTCAAATGGGTTTTTCAGTCTCTTTCCTTCAGCCTCCTCTCTGGTGTACATCACCCCTCTTGTCACTTTATTGAACAGGCCAGACCCAGGAGGATCAACCAGAAAACACTTGATGTTAGCATTCTTTTCCTGCAGAAGATGAACAACAATTTTAATGCGGCATCACAAGATTATAGGCTCTGAACGTGGAAAACTTGGCTGGCTCAGATAGATCTCTTTTCAATTTATTATGCCCAGCCAACATGCAAGAAAAAGATCTGTTTGCATGAAGAACTTACTACCAAAACCAATTATAGTGAGAAAAAAAAAACATGAGACAGACCAAAATGAAGTGTTAAGGGACTTGAACATTATGTGTTATGAGACACACTCTAATCCAATGCAAGAAATGTGAAATTTCAGTATGATCAATGAGAATTCATGATAAGCACATTTCATTGAAATTAAAATTTTCCTCTTTACCTCTTTTTCTGATTGCCTTTATTGGCATAGTTATCATTATTTTCTTACTCAACGCAAGACACAAGCCGAGAACTAATAGAAAAATTGTTGGAACCACGGTAGCAATAACTATCAACATTACTGGTTTCTTCTTCTTAGAATCATTTGTGGAATCTTTGTTGGCACCACTCCCTGATGACAAATAATTTATGACTCAATTAAGGGATTTTCAAAAAAATAAAATAAAACCTTGAGATTACATGCTACTAAGGGATAAAGCAGAACATATACAATCCAAATCAAAGCATTGTTGATATAAGCAATTCTATAATTGATGGCAAGTAAACATACCTAGTAGCGAATCCTTCACTCGAACATATAGGTCTTGGCCCCCAACATTGAAATCCCGCAGGTCAACTAAATTATCAACCCAAATACTACAACCACTCCCTCCATCAGTAATCTCCAAATTTGTGTAAGCTTTACAAGAACAATTCCTCTTGCACTCTGCTTCACATTCCTTGAGACTCAGACTACTATCAATAAACGAATTCGATGTATCGGGCAATTTCATCTGCTTCAACTGTAGGAACCCATCACTCTTCAACTGCAGGAACCCATCACTCTTCAGAGTGCAACCTCCTGACCCATCTCTCAAGAAATAACTGAAATTACAACAAAACAATTTCAACCATTTTAAATCAGAAAAAAATTAATCAAATCTGAGTAACAAATTAACCAGAAATGCCCCCCCCCCCCCCCCCCCCCCCTAAATCCAAACCCTAACTAGCAAACCCCAAACACCACCAACAACAACAAACACAGAAAGAAGGTGAAGAAGAAGAAGAGAAGCAACACCGAGAGAGAGAAACCCTAGATCTAGAACATAGAAAGAAACCCTAGAGAAGCAACAACGAGAGAGAGAAACCCTAGAAAGAAGGTGAAAATGAAGGGGAGACTTACCTTCGGTTGAATTTTTCAGTTGGGGAGAGTTTTTCTTCGAGTCTGAGCTTTTCGGCGAGGGAAGGGACGACGAAGCTTCTTCTCTGACTTCGTTTGAGTCGATGATGGGGAGAAGGTGGAGAGGGAGAGCTTCGTTGGAGGAGAGGGTGGAGAGGTGGAAAATGGGGAGAGGGAGAGGGAGGGCTGGCTCTGAGCTTTGAGAATGAAAATGGGAGAGCTCGGCCATTCCCTCTTTCTTCTCCCCCAAATTTTCGATTTCCCGCATTTTTTTTTTTTTTTTTTTTTTACAATGCATGTGCGCTCCACCCTCCCTCGCCCAAACCCTCGACATCTAGAATTACTCTTCAATTTTTACCATTGAAGGTTATTGGGGTGCAATGATGGAAGGGAGGGGCCTGTGCCTATCCTATTTGACCAAGAATGCCTTGTGGACGTGTTGGAGTGGTTACTGGGCCTGACTAGAAATCACATGGGCTTTGCCAGTGTAGGTTCGAACCTTGCTATCCAAAAATTTGAGTGGGTTGATGAGTCTTATTACCTTTCGAACCTAACACCACAAACCATCTTTGTTTGTTATACGATATGATATGCTTTGGCCAAGATGTCCGAGAAGTGCCAGGGGGCTTTGTCTTGTATTCTCTCTCATAGTCCAGTCCATTCTTATTTATTACGATTTGGTTTTCTTCTTCACTGAGCTTTTTTTATAGCTTAATACTTTTTAAGTTAAATTTATTTTTGGCTACAAGGTCAGTGCAAGTTAGAAGAGTGTGAAACCTTTGTCTTTTCAAATGCAGCGAAACAAACAGGGTTGTGCTTTTTGTCTCTAGATGTGGGAATGGGAATGGGAATGGGTTAAGTTCTAATATTGTTTTAGAGTTTTAATTTAATTATTGTCTTGTATAAAAAAATGCGGGGATAGCTCAGTTGGGAGAGCGTCAGACTGAAGATCTGAAGGCCGCGTGTTCGATCCACGCTCACCGCAAAATCTTTCTCTATTTTTTTCTTCTTTCTTTCCTGCTACATCTGACTAAAGTTTATGAACTTTGCTGAGAACCTTACACATGTGCTCTTACTCTTAGCAGTTGTGCCAACCGCATGTTTCCAATGATTTCTTTCCATCCATATATCACAAACATCAGTACAAAAGAGAATTATTTTTTGCCAGGCTAGTATAAACATGCAATTTTTTCATGATCAATATTCCAGGTGTATAAGCAACTTAACCCATTGGGTTTGATCATAAATTTCCACCACTCTCATGTTCTGTTGGGATAAAAGACTTCACTGGGTTCATTATTCATTTATTGAACAACACAAACATTCTCTTCACAAACCAAATGCCATACTTTGTAAATAAGAAATGAATACGTTTTGGTACGTAGTATGGAAGTCAAATAGGCTCTGTCTGTAGTATTCTTAACCTTAAACTGAAAATACATCATCCTTCTTCTCCTCCATTTCTTCAACAATTTGCTGGACTGCAGATTCCTCATCTAATTTAAGTTGTTGCATCTCCTCTTCCCATGTAGACAACAACTCTGGATCAAACACCGAGTCCTCACTAAGACTATCGCCGTATTCACTCCTCTTTGTTGATACAGGCAAACCAAAACTACCAAATTTAGGAGTGGCATATGCTGCTGGAGAGCACGTTTCCATCTGTTCTCTAAGATTTCCAATTACTGGAAACTCAATGGTTGACCTTGAGGGTATTGCAAGAGATGTTAGCTCCTTGACCAAGGCCCTTCGTGGTACGCCCTTTCCTGTTGTCTTACTCTCACTTAGATACAAACCACCATCATTAGGACTAACAAATAAAATATCATTTTCAATTTCAGAATTCCGAGGAGGATTACTAGTCCATTGTTTCATTTTGATCATCAGGGCATCATACTCTTCTACCGTGTGGAAGCTTCTAGAACGACCAATTTGAATGCGTTCTTCAAAAAGAGATTCTTGCTCCGAGGACAAATGAAAGCTTTTTGACCTCTTCTCAGTAATGGAAGATCTTTCTACTACTCTTGGTAGGGAGTTTTGTAGTCGTTCATGGTCATCTAGGTCTGCCATCAACTCCCAAATGTTGATCATCTCAGGTTTTGCTTCGGTATTCTTTTCAATGTCTGGGCTGGACTCTAAGTTGTAGCTCTCTGAATGTAGTTTCTCGGATACACTGTTGGTAGTGCAAAAAATAGCAAGTAGCTGATGATCACCTCCATTCAGCATGGGAAAATGTCTGTGCCTTGACCTCTTTTGCAAACGTTGATTCAAATCTTCATGAAAACTACTTGATCTAGTCATAATTTTTGAAGATATGCATCCCATCTTCTCTATGAACTTGCACTTGGAACTGTGTACCTATTAATCTGCACAAATACGCAGAAAAGAACTTTAAGTCGGGCTTTTGGCAAACCTATTCATGATCAAATTAATGTCTCAACAAGTTCACTGAAAAGCAGTAAATATGAGGAAACAGAACAACATAGATTATGGACTAACAGGGGTTCTGTTAGTTGAATGGAAAAGATAAGGCTTTTCACTAATTTTCTGAAAAGTGGTGAAAAAACCCAAACTTTACTAGAAAATCATGACAGATCACCTATTGTTTTTCTAGTATATCTTTGAGTGAACTTTCCTTGAAAATTGATGTAAAACAACTACACAAGGAATGTATTATCCTCTGACAACTCATACTGAGATTGAGATAACAAATTTGTATCTCTTAAACTTCTCTAGTCCTCTATTTCAACATTTTTAGTTGTATGAATGTATGGACTTGGAGACACCTTAGTAGATTGATTGTTATCGAGCCACGAGTGTCAAACCTTTGCTGTAAAATGCTAGACCTCATCCCTCTGGGTCCATCTTATGTAACAGTTTCCTGCAGAGGCTTCTATAGATATTGAAGCAAAGTCGGCACTATTCTTTCAAGTTCAAAATCATGCCTAAGATATGTATGCTAATAAAAAGGAGATAAAACTAACTATTTGGTATGTTATTCACATATACATGAATAGAATTATGCCAAGATAAACAAGAACTCCTTGATAGGAATAAAGTCATGATTTCTTCTCAAAGGGAAATGGAATATAAAGAAAACAAAAATATGAAACAGCTAGCAATCATGATCAAGGAATTCCATAGAAAGAATAGAAGAGTTGAGTACATTAGTGAAAATAAAATCAGATATATAGAAAAAGAACTTGAAGGCGGCCTTCTCTTACGAATCTGCGACTAAAACTGAAGCAACTTACTTCTTTCTCTCCCTGTGTCTCTCTATATCTGTTTGGAATGATAAGCAAATTTCTCCAAATGGTGTTGACTAGAAAAACATTTGTAGCGCAGCTGGATCAGGCCTTCTCTATGGAAAATAATAAACAACTAGTAGGATTAATAGGAAGGAATACAAGTCTGACCAAAGCTGCTTGTGAAATGATCCACCATATAATTTGTATGTAAAATGAGATTGAGGAGTGTGTTTTTTTGTGTGTGTTGCTCCTTTATAAAATGAAAAAAAATATATTAAGAAACAAAGCACACACTTTTCCTTCTTCCCCGCAAGGAGTAGGTGACATATCAACTACGGACACGCTTAATTGACAATCACAAGCCTTCCTACTTAATTAAGAATTGAAAGATATATGCTTTGTCTACATACACCCAAGTGTTTAATTAGTTTGCTTTGAATTTTTGCTTCTACTGATAATGATTTCCCACCCATTCAATGGGCAATAATCTTCCTATCATTATCAGTAAATCTTGCTTTCTAATTTACTCATCGCATGCATAGTAATTAAGATATGTTACCATTTTGATCACTAATACAAGTGGAATTTATAAAAATAAAATAAAAATGGAAGATATCTTATTATAAACAGTATATTGAATAGCTGGGTCTTCAATTATGTCAAATGGACAAGTTCCAAACAAATGGCCGTGTGTTTTGTTGTACTCTTTATTCAATGCAACCCACCTGTAGAAAGTGTAATAAAAACTTTGAAACTCCATTTAATAAGTATCTTTTTTATAGTAGCTTCATTCATATATTATAAATGAAGTCTGAACTGGAAAGGGGACCTTTCTCTACCACCCTAGCCTAGTATCATCATCTCTATTAAGTGCGCACCCCTTCCCATCCTAATCAGTGATTACTTATCTGTTAAGGACATTAATATCTCAGTAAAATAGTCCGATAAATTAGTCGTCACACACGTACTTAGTAATTGCGCAAGCTGTCGTGAAATATTTTATTTTCATCCAATCCCATGCTCTCTTTTTTTTTTTTTTCTTCCAATTTTTGGTGGTATATATATTTTATTCGTTAAGCTAGTGCTCGATTTTAATGTAAATATTTCACCTAATTAAATAAGGTAATTAGTGTACTTTCACCAGTTCTGAACACTATCCTGCTAATAGTTTTTGAGTTTCGTCAGACTCAAAACTGGTGAAAAGGTGGTGCTCCTCTTGTGTTTATGTTTAGTGGACAAACCACTTGCCAACCATCAGCAATAAGGCTAAGGCATCTAAATACCATACCATATCATGTAACCTATAATACTGTACATCACCATTCGCGGCTTTTGTTGTTGCGGAGATCACTGATATGCTGGGCCACCACTTTTTTTTTTTTTTTTTTTTTTGTCTTGATAATCAATGGGTCAGCACTTTCAGACTGCTTTCGTAGTTGTTTAAATTAATAAGCATCCTTCTCTCCCACGTTATCATCGGCCTTTGTCATTCAAAGCCAAGGTGGAGAATTTAATATGTATTCAGAATTTCAGATTGTAATAAGAGACACTTATATATGTTATTTTCTACCTTCATTTTATATCTTGAGATGATTCAGATTGAAATTATTTTTCTTGTTTTCTTTTGGCTATCAGTACCATTTTTGAATTGTTGACCTCTAACAAATTATTGAAGGAGTACTGTACATGTACTACTACACTTGATTGAGAGGGAACAGACTAGTCTCTGTCTTTCATTCACATGGCAGAGTTCATGCATGACCAAGCCCTAGTTTTCACTACTGGTTAGCAAGCTATGCTATGCTCCATGTTTCATGGATGTGAGTTCAAATTTAAAATATATAGGGACTAAATTTTAGTGGGTCTTGTATTTCTTCTCGGTCATCCCATTAAGCTTTGATGGTGCTGGTGGTCTTCTTATATAGCATTGGATCCTTAAGCACCAGCAGTTTCAAGGATCCAGGCATCACTTAATACATGAATGGTCCCTGAAATCGGGGATTAATTGGTCTGTATATTGCATATTGTGGAGTGGAACTGTCACACTTCTCTCCAACATACATACATCTACAATCCATTGTTCATCCTTGTTAAGATCTACAAGCAATTAGCTATAACAGTTTAGATGAGGACCATGGACCATTTCTGAGGGGCCTCTAATTATTTCTATATGCAATAATAAGATCATGTACTGTTGTATTCAAAACACATTGTTTTTCAGTAGTGCTCTGAATTAAGGCACAGGGTGGGTGAATGGGACATAATGGTGCATGTAGAATTTGATATGTTTGAAATTTTGAACACAAAGGATTATAGTCTCATCAAATAAACTAACCTAGCTAGCTAGACCAAGGGAAAGTATGTACACATTACACATCATGTGCCCTCCAAAGCACACATTATGAGTTTTATTTGTTCGAAGAGAAAAATGTTTAAGTTGGGATCGTGGACAGGAAGAGGAGAGTAGTGATGATGAATTTGAATATAGATGAGTTGGACTGGTCTTCTCTTTGGTCCAAGGTCATCTTGGAGTGAAGTCCCACAACAAACAGAATGTCAGATTGAGTACATTTACAGAGGAAGACCCTGCAAATATTTAAGCTTGTTTTCTATCTTTTGTAAATTGAAAATGGGAGTGGGAGCTGAGGAGCATTTGTATTCAAGTTCCACTACCATGACTAAAAACAAAGTCCCTCTCTGAGGCTGAGCTATGGGGTTCCCCTCTCTCTCTCTCTCTCTGAGTTGATTTCTGACCAATCTTTGGCTTCTGTGAGAACTTCTTTCCCCATTATAAAATCCAACAACTCAATTACCAAAGCACATAAATACAAAAAGATGGGACTCAAGGTGTCCAAACCCAAGAACGGTTTACTCATCAAAACACTATTATATTATCTCATCTCTCATTCACACTAGTTCATCCCCCTTTTTCTAGCATCTTTTCCCCTATGTTTTACATTCAAAAGGAACCTTGTTAACAGATCAAACCCATGCATTAGATTCCCTCTTGTCTAGAGATTTACAGCCTTGATTTATTATGGAGTGGAGAGAGAGAGAGAGAGTCAGAAACACATACACACAGACATAGAGGGAGGAGATATTCAATAACTCTCTCATCTCATCAGCCTAGCTAAGAAGAGGTTGCAGTAGCAGAAAGAGTGGGTTTTTCTTTTTGGTTTCTCCCTTTTACCTAAATGGAACAAGATTTGGAGTTGGAGCTGCATTGTTCCATTTGGGCCGTCATATGATAGGTTTGAGAACATTCCTTTACACTACTACTACTTTTTATTGCTGCTGCATATCTTTCATGTGTATGATTGTTCATATAGCTGCGTGAGAACGAGTTTTGGTTCAAAAACTAGAGTAGTAGAATAGTAGAGATGCTTTTGGGTTCCCAGATTTTCCAGTACAAGTGTCTCTTTAATGTGCTTCTATCTGTTCACAACTCTTCGTATTTTTTGTGGATGGATAATATATGGGTCTGTAGCTAGCACAAATTGAGAAGCCGATCGAAGGGTATAACTGGCTGGATCTCCTCTCTCTTGCTCCATTTTATTTTAGTTGGTTTTCATCAGATCCAGGGTCTATCGTCACAAAATGCAACCAAGGAAATATGGGACAGAACAAGTTCATTATTTGAAATTCCTCTCTTTGGGAAAAGAAATGGTTGTTTGGATTGGGTAATAGGTGCCTGGTTCTCTCTCAAGTATTCTTCCATTTTAGTTGTTTTAGCTAAGATGGTACTGGACTAGAACCAGTATAGAAGATAGAAGAGTGTTCAGTAAACAGTGATACTTATTAGCTGAATTAGTGAAGAAGTTCACCTTGTTATTCATGGAAACAGCAACATCACCATCTGATCAACCACATGGATGTGGACCTACTAAGCATCTCACCATCAAGACAGACAACTCTGGAGCAGCTCAACCTGGAGGTAATAAGATAACTCCCCCTATTTCATCTTCAGATTTACTTTCTCCTTGCATAAAGAGCTCAGTTGAACCATCTCCTTATAACTCTCCTTCCCTCATTTCCCCACCATCATCTGCATTTGTTTCTGCTCTACAATCACCTTATATATCCCCCAGAGCCTTGAACCCTCCATTACCACCACCACCTCCTCCCCCTCCTAGCAACCCCAAGATTCACAAACATCCTCCATCCCCACCAGTTTCATACTCTGGATCTCAGTCTCAATCAGACGACATCCCAAGTACTTCCTACACCCCTCCTCCAGAGGGATTTGATTTTTCAGATGACCCAACTGATCAGAAGCTCAAATTTGTGACATGTACTGTTCCAATTCAAGAGCCTAATGCCCCACCTAGAATCTCATTTTCATTTCCAGTCCCTCGTATTTCTTTCGCAAAAGGTGGTTCTGTTTCTCCCTCTGCCAATGCAAAGCTTAGGAGCTGTGATGTCTATATAGGCTTCCATGGCCAAAATTCAAATCTGGCAAGATTTTGTAAGTGGCTCAAATCCGAGTTGGAGCTCCAGGGAATAGCTTGCTTTGTTGCTGATAGAGCCAAGTACTCTGATACCCAGAGTCACGAGATTGCTGATCGAATCATCTGCTCCGCGACCTTTGGTATTGTTGTTATCACAAATTCAAGCTTCCTAAACCATCTCAGCATGGAAGAGATTGTATTCTTCACTCAAAAGAAGAATTTGATCCCTATACTTTTTGATATAGATTGTACTGAGATTTCCGGCCTTGTCCATCGCAACTTACAAGATAAGGAGTGGAAAGAAGCAATTCAGGGCTTATTGCAGTCACATGAACTCAAGCTGGAAGCAGATGAGGGTAATTGGAGAAGTTGCGTGTCTAAAGCTGCAGAAATTTTAAGAGTAAAGCTCGGAAGGAAAAGTGCTGCCAAGGTACAAGGTTTAGAGGAGTTGCCATATTCAAGAAACAGATCCTTTGCAGGAAGAGAAAAGGAGCTGATGGAGATTGAAACTGTCTTGTTTGGATCAGGCGATTACCTTGACCATGAATGTCCGAGACCGTCACTTAAAAGAGGATCAGATGTTTCAGACAGCTTTGCAGATGAAGAAAGTGATGCGGTTAGAACAAGAGGAGGGAGGTATATTAGTCTAGAAATGAGGAAATGCAAAGAGCCAACATTAGAGGCATGGATTGAACCAGTGATTGGAAGAAGTTCATCGAAGAGGTCCAAACACAAGAAATCAAAGAGTGGCAACAACAAGAACATCAACAGTGTGGTCTGCATAAATGGGGCTTCGGGTATTGGAAAGACAGAACTTGCACTGGAGTTTGCTTACAGGTATTCTCAAAGGTATAAGATGGTTTTGTGGATAGGTGGAGAAGCTCGGTATTTCAGGCAGAATGTTTTGAACCTCTCGATCAATCTGGGTTTGGATGTGAGTGCAGAGGCAGAGAAAGAAAGGGGGAGGATTAGAAGCTTTGAGGAGCAAGAATTCGACGCATTCCAGAGAGTCAAGAGAGAGCTGTTTCGAGACATGCCGTACTTGCTCATCATCGACAATCTTGAAACAGAGAAGGAATGGTGGGAGGGCAAAGATCTACACGACTTGATCCCAAGGAACACAGGAGCATCTCATGTAATTGTCACAACCCGGCTCTCGAAGGTGATGAACTTAGATATAATGCAACTCTCTCCATTGCCCCTATCTGACATGCTGAATGCGATTAAAGGGAGGCGAAAAGAATACCCAGCTGAAGACTTGGAATTCCTCAGGAAATTTTATGAGAGATTGGGGCATTCAAGCTTTGGAATGTGGATTATCGGCTCACTATTATCTGAACTTCCAATTCCTACATCCGCTCTTTTTGATGCAATTAGCCAGATTTCCCTTGATGTTGATTCTGTGCGTTCTCCGAGTACTGCCGATGAACAGTTCTGCAAAAACAATCCTTTCCTGATGAAAACCATGAGTTTTTGCTATGCAGTCTTGGAACAAACCAGTGACAAAAGAGATCTCCTTGCCTCGAGAATGCTTCTTGCTGGAGCTTGGTTTGCCCCTGCACCGATCTCAGTGACTCAGCTGGCTGCTGCAGCTAAGAAAATGCCTTCCACTAAAACCAGTTTTAAGCAGTGGACAAGATGCCTCAAACTGGTCTTCCCTTGCTGCACAAGCTGCTGTTCATCAAAAACTAGGAAGAGCGAAGTGGAATCGGCTCTTCTTCTAGTAAAACTAGGCCTAGCAAAAAGAAGCACCAGACAGCCTGGATGTTGGATCCAGTTCCATCCCATCACACAATTATTTGCTAAAAGGAAAGGGGGTCTAGTAGCTGCAAAGGCCACAGTTCAAGGTGTTAGGACAAGCGGTAATCCGGTGGTGAATTCCGACCACCTTTGGGCTTCTGCATTTCTCGTTTTCGGATTCAAATCGGAGCCCCCGCTCGTCCAGTTGAAAGCTATCGATATGGTTCTCTTCATCAAGAAGACAGCCCTCCCTTTAGCTATTCGTGCTTTCACAACATTCTCAAGGTGTAACTCGGCGTTGGAACTTCTGAAGGTGTGCACAAACGTGCTCGAGGAGGTTGAGAAATCGTTCGTTACTCAGATACAAGATTGGAATCATGGTTCTCTTTGCTGGAAGAAGAAATCACAATCTAATCAAAGAGTGGATGAGTATGTATGGGAGGACGTGACTTTGCTCAAGGCAACATTACTAGAAACCAGATCTAAGTTGCTTCTAAGAGGTGGGCATTTTGATAGTGGGGAGGAACTCTGCAGGACCTGTATTAGCATCAGGACAGTGATGCTTGGCCATAACCATGTGCAGACATTGGCAGCTCAGGAAACACTTGCCAAGCTAGTCAGATCAAGGAGTAAGATGTGAGAGCTCCCTCCACAAGTTGTCATAAGAGACCTTTAGCTTGTCAATTTTGTTTACATTTTACACTGTAATCATATTTTTCTGCTTTAAAATGAAACCTTCCACGTTCTTGTTATATATATATAACATGCTTCTCTTGAAGGTATGCATAGTTTTCTGGCAGATTCATTTGTCTAACTTCAATTCTGCATGTACAATATTAAATATAAAACAATCTCTGTTGTGACACTAGGAACTAAGATTTGGCTATAGATGAATTTGGATCGAGTGTCATCTCTAAAAGTTCAAATTTTAAGAACTATGTTCTTTGACTTCTCCTTTCATCTTATCTGATTATGCTCCCCCTAACATGGCAGTTTTCTCAATTTCAATATTACTCAAGATTATTGAATATAATGCAAATCAGGCATAGCTTTCCATCAGTAGTTGATAATAATAATTTTCAGTGACAGGAAAAGGAAAATGATCAAAGTCTGAATTGAAAATAAACCAATTTATTCCACCTCTAGAAAAGCTTAGCTTGATCAGTGATAGCACTAACAAGAGAAAACAAAGCTCAACTAAATACTAGTCCACTCAAATGAATAACTACACCAAAAGAAATGCAAATGCAAATGCCAAAGCCACTGCATCTGCTTCCCCTAAATAAACTCTAATCAATGAAAAAATTACAAAAACACACAACCACTCCAATTCCGCTCATCAGATCAAAACCACTTGGCAAACATTGTAATGAATTTGACGAAAACAAATCAAAATAGGAAAGAAAGAAAAAAAAAAATAAGGCAAACTTTGGAATTATGAAACTACCTAATAATCAGATTGTTGTTGCTGTTGGGATGATGATAATGTGATGCCGCTGCCACTGCCACGGATCCTCCTATGATTAAACCGGATGTAACAGCTTCAGTCTCGTCCATAAACAATCCATCTGAATTCCTGAAAACTCCATGAATGACCGAGACTAGGATCCCTATAGCCACACCTATGACAAGATTCTGAACAACACCAGTGATCCAAATTGCAAGAATTGAGACAGAAATGAGTCCCGCAATAACAACCCCATCACTTAGATGATAGCTGGACAAGTAGAATGGATCTTCACGGAAGAAATAAAGGATGAACCAAAGAGCCAACACCACCGAGATCAAAATGAGAGACAATGGCGCCGCGATCATGGAGAGCAACCCACAGATGAAGACCAATACACCATAATTCAACCTGAAATAATTCCCGTTCTTGCGGAGGCGATCTCCAACGTTTGATAGAGATTCAGGGCGGTCCAAGGAGGAGATGAATTCGGGCCATGGACGACGGAGAGAAATGAATGCGGAGAGGTTATGGAGGGATCGGGAGATGACTTCATTGCCAGATATTGGGATGGTTGTGTAAGCTGATGATGTTGATGTTGTCATTGTCATTGGTATTGAAGATGATTGATGACTCATACTATTACTGCTGTTGCTGTCTCTCATCTTTATCATTACAGATTTGCCCCTTCCCAAACTCCAAATGACGGTCCAAGGTTAAGGTTTTTTTGGCTCGCCGGTGGAGGGAACAGCTTCCTCCTCTTCATCAGTCCCTCGCCTCGATCGACAATCGAGCTAGATTTAATTTATGATGATAAAACTTTTTTTAATCACAAAGAAACAGCTAAAGTAAAGAAGAACCACCCATCTAATTATGTACTACCACCTATCACTTTCTTTTTTTTATTTCTTATTTTCTTTTGTTTAGGAAAACAAATAATAATACTAAAATAAAGGTATGCAAACCTAAATGATGATAACTTGATATGATACTCGGAGAGTTGGATATTTTGTATTTTCAATTTTATTTAATTGGTAAATTGTGTGTTATGTAAATTCACTACATAAAGTCCCTTATGTAAGTTTTTGACAAACAGTTGTATTGGTTTAATTGTCTTTTTTGAGAATATGTACTTAATGTTTCAGTTGCTATAAGTAAAATCTCAAATTGACCATTTGAAATTCATCATTACAGGTTTTTTCTTGTTTATCTCATAGTCAATTCTTATTTCTATTCGCCTGAGTTTCTGTCCTAAAGTGCATTAGGAACAGAGACGAATCTATTGTATCTTGAGAAACTAATGGCCATCAACATTTCATCGAGACGGGTCAAATATTGTTTCAAGGACATTGCATTAAGCAAACCTCATATTATCATATTGTTTCAACAATCTTAAGACAATAATATAATCTATATCAGTATCATACTTTCATACAACTCTAGCCAAACATATCCAGAGTACTAAAAACTCTGGTCAAATCCAAAGTCTAGAACTTTGGTCAATACATGTTTGGTTTTCAAACTTTGAGTCTGTGTGGTACACTATACGTAGCCATACATATCCAAAGCACTAAAACTTAGGTCAAATCCAAAGTATACACTTTGGTAAAAAACGTATTGGCTTACGGACTTCGAGTCTATGTCATCTACTATTTAGTACAGTAAAATTTTATTTGTACAAATTTGTTTTTTGCAGTAAGTGTTTTTATTTGTACAATTAACTTCAACATATTGTTTTGTACAGTAAAAGTGTTAGAGTTTATATATTTTGGAAAACTCTATCAATATTAATGTTTTTATTATAATAATTTGTACAAATTAGATACAGAGTTTATAAATTAATAAATTCTGATTAAAATATTATTTTAACAGTACTTAGTCTAAACAAAAATTATGTATGACAGAATTAGATTTATTTGTATTATTACTAAGAACAAATAAATTGTGTTTTCTATGTATCAAACAGAAATATGGGAGATAAAAATGAAACCAGTTTAATAGCTGGGGTGACATATGAAGTCACTAAAGTTATTGTTCATGATAGGCAAGAGAAATTAAAAAGAGTTGATTTTAAAACATGACAGAGCAAAATGTTGTTTTACCTAACAACATTGGGTTTGGCAAAATTTCTTACCAAGGACGAACTGAAGCCAAAAGATGGAGAAACCTAAGAGAGCCACAAGGAAGTGTTCCTCGCAATTGAAGCTTGGAGGCATTTTGACTTCCTGTGCCGTAACTACGCGATGAATTCACTCGATGAAGTTTTGTACAAAGTCTATAGTACTATAAACAACGCTAAGAAATTGGGGGGGGGGGGGGGGGGGGATTGGAAAACAAGTACAAAACTGAGGATGATGGGCAAAATAAATTTGTCGTCAACAAGTTTATGGATTATAAAGTGACTAATGCTGAAACTGTCATTCTCCAGATCCAAGAAATCCAAATTCTCATCCATGAAATGCAGGCTGAAGGCCACGTCATTAGCGAATATTTTCATGTTGCTGCTATTATTGGGAAGCTCCCTCCTAATTGAAAATATTTCAAGCACTATCTGAAACACAAGCGTAAGGAGATGAGTTTTGAAGACTTGATCATCCGCATAAAAATTGAGGAAGACAACGAGGAACAAACAAGCATACACTGTTTGAAGCAAAGGCGCATGTTATCGAGAGTTCAAAGCAACAGAATAACTCTCGCAAAATGAAGAGTTCCTTGAATAATGGGGGAAGTAATGTAAACCCCAAAAGCCATGCAAACTTTAAATGGTTCAAGGATTTTTTTTCTATGTTTGTGGCAAGAAGGGGCATCTTGCAAATGATTGCAGAAACCACAAGGATGAAGAGAATGAAAAGCGGTCTTCTCGAGAAACTTATCAAAAGCTTTACACATTTTAACCTCGTTAATCATTCTCGCACATGGTGGCCTAACACCGGTGCCACCTGCCATATCTGCAGCAATAAGACCATGTTTTCAACTTATGAGAAGTTGAATGGCGATGACAAGGTCTTCATGGAAAATGATTCGGTCTCGGCAATTGAAGGCAGGGGAACTGTCGTATTAAAATATACCTCAGGCAAGAACGACACGATGAAATACGTTTTGCATGTTCCAGCGATTAGGAAAGTTTTAATCTTCGATTCTCTTATGGTAGATAATAACTTTAAAATAGTTTTTGAGTCAGAAAAATTTGTCCTATCCAAAAACGGAATATAAGTGGGACGTGGTTACCTTACAGATGGACTTTTCAAGGCCAATGTAATGGTCATTAATAATGCAAAATTTGTATCTTATTTGCTTGAATCTTCTTTTACTTTGGTATGATACTATGATAGACTAGGTCATGTAAATTTTAAGAAAATGAAAAAGTTGGTTAGTCTAGGGTTAATCCCTAAATTTGATAATAAATCACAACACAAATGCAAAGTTTGTGTGGAAGCCAAATTTACTAAACAACATTTTCATTCAGTACAAAGAAACACTGAAGTTTTGGGTTTAGTACACACCAATTTATGTGATTTCAAATCAATTCCCACTCGAGGTGGAAATAAATATTTTATCACATTTATCGATGATTGTTCACGGTATTGTTATGTATATTTATAAATAGCAAAAATGAAGCAATCAATGTGTTTTAAATACAAACTGAAGTCGAAAATCAGTTATATAAAAATATCAAAATATTGAGATCTGATAGAGGCGGTGAGTATGAATCTCCATTTGCAGAGATTTATGAACAAAATGATATTATATGCAATAGGGTGACCTTTTTGTACTAACACACGCCGATGGCATAGTCAGATGCATTCGTGTGTACTTAAAATGACTTAGTGTGGATAAAACATAAATTTTGTGATATTTTGAAAGTTGGTATTAAGAAGGCGCAATTCGGGCATTAACTTTATTTTGAAACTTGGATAATTTAGATAGGTGTAATTTTATTTGATATTTGTTCATATGATGGAAATAAAGCCTATGAAAATTATTTGTGAGATACTAGTGTATTACCCCTGTTGTTGGCGTGATATTAAGTGGGTTGTACATTAGAGTCAAACTTGATAAAAAATAAGTTTTCAAACCCGATAATGAGTTATCCCTTTTGCCAAAATATGAAGTTTTGGGGTTTTGTTTGTGATGATACGTCAAAACGTCATTTGATCAGCACCGTACACGTGTCATGATAATCTCGTCGACAAATCAAAGCAGACCTGATTGTACGCCCAATCCAGTAAGGCCCAGACATCACTAAGCCTATTATTGGCAGGATCTAGAAAGTCGAACCCAAATTGCAATACCCCACTAAGCCCACACGTCATGCGGTCAAGCCCAATACTTGCAAGCCCTGATAAGGCAAAAGTGAGTTCTGATAAGGGCAACTATCTGAGGGATCGACTCAAGACAGGCAGGCTAACAATACGTTGGTTCCGACTAGGAAATAAATACTAGAGTATGAGTTGGGAAAATAAACTTCATTGCATGGACAACACTAAAAAAATGAAACATCTCCCACAAATCTAGAAGCACAATATTTTCTCCACCAACAATATATTCTCCAACTTTTAATCCTAGCAGTTTTAAAACACCATTATGTTTTGTAAGAGATAAATGGTATTTCCCATGTCATTGGCACTTCACATATTTTTTTTTTTTTGTTAAATGTCATATACTGAACACATCTGCCACCCCCATATTCGTCATTAATCAGTTTTGAAGTGTAAGCATATTCTAAGATAATGATATATACTATAAACTTTAGGGTTATACTCAATTAAATTTTGATTCAGTCGGGGGAAAACCAATTTCAAACTCCAAGAGTAAGTTCTCTCCCAAACTTTTTGAATTTGCCAAAACATGAAGTTCAAGGTTTTTGTTTAAATAGGCACTAAAATGCCATCTTATTTATTATTCTATTTTCCTGGTGTGATCGAATTGTCTCATTTATTTTGAAAAAATATTGAGTAGTGGTTTCATTGGAAAGATATTCAAAAATGCATTCCAAAAGTGATAAGTTTACAAAATTTCGATGATCAAGTAAAATAGTTACGATAATTTTAATTTTGAGAAGAAAAAAAAACACACAATTTTTTCTTCCCGCCACATGTATATTCTAATATTTTTTATTTAATTTTCTTTGGTCTTCTATGTTTTATATTTACAATAATGTCATTAGAAAATGAATCTGAACCCTCAATACATTTTCAGACTTTTAATCTTACCATCTTTTATCTTCAATTCATTGATTTGATTTGTCCTAATGAGCAATGAACAATAAAACACCACTCGCGATAGAAAGTGTATCGTCAATCGTGATACTGGAGTCAAAGTTTTTTTTCAGGTGAAAAATGGTTGAAACGTACAGTTCACCTGAAAAATAACTAAGTAGATAGTTATGATAGTTTTAATTTTAAGAAAAGTGAAACACAATTTTGTTTTTCTGCCTCATGTATGTTCTACAAAATTTTGCCACAATTTTTTTATTATTTTTTTTTAATTTTATTTGGTTTTCTACACGTTTTATTTATAAATATGCTATTTTAGAAAATGAATCTCAACCTTCAACATTTTTCCCAACTTTCAATATTCGTCATCTTTTATCTCAAATTTCTTATGATTTGACATTTGTAATAGTAAAAAATAAATAGTAAAGCATTACTCTAAATTGTAAGATATTCTAAAATGTCTATCCGTTTCTTTAAAAAATGTTATACTTAGGCATCAAAATATTAAAAATACTTGCATGTTTTAATAATAAAATACATATTATAAATTTTTAGTATTTGTGTTGATCATTGTTTTGTTGGAAAGATCTTCAAATTTGCATTGCAATGATACCAAGTTTATCAAAATCCGACAACTACGTAGATAGTTATGATAATTTTTATTTTGAAAAAAAACAATTAATTTTCTTTCTTTGCCACATGTACATTACATTAATTTTTTTTTAAATTTTCTTTGCCCTTCTACATTTTTTATATTTACAAACATGTAATGAAAATAATAAATGAATTTCAACCTTCAACATATTTCTCAACTTTCAATCCTAACTATCGTTTATCTCAAATTCCATAGGATTTGATTTTTGTCATAATCAACAATAAACGGTGAAACTCCACTCTGATTGTTGGATACTATGAATTGTAAGGGCATGTTTGGTTGCTCAATGGAATGGGTTTGACCATTATAATGGTCATACCATTACAATAGTTTAAGCCATTCATGTGTTTGGTTTGTGTAATAGGAATGACCATCACAAATTTCATTGTGATGGACATTCCTTCTCAACATCCTATGAATGCCCGTTATGATGTCCATTGTAATGGTCAGCCCTCCATCTGTCTTATTTGCATTATTTACCTAACATAAATGCCTCCTTACCCACCATAGATCCAAAATCAATGGTTGATAATTGAGGGCATACTGGTAAAGACACAAATATTTCTAATTCCCATTCCATCGAGTAACCAAACATAAATATTCTTATTTCCAGTCCCATTCTCATTCCCATTACTATTCCCATTCCATCGAGTAACCAAACACGTCCTCATAAATATATGAGATTGGATAGGGGTGGGCATCCCATCCCGCGATCCCGATCCATCTCTATTTTTTCGGGTCCTATTGGGATTGATCAATCCCATCCCGATCCCGTCCTGTTTCGATCTAGAGTGAGATGAAATCGAGATGAAGATTTTCAATCTCGCATATTCTGTCCCGTCTCGAACCGATTTTTTTTATTTATTTAATATGAAATATGTAATCTGAAACTATTTGTTGATATGACTTTTATTTGTTGTATTATTCATTAACATAATTATATTATTCTCACAAACTTTCATGCGACTCACCGAGATAATGAATCTAACTCAAAACCTCTCCCTTCTTTTTTTCTTTTTCCTAAATCGTGACAACAACAATGTATGCTCCTCGTAGTTTTCAAATGACAAGCCCATTAATCATTTTTATTAGCAATGTACAAAAAAATGGCTACCTTTAATAGTGGTTTAAAAAAAAGGAGTAAAAGCTAATGAAATGGAAAAATAATAATCAATGGCTTAAAGTTATATAGTTGTTTTTAGAGTTGTGTGTAGGGGTGGACATCCCATCCCGCGATCCCGATCTCGTTTCGATTTTTCCGGGTCTTAATGAGATTGAATAATTTCATCTCGATCATGTCCCGTCCCGATCTAGAATGGGATGGGATGGGATGAAGATTTTCAATCCCGCCAATCCCATCCCGTCCCGAGCTAATTTTTCAATATTTATTATTTATTTATTTATTTTAGGATTGCAATATTTGAATGCCCATATAAATTCAATGATGTATATAACATTTTAGCATCTCAATTTCTCTCTTACATACACATCTCTAGATTAATCTATTGATTCTAATCACTTTTCTGATTAAGGCTTACTTTTAGTTTAAGGCTTGACCAAGTCTTTTGTTTTGTTTTTTCATTCATTCCTTTAGGTTTAGGGTTACTGAATAAGAACAAATCAACAAACAACAAAAGGGAATAGAAGAGATTCAAGAGGAGAAATAGAACCAAAAAAAAAAAAAAACCCACCACACAACAGCAGATTACGACGACACACGATGAAAATCAACCAACCTACCAATACTCACTCGTGAAGCCATCCTGAATTACTGATTTACAGAGTTGCAGAGAGAGAGGTCATTGTGCTCACACTACTCTATGTGTGTGCTATGCTTTTAGGGCGAAAAATGGCGAAAATGAGGAAAACGAAGCTGGATTCAGGATGGGTAGCTCCAAGATCGACTGAAGTCGCTGTTAATGGAGTTCAACTCACTACCACTCATCCTCCTTCGGGTGATTCAACTTCATGGATGGAGGCGGTGGTTTCCGGAACGTAAGACGTCTTTCCCACTCTCTCTTTAATCTGAATTGGTTTATGTTCATCTGTTTTTTGGTGCGATGACTCGGATTTAAGACATTTTGTTTCCAATTTTATGCATATGCATTTGTTTTGGTTGACAAGTTGATTGCTAAACCGGATTTTTACACTCAATTCAGATTGTTAGGGAGTTTGTTTAATGTGAGGAATCAGGTTATGTTCATATTATATAATCAGAGCATGCTCTTATTATGTTCAGATTATATTTCAGCTGATTATAATCAGAGCACGCTGATCCCGTCCTGTGCCCACCCTTAGTTATAATTAGAGCACGCTGATCCTGTCCCAAACGAGATGGGACAGGGATGGGTCTATCTCATTCCATCCCGTCCAGTGCCCACCCCTAATTGTGTGTTTGGTAAATCCAATTTTTTCAATCTCGCATGTTAAATTTTAAATCCAAATTTTAGTATATGGTCATCCCGTCCCATCACGAACCCATTTGGGATGGGACGAGGTCGGAATGAGTTATATCCCGTCCCGTCCCGGATCCCGAACAAATGAGATGAGGTCGATACCATTCCGTCCGAATCTTGAATAAACGAGATGAGATAAGGATGAAGTCTATACTGTCTCGTGCCCGCCCCTAGGATAGGATTGGATAGATTATAGAAGGTTAAATTGGCAAAAGCATGTTTTTTTTTAGTGTGTTCAAAAAAATTCAAAAGGCAACGCAATTCCCGCTTCTATTTTGGCCATATAATAATGGGGGTGCACAGTGGCACCACCGTGTGCGTATAGGAAGTGAAGTAGTTTGTTTTGTGGTGTTTGTCAACTCATAAAAGTAATTATATGCAGGCTAGGAGAGGAGAGGCCAGACATATCTATTGGGGTGTCAGTCACGGTGGAGCGGCTGGCCAACCACATTCACGTTCTTCTTCTGGAGTCTGGATTGGAGTGTGGTTGGAGAGTGAGCAGCAAAGCAAAGCAAAGCAAAGCGTGAGTGAGTTGTTTGGTAGCTAGCTATCGCACATTCAAATCTCAAATAAGGAAAGAAAGTCTCAAATAAGTAAAACAAGGGAACTCCGATCTTCTCTTCTCGGCGTCAGCGTCGGCTTCCATTCCATGAGAAATGGTTGGTGTTAAAAAGTATTTGCTGTTGTAGTACTGGATAAGTGCTCTCTCTCTCTCGTGTCGTAGGAGTTGGTTCATCCGTTCTGTTTGAACAAGAATTCCCCCAAATTCTTTCGTTTTCTCCGCCAAACTCACTCACTGCCTGCCCCCGTCCTTCCTCGTTTGCTTCCCTCCCTCCCTCCCAATTAAAAGACTCACTCCACCTTTGATTTTCATTTCCATTTCCATTTCCATTTCATTTTCAATTTCAATTTCAATTTCAATTTTTTTTTCTCTCTCTGTGTGACTGACTCAGTCTCTCTACATTCTCTGTCATTTCTTCAACGCATCGCCAACTCAGGTTACCCCTCATTGGTAGATGAGATGATGTCAATGAAACCCTAATTCCCCCTTCCATCAACCCCCAATCAATATCGATGGCGACGTCTGCATTCAAATCAACCACCAAGAGGTCTTCTATCGGAGCAGCCGCACCAGACACCGCTGCTTCCTCCAATCGCCACCGCCGTGCCAGGAGTCTCAGTCGGCCTCCAAGCAGCAGAGCCAGGAGCACTTCATTCCAACCATCTCCCCAAGAAGAAGAATACTCCCTTCCAGCCCCACCATCATCCGACAGAGGCAAATTCGTAAACACAGTGAGAGGATCATCAACTGCCTTTCCTGAGATCAGTCTTGACGATCTCGCTACCCAATTCTTCCCTTTACCTTTCAAAGACTACTGCCCAAACACCAGCACTGATGAAGGGGAAACTAACCAGCCTCAGCACAGATCCCGCTCGCTACGTCGCTCTTCTTCCATTTCTGCTACCAGTAACACCCACACCCCTACAGCTGCTTCTTCTCAAAGGAGAGGAAGGTCTGTCTCTAGACATCAACGCGAACAACGCCTTCCTGCTTCTGATGCCAACCTTGCTGCTGCTTCTGCTGGAATTACTAGCTCTCGTGGGAAGACCACCCTTGTTGACAACAATACTAGGAGGCGACGCTCACTCTCCGTGGTTGCACGACAGCGCCATCAATTTACCGATTCCGAAGAGGTACTACAACGCTAGCTACTATTATCTCTCTCTCTCTCTCTCTCTCTCTTTCTTCATTACTAATTGTGCATCATTTTTTTTAATAAATAGAAATTCTTTTTTACTCTTCGCTGCATTACATTTCATGTTCAGCAAACACTAGTCATTTGATTCAGAATTAGCTTTTTGCTTACTTAAATCATTCCCTCATCAATCCTTGTTTCGTTTTTCATTTTACCTTTTACTTAGAAAAACCATTAGCAAAGTCAACAGCTTATTCCACACCAACACCAGAGTGCTACAATGCTTCAAATTATCATATTTCAAATCTGTATTTGATAGAAAAGAACTGAATTCCTGATTGTAAAATAGTGTACGCCCCATTCATAAGTCTGATCATAATCCTGTGAAGCACCAAATTCCAAAGCGAAGGAAGATCAAATGATTTGAGAAAGGGCTTCACTTGAGGAGAAGACGTGACAAAAATAGGTTTCTCGGGCCTCCATCAATCAAACTCAAGGTCTTCATCTTAAATTGCATAGGAAGGTTCCAAACATTCTAAGGTTATTTAACACTATCTTTCCCTATTTTCTCTTTGTATCTTGTTCGTTTGAAAAAAAAACACTTTGACAAAACAAAGAAAAAACAATTAAAAGTTAAACACAAAAGATATTAGAGAAGCAACAACCCAAAACATAAGCACAGACTTTTCTCGCAAACGCAAATTGGGTCATAACTCTTCAACTAAACAAAGCAGGCTTTTATCCACTTTTTCTTTTGCAACAATTACAGAGAAATAAAACTCACATGTTCTCACAAAAACTTCCCTTACGAAGAACATTCGAACACCATTGTTTCAACAATATTCTCATAGGGTCATTTTAGGACCTAGTAAAGGGAACATCTAACATACTACCAAACACTCGTTTATCACTCGACAATTTTGAATGCTTCTTTCTAGTAGTCCATCTCTTGATTGACCAATTGGCTTCTCAGTCTCCAGTGAACCTTGTTTTCACACCTTTTTTTTTTTTTTTTTGGTCATTTCTTTAAATCCAAAAATTGAGGCAAAATTTCAGCATTATCTACTCCCAAAGCTTCGTTTAGACCTTTACTTCTAGTTGCCCTAACACTTACTATAGTCTTCAAATACAACTAGTTTTCATGCTTTTTTATTTTTCCATTTTCTTTGACATCAAGCCCCTATGTCAACTTGATGTGCTCCTGAATGTGATTAACTAAAATATCACTAAAAATATATATAAGGATGTAGGCTTCGAATCCCCTGCCCCAAGCTTCTCCATTAAGGATATAAATGTCCTAGTTATTGATTTCTGGTTTCATGACTCTTTGTCCCTCTCCAGAATCATGTGCTTTTTCCATTCAACTGATCTTGAAATTACTTGTGGTAAATTATTCTTCAAACAAAACTTTGAGGAGTCTTCTGTCAAATTTGAATCAATTGGAGAAAAAAATTTCAAATGCCGGGAGTGATTTCTCCCCCAAACTTTGAATTCGCTAAAATATACTCTTCACTGCATTACATTTCATATTCAACAAACACTAGTCATTTGATTCAGAATTAGGTTTTAAGCTTACTTACACTAGGGTTAAATCAATCCTTCACTAATCCTTGTTTGGTTTTTCATTTTACCTTTTTACTTAGAAAAACCATTAGCAATGTCAACAGCTTATTCACACCAGAGTGCTATAATGCCCCAAGTAGACCATCTTTCAAATCATATACCAATTCTAAAGTTACCTGTTTTTCTTTTCTTTGCTTTGCTTTCTCTATTCTGATTGATTAGTAGTGTACTGTACATTGCTAAATATAATAACCAGGGCATTAGCATCATGAAAATGTATAACCTTCGGCCTTTTGTATTTTGAACAGTTGCAATATGTACTAATAAGTTTTCTCACCTCGATACCTGTCTCTCACCCCTTATTATTTGCCCCAAGCTTCTCCATTAAGGATATAGAAGTCCTACTTATTGATTTCCGGTTTCATGACTCTTTATCCCTTTCCATAATCATGTGTTTTTTCCATTTAGCTGATTTTGAAATTAGTTGTGGTAAATTATGCTTCAAGCGAAACTTTGAGGAGTCTTTTGCAAACAAATGGTCCAACAACTTGTACCTTACTGCTTTCGATTTCGCAGATGCTTGATTCATGTTTATAAATAGGGTATTCCCCGTGCTGTTGGCACTCCACATACATTTGTTTTGCTAAATGTCATGTATTGAACACCTCCGCCACCATCCCCACTTTCGCCCTCAATCAGTTTGAGGTGTAAGCCTATTCGAAGGTAAAAATATACACTATAAACTTTAGGGTTAGACTCTGTTAAATTTGAATCAGTTCGAGAAAAAAATTTCAAATGCTGCGAATGATTTCTCCCCCAAACTTTGAATTCGCTAAAATATATTCTTCACTGCATTACATTTCATGTTCAATAAACATTAGTCGTTTGATTCAGATTTAGGTTTTAAGCTTACTTACACTAGGGTTAAATCAATCCTTGTTTGGTTTTTCATTTTACCTTTTACTTAGAAAAACCATTAGCAATGTCAACAGCTTATTCACACCAACACCAGAGTGCTATAATGCCTCAAATAGATCATCTTCCAATTCTAAAGTTACCAGGGCATTAGCAGCATGAAAATGTATAATCCTAGGCCTTTTGTATTTTGAATAGTAGCAATATGTACTAATAAATTTTCTCACCTCGATACCTGTCTCACCCCATATTATTTGTATGTTTTTTTTTACTTCCCTCCACCCCTCTTAAATCAAATATGCATTTGATATTAAAAAAAAATCTGTATTTGATAGAAAAAGAATTGCACTCCTGATTGTAAAACATTGTACGCCCCTTTCACGAGTCTGATCATAATCATGCGAAACACCAAATTCCAAAGCGAAGGAAGATCAAACGACTTGAGAAAGGGCTTCACTTGAGGAGAAGACATGGCAAAAAAAAAATGTTTCTCGTGCTTCAATCAATCAAACTCAGGGTCTTCATCTTAAATTGCATAGGAAGGTTCCAAACATTCCAAGGTTATTTAACATTGTCTTTCCCTATTTTCTCTTGGTATCTTGTTCATTTGGAAAAAAACACTTTGACAAAATAAAGAAAAAACAAAGAAAAAACAATTAAAAGTTAAACTAAAAAAGATATTAGAGAAGCAACAACCCAAAACATAAGCACAAACTTTTCTGGGAAAGGCTAATTGGGTCATAACTCTTCAACTAAACAAAGTAGGCTTTTATCCACTTTTTCTTTTGCAACAATTACAGAGAAATAAAAAACTCATATTTTCTCACAAAAACTTCCATTGCGAAGAAATTCGAACAACGTTGTTTCAACAATATTCTCACAGGGTCATCTTAGGACCTATTAAACGAAACATCTAACATACTACCAAACACTCGTTTGTCACTCGACAGTTCTGAGCGCTTATTTCTAGTAGTTCTACTCTTGATTGACCAGTTGGCTTAATTAGTGTCCAGTGAACCTTGTTTTCACACTTTTTTTTTTTTTTTTGGTCATTTTCTTAAATCCAAAAATTGAGGCAAAATTTCAACATTATTTACTCCCAAAGCTTCGTTTAGACCTTTGCTTCTAGTTGCCCAAACACTTAATATAATCTTCAATACAACTAGTTTTCATGCTTTTTTTTTTTTGCTATTTTCTTCGAATCAAGCCAATATGTCAACTTGATGTGCTCCTGAATGCGATTAACTAAGATTTCACTAAAAATGTATAAGGATGTAGGCTTCAAATCACCTACCCCAAGCTTCTCCATTAGGGATATAAAAGTTCTAATTATTGATTTCCAGTTTCTTGACTCTATATCCCTCCCTAGAATCATGTGTTTTTTTCATTCAACTGATCTTGAAATTACATGTGGTAAATTATGCTTCATACAAAACTTCGATGAATCTTCTGCAAAAAATGGTCCAACAACTTGTACTTGATTGTTTTCGATTTCTCAGAAGCTTGATTCATGTTTACGACTATGGTATTCTCCGTATTGTAGACACTCCACATACATTTTTTTTTGCTAACTATCATGTACTGAACACCTCCGCCACCATGCCCACTTTTGCCCTCAATCAGTTTTGAAGTGTAAGCCTATTCTAAGGTAAAAATATACGTTATAAACTATTGGGTTAGACTCAATCAAATTTGAATCAGTTGGTGAATTTTTTTTTTTCAAATGCCACAAGTCATTTCTCCCCAAACTTTGAATTCGCTAAAACACGAAGTTGAGTTTTTTTTTTAATTTGCATTAAGATGCCTGACTCATTTCTTCTTCTTTTATTTTTTCTCTTTTTTTTTCCCTGGTATGATTGGCCCGTCTCATTTCTTTAGAAAATATTAAAAAATACTACTGAAATGAAATGTGTTCGACGTTTTTTAATAATAAAATATGTATTTTTTATTTTTATTTTTAGCGCTTGTATTGATCATTGGTTTCATTGGAAAAATTTCAAAAATGCATTCCAACGATACCAAGTTTGCCAAAATTAGACAACCAAGTAAATAGTTATAACAATTTTTAATTTTGAGAAAAAAACACACAAAAAATTCTCTCCCTACCACATGTACACTCCAACTTTTTCACCATTTTTTTCATTCTCTTTGCCCTTTTACATGTTTTATATTTACAAACATGCCATTATAGGAAATGGATCTCTAACCCTCAACATATTTTCTAACTTTCAATCCAAGCCGTCTTTTATCTCCAATTCCTTATGAATAGTGAAACACAAACACCTAGCTGATTTGTAAGATAGATTCCTCTCGAGACACTAGTATCATTTAGGAGGGTCTCCAAAAGAACAATATCAATACTCTTCCTCGTATATAGGAAATAATGATGTGTATCCACAAGCTGTTACCCAACCCATGGAACTATGAATTTGATTATATCAAATAGGCTCTGATGCACCGACTCTCCGGAAAACCCCCGTATCACGTGTCAAATACGTGTCGGACACGGATTCGCGCCCGACACGCGCTCGACACGTATTTGACACGTGGTCAATGGTCAAAATTCTTTAACTGACACCGACACGGCCCGGACACGGTCCAGACTCGGTCCAGACATGGTCTTTGCAAATAAACTCTCCTCTTTGATCGATCCTTCCCCCATTTTTCAAACCCTAATTACAGAGAGAAAAGAGGGTTGAACCAGAGAGAGAGAGAGAGAGGGAGAGATCTGTCCAGATCTGTCGATCGATCGACATAGAGAGAGGGAGAGATCGATCGAAGAGGACGGACGGAGCTAGAGAGAGGGAGAGATCGAGCCTGTATCTGAGTTCCAGCAGAGATTTTCTCTTGATTTGGCTTCCTTTTGGTTCTCCTGAATTTGAGTTTATTTGGTTGTTGTTGTTCTTCTTCTTCATTAGGAGGAGGTGGGGAAGGATTTATGATTTGAACACAAGGAAGAGGTTCATTAGAAGAAATGGAGGAAGAAAATGAAGGAGAAGTTTTCATCTGTTGGGTTGGGTTGGTTTGGGGATGGGCGAGAATGGGAGAGGGTGAACTACTTCGATTTTATTTGATATGGTGGTGGGTTGATTTTAGTATATCAGGATAGCTCAGCATCACGTGGCTGAAGCGTGTGGCTGAAGTGTGAGCAAGTGAGTGTATCAACCTTGACATAAACATGGTCAAAGTCTCCTAATTAATAATTTGGAATCATTTACCTGCCTGGACATATAATAATGAAGAACTAGTTTGTGATTAAGATTCTTGAGAAAAAATGTATTAAAAAGAACAAATGCTTGGAGGCATTTAGATCAAACTTTTCCTGAAGATACCGCTACCACAAAAAAAATATTAAAAAAATAAGTTTGATCGTGTCGCCGTGTCGTATCCGTGTCCTACACGACACGCGTATCCGAGTCCGTGCATCATTGCAAATAAGTCTATGTTGAGATCTCAAATGTATATTTAAACCAAGAGCCATTTGGAATTTTCCGATGGGGCCTCAGAAAAAAATTCACAAACTATATGAGCTCCTAGCCTCCTGGAATCTGGAATTATCAACGAGAGAACAGGTGGATAAGATAGCAAGGGTGCTCTATGTAGGGACTCTACTGCCCTTTGATAAAACCTTCCATTCGAAGATTGCAAAAAATTATTGAACCTCTCCACTATCATGTCTAGAATGGTTTTTCTCTTATACTTTAACCCAAAGGTTATGGTCAGGGTAATTAGAAGGAAAACTGTCCTCTTTTGTTACTCAAATTTGTTTAGCGAACTTCCTGTTGGGTGATATATCACATGGTGTTATTTCTCATAGCTACAGAAGCCTTGTCTCAAGATTTGAAATTTTATTTTAATCTAGCTTCAATGAAGCGTGAAAGGAAGCTAGCAGTCCCTACGTTAGATGGTTTTGATGTGAACTGAAAAATATCAAGCAGCTGGTTTTTGGTTTTGGTTTTTATCATCTGATTATTTCATTCTTCTGCATGTGCTTCATGGTAAGTAGCATGAAATTCGAAATTTATATGTTTAGACATTTGAAAGTGCTCTTTCTCAAAGTAGATAAATAAATATCATAAATCTGACACATGGTTGTAGATTGTTAATATTTAATGTAATTGCATGTTGCATCAAGTTTTTTTTTTCTTGCATATAAAATGGAAATATCATTGTGCTTCTCAATTGACAGAGTGATGTAGACCAGTCCCAGAAGTCCAGCCATCTTGCTAATGTCAAGGGTTCTGATCATTGGAACCACCAGAGTCCATCACTGAATAAGCCCGTGACATTGAACAATCAACGTGTGCTAAGGTCTTTAAGTAAAAAAGATTTATCAAAATCACGTGATGGTTACTCAGTAAGAATTTTCAGTCTCTTACAATTTTTTAGGTTTTCTTGCTCTTGGACTGTTATAAATGAATTTTTTTAAAAGTGCAAAAGAGTATTTGATGTGGTCAACGGGCTACTGTTAAACTTAATGCAATCCTTTCTTGTCCTTCAGTTATGGTATCTCTTTCATGAGTCTTTAGGAGGAATTTATAGAAGATCTTTAGATTTTTTTTAATACTAGCAAGAGTCTCTCCCTTAAAGCGAAGGATCTCTTAATTGCACATCTGACCCTTGCAGAGCCATTCTTCTGCACTAACCGATGATGAAGCAAGGGATACTCATTCCAGTAAGAATGGGAGTGAGAGGACAATACGAGCAGTTTACGCACAAAAGAAGGTTTGGCTTTTTGTCTGTTAACACCAAAATATAATGCCTTACCAATTCTCCCCTCCTCGCTTCAAACCACGACATACATACACAAACACCATATGAGAAGAAAAAGGGATAATAATCTTTATAATTATCTCTCTGAAAATCAAATTCATAAATATAGGTTTTGTTTCTTGTTGTACATTCAGTCAGATCATCCTACTGGAGATGGAGGGGACACAGAGCTGTATGATGTCATGAGAAAAGAACTTAGACATGCTGTAGAAGAGATCAGGACAGAGCTTGAACATGTATGTATTTGTTTTAGCATTGCGTAATGTGCATCAAGGATCTCTCTTTATTTGATAATTTGATACAGATTGCGTGGGAAGATTAGGGGGCCTTTGTCTATGCTGTAACGTTTGTTGGGTTTTTTCCTGCAGGGTATAGTGAAAATGAATCATTCTGTTTTACCTAGTGACGATTGCCCACAGGATGTTGCCATGATCAGAGACAATTATGCTGCAAAGCTGGAACAGGTATTTATCTGTATGTCATTTTGGTTATTTTATAGCTATTAATTGGACATACCTCATTGCCTAGTTGAAAATCAATAAACTCCGTAACAATTTTTTAATTTTTATTTTTTTATAGAGTACATATTTATAGTATATTTCCCAAATCACCCGAAAAAAGGATATTTGTTTGTAATAAACAATTTAACAAAAACATTTGCATATGTACTGCTTGAGCATTCGGCAAATTTTACAATGAAAAGTTAGGTGTTACCTATTGAACATTTTAATTAAAAATGGTATAAAAGAACATCCGAGTTCAATTCCCATTCCTCCAAGGAATTTCGAATTGCCAATCGCCGAACCCATAGTGTAGTTACTGATCAGGTCCCCATTCCTGCTATCTGCTCTGATGATGATGAATCTGAATGTCTTCAATATTTCAGTCGGAGAAACGTAAGCGAGATCTATTGGCAGAAATAGTAGCAGAGGAGCAACGTCGTCATGAGCTCTCTAAAATTGTCAATGATTTGCTTCCAGATCCAAGGAATACTACAGCCGACAAAAATCCATCACGTGTTCCAAAGGTAGACACTTCTCTTACTATATATATACTAGTGTGTCCCCCGTGCCGTTGGCACGATATAATTTTTTTGGGTAAACCTCATGACATGCCAACCCGTCCGTGCCTTCGACATCATGAACACACTCCATTTGCCCAAGAAATCAATTAGAAAACATAAAAGTTATCATACAAAGTCATTCATTTCACAATATAAAATGTATTTCATAGTTGTCCAACAAATTTGAAATTGTGCACAATGGCAAATACTCAAAAATACCCAACTATAAATTTATGTGTACAAATCAAAATAGATTTAGTAAAAAAAAAAAAAAACTTATACTTGAAAGATGAGTAATTGAAAGCTGGAGAGATGAAAGAGTGTAAGTGAGGGTTGAGAGAAATTGAAAGAGTGTAAGAGACATTGAAATGTGAGAAATTGTCTAGGATAGGTAGATCTTTATGTTTGGGTAAATCTCAGCCGTCTTTCATCGCCATCTACTTCCAAAATCCCATCTGAAACATTTTTCAAATACATACATGTATATGGCCAAGTTACTTTGATTTTTTACACCCCTTTTCACACAAATGTCCCATGTGGCATAAGAGTTAAGAGGTGATTTCTTCGGTTGACGCATGATCTTTATACTATGGAGATCATTCTCACAAAAAGTCAATTTGGTTTAACATGTATAATCACAACAAAGAATGATATCAATATGGAAGAGTGTTGCTGCTTTCAGCCATTCAAATTTGAATTTAACATTTTGTAATGGCTAATAGTGATCATCTTCTTGGCCTTGGGGGAGATTATTGTCACAAAAACTTGCCCCCAAACTCTAACTCAGTGGCTCCCAACAGTATTGTAGAACAAGTGGTGTCAAAATATTGTACCCTACAAGTCTTTGTTAATTTATGAGTCCGATCATCTGCTCCCCTGTGTGTAGGAATCTTAATTTATTATATGATGCTACACTTGTATGTAATATGTGCATGTTCCTAAAGTAGCCATTACCTAGTATTTGACGGGGGTTCAGATTTGAAAACAGCGAGGGATGTTGATTTCGCATTTTCTTGTTCAATTGGGGAAACGTTTTAGACTCTATGTTTTTTATCCTGTGTCGTTGATTCGTTATATATTACAAAGTTTTGTTTTGCTGAGATTATCATCACTATTAAATTATGTTCATATGGGATGATATTTTAAGAATGTATGTCCTGTTTTTGTTTTGTTGTTAAGAGTGTTATATTTCTTGCTATTATCTGAGCTTTTGAGTTTTTGCTTGTTATTTTCCCAGAATACTGATAGAAGCTTGATGTCCAAGTGCTTGACGGAGGATGCAGAGAAATACTTCGATGGCTTCATTTCTAATGTTGAAGATACAGATATTTCTTCATTTGATGGAGAAAGAAGTGATGCAAGTTCTACACTAGGAGTAAAAAAACGAAGGGAACCCGCAATTTGCCTTCACGAAACAGAAGCTCGTGGACCTCCAAGACAGTGCACCACAGCTCCTGTTGAGATGGATGGTGTTGTGCTGCCTTGGTTAGAGTGGGAAACCAGCAATGATGGTACTCCTATATCATGCAAGAGCAAGGCAAAAGTTCCACCAACACCACATGATATGTCATATGAATCAATGCAGGTAAATTTAAGACTTATTTTGAAGTAAGCATATAGGGTGTGTTTGGTTGGATGGAATACTATTCCATTGGAATCCATGAGGGGGGCCATATATTTAAGGCTAAATTGAGGTAGCACTCATTATCCACCATTAGATTTTATGATCAATGGTGGGAATGAAAGTCTCATGCACACGAGAATCACATTCCTTGGTCACACATCACACAAAGCATGTGATTCTCATGTTCATGGGACTTCTATTCCCACCATTGATCACAAAATCTAATGGTGGATTAGTGAATGAACTTCAAATTAACTTAGATGTAAGTGGTTAGTCCCATCATGAATTTCCATGGAATAAGATTATAACACACCATTAGTTTCTTACTTGTTGATGCAATCTATAAATAGGACGATGCTGCAAAACTATATAATGGAAAATATGCTGTAGAACTTTCTTATAGGATAAACTCACACCTATCTAATAGGATATTGTCATTTATGAGCATTTCGATGGGATAATAGTCTTCTCACCTGATACTTTCTTGTTTATGAACTCAAAAGGAAGAGAGCCCGGCACAAGTTGGAAGCAACTTTTTTACCAGCAGCCATGGCAGTTGGAGTCCTGGAGATGACAACTGTTCTGTGTTCTGTAGAAATGATTTGGAGAATATAATTTGTTTTCGTGGAAGTTTTCAAAGTCAGGATGTTTCTAAAGCACTCAAAGATTCATACTTTGATATGGATGAGTACCTTCAACAAAGCGAGGAAATACCCTATGAGGGGTGGAGGCAGCGACAGAGAATAAGCTCAGGTGCACTGATACTCTGTAACAGAACTTTTCTTCATTTTTAGCAGTTCCTGTTAGTGCTATCTCTCAGATTGTAGTGAATATTCTGTATAGATAATTTTTCATCTTCACAACTACTGACCCATTAGTTCAGTGGGGAATCTGATGCAGCTGTTAATTTGTTGCTTTGGAATTTGACATTTCGTATTCTCTATTAAGCATTTACTTCTACCCTCATCATCGTGTGGTTGTGTCTACTCTAGACATTACATCTTCTAACCAACTTCTACCCTAAGTAGATGGTCTATTAGTCAATTGACACAAACAGCAATTATAGTAAACATAAAGTTTTCAAGGTTTGGAAACCAGAGCTTTTATTAGACAGACTGACAGAATATTAGTAACCGTAACACTGTTTGAGTATCGAAGTCCAAAAAAAACTTAAAAACCATCATTTGCAGAAATCACAGAGAACTAAAATAGAGAAAAACATATGTAAAAATTGTAAGGGCACATTACAAAACATTCACAAAATGTTACGAGTGAGTTGATGAGTGACATGGAGAAGAAAACAAGTGCTAGCTAGCTAAAGAGTTTTGAATTACAATAATAATATGAAGAGCTAGTGGAATTCGAGGCTAGTCAATATGTTGTTGTTGACTGGGTCAGCCAAATGATCCAACAGGTTTTGATAGGGTCCAACTCCAGTAACAAGGGCTTGGATGAAGTAGCCCAAAATTGCCAACATAGCCAATCTCCCATTTTTCACCTCTTTCAGTTTCAAGTCCTTCATCTCCTTCTCATTCTTGCCAAAACCCAGTGGGTTGAATAAAGGTCCTCCAGGGTAGGCGGGGTTATCCGAGCCACCCAAGTATTTCTCAAAGCCCAAGAAGTATTGCTTACTCATGGAACCAGGCTTGGCCCAGTCCTGGAATCTCCTGTGCTCGGCAAAGCCCATGAGAGCTAGCTCCAACACAAATAGTGTGAAGGGATCAGCCCAGTAGTTGTAGGTGCCAGCAGGTGGAATCACTCCAGTTTTGAACCATGGGAGTGCTGTTTCCTCTGGAACGAGGCCAAGTTTACCAAGGATCTCGGGTGCAATGGCACCTACTGCACCCAACATGGCGAAACGCCCGTTGATGATCTCACCATAGGCTAGCCATTTGGGTTCTATGAAGCCTCCTGTACCTTCTGGGTCAGATAGACCAAGTGGATCAAATCCGAAATCACCTGGGAGAGTTCCATCCAAGTAAGAAAGACTCTGTTTGGATGCAAACCAAAGTTGTCTATCTGCTCCTTGCTGTATGACATTACATAAGTAATTATGAGTGAAAAAGTAATATGTACTCGATGGTAACTAAGGGATTATGTTATTGATGATATTGCATGAATTATCTATCTATCCATCTTAAATGTGGAAACATATAAATTACCTTGACAGGGGGTGCAGAAGCAGCTCTGACAACAAAGGAAGACTTTCTTGAGGAGGAAACAAATGATGGTCTTCTACTTCCTAATAATTGTTGTCTGACCACCTTCACTGAAGAGGTAAGTGAAGAGGAGACTAGAGCTTGAGTAACTGCCATATCTCACTCAGTAAGCTAAGCTGCTGTTGAGTCTGTGTGACCTAGTCGATGAAAATATGGGAAGAGATTGAATGAGAAATCACAACCAAAAAACAATGAGAGGAAATAGAGAATGAAGAGTTGGGTGGAGTTGGACCTGGAAATCCTGCTAACATATGAGGTGGGCTTTCAACTGGATGGGATATCATCTCATCGACCAACAACGGCTCGACATGTGGCACGATGCCCTGGATAAGAGATCCTCTCCTCCCTTCTCTGGCTGAGAAGTTGTGAATGCCACATGAGTAGTTTGTGAGCCATGGGTTGGTTCATCCCCCAAGCTTCTTCCATGTCCTCTAGATTTTTTTTATGCTTTCACTCCTTACCACAATTATTTGTTCAGAGAAAAATATTAGCTTCTTGGTCTGTCCTGTTGATTGTCCAATGGGAAGATGACACGTGAGACTATGGATGATATCCGCACTTGATTTTGTAGGAAGTTGCAAATCAAAATCATCTCAGGCATCTGCAGTTACATGTAGATGTGGTGCAAATGTTGGGTGATTTTAAAGAAATGTATTAGTTTCCATATATAAATTGTGGATGAGGAGTGTTGTAAACCACATCGCATCCAGGCCTTGGATAGTGCTAGGGTGCGGAGAGAATCTAAGCATAGTTTTTCAAATGGGACTCATTTGTCTTACCATGAACTTAGGCGGTTAATTTTTAAAATCTACAAATACAAGCAGCCAAGATCAGATATATTTGGTCTTGAGATAAACTCTTCAAATTAATGATATAGTTGGAGTGTAAAAGGAATCGAAGGCAATATGATAATATGAATGTGTGTGTGCTGATTGTGCCTAGCCTAATAAAATAGAGTTTGCTACAGTTTTCTATTTATACAAACTGATTTTGTTAAACAAAATGGACTTGTTCCAGATTAATATGTATACATACATTGGTTTGAATTAAGATGGTGCAGGAGCCAGGCATGTTATTGACCTGTTGAAAGTTGATTTTGGAACAGACAAGAATTGGTTGGTTGTAGTCATTTTGTTGGAGCTAGAGCTACCATTCTCTTTGGTTTTGATTGTGACCTTGTGCTAACATAAAATATAGAGCAGAAAAATAAAGTGTCCTTTGTAAGGTAATAAGAAGAGAAGATGATGGGCCACAAACAAAAAAAAATATTATTAGTATGGGAGTATTACAAGTCACTTTTCCATTATGGTCCCCCATGAGACTATAATGTTCTATTACCTTTGCGGTCTCAAAAGATGATCAACTCAAGAAAGAAAATCTCAAGTGAGGGAGGGAAGATGATGATTTATATATTCAAATCACCCCCACACCTCATTGATCCTCCAATAAATAATAATCATCATTATGGCAATGGGAGAAAGGTGGAAATTAGGAGGATTATTTATCTATTTATTAAAGTAAAGGTATAGACTATAGAGAGAGAGAGAGAGAGAGAAAACATGTTGCACAATATTATTTATTATATATGTTAGAGAAGAGCGGCTTAGCTATATTTAGTGGAGTGGGGTCTATAGTGTGTGATTATATACATGATATCTTCGACATTAAACAATAGAAAGAGGAGTCCCTAAAACTTTTCCTGTGAAACATCAAGTCATGGCAAAATTTGGACCATTTTCCATGGACAATACATGTACCTCCATAAAAATTAAGAGAGCCTTCACTATTTTAGTTCAAGCTTTTGTGTTTCGAAAATGCATGCATTCACAGCTTTAGTTCAAGCTCAAGGTTTTGATTTGTCTTCCTTAGCTACATGTAACTATATATAAACTCAAGTTAGAAGGAAGAGCATGTAGATAGAATACCCTTGATGGCAAGATCCTAAATATTGCTTCAATATATATACAAATTCATATCCAAAACATAAAGCGCGCAGCAATTGTAAGATTTACTCAGGGGATGCTTAGAGATCAACGCAAGTTGTTCCAAAGAGACAAACTTATTAGTTGTAAGTCTACTAAGCTGGACCTGGGAACTGGCTGGCATGGCACAAGAGTTCTGTAACTTGGCATTGGCCGCACCATGTTGAAACTTGCAAGAGAAGAAAATTAAACATTCTCCTCGTAATTAATGCTATGTTAAACTGTAACACTTGATAGAAACATTGCTATCTTCACAGCCTGACTAAATTAATATCACCTTAGAGCTCCCAAAGGTAAATATTTTTGAAACAGTAGGTTAAAAAAAAGGCTCCATTTGCAACACCGCCTACCAGTTTTTGAGGTGCCTAACTCTTTCTTTTTTTTTTTTTTTTTTTTTTTTTTGTCTTTTCAAAGTTCATCCTTAATCTCTCCTCATGTTAATAATCTATTCACTTGTAAATTTGTTAGATTGATATAGTGTGGACGCCCTAAATAAAATAGTGTGTCTCCTCTCTTTGGCTTGGTTAAATTATGAAAAATGTAAAGTAAAAGTAAATAAGAAAAAGGAGATGCAGTGGATTTGGATATGTATCTCCTATCGCCTTTTTCCTTTTTAGCCTAATGTTAAAAAACAAAAAACAAAAAACAAAGTGGAGTATATAGTAGTCTAAATAGAGCGATGAGATGAGATGAGAGAGGAATCCTGGAAAATTCGACTATATCACACACACACACAGCCCACAAGGGCAGAGCAGACCAGAGGTGGTATGGTGTGGTGTGGTGTGCTGCAAATTATATATATCTCACTCTCTCTCTCTCTCTCTCTGACGTGGCACAACACCGAAAAGTGAGGGCAGAAAAAAAAAATATATATCTCACTTATTTTTGCTTTGAGAAAGAAAAAAATATATTTCTAAGTGAGATGGAGGAGGAAAGGAGATGAGTTTGGAAGAGCGTGAGATTGTAAAGTAAACAATAAAAATATAGACTAGAGTTGAATAATCAATTTACCAATTATGTTAGTTCGCTTTGTGTAGTATTTATTGATCTCATCTCTGTTCTGTTCTGTTCTGTACCACTTAATTAACCTGACCTTTCAGACAAAATATCAGGCCCTGATTCTAGAGAGCGAGGGCAGGAAGCGAGGATGAAGATGAATGCATGGATGGATGGATGGATGGATGGTATGCATGCATGTGATGTGATGTCATGTCAATACCATGCAAATGGTATATATAGCACATGTACGTAATTGTACAAACGCAAGCGCCCATCTCTCTTTTAATCTAATAATCCTCTGATGGGTGATGCCATGGGGTTATTGTTTGGTTTGGTTATATGAACTTCGGGAACCTTCAGCTAACACGTGACATAATCAGGTCGAGCCCAAGATTTTCAGGGGCCATGGCCAGGCCAATACAAGATGGGATTTAAACTCGATCGTGCTTCCTTCGCAATTAAAATATAAAATAAACTCTAACTAGCACCACTTGATCCGCAATTTGGTAGTAATTAATTAATAATATTGGAATCGGGAGCCTCAAAGTTGAAAGTTTAGGGATTCTAATTTTGAAAATGTTGGGGTCCTCAGCCTCAGGGTCGAGCCTGGACATAGTGCTACATATTTTGTTCCTTAACAACCTCCATCTCAACTATAACTAGTGACATGCAATCCGACCAGAACAAAGATGTAAATATGTAATTTTTTTGCACTTGGTTTTAATGTCGCTTTTGATATTAGTTATTTATTTATGAGTGAGTAGGGTTATTATAAGTCTCAAGAAAAAAAGACTTAAATACAATCACTAAGGGTTTGTTTGGTTGCAATAAAATAGAAATTATTTCTGTGAATTCGATTTCAAGGTCTCTTTCTCGTACTTGAATTCTCAATAATCTACTTTCTGTCAATAAATAACAACCAAATAGTAAAAAATATGCATAGCAAAGGAAGTGAATTTCATTTTCTAAAGAAAAATGACTAACTAAAAATATTCTAAATACATCATCAAATTTTTTTTTATCCTTAACCCCTCCCACCTCAGATGCCGTCGGCTGGGTTCGACTTTGTGAAGGGTGATACCATCCGCTACTGCTCAACCACTGAGCCATAACACCTTTAACATACATCATCAATAGAAATAAAATGATTCATCAAATCCTTCACAAACAATCCAAGAGATTCAATAAAATTTCTCATAGACTCACATTTGATATTAGCTGAATTAATTTTTTTTCGCTGGTTTTGCTGGAAATCTACATAGTGTATGAACTTGGGATTTGACGCATTCCTTTATCTGTTTGATCTATGCATGTTTGACTGCACCTGTTTTAGTAAGTGGTTTCGAGTTCAAGCACACCCACATATCGAAATGATTTGGAGTCTGGGTCATTTCACTTACTTCTTATTCATTCTCATCGGCCATCTTTCATTGTCTTCATCCTCATTGGCACCATGCATTCTCATTGTTTCCTCCATGCTTTCCAACTTGCTTCTTTGTTTATTAGTGTCTTCCTAATATTGATCATCGCAAACACATAAACTCACTATTAGGTTCTATATGAGCTAAAGTTAAAAAGTTGTTACTAACAAGTAACATAGGTAGAAGACTGAAACACAAACTTTGATGATTGACATATCTATATTACAATTCAAAGGGGGGTTTTTGTCCTATGTGACAGTTTTATGTATTTGGCAGAACTTAAGTTAAACAATTCACCCCCGATGCTTTCCTCACTCTCTCATTTCCCCTCTCTTCATCTACCCAAACCCCTCCCACCACAGATTCTCGAAGCAGAGAAGAAGAAGGAGGAAAGAAGAATAAGTTTGAGAAGATAAGATCCTTCTTCTTCTTCTTCAGATCTGAAGAACACACACTTTGATTTTTTTTTTCTTTTTTTTTCCAGATCTCTTCGCTCTTAAGATCCTTTTTTTTTCCAGATCTCTTCGCTCTTAAGATCCTTTTTTTTTCCCAGATCTCTTATCCTCACTCTCTCCTTTCATTCTTCGATTCGGTGGAGGAGGAGGAGGAGAGGTGAAGCCGAAGAGTAAAAGTAAGATATTTCTTCTTCAGATCTGAAGAACACAGTTTGTTTTTTTTTTTTTCAGATCTCTTCGCTCTTATGATCCTTCTTCTTCTTAATTTTTTTTTCAAATCTCTTCTCCTCACTCTCTCCTTTAATTCTTCTATTCGGTGGAGGAGGAGGAGGAGAGGTGAAGCCGATGAGGAAAATGAAGACGCCTTCGCAAATAGAGTTTGTGAGTGATTGATTGGTTGAAGATTTTGTTTTGATTTTGTGTGTGTTTTAGGTTTTTGATTTGATTGTTTGTTTAGGGTTTTGATTTGTGTGTTTTTAATTGGAAACAGTGGAGACTTATCCGTCGGAATCGTTGAGGGTGGAGCTGTCGGTGAAATTCGGAAGCAAGAGCTATAGAGTTTGTTGATGCACAGTTAGGGGAGCGTGTTAGAGAAGATGGGCTGATACTTGGGATGGAGTTTGATCCATTGCCACCTGGTGCTTTTGAGTTGTTTTGCTTATTGATATCATGCAATGCAGCTTTAATATCTATAGCGTACCGGGTATCGTAGAGATTAATTTGGTGTTGTTTTTTTTAATGGGTTCAAAGAGATTCAATAGTCGTAAGATTCATGCAGCGTCTCTCAATCTCCAATAATCGTAAAAATCCAACTGCAATTATTCGATAATTCCGTGAAAGTACGATATACTCTGTAGTAGTGCCAACGGCACGGGTATTACACTAGTTAAGTTACATGTAAACGACTAATAAACTTGTTGCTGCTAATATAATATCTAACTATCAAAAGTAATGGTGAAATAGATTGTTCTTTACTTATAAAGTACTTCTCATGGTGTTACATAAAACAAACAAGATTTTGTTTGAGTAATAATATGATAAAAATGGCTTGTTAAGACTCGAGACATTGAAAATTTTCAACTGAAACTACCACCTAATTTACGAAAGAAAAAATAAAATAGTGAGCGTGTGAAGAAGCAGGCAGATTACGTAAATTGCACGGTGTGCGGTGGTGGTGGTGTCAAATATATAGGGCAGGACGAAATGTGACTCGACTCACTACGTGGCTTGCTTGTAGGCATGCCTTCTGCCTTCCTTTCCAATCAACCAAACTACAATATGTCAAATATGTATGTACCACACCACACACACTCTCCTCTCCCTTCAGGAATCAGAGGAGCTCTATCTGGTCTGGCTATTCACTGAGAAAAATAGATAGATGCATAAACAAGACAACAACAAATCTCAAAAATAAAGAAAATAATGGTACTCGATCCGACACCAGAAAAGAAAGATTGGGTTGCAGTAGAAAAAACCAACAAGGACGACGTTGTTGCTTCCTTCATTTCTCCTCAGCCATCTCATAGTGGGTGGGGCATTTTCGTCAATTCAAAAGTTTTTATGTGTACTGTTGTCTCTCTCTCTCTCTCTTTCTTTTTCAAATTTTCAAAAGTTTAAAAGCCATCCCATCCATGCGGCCATCTCCCCTTACCCTTGCCATTTCACTCACCCGCTAGGGTTTAATTATTATGGGACTGAAGTAGAAGAAGTATAGGATAAATTAATTATGTTGTGATGGCATGGCCATCGATGCATGAAAACTGCACATGCATAGAGACGGACATTAAGGTTTGGGGAAAAATGTAAAGTTGTGGTGAGAGAGTAGGTATATGATAGGACAGCTCTCTGGGAAAGAAAATAATTTCTCTCTCTCCTTTTCTTTTCTTTCTCTCTCTAGCGGAAAAAAAAAAAAAAAAAAAGGTGTGTGTGTGAGAAAATGTGATGTGTTGTGTTGTGTTGGATAGATGAGAGTGATGGGGGAGTGAGGGGCTTAATTGTACAAACCTGCTTTTTGTTTTGGTGGAGAGAGAACCTGATGCCTCTCCCTTTGCCTTTGATGATGTACGAGTGGGTGGTGCTCTTCTTTTCTCCCTTCCTCTCACTCTCTTTTTTTCTCTCTTCTTTCTTCATCTAGTACTTCTTCTTCTTCTTCCTTCACTTCCCCTCCTTTTCTCGTATCTTCTTTAATTTTCTCCTCTTTGTTTTCTGTTGGAGTGGAATCCTTCCATGATTTATCAACTTTGTGGTACAAGGTTTGTATCACCTTTTTTTTTTTTTTTTTTTCATGAAACTTGTTTCTTCTTTCTGTGTGGTTCATCTGATCCGATCTGATCTTCTTTGATTTCCTTCACTAAATTCACTCTAGATCTCCCCTCTTAGATCCTTTGTTGAAAGATGGGTCTTATCAGATCTTTGGTCTGAAACCCAAGTCTGGTAAACAGTTGAAACTAGTATCTCCTCATGATTTCATGTTCTAATCTCCTCCCTTTTACTACTGGCCTTTCTTCTTTGCTTTTTAATTTGTGTACGAAAGACAAATCTACTGGTTAGCTTGGCTTGGCTTGGCTGCTCAGTGAATTTGGTCTACTTGTTCATGTATCTCGATCCCCTCTCCCTTTCTCTCTCACTCATGAGTATATAATGTGTGTTTATGTGAAGGGGCTTTAGAGTTTTAAACTAGTCTTTCTTTAGTCTTTGTGATAATTTTGGTTTGAATTAAGGTTAGTTGTTGATCTGGGTAAGCCTTCCTATCCATGATGATAGTTTGGGGGAGGCGTCCTTGTTTCAATATGTATGTGTATGTATGTATGTATGTAGGGGATTTATGATTCTGCTGCTAACATATTAAGACTATTTGTGTTTGTGTTTGTGTTTGGCATCTAATAATTTGATCTCCTTACCATATCTGATTTTCATCTCATCCGGATTTTCAATGGTTAGTCACATAAAATGACATACTAGTAGTGTTCCTTCTTAATTTGATGAGTTTTCTAAAACTCAAAATTACATAAAATAACGTTATAGCTAGAATCATCTTCAACATGATTAATACCTTTTGTTTTTCTTATTTATTGCTTTGCTTTGCTTTTTCTTTTGACTTAATTGGTTTCTCCATTTTATGTTTATTTTTTCTGTTTGTGCAGCTAATTGATGAATCGGTTGAATAGCGAAAGTTGTTAGTTTCTCCTTGGATCGGAGAGGAGAACGAGCGAGCGAGCGAGCTAACTGTAGCTGTAGCTGTAGCTGTAGCTGTTGGGGCCGGGTTTGATTCAAAAGATAGTTGTTGCATGTAAAAGAAAGATAGATAGATCCAAGAGGGAGGTTTGGGAGCTTGGTTTATGGTTATGCTGAAGATAATTACTCATCTTCTTCTTCTTCTTCCAAGTAATAATACTATTCTTGGCTTGGCCAAAGGCAAAGTTGTTATTCTTGTGACTGCTAGCACAAGAAGAATTAGAAGAGTGAGAAGAGAGAAGGCGGTTTCATTCAGATGTTATCCGCTGAACCAGATCCCCCATCTACTTCCTCTTGCAATAATGTCTCTGCACTGAAAATTGATGGAAGTCCTACCTCTTCTGATAAGGCTAAGGCTAAGGCGGTCTCCTCCACCACATCATCAGCAGCAGCAGCAGCAGCAGCAGCAGATCTTGATGACAACTATCCCCCCACCTTTTCTATAAGGTATTGTTAATCCATCTAACCCATCACCCACCTTCTTCTCCTCCTCCTCCTCCTACCTCTTGACTCGAATTCCAAAACCCTTCTTCCTTTTAATTTGGTTTCTTGAATTTCATCCACTCTCCTTGTTTTAAGGAATTGCACACCCTCTCTTCTTTGATTGCTTAGTATGATCCATTCTAATTTCTTAGCCCCGTCCCATATAATCAAATCAGAAAGTGGGAATTGGGGATGATGATGATTTTGTACATGTTTCTCAACACAAACCATATGAGTTTCATACTCCATGTTTTGTTTTTATTTTTTATTTTTTATTTTTTATTTTTTATTTTTTATTTTTTATTTTTTTGCAATTTTAGATTTTCCTTTCCATTCTTTCTTCTCCTTTGATATCTTGCATGATTTCATGTCCTCTACGCTATCTAGCCTAGGAGAGGATTAGGTTCCTTGTTCAACTATTTGCTAGATTGCGTTTATTTGGACTCCTTTCTACCATTTTTATTATGATCAATATAAGAAATCTAGTTAGTCTGGCTTCTTTGATTTTTCTCTACCATATTTAGCAGTTTCTCTTCCCCTTAAGTATAGTCTGTTTGAATTTCTTTCTAATCGTCTTTAGTGGGGCACTTCACCTTTCATGTGCTCCACACGCGTATACTATCTTTGGTTTCATACAGGTTTATATGTTTATCCCCCCCTTCCTTATACTCATTTTATTACTGGTACATCCGAGAATTCTGTGATGTTTGTTAATATCTTTCCGTCTCACATATTTTGTGTGTGAACTATTGATTTGTGTCTTTGCAGAGATTATGTTCATACATCGCGGCTTCAGAATATCCAAACAAATTGGCTTTTTTCAAACAAGTCTTTGCAAGTATGCTTGAGGCATGGTATCAAGGATCTCTTGCCACCTTTTGAACCTCCTGACTCAGTAAGAAAGCTAAGTCATCTCGCACAAGGTGCCGGATCTGATCAATTGGATTGTCAATTAAAAGATACAAAAGAAGTTTGTTCACCTGAGCATGGAAATGAAGATGGAGAAACCCATTTGTTCAAGTCTGAATCCCACAATAAAACTTGTAAACCAATTGTAGAATCAACCTATCAAACTCAAACTCCGTTACAAGAGCAAGAAAAGTTGCCCATTCCCATTGTTTGTTCAAGTTTGAGTGAAGTTGATAATGCCAGTGGTAGTGAAGGAATACAAGTTGCTTCGACACTAGTTAGTCATGATTCCCAATCAGGAAGAGAGTCTCTTTCCAGTAAAGAGGTCCATTGTTCACCACAAGAAGCAGCCCACTCCACTTTGTCCGGAGCATTAGTACATGTTGACAATTCACATCCTCGTTGTCCATCTCAAGAGAACGACGTATCATCAGGTAAGAAGTGCAAATTGATACTGAAGTTGGGTCCTGTGTCGGATCCCAGCCGAACTGAGGATATTACGTCAATCGCTGCCGCTGTATCTGATCCAATGGCTTCGAAAGTTTGTCCTGTTTGCAAGAACTTTTCATCAAGTTCAAACACCACCTTGAATGCTCATATTGATCAGTGTCTCGCTGTGGAGTCCTCCTCCAAGTCAGCCATGGATGTCAATACACTGACCAAACATAGAGCTAAGCCCGGAAAGAAGCGGTCAATGGTGGATATCTGTGCTACAGCCCCACGGTGTACTCTAGAAGAACTTGATAGGAGGAATGGTTCTAACTGGGCTACAGATGCAAGCTTGCCAAATGCAGAATCTGAAATTTGTGCTCAAGGCAAAAGACAAAGGATGTCTCATGTAGATGTAGAAGACGATGATATTGAAGAAGCTGCTGTCTATTTTGACTCGAATGGGACAAAACTCCGGATTCTGTCCAAATTCGGTGATGCATCTACGACAAATGCTGGAGAGGATTCAAGACCAAGGAAGAATATGAAAAATGACAAACCATTTGATAAGAAGAAGAGTTTTGGACCCAAACATTCTAAACATTTGAAGACCAAGCCCCGAAACAAGAAATTAAGCTCTCTAAATGCATCCAAGGTAGACAGATCTCTACCCTTAATTTTTTGTTTCAATTCTTCTTTAAATGCATGTTATTCATCCCATCATCAGTAATCCTCTAGCATAATTTTTGTTTCTTTAAAGTATTTGCATGCATGGTGGGTGCTTTGAATCAGAACTAAATTACCCTTTTTTTTTCTCATCTTCTGGGATTTGGTTTTCTTTCTTCTTCTTGTCTTTTTAAGGGTGGAAAACTTCATTTCATGCCAGTTTTGTAATGAAATCTTGAATGATCTTTAGTTTGTTTGATTTTCTCCTCCTTTTCAATTGACTTTTTTTATTGGCTATTTTTCATACCAACTGGTTAATATTTACATTGAGGTTTTTTTAGTCACGTGGTTGTTGTATTGTTTCTCAACAGATTCAGGAGACACCAGAAATGGAATCTAATAGTGGTGAGAAGGAAGAATCTCTATCTCAACTCCTGAAGGATCACGAGGAGATCAACCGTAACGAGTCAGGAACCTTGAGGCAGTGGGTTTCTTCTAAACGGACTGGTCTGTTGAAGAGGGTGGGTGGCAAAGATGGTCGTGAAGTTTTGGGGCATCCATCGTCCATGATAAGGAATCCGTTGATTGAGAGTGATGGAATAGGTTTCGCTAATGCTTCCTTGGAAGGAAGTTGCACTTTGCAAGCATCAACTGTTATTTGTTCTTCGAAAGGCAAAGATGTGGAGCGTCCATTTAGTGAAGTTCAGGCAAATGACAGCGGGACAAAGTCTTGTAAGGTACCATCTGAGAACGAACTGAATTGTTTGGCCAATAAAAGCAACTCTTCTCAAAGCAGTGGTTGCATGCTGAAACTGCCTAGATCTCCGGGTAAATTCACCTCTTCTCCAAGAAGCAATAGGATTGAGGCCGTCCCAAGAAACTCGAATAGTTCTGCCAGAATGAACACAAACACGTCAGAATGTCACAAGAAGCTCTTGGTGAAAGGTAAAAGATTCTCCACTTTGGGTGATGGGATATCAGTTGAATCTTTTTCTGATTTCAAGTCTAAGGACAGTGAAAAGTGTTCTTCTTCAAGGAAATCCCGTATGCATAAGTCCATAGCAGAAATGGCTGGACAGGTTGGAGGAGTGCCCTCAAATGTTGAAGTCCAGCATGGTTGGATGCATGATTGTACTGAAAATATCCATGGGAGGTTTAACAAGCAAGGTGAAACCGATAAATCAGATGGCTCAAGTGAAGTGATGATACCTGAACTAGAAGAGTTTAGCTATCCAAAATCTTTTGGCAGATGGAATAGAGATACAGCAGGATTTCCACGAAGAAAGAAAGGTGGTGCTTCAAAAACTTCACCTTCAGAACCCAAACTTTTTGATCTTGATCGTTTGGGCTGCGCTAGTTCTCCTACTGAACTCCATTTCCACCACTCTCAATATAGCAAAGAGTCAACAGTTAACATTGGTGGCATAGAAACTGGTTGTCAAAAGGTTCCATTACACAAAGAAACTGTTACCAGTAGTGTCTCCAAGAAGGATGATGAAAGACCCAATTCTTCAAAATCGAGCGACAATTTAATTTCAGAACCCCAGAGTGTGGCCAATCCTTCTGACATGCAACAAAGCTCTTTACAGTCCATTGAAGAGCATGAGGGTCTTGCATGTGGAACTGAAGCAATGATGCCCCTTATGAAACAAATTCTAGTTGAAGACCAAGATGGTAGAAATGAAGTTTGTGGTGCCGTTGGTGGGAATACTTACATGGTGTCAGAAGTAAATTCTACAGTTGAAGGACTCTCCTTTTATGAAGGTCAACACCAAAGACAGGGAAGTGATACAAGTCAGTTTCCGGCGTCACCAAGATTGTTTTTACCAACTCCTAGGAGTATGGGTTCAGGTGATCATCCAGAGAGCTCGTCAGTAAATTCAAGCAAGATCTTCTCTTCTCAAGATTGGCACCGGATAGCTGATAGAGATTCATCAGGATCTCCTGTTTCTGCAACTTCTATCGTCTCTAATCTGACTGTGGCCAGACGACCTGATTCAAAGTATTCAGAGCCAGTATCAGCTGTAAAACTTCCTGAAGTTAATGTCAAATATACTTCAGGCCTCTCAAGTTTAGAGCCTAGTGTTTTAGATGCAACCACACTTCCACCCATGTTTTGTGCAAAGGGAGCAGCTGGAGTTGATTTAGATGGGGAGTGTCTAGCAGCTACTACTACTACTAGGGAGGCATCTTTAAAATTTACAAGTGATCAACCTTGCTGTTGCTCACGGAAGGACAGTTTCTCTCTGGGTGCTTCCCTGGTATATCAAGATTTACCATTTCTAGAACAACATAATGCCACGTCGATGATACCTACCAAATGTAAACATATGGCCTATACAAAGTTCAGGCCTGAGATATTCATGTCTCCAAGTTCTTACTCAGATTCAAGAAGCAGGGACGCCACAGCTCCTGTATTTGAATCACCAAACGGTCCCTTTTCAAGAAAAACATCACCTGGTGCCGCACAAAAGCTCAGAAATGGTGTTGATTTTAGTCCTGTCCGTTTGTCCTCTCAAGTTCATGATGTTAAGCCCTCTTCAAATCCTGTCCTTAGGTTGATGGGGAAGAATTTAATGGTAGTAAACAAAGATGAAGAGGTATCAGTGCAGCTCAGCCAGACACCGAATGTGCCTGCAAATAACCTCCCAAGCATGGCATATTCAGACCTTCTCAGGTTTTCTATTGGCAACATCTCCAATCAAGACCGCCTTTCTTCTTACCGTGTGGCTGCAGAAGATTATGCCACCTTCAGCCGAGATTCGTGCTTTCCACCCGAGACACGATGTTCTGATGTTGATCAGCCAGGAGTCCTTAGAAGTTCGAGTAATTCTAAGACATACCAAACACAACCAAAACAACTGGCAGGCAATGATAACAATGTGCATATTGGAGGCCTTACAGGTTCTTCTTTACTGAAGCATGGGTTCAGGGATGGGATTGACTGGTCGGCTCAGCAGAAGAGATCAATCACCCGGTTGGACTCATTTCCATGTAATCTGGAGAGAGGTGATCCCACCAGAGAGGTGATAGTCATTGATGATTCTCCGGAAAACGAGGCTGAGCCCAACAAGAGGCATGCAAAACATACAAAGGGATTCAGTGGGAGCCAACCGTCTCCTGTGGGTGTTCTTCCTCCAGCTGGATGTTCGAATCTGCGGCAGATGAATGTCTTTCCTTGTTATGCATCACCAAACCCTTTTTCGCGGATGGAACCACCGTTTGGGTCCAAGGCTAGTTACTTATTGTCACACCCCAGGGGCCCAAGCATAAGTCAGTGGGGCGGTACTTCTGCTGAAGGTTCAAGCTTGTCACTGCAGAGGCCTTTCATGTCCACACCCTCAACAACTCATGTGAGCCAGGCCATGTATCATTCTCCAAACTTGCATTAACCCAACACCTTCCTTTATGCGGTCTTAATTAGCTGGTTTCTAGTCTCTGTAGTTCTTACGGCTCAGGCTGCATGCAAGGTCCGCCACCATGGTTTGACCAAGCCCGTGCTGAAAATATGGCATCTTCCAACAACAAAAGCAAACTGATGAATCAGTTTGTCGCGAATGAAGTTATTCTGCAAGGTATGGGACTGCATTTAGCTGAGACATTAAGCCTGCATAATCCTAAGGGATGAGTTTATTTCGGTAGGGTTCACAATATTTATCTTGATGTACTGATAGTTGAGTGAGATTTGAACAGTTTCCAGGCTGCTTTTTACAAAATCGAAGTCTTAAAGTTATCCCAGACTGTATACGTACTATGCTGAATAATTGGTGAATATGGTGATCCCTTATGAATTTCATCCAGGTTAGGATGGCATTGGTGACTGAACTGCTTATTGTGTTTTTAAATAACAATACCAATGTCAATGCAATGCAGTGTTAATATATAGCTGCTTCTTATCAACCTTTATTGCTAAAACAATATTTTGTGGTTGCAAGCCTAGGAGTGTTTTATTTTAGTTTGGATTTACTCTTGCTTGCTTGCAGTTTTTTTTTTTTTTTTTTTTTTTGGAAAGCAAGCGGGGTTATTTAGGATCCCCGAACCTTAGTAATGAAAAAAAGGATGATAAAGTTTACAATCACTCATACGTTCACTCGTTGCAGCATCCACAGGTCATTGGATCTGAGTTTAGGCTTGCTTCTTTTATCAGCAAATGCATGAAATGAAAACTATATGATCCCTAGCTCGTATCAAACCTAAAAATAAAATATATAAAATTTTATTTATTTTTTTGTCAAACCTAGTGATGGTTATCATAGAATAATGTGCTAGTCCTTTCATATACAGATAGCATTTTATGTATTCTCTTTTAACATGACACTTGGATGAAATTAAACCATGAAATCTTTAGCATGAAATATTGTAGCCATAGAATAGTTACCCAAGTTAGGTTCCATATGGGTGAGCTATATATCTACATTTTCATTGAGTACTACGTACGGATACATAAGACCATCAGGAGTGGAGAGATTGTATAAATGTGTGAGGTCTTACAGATCATTTTAAGGGTTGGGTTTATTTTATGTAGTATTCTCTCGTATACAGTTATCTAAATTGTACTAATATAAAAAGTAGATGTTATCGATCTTTCATTAGCTCATCTTTTTAAAGAATCTTGTAAGTTGTAATTATTCATCTGTGAAGATCTTATAATGAATGAAGTATACATGTAAAGGGAAAGCCTATTGATGATGTTCATTCGAATGATTTAAGCTCTCCAAATGGTGATCAGCATAGTCAAATTATGGGATGAAAAATCCTTCTCTCTCGGATTGAAGAAGATGGAGGTGCATGTATGAAGAATTTTTAGTTTGGGACCATCTTCCATCCAGCAATAGCAGCAGCAGCAGCAGCAGCTCACCATATGGAATATTTATGGCCGTTTAGACAAGCCGTACGTACATGCAATATATACAAGAACAGAGAAGTACCTTACTTGCTTTTACTGACTGCTTCAGAGAGAGTGGAATGAGTCAGTATCATGCATGAGGGAGCGAGCAGAGCCCTAAAATTGACATATCTAACATTTCTTACTAGTCAATCTATCTTTATCATACAGAGGGAGGGAGGGAGCGAGCGAGCAGAGCCCTTAAATGTGATTCCATACAGATTTTTTACTAGTCAGTCTATCTTTATCATCCAGGAATTCTAGGACCACCCATCCCTCGCACCCTAGAAGGGCTCAATGTAGTGCTACGAAAAGATGATGATGATGAAAGTCCTTTCTCTCTCTAGACTTTAGGCTCTGTTAGCAATGTTAATTATGGACCATATAATTTTATAATAAGACATACATTTTTATGATATATTAGGTGGGTAAAGGTGGTTAGTGTGTGTTGGTTTTATTAGAGAGATTAGACTAGATCAAAATTAGGCTTCCATCGCTGGCTTGCTTTCCTTGTTATGGGGCCATGTGTATTTATTTGTATGAGAAAGCTCGACAATTCACTTAACTGTGTGACTCTGACCTTTTGTTATTGTACGTCTTCCTTCCCTTGCCATCATGCACACTTTCAGCAATACGATGCACAATGTATGTGTGAGTTTGTACTACTTCCATTCCATTATATATGGTGCCTTTCATGGCGTTTGAAAATTTTAGCTGGGTAAATGCCCAGATAAAATGTAAGAGCTGGGAAGGAGGGCATTGATGTTAATTGCTTAGTCACAGGTCGGTATCGTCATTTAGCAATTTTAGCTTTTGCAAGTACAGGGTAAAATGGTGAGGGCCCAAGTGATGATCCAAGGCTCTCTATAACCTCTGTGTGTGTAACCCCACATCACATGTTCAACCCCAGTTTATCAACTCCAAAACCAGAGACTGTGGTATGGCTAGAATCAAAACACTTGTAAAGTTGCATTGTAAAACAACGAATGGATCTAAAACTCAATCAAACATTTATCGTTGTAATCCCCAAAGTCAATAATTCAATCACCCTGGATAAATTTGGATTCATAAGGCTATGTAATGTCATCTACAAGGCCATATAAAAAATTATGGCCAAAGCCTGTGATAGAGTTGAATGACCTTTCTTGCTCCAAATCCTCGAAATATTGGGGTTCGCTAATAGGTGGATACAAATGATTAAACAATGTATCTCGACCTCCTCCCTTCAAGTTTTGCCTAAACAGATCCCCACTCCCTTCCATCAAAACCTCTTGGGGCCTTCGTCAAGGTGGCCTTCTTTCTCCTTATTTATTTATATATCTTGATAGCAGAAGCCCTGTCCTGATTTCTTGCTCGTGCAGAATCAGAATGACTAATCAAAGGTATCAAAATAAGGAGACACTCTCCTTCCATTAGCCATCTGCTATATGCAGATAAACTCATGATCTTTTGCCGGACCTCTTTAGCAGAGGCTTATACTGTCAAAAATACCCTCCAAAACTATTGCTTAGCCTCAGGACAAGGGGTAAATTACGACAAATCATCGGTCTTCTATAGTTTCAATGTACATCCTAAACATTCTAAGATGATCAATAGAATTATGGGATCAAAATTTTATAACCCTAAGGGTAAGTATCTTGGTTTTCCTCAGCTTTTCTCCAACAAGAAAGTTACCAATTTTCAGTTTCTGATAGATAAAGTCAATGTTAAACTTTCAAGCTGGAAATTCAAAGTCCTCTCCCATGCCGGTAGAACTATTATGATTAAAACGGTTCTTAATTCGATCCCAGTTTACACTATGCCAACGTTCCTCCTCCCCTGTGCCATTTCCACCAAAATTGACCACCTTGCTCGAAACTTTTGGTGGAATGGTGCGGTGGATAGCAAAGCCAAACATGTGTACTTGGGACCAAATAGGAATACAAATATCGCCTTAAGCACGTGGCAAGCCATTTCCACCCCTCTCAACACCCGTACTCTTCAACCTCTCTGTACTTCAACACTAAGAGTATTTTTCAAATCTCCAAAGCTCCTTCCATCACTTCTTTTGCTTGGATAAGCAATCTCATAGCCCTTAACAAAATGAGACGTCATCTCCAATGGCAACTTCTTTCTGGTGATCATATTGATTTTTTGAATGATTGTTGGGTCAAACCCGAATTACTGTTGGCAGACTGTATCCCCTATCCTTTGCCCCCTAATCTGTCGAACACCATCCCTGGCTCATATCCTCTGATCATAACTATCAATGGAACACAATGTTACTCAATTCTCTTTTCCCTGGTCCAGTGGTCAGAGATATTCCGGACATAGTGGTCCGTCCTTCGGATAATCCAGATAAACTTTTTTGGCTCTTTGACAAAAGGTTTGTTCTCTGTTAAAAGCGTCACCCAAGAGTTCACTAGAGAACAATTTGAGAGCTCGGTGTCCAACCTCCCTCGTCCCACCATAGCAGCTAATCAACTCATAGAATTGTGGAAATTAAAGCTCCCCCTGCGCCATCTTCTTGCTCTGGAAAATTAGTCAAAACATCATCCCTACCATGACTAATCTGGTAAGACTGCACACTTTGATGTCTTTTGTAACGATCACACTGAAGATGATACTAATATCTTTTTCATTTGCCTGGTCCTTAACCAATTATGGCAATTCTTTCCCATTTCGATTAATTGGCTTAATGTAAATTTGGGCATTTCCTGGATATCCGTATTTTTCACTTTTATGAGGGATACGACCAAAACCCACCATACAATCAAGGATGAAATGCTTTCTCAGTTCACGGCCGTTATTCAGACGATTTGGCAGACTTGCAACAACAATGTTTTCCACAAACCAAAGTTTGTACTCAATTGTTCCTTCCTCCTTGCACCACACTTGGACCTCTTGGCAAAATCAGTGGTATCTCACGAATCCCACCCATTCTTTGCGCTCTAGATCCAAAAACAATATCGATCGATCCTGATAAACTCCTATCCATTCACCTTATTTTGGAGACAGCTATAACCGATAGTCGCTTGATTAGTCAAACCGATATAGTCGAACCAGAGAGTTTTTTGGGTCCCCACACTTAGGCGAAAAACCACCAGAATGGAGTTGCTTCAGTCAGCTCGAAATCACATGCTTAACTCCAGCTCTTTACAACCTCGACTCATTCCCCACACTTTGGACCCCTGACACGATTATTGTTACATATGATGCTAGTTTCTTTGACTCATCTAAACAGGGAGTGATAGGGGTCTTGGCAGTGAATCTCCATGGTATGATACTTGCTAGGGTGACCTGTCCAATCTCGGGGAAAGTGCTTAATAACACTATGGTAGAATGCCGTGTTACGGAGGCAGATATGTTGTTTATCAAGGCTAGACAATGGAAGACACGAGTTCTACTGGGAGATTGTGGGATGCCCCATTTCATTCTACAGGAAGACCAACAGGACCCGGTGACAGCCATGTGTTGGATGTGGCGTCCCCTGATTGGGAACATCCGTTGTCTTCTTAACATTCATAGATCTTGGTTATGTAAATCTATTAATAAAGACCTCAACTTCGAGGCTTATAACCTAGCTACTACAGTAGGACAACTTTATTCTACGCATAACCATTAATATCTATTTTATACGCTTTAAAAAAACGCATTATTGTTTTAGGGGCAATATTTTTATTTTTTGCTTCATTATCGCAAGTCCATACTCTTTCCATTTTCCAATTTTATGTCTCCATTTCCTCTAAGGGTCTGTTTGGTTGGCCATTTTCCATGGAAAATGGAATCCATTTCCCTTGTTATGCAAATTTCCATTGTTTGGTTGTCTATTTACTGACAGGAAATCGATTCTTCATAAGAAATACTCATGGAAAACCAAGTACGAGGGGGATACCTCGGAATCGGACTCACGGAAACGGTTTCAATTTCCATATCTATTTTCCTTGCAACCAAACAAACCCTAATTTAATTTAGCTAATGTTAAAAATGTTTTCCAAATTTGAGACATTTTGAATAAGGTAGCGACTACTCCACACCATCATATCCTCTCTCTCACACCACCAAAGTGTAATTTTTTTTAACTTTCTCACACCATCATTAAATACGGTAAAACCTAAAAAGAAACAAAAAACCAAACGAAAAAAACCTGAAAAACGCAAAACGTTCTCCTCCCTCCCTCAATCTTTCGCAGCAAGGAGTGCATGTCGTCCCAAACTCGGCGACCAAACTTCACTTCCTCGCAAGGTTTGTCATCCTCGTCCTCATCCTTTTCGCAAAAACCCTAAAATCGCAAAGGGAAATAGCAAAAACATTCGTCTTTTTGTCCTCCTCGTCCCTATCTCTCCCTCCTTGGTTGCATTCCATTACATTTCACTTGGAAAAACTTAGTTCATTTCATTAGATGAAAATGAAAGGGTTTAGTGAAGTTGATGGTGTTAGAAATGAAGATTTTAAGGGTGAACATGAGGGTGAAGAAGATGATCAATCTAAAAAGCAAGGACAATTTGTTTCAATTAAGGTAATTTGCAATAAAAAATTCATCTAATTTTCATGTAATTTTAATTTTTTATTTTTTCAAAAAAATTGATGGATTATTGTATGATGCATTAGTGCATAGGCATTTTGAATGGATGTAATAGATATGGAGATGCCTTTTTAACGATGTTGAGAGCCCAGAGACGAACCATTTAGAGGTAATTGCCATTTTGTTGTTAAATAAATTAAAATTTTAATTAATATATGAAATTAATTATAAACAAAAATGCTAGGAAACCTGATTTTTGCAACCATGTTTTGTAACCAGGATGACGTGTCATGATCTGAAAAGAATGATGAAATCTCCAAAGATTTTATATGTATCTTGAGATTGTAAAAAACTCCTCTAACGATGCCACATCATCATGGTTGCAAAACATGTTTACAAAACCTGGTTTCCTAGCCTCACTCAATTATAAATTGAATCATTATACTGAATGTTGATGATAATGTTGATAGAAGTGGTGGCAATAACAATGAAGAAATATCATTGATACTGGTAGTCGATGACAGTCATCTATTTGTTACGACGAGGTATATAAGTTGACTTATTTTCGTTTTCACCATTTTCCATTGTTATAAATATGTTGTTGTTATTAACAAATTTTTAATTTTTTTGTAGGTATTCTCATCTAGGTCTGCATTGATAGCTTGGGTCCAAGGCATCGGTAGGGATAATAACATAGTTGTTACTATCACTAAATTGGAACCGACTAATCAAATAAGGAAGGGAATGGTCCATTTTGGTTGTGAAATGGGAGGGAAGCCCGATAGAAGGTTAAAGAATTATGTTCGATCAAGCAATATAAAGAAGTGTGGGTGCAAATTTGAGTTGAGAAGGATCCCACTGGTGAATAACCATTGGAGGTTGCAAGTGACAAGTGAAACCCACAATCATCCTCGATCAGATTCACTAGTTGGTCATTCGTTTGTTGGAAAATTGAACGTAAAGGAGATGATTTATGTGATGAATATGGCGAAGTCCGGTGTGAGCCCTCACAACATCTTGTCTCGGCTGAAAGAGAGGTATCCGAATAATATCTCGACTTTGAAGCATATTTACAATCTATTGTGTCGGCTAAAGGTACTCGAACAAAAAGGCAGGACGACTTTGCAATACACTTTAGAGTTGTTAAGATCGCACAAGTACATGGAGTGACATTCTGTTGATCAAGGGAATAGAGTCACCAAAAGTTTTTGGGCGCATCCTAAATCTATTCAGTTGCCAAAGTGTTTTCCACAAGTAATGCTTATGGATTGCACATATAAAACAAATTGCTATAGGATGTCGTTGTTTGAGATTGTTGGTGTGATGTCGACCGAGAAGACCTTTAATGTTGCATTTTGTTTTATGTGTTCTGTGAAAGAAGAGGCATACGCTTGAGCATTGGAAAAGCTTGCAGGAATTTTTGAGCTAGACAACTTGCCAAGCGTGTTTGTGACTGATAGATAACTGAGTTTGATCAAGGCTATTTAATGAGTTTTTCCAAAAGCAAGGAGATTATTGTGCACATGACACATCAATACAAATGTTGAGAAAAACAATCAGATATACTTTGAGGACAATGACCGGTGGGCCGACTTTATAGATTCGTTGTCAGTGCGTGGACAAATAAATTAATGTCTTTTGGGCAATGCACAATGCACAATGGGTTGAGTTAAAGGTGCACACTCGAAGTTGAAGCACTCGTTGAAAAATTCCCAAGGAACATTCATTAATGTCTGGAAAATATGCATGACATGATCGAAGTCCAATTGGCCGAGATAAAGTCGTCATTTCAACATAGTCTGACCAAGGTGAAGACTGAATATAAATAACTTCACTTTATTTACCTTACTTCATGGGTCGGTAGCGTACATGGCTATTGATTTGATAAATTCTAAAATTCGGAGGTGTGAAAGTGTGGGGGTTGACCCTGTCAAGTGTGGTTGTGTGCTTCGAACGACTCATGGATTACCTTGCCCTCATGAACTTACAAGTTATCTAACTTCCACTGGACAAATTCCAGTACGCACCGTAGACAAGTATTGGCTTCAACTTGACACAACGCCTATTCGTGAAAGTGGCGATGTGATTATAGACCCAGCGGTCGACACCCTTATGAATAGGTTCAATGAGTCAAGTCATGATCAGAAGTTGGCAATGAAGAGAAAGCTTATAGAGTTGAGTTCCCTGAGTGATAGTGTCATGATTGAACCATTAACACTTTTGGCTTGAAAGGGGAGACTGAGAAAGAAAAAGTTGGCTAGGCACGAGAGGTCCACAAAAAGGGATCCCTCAGGGCACGAATACGCCATGACACAATAAGAAATGAAAGACAAAAGTAATAAGTTGGCAATTAAAAAGGAGAAGCCAAAAATTCATAACAATAGATTGATAAGGCAGATTCCGTCATGGATACATGATTATATTTACGACATTGAGAACGTTCCAGATGATGGGAACTGTGGTTTTTGATGCATAGCCAAATTCCTTCATCATGACGACGAAAACGGTTGAAAATAGGTATGAAAAGAGCTACTTATGGAGGTTGAGGGTAATGAAGAGTTGTGGCTTGCAATGTGGCACGAGTCAGGGGTAAAGGTTGTGAATGACGCGTTGGTAATTCCAGAAGGTCGGGTGCCGATAGACAGGAAAAGTTGGTTCATGGACCCTGATATGTTAGAGTTGGCAACGAACTGTTACTAATGCATTTTTGTTTGTTATGGGAACCAAAACACGACATGTTTTTCCTATGTTTACCCGACACGACATTTTGACTCATGACGTGTTTGTTTCATGGCACATTTGGCTCAGAGCAGTCACTATATCGTCCTTCATATGCAACCGAACCCACCATTGCCTCATATAGTACCAACCTGGCCGTGTTGCATGTTTACTAAGACAATCTTGTTGAAAAGTAGTTTTGATATCCAACTCGGTATTGGTGCGACAATGTTGAGGAACTTCAATGAGAAGAATAAGAAGAATGTGAAAAAGTCGAACGAGGTGGTGACCATATTGGACTGATGCACATATTGTATTTTCCTAACCATTAATATGATGAAAAAATGTAAACGGCAAATGTAAATGGCAAAGAATATGAATAATTCAAACCATTGTTTTGATAGAAAAGTCACTGTTTTTTTTTTAATAGAAGACTTGTATGTTTCGAGATTTTGTTAATATATTATATGAAATTTCACTCATATTAGTTTGAGTGTTTGTTTGTGTATGATGTGAGAATGCGAGATCAAAAAAATGATTAGTTTTATGCGACTATGTGAAATCAGAAAATAATATCGGAACAAATTTCAGATAAAATTTTGAAAAATCTAGTTTGATGCAACAATGCGACTTGTATGAAATTCACATAAAAATTTATGAGTGGAATACTTGTACGGTTCGAGTTTAGGTTTGATGCGACAATGCGCTAAAACATCAGCAAACAAAGTTTTTTAAAAAAAATTACAAACTGAAAATTTTTAAAGTTTCAGAAAAAAATGACAGGTTTTAGTTCTGTCCGTGATACACAATGCGGGTTATCTCAAGATACCCGCATTGCCAAATGCGAACAGAAAAAAAAATTCATGTTTGAAGCATCCAATGCAAGGATTTCCAGATACCCCGCGTTGCTCACTACGAACAGGAAATTTTTTTCTTATTCGCAGTGTTCATTGCGGGGTATTCCAAATAACCCGTATTGCACATTGCGAACAAGAAATTTTTTTCCTGTTCACAGTGTGCAATATGTGGTGTATGAAATAACCTGCATTTCAAGCTGCGAGCAGTAAATTTTTTTTTTTTTTTCAAATGTTGTTCGCTATCTATATATGTTTTCATGTATACACAAGTAAAATTACGTAAAACCTACCAATATCAATAATTTTCATTTTGTCAACCTCTTCAATGTTGATACATCACCTTAACAACAACAAGAATGTATGCTCATTCATCTTTAATGGAGTTTTTTTTAATAGAAATTATTTTGGATTTTTAATGTGAAAGATGTTTTGTCCTCCAAGTTTATAGGTAGGGGCCTTAGAAAACCATTGACAACTAGGGAGCAGTAGGAAAGGAGATCAATGACCATGGGCCTCAACAAAGAGATCAATGGCCATAGTCCTTGTATTAAACCTATTTTTCAATCATTCTCTGTAATCATGTTTAGGCCATGGTGGATGATTACAAAAAAACAAGAACAATAAATTTTTTTCCTATTCATAGCCTGCGATGCGGGTAATTTCAGATAACCCGCATTGCATAATGCAAATAGGAAAAAAAAATTGTTCGTAGTGTGCAATGCACGTTATCTGAAATTACCTGCATTGCAAACTGCGAACAGGAATTTTTTTTGAATTTTTTTTTCTGTTTGCCTTGAACAATGCAGGAATCTTGAGATAACCCACATTGTGCACTGTGAACAGGAATAGAACCTGCAATTTTTTTTGAAACTAGAGGAATTTTCAGTTTGTAAATTCTTTTTTTTTTAACTTAGTTTTCTGTTGTTTTTGCGCTTTGTCAGATCAAACCTAAACTCGAACCATACAAGTATTCCGAACTAATTCTTTATGTGAATTCCATACAAATCGTATTATCTTAAATTTGTTGGGCTAATATTTTGAGATTTCAATATGGACTTGTGGATTAGTCTAGATAAGCTACAACAATAATAAACAGAACATAAGTAAATAAATAGTTTAGTGCAAAGTAAACAAATAGAACATAAGTAAAAACATAAATATTCTTATAAAATTATCTGAAGTTTACAAAGCTTAAAGATTCTAAACATATATAAGCCAAATATTTTTTTTTTCAAAGTTTACATAATTAAGACACTATGTTTGTTGCCCCTGAACATAGAATCTTTGTTCATGCCTCGACTTGCTTCGACGCTCACTTCCTCCACCATCAACTTCACCATTGTCAGCACTAGGGCGTACGTCAGACTCTTCTTCCTTTTGTTATAAGGTAACGGGCTTAGACATTTCATCTAGTAAATCTCGTATTCTATTTTGTCGGATGAGCAAAATAACTTTGTCGACGTTCTCCCCTTCTTTAATAGAGGCATTAATTAAGTCACGAGCATGAGCAATGACAATCTCCTACAAGGAAACATTAGATGTTAGTGCAAACCATGTAAAAATTTTAAATTACATAAGTGTAAAATATTTGTACTTACCCTCTTATTTGAAAAAAAACAAATGTCTTCTTAGGGGATAACTTATCATCTTGTTCGTTGGCTGTACGAATGGATGACTAATGCGGTGAAACCAATCCAAGTAATCCGCCGCACAGTCCCATGGAAGCTTCACAGGGGCACTTTGTTGGTTAGTTGACACGACATTATAATGTCACATTCGAGCGAATGAAGCCAACACCTCATACCGGACGTAATCGTGCTTGCCAGATTGAGCTATATTCTTCTTTTTGGCTTGGATTGGTTGGATTGGGATGACTTGTACCTTTTCCCATTTGTCTCATAACTCTATCGAGGTGATAAAGTTTTTCTATTTCGAGGCATAACAAACATTCTGTGAACCATGTGATGCCATAAAGGGGAGTGTTTCTCTTGGACTCCACGTAAGGATCGCAAAGTACCTGCAAATTATAATAATTAAAACTTATTAATATATGACACATACAATAATTATTATTGAATTTAAATAAACATTTTTACCATTTCAGGAAACATGTCATTGAGATGCTCCCTAAGAGTGATGATTTGTTCGTCCAAAACCCCTATAATTTGTGGGGGTTCCCACTTAGCTATGGTGGGGAGTCTAGCATCTCACATCAGTTTTGCATTACCCCAGAGTCTAAAGTGATCATATATCCATGCTTATAAACGAAAACAACATAAACAAATATTATGAAATTCTTATATGTATGAGGGTAATTAATTTTATTTTCTTCTCTAACTAAACATACCTCCAAAAAGGCAAATATTTAGCAATTTGCCTCGTTTCCTCACTGCTAGCGCCGCCCAACTGATGAAACAAGACTGCCAAACCTGCTACGCCCCATGCATACTTATTAACATCATCAACTTCCATCAACATTTTCAAATATTCAATATAAATGTTTGTTTCATTTTTATCGGTAAATAGTCATACCCAGAAGAAGAAACAAGTAACCTACACACTTGTTGTTTTCTTTCAAGAGAATCAATATCTGTAGCCTGTCCATAACTGAATAAACTCAATTTTCACAGATTTTCCATGCTTCTTTACATGGGCCTTTGCTTATTTACTTTAAATCCCCAAACCATCCACCAATAATGTAACACATTCATCTACCGTCATTGAAGTCGTCGTTCTAACCGACTTACCAAAAATCGACAAATGAGTTATACGATAGACATTGTCCAGTGTGATGCTCATTTCTCCAAAAGGTAAGTGGAAAGTATTGGTCTCAGGTTGCCAACGCTCCACGAAAGCACAAATGGTCACATTACCAAGACGTACCTTACGATATTTAATCAAGGGATACAAACCACTGTTGTAGATCATTCTCTTTACATCCGTCGGCTCTTATTTCAAATCTCAATCTATAAGGTTCCTATATTGACGCCGACACTACAATGCGCCTCGTTCTTAAATACAAGAAACATATACATTAAGTAATTCAATGTCCAAATATATATAAATAACGCGTTTATATAATTTAACAAACTAAAAATATTAACTTACCGGCTCACCATCCCAAATGGCACGAGAAATATGACTATGGTAATCGACTAATGTAAAACAATCCACAGGACCACTGAGATAAGAATCTCATCTAGCATATTCTTCTTTTTTTTCCCCTTCTCCACTGCTTCCTCTTCATCCCCTGCTTCCTCCCCATCCCCTTCTTTTTCATCTAACTCCTCATCTTCATGTCCAACACCCCCACCACTCGAACCTCATTTCCCTTCTGATTGGGCTTGACTTTGCAATACAACTACTTGTCTATATGCTTCTTGAGGATCTATTTGAATCCCCATTTGCTCATCTCTCATTTTCCTCCTTACTTCTTTGTCTCTATTTTGTTCATTTATTATTTTTTTCGTTCTTCTACCAGTTATTTGCCATTTTCTACTATCTGTTTTCGAGCAAACACTGCCATGGATTGTCTTTTACCTCTATCACCTTCATCATCCCCACCAATAGAATATATGATAAACCTTCAAATAAAAGGAAACAAATACTTCAAGACAATTTTTTTGTACAATAAATTCTACAAAATTTTAAGCAATATTTTAGCTAATTTGGATGTAAAACAAATTATATATATCATTTCTCTACATTCTAATAAGAAAAGTACCAATTTGGGCCCTACAAATATACCAACATTATATATCTCAACATTAACGGACAAAAAGTATAAACAATTCTACTTTAAAGATGGAAACAAATACACAAATGCAAAAAAATGGATGACTCACTTACAATCCAAACAAAAATCCTAAACTCAAAGATAGAATGGATGGTTCATTTACAGAAGAGTTGGAGTAGCAAGAGAGATGCGTTTTACACTTTGAGAGGTGTCAATTTTGGCTTTTTGGAGAGTTTGAGGGTTTCGATTTTGAGGGAATTTTGAGAGTTTTAAAGGGAGATGGAGTAGATTTGCACAAGATTTGAGTGTGAGGAGAGATTTGAATGTGTGAGTGGGAGGAATTTCGAACAGGAGAGGGATGAAACGTTGTCGATTTGAATGGTGAGGGAAATTTTTTTGGGTTTTTGTTTATATAGATGATGTGAGAAAGTATAGTGGTATGAGAAAGAAAGTAGATGGTGTGAGAAAGTAGAATGGTGAGAGAGAGAGGAAATGGTGGTGTGGAGTATTCACTGCCTTTGAAGAAGAACAACCATTTGAATTCAAATCAATGGTTACAATAGTAAATGCAAAAATAATAATTAAATGAGTCCTAAACGGGCACCCAAAAATAGGTTTTGGTTACCCAATTCCTATTAATTAATTTTAAATTTATGCAACATTTGATTTGATACTGGTTGGAAAGAATTTTAGGTTTCCTAATGCCTTTAAAGAAATTTCTTTCTGTCATGGTCATGGGAAGGGGAAACCATGAGAAGTACGAAAAGAAACATATGAGCTAAAAGGTAAGGAAACAGGGAAAGTTTTGATCAAGGAATGTGATTTCGCGAAATCTCGCAAAATTTCAACGAAAAATTCATTTTTTTTTGAAATAACGAAAAGAAAAAGGGCAAAATAAAAAGTTGCATTTTTTCGAAAAATTTCTAGATTTTTTCATTAATTTCAAAAATCTCAAATTTTTTTTCATAAATTTCGTTTTTTTTCCGTAAAATTATAAAATTCAGCTACCAAAAATTAAAAATTTCAAGGGTTTTTTCAAAACTTTTTGGAGTTTTTTTTTGTAAATTTTGGGTTTTTTCGTATTATCAATTCTTCTAATTATTTATTGATTTTTAAAGTTATTCTGATTTTATAGTTATCATTTCTTCTACTTATATATCAATTTTTGAAATCACTATCTGATTTTTTAATTATATATTAATTTCATGTTTGTTTAATAAATTTACTTACTTGCATCTATTGTTTTTCATATTTTCATATACACTAAAAAATTATTATATATATATATATATATATATTTTCTTGTTCAAAATTTTTACATTTTTTCTTTGAACACATAAATATTTCTTAAATTCAGGATATGAAGATGAACTTGAAAAACGAAATCCAATCCTTGGTTTTGATGAAGGTTTGGTTCAATTAATTTGATTTTGACAAGTCCTCCCCAATTTAGGAAGAAGAATATGTGAGATAGAGAGGAACGAATTATGACCTCAACCTCCTTCTCCTCCTCTTCTTCTTAGGTCTTCCTTCTTCTTTTATTGGTGTCGTAAGATTTGCGTGCATTGCATTGAGGAATCGAATCGAAGAAGATAGATGATGTCCGGTGTAGCAGTTGATTTCGACAGCAGCGATGATGCCGAAAACAATGATCAAATCCATCTTCACGGCGATGATGTGGAATCTGGGAAAGTGCCGAATGCAAAGAGAAAAAGTGGTGGTGCTCAAATTAAGGATCTCTTGGATCGCTCCCTCTCCGGTAGACGACTAAGCAACCGCAGCACTAGTACTAGTGCTAAACAACAACAACAACAACAACAACAACATCTGGATCATCATCATCCATCCACCTCGTCTTCTTCCCAGTCCCACGACACCCTTGCAGATGGAGCTCCACCCGAATGGGCTTTGTTGCTTATTGGTTGTCTTCTTGGCCTTGCTACTGGTATCTGTGTCGCCGTCTTCAATCGAGGGGTCAGTTTAATACTCTACCATTACTCCTTTCTTTCCCTTCCATTCATTGCTTAACAGCATCTCTCCACTCCACCACCACAAGGACACCATGTCATGTCTTTTTGCAGATCATAAAATTAGTGTATGCCATTCATTTATCATTTTCCACTCACCTCTCTATGTATCATACTGCTACTATCTTTGTTTCCTAATCTTTGCAAATTGAAGGTCTTCTTCAATAGGGGGAATGAGCTATGATAGGCATTCTTATCCATTGCCTACTCCATTCACCGCTCTTTGTTAGCTTCTCTTAATTCAGCACTTTAAAACAAAGCTTGCTAACAGTTTCTTTTACTCTTATCTCTCTGTCTCATGACACAATCACCCAAGACCAGCAACGCTTTCTTAACTATTTTTTATACCTTGTGGACTATGTTGTCAGTGCCTCTGCCGTGGTTCAGCCAAGGTCATTTTTTTCTTCAAACTGCCTCACTCCAGCCTTACAGTGCCCAGCACTAGAATCACTCTTTTAAGAAAAAGACTCGACCTTGCCAGTGCTTCGTCTCACCTGCAAAATGTAGCTTGTGGAGAATTACCACCCTTTCCCTAGAGGCAGTAAGGCCTTTAAGACCCGTTCACTTAGCCTTTCTATGAGTTCAAGTATGCTAATGGAGCTGCTTCTCATTCCTACCACTAAAGAATAAAGGTCTATATTTTGCAAAATAATGCATGTCTCTAACTATGTAGTAAATGCGGATAACGGACCATTCATGGTTTAGGATCGATTTAAGATTAAGCGGATCAATCAGATTGAAGCGATCTACTTTTTCAAAGTATATATTTTTATACCCTCACTAATGTAAATTATAATAAATAACATATCTTGTATCTTGATAATAAAAATTAATAAGACCAGTATTATGGAGCAATAAAAGTGATATTATAGAGCAAATTAGGTAATCATGTCCAAAACATCAGACATTATAGAACAACAACCACCACACCCAACAGGATGACAACCACCACCCAACAGAACAATCTCGATTTATCACCGATTTTTTGATGACTCGGTGACTCACCGATTAATCGGTGACCGCTAAACCTAACCACTAAATACCTAGTTCGGATCGGTCTACCCCCAATTTACACTAAATCGCCGATTAATCACTCTAAAAATAACCCAGGTCTCTAATAAACTTAGATCTCTAATTATATTAAGAGGCAAAATCAAAGGCCTCCTTCAAGACTATCTGTAGATGATTGGCCACTTAATGTAAACATGTTTACCCATCTTCTAGCTTCAACATTATCTTTGTTGCCCATTAGCTATTAACAGGCACTTGCGTTTTCATTTTAACCCAGCATCTTTTGAGTTATTTATTCAGGCTGCTTGCTCTAAGATAGAGTTCATTTGTTGTAGCCTACAACCCAATGTCAAAGCCTTGAGAAGTCTCTTTCTCATCTCCTTTCTAACTAGGACCAAACGCAACAACATAGAAATAATGAACCAAATCAGAGTTTTTCCAACCTTAACAGAGATTAGCAAGCTTCGAACAATCATGCTTAACAAGCTCCGAATAAGCCTGCAATCAAAGACTAAGGAGCCCACAAGCTCTAAATATAAATACAATACAAAGGCTATATGTATCGACCAAAGAAACCCGTTCTAATAGGAAACTATTCTTATTTTCAAAATGAGCGTTGTTTAGGAAAATTCTATAAATCATATGATTCATATCCCGCTATGTGATCATATGCATTGATCACATCGATCATTGGATCATACAAATACAGAGAAGATACTCCTATATCAATATTTGTGATAAATAGTGATTCTTTCCATGGAGGTCAGTGGGTTTCAAACATCTTCTTCATACTTCCCTTAAGAAATAGTACTCAAAAGAAAAAGATGTCAAGAGTTTTCTTGACAGCTACACCAAGAACAAAACCATCAGAGTTTCTTGGAGAATTCCCCTATTACATAAATCTAGGGGTGGGCATCCCATCTCGCGATCCCGATCCCGTCCCGTCCCAATTTTTCCGGGTCTTAATGGGAATGAATAATTTCATCCCGATACCGTCCCGTCCCGATCTAGAATGGGATGGGATGGGATGAAGATTTTCAATCCCGCCAATCCCGTCCCGTCCCGAGCTAATTTTTAATATTTATTATTAATATTTTTATTTATTTTTATTCATATAAACTTACAGATGACTGACAGAAACTCATGGTGTTTGTAGTGGTAACAAAAATGTTACTTCAAGAAATAAATATTCATTAAGCAAGAGAAAGATAGCAGACTGTTACTTGGATTTCCAATAAAAGTGGCTCTAATTATTTAACTTCCAAATATTGATAATACCCATGTGAAGATGAAAAATAACAATTAACTGAATAATACATATTCAGAAGGGAACATTCAGGGGCGGAGCCAAGAATTTGAGATGCCTCGGGCTGTAAAAATATATATTTTTAATTACGATATATGTATTGATGGTAAACCATTATGAATATGTTAGAGCATCACCAATAGGTCTATATTTCTTCCCTAACAAAAGTTGAAATGTCATTTTGTCAAGGAACCATGAAATTTGTTTTCCATAGTAATGAAATTGTAAAATCAGCTGGGAGGCCATCACAGCGACACAATACTCTTAGTGGGTCCCATTTATCATGTCATTTTCTAAAAGTCAGCTCACTCGACTTGATTGTTAGGGGATTTAGTGGTTACCCTTATATTTGCATGCCACATCTATATCTAGTTATAAGAAAGTTATTTTTCACGCTCTTATATGATGATAATCTTCGCAGCAGTCACAGGCAGCACGTTGATCCCGTTCCATCCTGATCCCGTATGAACGGAATGGGTATATTTCGTCCCATCCCGTCCCGTGCCCACCCCTACATAAATCATTTTGGGTGCGTGGAGAGGCATTGTGGATTTCCACAAGGACACAACGTGCATCATATTTAGGAAGTGCCTGACTTACCTAGATGGCCTTGTACTTTTGTTTACTTTAACATCTTGGTCTCAGTAAATCATAATTTTGATTTAACACTCATGAGTGTTTGGTTCCAAAGAAAGCTTGGTCTCAGTGAATAGCTACTTTGCTTCCAGCAGGTCCTTTTCATCTTTGTAGAATTTGGTCAATAGATTGAGAGAGGCTGATTCATGCAGTTTTATTTGGATGGGAAACAATAACATAATTTTTAGGAATGTTCATACGACTGGAGGAAAAACAACAATAAAAAACTTTCGTAGTGCCCGCGCGGGGGTGGGGGGGTTGGAGAATATGAAATTGATGATGACTTCCACCCTCATGTTAGGTTTGACCTCATGTTTTTTTTAAAAATTGCAGAAAATGTTTTCTTAGGGTAGGAGAAAAGAATATTTCTTCGACCTTGAGTGGAGAGATTTATCTCTCACTCATTTCAACAAAATTTAAGCATGAAAAGATGACCATTTTCAACAGAATTTAAGCTTGAAATCCATCATAAAATTTTCTTGCATCCACAACTATAAGTAAAGAACTGAATGTTCTTCAATTTGACAATGATGATGATAGTTTTACATAGTTTCCAAATAGAGAGTTAATGTACCAATCTAGATTAGTGCCTATTGCAAATTGAATTTACTTAAATAACTCCACAAAATTCCGACCTAAATAAACTCAAGTTTATTAAGTCAATTACATAAGACCTATATACCAAAATAAGACTTCTAAACTTGTGAAATAGAAATTCAAATCCTAGTCAACACAAAAATTGTATAAAGTCGCCTAAGTCATGTAGTAATCCCAAAACAGCTGCAAAAACTTTTAAATGAGAAGATTTTTAAATAAGAAGTCAACGTGGGGAGTGCTCTTACAATAGTTTAGTGGTTTGGTTGGTTTAAACAACACTTTCTACAAGTTTTAGATGCTAACAACAACCCCTCCTTGATTGGTGTTAATATTTAGTACCATCTCTTCATGAGTCCTTGATTGGTGTTAATATTTAGTACCATCTCTTCATGAGCTGATAACTAATCATTTTGTCAATAATGCTTCTGTAGAATAATGGAATTTGTCAATTTATCATGTAAGTTGTTTGATACTGATTGATGCATTTGTTTTCCGCTTTATGCTTTGACTCAGTTCCTGCTGATCTGCACAAGTAATGCACGTGAGCCACATATCACTGTTGTGGTAGTCGATGGCACTCTGATGCTAAAGTCAGACATGAATCTAAGGAATGTGTAATGCTGTAACAAGGAATTTGTAGCGTACCTTAGCTTACCAATCTCAAGTCTTATATAGTGCAAGGAGTCCTGGTTCTACTAGGCCATCGTAGACGTAGTTTAGGAAAGAGCTTCGTGAAAATCCTTCTCCAATTAGGAGTCGTGCTGTAGGAGGGAAGTTCCTTGTTAGCCCCGTACTCCTAGATATGCAGGAGATAGTTTTCAATGCAAGAGCAATCCGTAGAAGGATGATTCCTTGTGTGAAATGTACTCTGGTATTTGCTTCCTAGTTGGAAGCAGGGAGCAGCTGTAGTTACCCGTCCGAAATTAATCCTCGAGATACTTGCTTTAGTAGGACTTATGGGTATTGAGGATAGCTGTGGGACGTGTGGGTCTAGCATGCTGTGGGAGTTCGGGTTCGTTTGGTGGGCTGAATTGAGCGGGCTTAGAACCGCTTGGGTCGGATCAGTGTTGGGCTGACGCTGGGGTTTGTAATTTTTCAAGATCATCATAACACGTGTATGGCTCTGGGATGTGACCGTTTTTATGTATCATCAGCTACTCCCCCCCGAGTTAACGGGCCATCACATCGGTTTGCTAAGTCATCTTTTGAAAGGATGCGCCGCTCATGATGATTGAGTCTGAATCGTTGCTTGAGCCGTGCGCTGCATTAATTGAACACGCGCTGGTTCAGCCAAAAAGAGGCGGGAATCCAACCTCTATTTAGGTCATCTGCTGTGTAGAGCCTGTCTCTTCTAATTTCTTTGCTTTCGAAGATATCGCTCTGATTAGAAAAGATTGTTCATCTTTTTCATGGCCCAACAAAACCTTCTTGATGACGCAATTTTTGCCTAAGGCTTAGAGTCTTTCGAAGACGGGTTGCTGTCCGAGCCTGACCTTGCTGAAATCTGTACGAAGTTTGGAGTTCCTGAGGACCTGCCATTGTATGTCCTGACGGGTGACCAAACGCCAATGTCGCCTCCGGCCGGTTTCATCTACTTGAATCATGGGATGCTTCAAACCGGAATGCACTTTCCAGTTCTGGATGTGATTTGAGAGTTCCTGGATCTTTTAGGGATTCCTCCGGCCTAGTTGGGGCCTAATGGATATAGGATCATCCTTATGATTCTGATCAGTGCTAAGGAGACTGGTGTCAACGTGACTCCGTGGGTAATTCAGTTGTTGACTTCTCTTCGACTGAAGAACAACGCTGTCTGTAAGATGACGTCGCCGACTTGCTTCGTTAATCTGACTGATGACTTCAAGTTATGGCAGAAGTACTGCTTCTTGGCTCTTGCAGATTCGAAGTATTTTCGATGCAAGGGTTGTACGCTCGAGCGATAGTTTAGGCCGCTTCGTAAGTTCAACCCTTTTCTTGTGACTTTGATATGCTTGATAACGAGCTAACTGGTCATTGCTTGTGTTTCTTACCAGGAAATTTTTCTACTACTCTTACCTTAGCGGAGCGGAACACCATGGAGACATTCCGCGTCTTGCCGAAAAGGAACGTGGTCGATGTTATAAGAGTTCCAATTTCATCCGGAGTAGGCTATGGCACAATTGGTACATTGCCCCCACTTTTTATCGAATGTCGCGAATCAAGTTGGAAGATGGGGCCCCTTCGAGGAAGAGGAAGGCTGCTGGGGCTAAGCTCTCGTTCTGTCTGATCCAGAGGAGTCGTCTGAAACGCTTGCCTCCTTTATGAGGAAAAGGTCCCGTGTGAGGACTGGGTCGTCTTCGGCACGACTCGCTCTAGTGAGAGAAGAACGCGAGTCTGATAGATCTGTTGGGGCAGAGACTGATGTTTTCGGCTTGGAGAAAGAGTACTTTTGGTTTGTAGGAGTTGTAGGCAGGTTGAACCTTAGTGATGCGTAGGTCGAAGCTCAGAATGACCGTTTGGTGCGGATTGCAATGGCAGCTTTCGTCGGTGCCGATTCGCGTGGGATTGTTTCGGTAGAAAGCTCCCGTGAAGATTTGCTTGAGGCTATAGAATTTGATCGCCCCATTGTTGTTTCGCCTGAGAGTGGCCGCTACACTGGCCATGTCTCCTGTAGTTCGAATTGCTCACCGTCTCGCTCTAGGCCACAGCTAGAAGTGTTGGAGGGTCCTTTGGATAATTTGTTCTCTCCTCTCCCTCCGGATCCCATCGAGTCGTCTTGCACCAAAGGGTCGGCTATTAGTGACAAGGGGAAGGCTACGAAGGAGAGCCTGAGGACGGTGGCAACCGTGAAGTGCGGCGCTGGCGTGATTCCCGATCCAAGGAAGCTTCATCCGGGTGCACGGATAAGTCTGTTTGCACTTGACTTGATGAAGATAAGTTCACAGGTCTGGCACCAAGAGGTGGATTTAGAGTATGCTTCGAGAAAGCAAGTGTCACAGCTGGCTGATGGATCACGCTCCAAAACCCAAGGAGGATACGTTGGAAGGGTGTATGGATAAGGGCTTGAAGTACCTTATGCTGGGTATGTCTCATTTGAGCCACGTGGCCATTGCTGGGACGGAAGTTGAGGCGGCTCGCGAGAGGATATACACCTTGGAGCGTGTCTTCTCGCACATACAGGCGTTGTATTCTGATGCACTCTATGAAACTGATCAGCTGAAGAAGCAGGCCGAAGAGAAGAGGATGGATCAGTCAACCGTGATCGCTTAGACTCAAGGATGCACGGACACGGACACGGATACGACACGGCGACTCGACAATTTTCAAAAAATTAGGACTCGGCGACGCGACGAAACAATCAAACTTTACTTTTTATTACTTTTTATTTTTTTATAACTAATGAACATAAACAACCTAAAGCTTAAAATTGTTTAAAATTTTTACTTATGAAGCTAGAAGATGAGAGCTTAACAAGAGAGATAGAAAAATTTACAGAGATGCTCGGATAGTCAAAATTTACAGAGATGCTCAGATAGTCAAAATTGACTGGGGAGTGTATCTAATTTACAAATTGTTTCAAAATAGTGTGTAATTGTGTATCTAAAAGCTAATTAATCATCAGAAACAGATCAATCAAATTACTGAGAAATTATATAGCAAAATACTATTTTTTTGTGTATTGTATCTAATTTAGAGTGAGGGAAGAAACAACCTTGATGATGCCTGATGTACCATCAAATGAAAATGTCAGTCAAGAAGTCAAGAACTCTCAGATTGAGTACGACGTGAAAATGTGCTCTAATTAAAGCAACCCCTCTCTCCGACTGAAGGAATCGAAGAATTGGCGATTGCAATTGAGTGCAGTAGAACTTGGTGTTTCTTCAAAAACTACTTTCGAAAATCAGCAGAGAAAAATAGAAAAAAACCCCAAGAAAAACAGGAAAAAAACACTGGCCGAGTCGGGGCCTTGTCGGTCTCAGTCAATGTGTCTTGACCGTTGACCACGTGTCGGACGCGAGTCCGTGTTCGACACGTATCCGACTATCGAAACGGGGACGGTGTCTGAGAAGGACGAACTTAAGCAGGAGTTGAGCCGGATCCGTCGAGAAGTTGAGGTTGCGTAGGAAGCTGCGGCTAAGGCGTGTTCTGAATTGCATTCTCTTGCTGAAGAGAGTGCTTCGAAAGAAGTCGACTGGGCTGCTGAGAAGCAACAGTTGGAATCCCACCTTCTAGACTATCTACACCCGCACAATGGGAGTTACAAGTCCAGGGTTGGTGATTCGGCGGCTACGCTGAAAAGCAGTTGTCCCATGGCGAGCCGTCGAAATAAGTTTGGGACTAACTAGGCTCCCACCTTCTAAACTATCTACACCCGCGCAGTGGGGGCTACAAGTTCCGGGTTGGTGATTCAGCGACCACGCTGAAAAGCAGTAGTCCCGTGGTGAGCCGTCAAAATCAGTTCGGAACTGACTAGGCTCCAACCTTCCAAGTCATCTACACCTGCGCAGTGGGGGCTACAGGTCTGGGTTTTGATCAAAAGTTTTCCTTTCTAGTCATCACCAGCTAGGCTTACTTGATTAGGTTCGGCGATCATTGACCACGAAGGGGGCAATGATCCCTGGTAAGTCGTCGTCACCAGGCGTGATAGCGTTGATTAGACTCCCATTTCCTAAACTATCAAGATCCGCACTGAGCGAATTAGGTGTCTGGTTAAGTCAGAAGTCATCATCAACTTAGGCTGACTAAGCTTGCTCGGCTGGAGAGGAGGTTTCGCCTGCTAGGGGGCGTGCGAACCTAGTCCATCAGCATGGTGCATGGGGTGGACGAAATTACCTTAAATCAGCTAGTGATATGTATTTACAATCTATATGTCAGAGTTGACTATGATTTCTCGTGCTCGTGCCAAGCATGTGACAAAATACTGTTTGAATGATGGGCCGAGCCCATGGGCCTGCAGAGGAAGGGCGAGGGTTTCATGCACGGTGCGCTGTGTGCGGCGCTAATCACGCGGTAACACGTGTACGACGTAGGCTGCCTGACGGTTGAGTATCGGTTACTCCCCCTGAATTGATGGGGTTGCATGCAACGCCATTAATTTGATTGATGCGATATGCGCAATTTCCTTGGGAACCGTTGTCTCCTCGTTTCCCATACGGTATTCAATGCTTGGCAGTTAATGCTGGAGTGTCCGCTTGGTGAACCATCATGTCTATATAATGCTTTTTTCCAATCGTTGTAGGCACTAGCTTTCGCAAAGCTCATCTCCTGTAATGTTCTTGCTTGAAGAGAACGCTTTAGGTTTTTCAAAGGCCGAAGAAAATGCTTTGGGTTTTCCAAAGGCTGAAGGGAGGTTTCCAACCATGGAGTCTCCAAATGTTCTAACGTTTATATTGATCAGGCGCAACGATAGTTGTTGTTATGCGTGGTCACCTGTTATGGGTGCGCACGTAGTTAATCCGCTGATATCTCATAATTTCTTTTCATATCGCGGAGTAGTATGGATCTCGCCCAAGGGAGATGCCTTGTCTTACACCGTACCACTTTTGCTTTCGTGTGCTCGAATCCCACTGCTAACCAATGACTGATCAAAGTGTTAGTCGATGTGCGATGTCTTTGGGTGTGGTATTTCTCGGTCACTCCTGGTATCTCACATGTGAAAAGTGGCCATCCTCATATGCCTTTTTCTAAGCTATTTGAGGAAGTTAGAAGGGGGTGAGATGTCTCTTGAGGAAATCAACAGCCCGTTGTGAGGTCTACAACACTGTCATACAAACACCTTCCTGAAGTGATTTGACGGAGCAATCTGACTGCTCAGTCCTTTCAATCCCTTCTTACACTTCGCCTTTGTCTTGGAAAGTGGTCGAGCGAATTCCGTTCGCGTATCTTTGCTGTCACTTGCAAATTGCTCGCATCGGAGGGTTTGCAAGTTTTCCTCGGATGCTTCTCGTAGTAGAATTGTCTAAGCGAGTCTTTTACTTCATGTCGCACTGTATTCAGATGCTTGTAGTATGCAGTCTTTCCAATAATCAATAGAGTTTGTTTTCGTAATTCTTCATTTATTTCTTAAATGATTGCAAATCACATAAGTCTTTTAAGAACTAAAACTTAATATTGACTATGGAAAGGGAAACAAATAACTTAAAGCAAACTAACTGTCGTCGGAGAGAAATTGATCTTGGCCTTGAAAGGAATTCGGGTTGCTCTCGCAGATCATTTAGCGGATTATCGAGATGACTAAGAGACCGAGATGACTAGGGCGTCATTATGTGCCACTCGGACTCCACCGAGGTCTTTGTCCGTAAAGGTCAAGGTGGGAATAAGGCTCTGAATCCTTGAGTGGCAGATGTGTCTATCCTCATCCGCGGGTTGTGTTCGCATATCCAGTGAAGTTCGTTTGCGGGACTTGTATGATTGGTCTTCATTGCGGGATTTGTGTTCGCATATCCTTTTCTATTTCTTTAACTGACTCCCCCTGTCCCATGTCCGTTATGTTCGCTTCTCAAACTTCAAGAACTCTTTTAGTTTGCCTCTGCGGATCCAGTACTCAATCTCATACCTTAGACTCTTGCAATCATTGGTGTCGTAACTGCCCTCCTTGTGGTACGTGCAGTACTTGTCGTTGTCACGCTTGGAGGGGTCTCCACGTGTCTTCGAGGGCCATATTAGCTATTCCCAGTTTTTCATGGAGTTCAGTACGTCATTCAGGCTAGCATTTAGGGGTGTCACAGCTTTGGATCCAACGTAGTTGGATGATTTCTCCGGCCTAAAGCGACCAGGGTTCGGCCTATTGTCACTGCGCTTTGCTCCATTCCTCATCCTAGCATCTCTTTCTCTCCTTGTCCCTAAGAGCGAAGGGCTTCTTCTCTCATTCAACTTCCCTTTTAACGGTCCTCGCCTCCTCCAGGGTGATGTGTCTCTGGACGCTCTTGAGGAGCTCCGTCATGTCCAGAGAGGGCTCTAGGGTGAGGTTCTCGTAGAGCTTTCCCTCTTTGAGGCCTGCAGTGAAGGCCATCACGGTTGTATCGTTGCTGCACCTGTCGATAAGGGTCAGTTCGTTGTTGAAGCGCGTGACATACTTTTGGAGTGTCTCGCCGGACCTCTGCTTTGGAGAGTATGTAGTGCGGGCCTTTTCGAAAATGTTGGCTCCCAACGAAACGTGTCAGAAATCCCTTTGCCAGCATTTTGAAGGAGTCAATCGACTTTGGCGGAAGGCTATGGAACCACGTTAGTGCTAAGCTTTTTAGACTGGTGGGAAAGGTTCTGCACATGACGGACTCAGATCCTTCTTTAAGGGCTATTGATGCAAATTTAACTAACCTAAATAAATAGGTTAATTTAACCCACTTGTAATAACTGCAAGTGCACAGTGTCTAACTGGTAGACAAAGGCAAGTACAGGTCGATCCCACAAGGACTGTGGTTGCAATTAAATTTCAGAGTTGACTTAAACTGATTTAAATTGGGGTTACAACTCCTAAAATATCTAAACTAAAAATCAAATTAAAAAGCGAAATAAAAGTTTTTAAGAATACGAGAAGGGAAACCAAGGCATTGAATCCGCCACAGGTTCTTTGAGATTTGTGTAATCCAAATTATTGTTTTCAAGAATTAACATTACTAACCTAAAGATTAATCTAAGTTCGCAATTGATTTCAACAAAGGTATAAACCCCTAGCATTGCGTGTTTTCTTACGGCACACACAATCACATGTTTATTTTAACTAATCCTAAACCCCTAGCATTGCATGTCTTCTTACGGCACACACAATCACAGATTCAAATTAATTGATTAAATCAGGCTTTGAATGTCAACAAAGGGTACTTCTAACTACCGACTAGTCTAAATAATTAATTAGGATATAATCGGTGAAAACAAATTATTGAGACTCAAAAATCAAATGTGTTTAACGTTCAAGCATAAAGAAAATAATAAATTTAAACACAACAAACTCTAGGAAACCCTGTGGTTTCATCTTTGCCTTGGCGAAGGGTTTAGCTGATCATGGTAGCGGTGGTCACGGTGTCAATGGAGGTGGAAGTCATCTCTGCATGGACGCGAATCTCGAGGGAAAAGCTGCAAATGCACTGTGGTGGCTCTTACAGATTCTCGGGGTGTCAATAGCCGAATTATTTGAAAGGCAGTTATTTCCGGCCAGAACAGTCGCGCGGCTCTGGTTTCGTCTCCAGCGAGACGCCCTGTTCCGCCGCTGCTTGCTTCGCTCCTCGCGAGCGTTCTCTTCTCCCTAACTGGCCCCGGTACCTGTGAGAAGACAGAGAGAGGGTGAGGAAACAATGAGATAAAAAAAAACGTGAAGGAGGAAAACAGGGACGGTGAAACAGGGAGGCGCTCCCTGTTTCGCTACTGCTTGCGAGTTCTGCTCCTCCGACGAGCTCACGTCCTTGCAAGAGAGAGAGAGGGACGGGAGATGGATGACCGAAGAAGAATAGGGAGAGAATGGAAGAGGGAGACAGGGCGGCTGTAAGGGAGGAAAACAAGGACTTGCTCCCTGTTTCTCCTCTGTTCTGTGCGCGCGATGGTGGTGGTGGTGCTCGGGTGATGGTGGTGGCTCTGAGAGAGAGAGATGGAGGAGGGAGAGACCGTGGAGAAGAGAGGAAAACAGGAAGGAGGGTGATGGCGGAGAAGGTGGCGAGGTGAAGTTTGTAACGTGAAACAGGGTTGTCACACCCCTGTTTCACGGTGATTAGTGGCGGTGGTTGTGGCTCTGGTGGCGAGGTTTCTGGACGGTGGATGGCGGCGGTGAGTGTGTGAAACAGGGTGAGGAGGTGGCGGCTGATGGTGGAGGACGAGGAGGAGGTGGTGATGGCGGGATTATCGCGCTGCCGGCTTTCCAATCGAGCGAGGATTGCCGACAGGGTGGATTGGCGTGGTGGCTGGAAGATCCCCCAGAGAGGGGAAGAAAAGAGAAGAAGAGAGAGCAGCATTCTCCAAACTGGGGAGAGCTAAATAGGGTTCTCCTATTTTCTTGGGCTTGGGTTCTCCAAAAGGCGTTGGGCTTGGGTTTTTAGGTTAGCATTTTGGGTTTGGGCTTAGGTTAAATTAGGTGGACCTATGTTTATTAGGGTTAGGTTTAGATATGTGACCCTCTACTTTGTACCACCGCTATAATCGACCAATTGTCATTCCTTAAATTGTCGCCTTAATATGATTTCATCGTTCACACTCAAATTCCTACAAAGACATGAAAACGAAATAATTACTATAAAATATAATAATCGAAACACTAACATATATAAATTAAGGGATATATTATGTAATAATTACGTGAATATCAGCTATTACGTACTAGTAATGGCGTAGGTGGTCGAAAGGATCGGTGGTTCCGTTGTAGGAGTCGAGTTTCGAAGGAGTGAACTTCCTCGGAAGGGCTTCATTCATGATCCGGTCCACAAATGGTGGGACAGATAGGCGATACAGTACGTTCGGATCGTGCGTCTCTTTACGGAGGGGGTTCCCAGGGCCAAGCCTCTTTGTCCTAGCGGCGAGCTCAGCGTTAGCTGCGCAACCTCCCTTAGTCCAATGAGAACTAGTGGGGGGTTGGCTCTCTTGTGCTTGCTCTCTATCATCTTCTAGAGGCGAAGGTCCGTGCTGCTCCTGGTCTCCATTAGCAGGTGGTAGATTTTGTCGCGTGTGAGTCTTCATCGCCTTGGCGATCTGTTGTATCTGGGATGCCAGCGTATCGATTATGGGGTTCGTTGTTGCTGTTGTCGGTTGCCCATGGACGACAGGAACTACTGAAAGAGGTGGTATAGGGACAGCTTGAGCGTTTGACGTGTCTCCTGGTTCTCCATTGTTGCGTGACCTAGTGGTCACCATCTCTCTGGTTTTGAAAGGAGACGACGCTTAATGTAAACTTGAGAACTTCGTCGCCTCCACGGATGACGCCAAACTGATGCAGTCGTTTTTCACTCCCTGTTTTGACCCAGTTCCTACTGACCTGCACAAGTAACGCACGTGAACCACGGATCACCGTTGTGGTGGCCGATGACACTCCGATATTAAAGTCAGACAGGGATCTGAGGAAGGTGTAATGCTATAATTGGGAATTTGTAGCGTACCTTAGTTTATTAATTTCACGTCTTATTTATAGTGCAAGGAGTCTTGGTTCTACCAGGTCATCGTAGACGTAGTTTAGGAAGGAAAGCTTCGTGGAAATCCTTCTCTAATTAGGAGTCGTGCTGTAGGAGGGAAGTTCCTGTTAGCCCGTGCTCCTAGATATGCGAGAGATAGTTCCCAATGCGGGAGCAATCTAAGAAGGAAGATTCCTATTGTAGAATGTACTTTGGTATTTGCTTCCTAGTTGGAAGCAGAAAGCAGCTGTAGTTGCCCGTCTGAAGCTGATCTTCGAGATACTTGCCTTAGTAGGACTTATGGGTATTGAGGATAGTTGTGAGACGTGTGGGCCTAGCATGCTGTGAGAGTTCGGGTCCGCCTGGCGAACTGAATTGAGCGGGCTGAGAACCGCTTGGGCCGGATCAATGTTGGACTGACGTTGGGCCTGTAATTCTTCGAGATCATCATGACACGTGTATGGCTCTGGGATGTGACCGTTTTTATGTATTACATTCTTACATAAACATTTTTCCTTCAAGATATAATCTCATTGGATTCATTTTAAATACAGAAAACCAATTTAAGCTTCCATGCATCAATAAGTTTTATCAATGTGTTTTAAATCTTGTATCTTCTGCTTGCTTAATTATTTGCTTCACGATCTCTATGAAGTTCATTTTTTTCTCTTGGTCATGTTTGCTGATGCTGTGTTATTCATTTAGGTGCATGTAATACATGAGTGGGCTTGGGCAGGTACTCCAAATGAAGGTGCTGCTTGGCTTCGTTTACAAAGACTAGCTAATACATGGCACCGCATACTTTTGATACCTGTAACTGGTGGAGTAGTTGTTGGAATGATGCATGGACTACTTGAAATAGTTGAGCAAATAAAACAATCGAGATCTTCTCCAAGACGAGGTTTTGATTTACTTGCTGCCGTTTTCCCCACAATAAAGGCCATCCAAGCTGCTGTAACTCTAGGCACTGGTTGTTCTCTAGGTCCTGAGGGCCCCAGTGTAGATATTGGAAAATCATGTGCCAATGGCTGCTCCAAAATGATGGAAAACAACACAGAAAGGAGAATAGCTCTTGTTGCAGCTGGTGCAGCTGCTGGAATCGCATCAGGTATCCCTATTTGTGGCTTATGTATTTCATTACTTTACACTCGTGTTTTCTTCTTTTGTTGTCACAATAACACCCAGTATCCATAAATACTTGCACTTTCGTTTAGAGTCAAGTTATTTCAATTTGAATCGATGAATCATTTTTGTTATAAATGAAAAAGTGCAAGATAATAAAGTGGAATGCGCAAGCAAACTATAACTAAAGAAAATTGAAAAAAAACAACAAAAGTATATCAGAAGTAAGTAATGAGAAAATGAAGAAGTAAACTAAGTGCAAGAAGCTATAATTATGAAAATCAAAAGCAAACAATGTAACCCTAAATAATAGCTTTTAATATAATAAAACTTTTAGGGTGTGTTTGGTTGCATGGAATCCTATGCCATGGGAATTCATGAGGGGACCTTTACATTTTAGGCTAAATTAATGTAGCACTCCACATCCACCATTTAGTTTTGTGATCAATGGTGGTCAAATGGTAGATGTGGAGTGATATATCAATTTAGCCTAAAATGTAGGGGTCCCCTCATGGATTCCCATGGCATAGGATTCCATGCAACCAAACACACCCTTAGTACATTGGAGTTCTTCCCCTCACTTTAAAAATATTATTATTATTGCTATTATTATTATTATTATTATTATTATTATTATTATTATTATTATTATTATTATTATTATTATTATTATTATTATTATTATTATGGCTAATTTAGGATACCCCCGGACAAATAGCTAATTAAAGGTTAGTCATTATTTTATATCGTGTTGTAGATGCCCTTGGACTATCGGTCAACATGTGTGGACTATTATTTTTTAGAGGCAAAGTTTTGATGATTAAAATGCCTCTAAACGATTGAAGGGCTGAGGTTAAAATGTTGGTCTCGGACAACCGATAATTGGTATCTCGAGGTGAATAAATGGTTCAAAATGTAAAAAAATTAAAATGGGATATCTCGAGACACATTTAATGGTTTAAAAAGAAACACCTTCATCAAACATCATTTTCTCAAACTCCATCCACCCAACATTATGCAACTCCATCTAATGGTTATTCTATATGCTTCTTCTACAAATCAAACAACAACAACTCTTTTATCCTCCTTCTTTGTTCTAGGGTTAGGGTTTTGAAGATATTACTCTCATCTGCTCTTGCTCTCACTCTTCAATAGCAATTGCAATAGCTTCGAGTGGTTTCGGGACCTCAGTTGCAGGCGTGAAGATGATGGAGTCTCTCCTCCAGAAAACAATCTCTTGTTATTATTCTCCTCAATTGCTTCATTTCATTTGCAAGCCTTTTACATTGAACAATAGTAGGAGGAGAATCATTCGGAGAGCGACAACATCAGGAAGTGCATGAGGAGGGGTTCAATGAAACCAATTTGATGCAAGGTAGCTGGATCAAAGGTTGTGGTCAAAGATGATTCTAGGGCTTCCAATTGTTGTTCTCAGTATCGACCATCACCCTCTATTTGGTGTTGAGTTTTAACGGATTCGAGGGAGAGAGGAGGTGATGTCGGTGGTGAATTGAAGATGAGGGGTTGGGGGCAGTTAGTGATGGTTGTCGATCTGAACGGAGAGGGAGAAGGAGAGGGGTGACTAGGTGGTAGTGGTTGGGCGATTTGAACAGGAGATGTGGTGGGGCGGTTGTAGTGGGGGTGGCAGGACGACGCGCAAACAAAAGGGAGACGGGTGGGGTGGTGCGAGGGGTACGTAGAGAGATATAGAAGAAGAGGGGGGATAAGGACGGGGTGTGGTAGAGATGCAGAGAGGGGAGGGAGGGGGATGTGGGCAGACTGGTGGTCGGTGTTGATGGTGAGGTTGGAGTTGTGGAATGGCGGTGGATGGAGTTGGAGAAGATGATGTTTGATTATAGTGTTTTTTTTTAACTATTAAACGTGTCTCGAGATACCCGTGTTAATTTTTTTATTTTTTTTATTTTTTATGTTTTGAATATTGATTCACCTCGAGATACCAATTATCAGTTGTCCGAGGCCAACATTTTAACCTCATCCCTTCAATCGTTTATGGGCATTTAGTCACCAAAACTTTGCTCATCTGAAAAATAACAATCCACGCACATTGACCTATAGTTCAAGGGGAATCTGCTATACCATATAAAAATAAGGATTAACCTTTAATTAGCTATTTGTTTTGGGTATCGTAAATTGACCATTATTATTATGACTTTTCCGTTTTGTATTGATGATAACATCTCATATACTTTAAAGACATCAAAATATGGCATATTTATTTCATTCAACTGCAACGAGTGGTGAGTGACATGAAGCAAATGAATCATTTGCGATCAATATAAAACAAATAAAAAAATGGGTTTAGAGATATAATCAGTAGAAAGGAACCCCCTCTCGCTATCTTTTTAATCGACAATAAATAACATTACATGTTGGAATATATTACTAAAAGCTTTTATGAGGGTTTGCAACAACACAATTGAACGGATTTGATTGTAGAAGAAAGTTTTGAGTTGTAAAAATTCCAAACTACGGGTAAAGCTTGCATGGGTTCTGTCTCTTTTTTGGCTCTCTTCTGGCCTTTCTTTGTGGTTCTTATTCATATTGTTGAGATGGAAATTTGCGTGAAAAACTATAGCCTTTTTTTTTTTTTTTTTTTCCAAGAAAGGGTTTTCCAATCTTTAGTGATTATTCTTGTTCCAATTGAACGGGTGGTGGATCTTTCTGGAGCTCTCAAGTTAGGTTGCGTGTCTGGGAGAAAGATGTCGTCGGGGCAATGGAGTAATGGGCAGTTGTTGTTATGGTGGAATAAAAAGAGAATATGTGAGGAGGATGAAAGATTGCTAATGGGTAGGGGAGGAACTTCAACCGTGTGTTTATTTCCTTGCGAGCATGGTGCAATTGGTTGGAGGAAGTTCATGATGGTAGTCATAAATGTGTTCCATTTTAGGAGGTTCTTACTTCTTAGGCTGGTTTGCTTCTTCTATCGAGAATGAAAATGACACCAGGAGCTCTAGAGGTAATGGTGGCAACCATGTCTGGGTCTGATATCAATGGGCTCTTGGTGACACTCCAACGAGGAAGATGCATGGTCAAAGGTTGTTGAGAAAGACACAATTATTGGCCTTGCTGAAGGGGAGGCTACTAGTTGTTGGATGTCGGATCTCAAGTTAACAACTATTCTTCCTGTCTTCAACTTGGACACTGAATTAATCGATCTAAAGGATTCTTATGCCAAAGAATCTCATCCTGGTAGTGTCAATGGATTAGTTTAGAGTGTGGATTTGATGGGCATCTATTGAGGAGTCCTCAATACAACAGTCGACAGTATTTGGCGAGGATTTAAGATTCTGACAGTGACTATGCATGAAGGCGTGAGAGTCGTTACCGAAGATCGAGATGTCAAGATAGTGGTGGCTCTACCAAATAAGATGAGGGCATTTTCGTTTAGGTTATTTCGGAAGAAGATGCCTTGAGTTGGTTAAAGATGTTGCATTTCGAGGTAATCGAGTAATGGAGATTGTGACATAAGAGAGAGTCTGAATGTTTGTGTGATAAGGAAGAAAACGTGGTTGTCAAAGGAGGAAATCCTTCTCTATTGATGTCAAACAGTATTGTGTCTTTTGACAGTAGTGAACGGCTTGAGAGAGTATGACAGACAAGTATGGCCACTCTATCTCAGACTGGGAAGCCTGAACCAACTACATCCTTTACAGCTGTGGGGTTCGGAAGGGAATTCTTCCTCTTTACACCTTCTTTGTACCTCACTTGTCCTTCAAAGTGGTATCAAGGATGAACACAAGCTTCCGCACTGACAAGTAGGTGAATGGAGGCAGCTGCTCTTAAAGATGGTACTCTATTGTGTTCTATCTCAGTGCTAAAAAACAGGGATCCTGATATGATCTGACTCCTTCTTCTGATGTTGTGCAGAATTGGAACAAAACAATCCAACCTCAATCTGATAATGCAATCACAGAGAATACTGGAAGATGATATTGCAGTTTCAGCAATCAAGCATTATCAAGAGAATCACAGGAAGGCAAGACAAAGGATTCACAGGAAGGAAAGATTTATTTGATTGAAATGTAAAGGTTACAATGGTCTGATAGACTAGAATGTACTAGGCACAATTCGAGATTGCCAATCTCCTTATTGAGCAAAGTGCTCACTTGTACAAAGTGTTTACAAAGAAGAATGAATACCCTTCCAGACTCATACATCTCTCTTTATATAAGAATATTTGCAACAAACTCTAGCAGATTACAGACTGTTAACAACTTGCTAACAGATTCTTGCTAACAGACACTAACTGACTATCTAACAGAGCACTGACTCTGTCAAGACTCTCTGCTGGCTCCTTGCTGGACTGGCTCTGTCAAGACTCTCCTGCATGGCTAATTGCTGACTCAATACATGACCTGTTATGTATGATACACTGGGGTCTATCAATTCCTCCCCCCAAGAGTAGCACCTTGTCCTCAAGGTGAGATTGAACAAACTGTTATAAGCAAGCACCTTAGCAAGCATTCTCTTTGCACTTTCATAGTGTTTCTGCTGCTGACAGAGATTAGCTGAATCTCCTTTGAGTATCGATATCCTTTCATTTCCAGCACATGAAAGCTGATCAAAGAAAGCTTGACATTTTACTGCATCCTTGACTCTGTAAACTACGATGGCATATCGAGTAGACATGCAATTAGGCTCCAGTTTTACTGCCTTTTCTAAGTACTTTCTCAAGCTTCTATAATTTCCAGCCACTGAATATGCATTGGCAAGATTCACCCAAAAATATGCACCTTTGGGATCTCCTTTTATTGCTGCCAACAAACACTCTTTTGAACCATTTGCAGCTAGACATTGATCCTTGCAAGAATTACAATCTTCAATGCTTAAATTCCCCATGTTTGTGAACATATGACTCTCAACCATGGCCTTGTTGAGAAGGTTCAAACTGATCTGCTGTTCACGTGGGATGCCTTTTACGACAGCTGATGCTATATCCTTAAATGAAAGCTTCTCCAGCACTAATTGGATGCTTTGAGGGCCGAAAAGAACATCTTTTCTGACAAACCATGCAACACAGTCCCCATCTTGACCGCAAACATTTTCAATTGTTTTCAAAGCATAATGCTGAGTAGTATCATCTTCTCCTTTTCGTAAAATTGATGAAACCAGTGAAATCACTGGACTAGGAATCTGCCATCCAGATGTAGATCGATTGTCTTTTGATGGAGACTTCAGAGTGTTGTTATCTCTACTTTGTTCATTTGGAGTGGACGTATAGAAAAGCAATTCGCCCAAAGCGGCCATAGAAAACCTTCACACTTTATCTTGTTTGTCCCTGAGGACATCTGCTAACGATCCCAAAAGTCCAGGACCAGCCAAATTATTGCCAATGAAAGTAGAGTGTCGAATGACAAACACTAGTGAAAGTAAAGTGTCATTCTTTTTGCTTGGCATGACGGGTCTCACTGAGAGATCAGATGGATGCCAAATCACTTGTGAGAGAATGTTTGATGACTTTGAATTATCAGAATATGGGCCATTACCTGAACCTGCTTTACCAAGTTGAGTTTTCGTTTGACTCCCAGCACTAGGTGGCATAGCAGCTACTTCAACATGTTCTGAACACAATTGTTGTTCAGGGATTTTAAAGTCATCACAAATATCCATATTGACCTCATGTTGGGAATCCAACTGATTTGTTTGCTGGTCAGTTACTTCCATTTGTCCGTGAAGGGATGAATTGTGTGAAGAGTCAAATCTATTTCCTGAATGAGTTGTTCCTCCTTCCAACTCCTTAGATTGTTCAGATGCAGAAGCTATGAAGTTTTCTCCCACCCTCCTGTCTTCTACCAATGAAGTTTTCTGCTCCACACCCGCACCTTCCGCCTCCTTGGATTGCTCCGAAGAAGAGACACTTCGTGAGAATATTTCAAAGTCTTTTCTCAACCCATCTAGTCCCTGTTCCATGGACTGAAATATCTTTCTCACCTCTAGCATACATCTCATTTGTTCTTCCAAAAGATCTACCCTTGCAGTCATCGTACCCTGATTTGTAGTCTTTCCTGTTATCCCAAGAGAACTCCTCTTTTACCAATTGTTATGAACCAACCAACTCTCTCAAAAGCCCGAGCTGTCCAGGAGGGGAAGGTCCATAACAAGGATCGTAACATTGCCCCATGTTTCCAAAGCCGACGTCCTCGTCGGCCCACTCTATCGACACTGGCCCAGTGAGCCTTCTCTTAGCTACCAGTATTCAACAACTTAGCACTATGCCCATACATAATGCTAAATTATTTTAATCCAGCCTATAGGTCGCCCCCTGCCGGGATTCGAACCTTGGATGTGGGGTTTGGCTCTGATACCACTTGATATGATCTGACTCCTTCTGATGTTGTGCAGAATTGGAACAATCCAACCTCAATCTGATAATGCAATCACAGAGAATACTGGAAGATGATATTGCAGTTTCAGCAATCAAGCATTATCAAGAGAATCACAGGAAGGCAAGACAAAGGATTCACAGGAAGGAAAGATTTATTTGATTGAAATGTAAAGGTTACAATGGTCTGATAGACTAGACTGTACTAGGCACAATCTGACTATCTAACAGAGCACTGACTCTGTCAAGACTCTCTGCTGGCTCCTTGCTGGACTGGCTCTGTCAAGACTCTCCTGCATGGCTAATTGCTGACTCAATACATGACCTGTTATGTATGATACACTGGGGTCTATCAGATCCTCTGGTTTCTTGTGCAATGACAGTTCTACAGGGGAATGGCATATCGTCTTGAAGAGGAACTTAAGTGAGTGGAGATAGGAGACATTGCAACCTTTCTTTAACATAATTTAACCCGTAGAGATTGGTCTAGGAAAGATCAAATTTTGTGGGATGGAGACATCAAGGGCTTCAAAGTTGATGTCTTCTTTGATACTCTTAATATAAACAACAATCTTACATTTGGATCTTTTGTGTCTTTTGAATTATACCTGTCTAGCCCAAAGGTGGCCAGGTCAGTGGTTAAGGCAGTGTGGGTTTGACCCCCACGTCTTGGGTTCAATACCTCCCAGCGGCATGGGGTGGGGTGGGGTGGGTTAAGTGTTTAAAAAATAGGAATTATACCTTTCTACATATTTTTTTGGTTTTGACACTTAGGCTGTGTTTGATTCCAAGGAAATTTTTTCCAAGAAAATTTGCCAAAAGTGAGAAGGGAGGGGAGAGAGAGATAATGAAGAACCTGTATCTTTTGATGATCACCATCCTCTTGATTTGTTACAAAATTGTAGAAAATATTTTCTTAGGGGGACCTAACAAAATTTTTGCCCAAAATAAAGTCATCGTCAACCTCAAGATAGGGAAAATTTTCCCACTTCCTCTCCCATTTCTTCATTCTTCTTTCTTTTTGAAATTTTGCCATGACAGATTTTCCTTGGAATCAAGCACACCCTTAGTTTCGGTGATTTTCCTTGAAATTTTCCCACTTCTATGTCTCAACCTACTCATTCCAATGGGGAGAAAAAGTCAGCCATCTTTCTGGAGTTCTGTATCAGTGTCTCAACCTGCTCATTTGAATGGGGAAAAAAAGTCAGACATCTTTCTGGAGCTGTACATCATATCTATCTTGGTAAATTAAGGCAGTTTTCAGAGTATTTTATATTTTTGTGAAAGTCTATGCTGCAATTTTTTGCATGGGTGTTTATGCAGCAGCAGTCTGTTATTGGTGTCTGAGAAAGTTCCATCATTCATGAGATTCTGTTTTGAGTTTTCAGGATTTAATGCTGCCGTTGCTGGTTGTTTCTTTGCTATCGAGACAGTATTAAGGCCTCTTCGTGCGGAAAATTCCCCTCCCTTTACAACTGCAATGATAATATTGGCGTCTGTTATATCATCCACAGTGTCAAATGTTTTACTCGGAGAGAGGCCAGCTTTTACTGTACCCACGTATGAACTAAAATCTGCTGCCGGTATTTTATCTTTTCTAACTTATCTGCATATTACAATGGATGATGTCAGTTTGCTTTTTCTGTGTAATACTAAGGTTCTATTGTTATTTGTTATTTTTGTCATGATCTTGTTCCATGTTTTGCTCTAGTCATATGCATCTCTGAGACATTTTGGGAACATGATAACTGATAAGTGGTCATCATGTTGTTATTAAAATGATATATGAGCATCTCAAGACTACTGACTCAAACTGGTTTTATGTTCTCTCCTCTCTCGTTTTTAATCAGAAAACACCAGAAAAAAATTCTATTAAGAATAAACCTTGTGAGTGTTTACGTCACTATTGAGTGTCTCTCTCTTTTAATAAAATTCTTGTTTTGCCTGATAAAAAAAGAATAAACCTTGTGAATTAGAAAGTTATATAAGGAGAAAAGGAGATATACAAGGAGCAATTACAGTTCAATAGACCCAAACACCAACAAAGAAAGCCCTGCTTTCGGCTACCCTATTTTGGGCAATAATCTGATAGGCCCCAAATCAAAAATCAAAATCAAATTAGGCAAGAAGGAAGAAGGATCAGGGAACTACTAGTATTCACTAGAAGGGAATAGAAGGCTGAGGTGTCTAGTCTGTTAGCTGAGTTGTTTGGGTTGTTATTTTTGAGTGGTCAGTATTATAGGAGTAGTAGCTATAAAAGGGGAAGGTAGGGGAGTAGGGAAGGGGATGAAAGTAGAGTATATTGAAAGGGAGATACCAGGCTCTCGAATTCCTGGAATTGTATCCTTTGTTATCAATACAATCCTCTATTCTCCCATTTCATCTCTTTGTGCAATTTACTAAATCTGCTCAAGTGCTCTAGCTAATCAGATTCCTATTACAGGTTCTTATCAATTGGTATCAGAGCAAGATCTCTTGGACCTTAATCATGGCTCGAAAAAAAATAGAAGCCCTAGAGGAAAGACTAGAGATGGTACAAGGAGAATTGCAACAAGAATTGACTACGGTACAAGTTGGGCTCCAGAAATTACCTGGTATGGAAAGTCGCCTCGAGGTGATTGAGAAATCCTTGGGATATTTGACAAGCAGAATTGAGCAATTGCTGAAGCGGGACGGTGCTGGGCCTTCCTCATTCAGCGCGGAACCTTCCTCGGCAGTAAAAGAGAAAAATAAGCAAGTGGAGGGAGAGGTGAACCCTTTCTCTGGCTTAGAATCTCCTCTAAGCAGACAGGAGACCCCATTGGAGATGGATAATTCAGAACCGAGGGGGTTACGGAGGTTGGAATTTCCAATCTTCACGGGGGATGATCCGGATGGTTGGATCTTTCGGGCTGAGAGGTATTTCACGATGAACCATATGACGGAGAAGGAGAAGCTTGAAGCGGCGGCAGTGAGCTTGGATGGTCGGGCTTTAGCTTGGTTCACCTGGATGGAGGGTCGACGAATCTTGGAAGACTAGAATGAGTTCAAACGGCTACTTCTTACCCGATTTCGACCACTGCGTGAAGGAACCTTGACGGAGAAGTTCTTGGCGATCCGTCAGACGGGCTCGGTGGACGAATTTGTGGAGAGATTTGAAACCCTAGCGTCCCCTCGTCGCGATCTCTCTGATGAAGTGCTAGAGAGCACCTTCATCAACGGGTTGAAGGAGGAGATTCGGGCCGAGGTGCGACTGTTGCGGCCCAAGTCACTAATGGACTTGATGGTAGCGGCCCAAATGGTCGAGGACCGAAATAGAATTTTGGGCTGGAATGGGCCGGGTACTCATTGGGCTAAGATGGCCCAAACACGGCCTCCCTCACCTATGCTGCTCACGAACCCTAACCCCCTACCAACTCACAGCGCACCTCCATTTCAGCACACCTCCATTCCATGGGAGCACAAGGGGGCTCAGCGGCTACCACCAGCCACGGAGCGGCCCGACTTGGCCAGCCACTGTCGTGATGGGGGGTTCAAACGCCTCACGGAGGCTGAAATTCAGAGCAAGAGGGCTCGCGGCCTCTGTTACAATTGCGATGAAAAGTTCGCACCAGGTCATCTCTGTCGACAACGACAGCTACAAATTCTCTTGGTGGATAATACGGAGATACCCGAAGCAGACCACAAGGCGGAACCCGACACTGATGAACCCAACACTAGGGAGCCCGAACCTGAACCACCACCAGAGGACACCTTCGAGCAGATGGACGGGCAGGTTCATATCACGCTTGTAATGGATGGGAACAGTCTTGTCTACATCATGGAGAACGAATTGGAGTCAGAGCTTTTTGATCTGGCCACCTCCTGCAAGGTTGTTCTTTGCTGGTGAGTTGCTCCTCTTCAACAAGCTGGCGTTGTTGATTCAATCAAGTGCCGGACAGATGACAGGACACTGGATATTGGTGATGGGGCTAATACTGTTTCGATGATTCCAATGGCGGATGGCGGCGTTGGTATTTGTGGTCAGGAAGGACGTCAAGCAGTTAGGGCATCAGATGTTGCAATGGGACAGTTTAGGGTTTTGAAAATATTGCTCCTTGTGCATGGACATTGGAATTATCAGCGTGTTGGTTATTTGGTTTTATATCACTTCTACCGTAATGATGTGTTCATATTGTGGCTGTTCTGGTACATCTTATGCACAACTTTTTTGACGACTTCTGCATTAACTGATTGGAGTAGCATGTTCTATTCTGTGTTATACACTTCAGACCCCACAATTGTTGTCGGAATTCTGGATAAGGAATTGAGTCATAAGACACTGCTGAAGTATCCAAAGCTTTATGGTGCTGGGCATGAACATGAAAGTTATAACATACAGCTCTTCTGGATCACAATGGTTGACACTCTGTGGCAGAGCCTTCTTCTCTTTTATGTGCCTCTCTGTCTACAAGGATAGTGCAATTGACATTTGGAGTCTTGGCAGTCTGTGGCCTATTGCTATCGTTGTGCTTGTGAATTTTCACTTGGCCATGGACATACAACATTGGGTTTTTCTTACTCACGCTGCGACATGGGGATCTATCATCATAACATATTCTTACATTTTGGTGTTCATGAGACATTTCTGGACAGGATTGTTCAAATTATACGGCACGGCTCTCAAACATAATGTGCGCTACAATCCCCATGGTCGATTGGAGGTGCTCATCAAATGGACAAATCGAATGGACCTCCCACCTTGAGGACAAGGTGAAAGTTCATGGGGGGGGGGGGGGGGGGGTATTGATAGGCCCCAAATCAAAAATCAAAATCAAATTAGGCAAGAAGGAAGAAGGATCAGGGAACTACTAGTATTCACTAGAAGGGAATAGAAGGCTGAGGTGTCTAGTCTGTTAGCTGAGTTGTTTGGGTTGTTATTTTTGAGTGGTCAGTATTATAGGAGTAGTAGCTATAAAAGGGGAAGGTAGGGGAGTAGGGAAGGGGATGAAAGTAGAGTATATTGAAAGGGAGAGACCAGGCTCTCGAATTCCTGGAATTGTATCCTTTGTTATCAATACAATCCTCTATTCTCCCATTTCATCTCTTTGTGCAATTTACTAAATCTGCTCAAGTGCTCTAGCTAATCAGATTCCTATTACAGGTTTTTATCATAATCCAATGAGTACGGTGGTCTTCAAAGGCATATCAGCTGAAGCTGCATGACACAGACCACTCCAAATCTGTTTTGTGATAATGCAGGAAAAAAAGAGATGGTTAGTGGTTTCTTCTTCTGTTTCACACATGCTGCTATGTTGAGACCCCTCTTAATAAGCTGTCCATAGTTGAGCTATCACCCATAAAAGGAGATTAGGGGGAACTTCTTTAATCCAAAAGAATGGGTTACCAAAAAGAGGGTAGAGATTCTTGGTTTGTTAAGGCCAAGCTGAAATTGAAATGAGCTGTAAATTTTGCTGAACTGTCATTCCAGATCTTGTCCTCTTCCTCAGAAATAGCGTGCCCGTCATAACTGCCTCAATCTGACAGAGACGACAGTTAAATGGTTCGGGTTTGGTCTCGGCTCGTTTGACAAAATTGCAATCATTAGTTGTTGCGTCTTCTTAATTATTTTATCCATTACGCAAGCCCCTTTATATGACGCAAATATAGTTTAACATTTGATAATATAATTAATTTACTCGACAGTTTTAAATTTGTAAATCAGGGAAACAATGCATCAAATATGGGTTGACATAATGACCTCTTCTTATTCAAGGGAAAAAAAGAGAAAAAAATTGTTCTTAAACAAGTTTGGTTAAATTCAATTGTCTTGACATGAATACTAAACGGGTAGGCCTCGGATTGGGACAAATGTCATGTGACCCAACTCACCAGACATGAACCCAATCCATTCCAGGGCCATACCTTGATAGATCATTAGATATTGGCTAAAAGAGTCCAATTTCTAGTTTGACTATCGATTTAGGATTCCCCTAAGTTTCATTTACTTAAATTATTGTTTATTAATTCATTTGAGCTCCGTTTGAAATGAAATTATGTGGAAAATTATAAATTCATATTAAAAACGTCATAAAATTTCATCCCGTTTTGACATGCATCCCTTGAGATACTCGTTAAATGGGATAAATTGACAGTAAATGCCCAAATTAGTCCTTTTACCCCAATGCCCCATAGATCAAACTATCACTTGAACAAAGAGCTAAATCAATAATGATCGGCTTATTTTTTAAGGGCTTTTCTCTCAGCCATAAGTTTGCGTAGGCCATGTGAGAATATTGTATACGACACAAGATGGTAATGTTGATGAATTTATATTTCTTTGGCTCTTGAAGCAATTTATGTGTCATGTGAGTAGTGGATGGACGGAAGATTGAAGAGTGAAGTGTTCAAAAGTGAAGCTAAAGATAGGCCCTAGGCCCTCATCCTTTATATTGAGACTAGAATCCACTCCGTTGTCTATGGTTCAACTTCTTAAGCTAAAGGACATGTAGTTTTTCACTTTTGCTTCTTAAGCTAAAGGACATGTAGTTTTGCTTCGTATTGCGGTGAGTCTCTTACTCAACTTTATACTCAACTCTAGTTTTCGATTCTTAATATATTGCTCCTGTCGTATCTTGTTGTAGAAAGACCTGCATTCTCTAACAACTTGAGCAATTAGAGTAATTTGTGATTTTAACGTGGCATTGGGTATTAGTCATGACAAATCGTGGTTTTGATTCTTGCCTCAAAAAGATCGTGGCATATTTTAGTATTTTGTAAATCTTGTCATAATTTTGCTTTTGTTCCCATGGTCTTTGAGTAGTTGATGTAGAATAGATTTGCTTTAATAGCGTAAGCTTTTAGAATTAATGAAAATTTAACATGGTATCAGAGCTTTCGTCGCAGGCCAGGGGTTTGATTCTCACCCAAAACAATTGTTGAAGGGGGAGTATTGAGATTAAAGTCCATTCTTGTTATCTATAGCCCCGACCAACATTATATCCCCAAATCATGGAAATCTTTCATGGGGGTCAGAAGTATGCATACCATCCAAGTTGAAAATCCCCAAGTGATCTTCGCATATGAATGTCAAAGAAAGGAGTTGTGTTGGGTTAATCAAATGAAATGCAACATGGTAGTTTGATGTAAGCGGGTTATTTTAGTAATATTATTATTAGTAATGTTGTAACTCAGCCTATTTATTGTCAATATTTAGGTTTGTTTGTTTGCTAGAGAAGTTAGGACAAATATAAAATAAGGCGTTGGTTATTCATTGTTAGGCAGTTGATTGAATAAACGAATAGTTATTTGTTTACTTGTTTTTTCAGATTTATTTCAATTCTTGCTTAGTTATAGTTTTAATTCTATCAGTTGGTATTAGAGCCGAAACAGTTTTAGTTATTTGGTTCAATTTGAAAAAAATTGTTTGAGAAGAAATAACTTGGAAGATGATCGAAGAAAATTGGAAGAACTGGATTGAGAAAATGGTAGAGACAACCTTACAGAAGATAGAAAAAGGCAATGGAAGAGGATGAAACTGAATATCACAAAAGTTATTAAGGCAGGCATCAAAAAGGTCATGGGACATACACACCACCGCCACAGCCAGAGCATCGACGGTGGCGCTGCACAGGTGAGTCACTCCTCCGTCGATTGCCTCCCTTTGCCTTCCTCAGTCGATCGATTTTTCACCCCAACCCCTTCATCGATCGACTCCCACCAGCCCTCTCTTTAGCGATCAAGTCTCTCTAGTCCCCTCCATCGATCCGTGTCCACAGGCCGACCACCACCCATTTCACTATTCGATCGACCTCCTACAGCCCTCCCCTTCGATCATCGCTCTCTCCCACCCCAGGTAGCCGTATCGACCCTGTTCCTCTGTGTTATGTCCCATCCTCTGTCAATCGACTCACAAACCAGGTCAATTTGACAGCCTGTCCAGTTCAATCGACTCCCACCAAACCAAATCGATAACACCTTTTCACCCTCTGGCGCAATCGATCAAACCTTTCCCTCCCACCAGCCTCCTCAGGTCGATCGACTCCCTTCGCAACTCTTTCCCTTCTGCCACCCCGACACCCATCACCCTCCCTCAAAACCCCCTCTAGTTCAGTTCGTGAATCACAATTGGGGAGATAAAGTTAGTTACCCCCTATTGTTTGGTTGTCCCACCATGTGGTTCAAAATCAGCTTTGCTAAGGATCAAGATATTTGCAGCCGCATTGCTGAACATGTACCACCACAAGGATCTGAATTTTGTAGTTATTGTTATGCAATTATCACCACCACAGAAAGGACATTGTGAGTTGTGACACCTCCGTCCACCAATTGTAGCTCAATTGGTCGGATATCCACTCTCCTTGTGAGAGGTCGCGGGTTTGAGACTCGATTTAATGAGTTTTCGCCCGATTATTAGGAGCATTTGCTTTGCCGTTGATAAGCCTTCGGGTATTGAATGCTGCTTAGATGGACTAGATTGGAGCGAAACGAAAGCGAGTCTTCATGCAAGGTAGAGGCGATGGACCGGAGCGAAACCAAGTCTCTATGCGATATGGAGGCAACAAGGATATTAAGTGGCAACAATATTGTAGCCTTCAGGCCTGGTTTGGTTAACCCTATAGGGTCAGTAATGTAGTCTTCGGGCATGGATTAATAAATAAATAAAACGGGTCAATGACCCAATTTAAAAAAAAAAAAGTTGTGACACCTCCAAAACGGTGTTTATGATCCAATTTGGTTCAATTTTATAGCAAAAATTGAGGACAAGTTTGGGCACAATTTTCAAATCAAGCAGTGGATCTACTTCGAGCTTAGGATTCCTATAGGAATTTATTTTTGGTGTCACGTTTTTAATTTGATTCTTTGGGGTACAAGCAACTACAAAGGAAAAGTTCGAGATCATCTTCTGCTTGTGCACTTTGCCTTGTCTTCCGTCACGGATTGCTTGTGTTCATCGAACTTATTCGACTTCACGCTCGAGGATGAGCTTCTTCAACCCGGGGACGTTGATGTAAGCGGGTTACTTTAGTAATTTTGTAAGTGGGCCTATTTAGTAACATGTCATAATAGTTAGGGCATTGGTTTTCAATTAGGGTTATGTTTGTTTGCATGTCAGAGAAGTTAGGACAATTATAAATAAGGCATAGGTTGTTCATTGTTTAGCAGTTGATTGTTTGGCAGTTGATTGAATAAAAGAATATTTATTTTGTTTACTTGTTTTTCAGATTTATTTCAATCTTTGCTTCGTATTTCAATTCCTACTTAGTTATAGTTTTGATTCTATCATACTTGATTTAGAAAGTAAAAACTAGCGAAAACATACTTAGTTACAGTTTTAATTTTATCTACTTAGTTATAGTTTTAATTCTATCATACTTAGTTATAGTTTTAATTCTATCGTACTAATCGTAAAACTGCATGTTTTCTTAAGCCATGTTTTCTTATGCTCCTTTGATAGTCCTCTTAAGCCATGTTGTCTGGTCATTTAAACTTTGTGAAATGATGCATAGTTGTTGTCTATGATTTTGGGCTTGACTTATTTTTTGTATAGTTGAATGAAGCGGATGCATAATTGTCTATGGTTTTGGGCTTGACTTATCTTTTTGCCTTTTGCAGAACTACCTTTATACTTGATACTCGGTATGCTATGTGGAGTAGTAAGTGTAGCATTCACACGTCTCGTGACTTGGTTCACCAAGTTTTTTGAGTTTATCAAGGAGAGATTTGCCCTCCCTGCTGTTGTTTGCCCTGCTTTAGGTGGGTTGGGAGCTGGGATAATAGCTCTTAGGTACCCCGGAATATTATACTGGGGTTTTACAAATGTGGACGAAATCCTACACACGGGAAAGAGTGCATCAGCACCTGGTATTTGGCTCCTAACTCAACTAATTGGAGCAAAAGTCTTAGCCACAGCTCTGTGTAAGGGGTCTGGGCTTGTAGGTGGCCTTTATGCCCCAAGTTTGATGATTGGTGCTGCTGTTGGTGCTGTGTTTGGTGGTTCAGCTGCTGAACTTATCAATTCAGCCATTCCCAGGAATGCTGCTGTTGCGCAGCCGCAGGCCTATGCGCTGGTAACTTTTCTTTTACTTTTTCTATATCCTGGGGATCTGGTAAAGTGAAAAATATGTTTGTACGCATTGAGTATAAAGGCAGCAAATCAAAATTTTGATTTGTTAATGCAGGTTGGAATGGCAGCTACTTTAGCTTCAGTTTGTTCGGTACCCTTGACGTCAGTGCTACTTCTGTTTGAGCTGACAAAAGACTACAGAATCTTGCTCCCACTCATGGTAATTTTTTTTACGTTGTAATATTTCTAAACTAATTAAGCATCATTATGTTGTACCGTGTATTCCACCATTATGTCGTCTTTGTCTGCAAATGTCTTCCACCATGTGCAAACTTTTACCATGTCATAAATCATGATCAAGGATGCACGGACACAGACACGATACGACAATTCGGCAATTTCCAAAAAACAAGGACTTGGTGACAACTACACGTCAAACCTTACTATTTTTTTTATCTCATATGAACATAAACAATATTAAATAATCCAAACACATAAATAAACATTCAAATACATCAGGAGCAACATAATTTGTAATTATAAACATCCAAGAAGCTCATAACCGCATAACATCATTTCATAATTCAATTACTCAAAACATAATAAATGATAGTTTGAAATATGTAACTCACCTGCTAGGCTGTTACATGTCTTCATCAACCAGCTAATCAACCATCACATTCCCATTGTTAAATAGCACAACCTTTAACTCGGGTTCATCAAGAGAAAGATTGGCGATCATAAGTAAGCCAGCAACATCCAAATCCAACGAATCAAGTGTATTTCCTCTCTGATATCTCACATCCTTGTTTCATCTGTACTCTTGCTTTTTGACAAAAGAAGATTCGAATTCACATATACCAAATCTTCAGCTTGTTGTGGGGTCATTTGATTCCTTTTCAATGAGTGGATATTATTATACGTACTTCAATTCCTTTCACAACACGAGGAAGAACAAGGTTGCACGAACAACTTCAAAGCGAAAGCTTGGAATGACGATGCAGAAGGACCACGAGAAACCCACCAAATGTTTGGTTTTAGGTATGCTCTATTATATAAATAATCACGTTTACCAAACTCACTGAAAACTTAGCAAACTCTGTTACTACCATTTTTTTTCCTCAACGTTAGGAAATATTTCTTCAAGCATTTATCCCTCTCCTTTGAAATCTCAACATCTTGGTGTGGGAAACATAATTAGGAGCCCTTTCAATCCATTTTCTCCATTTTTTGCTATAATATCTATAAGCAATCACAAATTAATATTATAAACTTAACCCGAAAGTTCTAGACTAAATAGAATAAAAACATTGTAAATCTTCGGTTACCTTGGATTCAAGGAATTAACTCAACTATGCAATGATGAGTTGTTTTTCTCCCATCAATCAACTAATATACGAGGCACCACTGAAAAATCTGACTCAATATCTGCCTTTCTTCGTAGTAATAAATAATTTACTTCACTTTTTCAATCATAACATCCCACATCTCAAGTACCAGGTGAAGACAAGGTTCATTGAAGACAAGGCTCTTCTGTATCAACCATCCGCAACATTGTATAAATAGGCTCTGTGAAATAAAGAGAAAAAAAGAAAAGAAAAGAAAACAGTCTTAGATTAGATGAAGAAGAAGAGTATAGGAGATGAACATGGAAGAGGCAGTGTTGGAGGGGCAACCCTGAGCGGTGATGGAGGAGGAGCTGTTGTGGAGAGGAAGACCCAATTTGTGTTCTATTTGCACCCAAGCCAAAAAGAGTAATGTCCATACTAAGTCTTGGCTGTATTGGGCATGTGTTCGACCAGGTCAACTGCCTCAACACGTTGACTGCGCGTCGAATACATGTCAGGCGCGTGCAGACGCGTGTTCAACTCAAATTCGGGGTTTTTTTTCCGAGAGTTCGTGCATCCTTGATTATGATTAATCATGCACAACTGAGATGACATAACTTTGATGATGCATTTCCTAGTTCTAAATGACTACTATTTATGTTGATGAAATTTTTAATGAACAGGGGGCTGTCGGATTAGCGATATGGGTTCCGTCAGTGACTAATCAACCTAAGGCAACCGAATCATCTGATACTACGGTTTTAGCACGGGGTTATTCTTCTCTATCATCCGTTGAAGACAAAAAAGAAGCTATTTGGAGAGAAACTGGTGATGGTGGTGATTTAGAACTTTGTGTTATTGGAAGTACCGTTGACCCTAACATAAAAAATGAGGAGATTCTGCTAGATTATCTTAAGGTATTATTATTATTATTTCTTCACTTTTAAGATTTATTCTAAATACTGCTTAATTACTGCATTGTGGATTCCTAAATTATCCCAAGCATATCAATCATTGTCCAATATTAGAACATATCCATCCGGCTCATCTTTTTTGGTTGCATTATTCTTCTTCTTTCAGGTTTCTCAGGCCATGTCAAAAAACTTTGTAAAGGTTTCACTTACAATGACCTTGAAAGAGACAATAAAAGTTATGAATGACAGCCAACAAAATTGTGTTCTCGTGGTTGATACCGATGATCTTCTTGAGGGAATCCTTACACTTGGAGACATCCAGCGTCGTATCTCGAAGATGTCTAGTGCTACTCCAAATGGTGATTCAACTGTTTCAGATGTATGTTGTTTAAACTTTTTAGCTGATAATTAATTAGCAAAAAAAACATAGTTGATAAGTGATCATCTGGAACACTTTTAAGACAACTTTGGCGATTTTGTGATAAAGGCTACATTTTTGTTAAATTTGATTTTAAGTTAAATTTTTATTTATTGTAAACTTGTTTTTATTCTTTTATTTTTTAGCATCATCTCCATCCTTCCAATCAGTTCATATTAAGGGTGTGTTTGGATCTAAAGAAAACTTGCCAACAATGAGAAGGGGGATAGAGATAGAATGGAGAATATGAAGTTGATGATCTTCATACTCATGTTTTTCACTAGACGATGAGAATGGGGATAGAGATAGAATGGAGAATATGAAGTTGATGATGATCTTCAGACTCATGTTTTTCAAAGTGTGGAAAATAACGTTTTCTAAGGGTGGAAGCAAAGAATGATTTCTCAAAATAGTGGTCCTCTTCAATCTCATGATGGAGAAGGTTTTCCTTTTTTCTGACTCATTTCTCTTTTTTTCCTTTGGAGTTTTCGCTAGAATTTTTTTCTGTAGAACCAACACACCCTAAGTTTCTAACAAGCACATGAACGAGTTGAATGGAATCAGCATATTGAAGTTTGTGGAATAGGTTGTCTGCATTTGTGTACAGGCAGTATGGTTTTTTTATGTACATATCTATGGATTGTTTGTGACCATCTCCGCATTTTGTTTACATGCAATATGATTTTTTATATGTACCTATCTATGGATGTTTTTGATCATCTGGAGGCCTTAGTAACTTGATTCTTTACCTTGTTTGTTGAATGTCCTGATGGTTTAGTACAAGCAATTTAGACATGTCAAATTAATGGAGGATAACATTGCATGTGATATGATTGTTTTTAGTTTACTTTTCTTGGTATTGTTTGCTACAATGGACGATCCATTGATGCACTCTTCTCTATAAATGGGTTTTTAATTTGTAGTAATTCTTTGCAGTTGAATACCTGCCTCGTTTCATCCATATTTACTGGAGGAATACATTACCGTGGACGTCAGCGCGGGCTTTTAACATGTTATCCAGACACAGATTTGGCAATTGCTAAGGACTTGATGGAGGCGAAAGGAATCAAACAGTTGCCTGTTGTGCGTCGTGGAGGGGACTTAAAAAAAGAGCGGAAACGTAGAGTTGTTGCTCTTCTGCATTATGATCTAATCTGGCGCTATCTCAGGTTTACATTTTCACTGATTAATGTTATTATTTGTACTTGTGTTACACTGCCAGTCCCCTATTTTGAATGGAAGGTCCAATGGACAATTATGTCCCTCAAATAGTTTAATCAGTTGATCCATTGCAATTTTTAGGAAGGATGGTCTATTATTCAATTTGTTCTTCAACGAGTAAACCCTTTAACAAAAGTTACAATCGTTTGAATGTCGAAAATTTGTTGATGACCTCTGAATCATAAATGTAAAGCATTCCGCTTCTTTCCCTGAATGTCAGATTTGAATTGTGTGCCTTGTTCTTAAGATTTCTGATTCAGACATCAGACTTAATGCAAATAAAGAAATAAATAATAAACCGATATGTAGGAGAAAATGGAGTCCAAATTTGTGAACCCTGTAGGCTTCACAGGGTCGAGAGTAAAATAAAAGGGGAAAAGTTGTAGATAAATGTCCAAAATTTTCCCATGTCCCATCTCTCTACAGTGAACATCTTTCATCTTATTTCTCTCTTTACATGAAAGTGGGGAAGCAAGCAAACCCAAAAGAATTTCTGACCCTCTGATTTGACTCAAATCTATCGAATAACAACAGGAAGAAGAAATGAAATCAAATTGATGCAATGTTTCTTATTCTTTATGACAAATTCAAGTGGCTGATGTCTCTTTCAACTTTGCCATCGTTTCTCCCTCCATCATGATGGATGTTTCACCCTTCTGGCAATCAAGACACCTCATCCAAACTCCCATTCACTTTCTCGCCCTTTTCAATCAATTGTTGACGCTATGTAATTTTATTAGATTAAGCGAATTTTGTAACAATTTGTCACGATCCTAGGTCATGTAATTAACCTACCCCTCCTGGACAGCTCGGGTTTTTGGGAGAATTGGTTGGTTCATGACATTTGGTATCAGAAAAATAATTTCTTCAAACACTTTCACCAACCCACAAAAAAACATCTCGATTGAAGCAAACCAAGACATCTTTTGCAAAATCTGTACTCTGGGTTTTGTTATCTGGATCGTCTGAGATAGAGAGGAGAAGTTGGGTTTGAGAGCTGTGGAGAGTTTTAAAAGGTCAGAGAAGTGGGGGTAAAACCCAGTGTGAGCAGAGTTGTAGACATCACGGCTATACCCAGAGTGATCCGGCCTCTCATTCATGTCCATTCTGTACGACGTAAGGGTTGTGTAGTCGAAAGCACCCCTTTGCCGCACGGTGGACGTGGTGCCTTGCCTTCTGAAGGAGGCAGCCCTTCTGATCTCCTCTTCCTTGCTGGCGGCGGTTCTTCATCCTCTTCTGTTTCCTTTGCTTTTTAGGTGTTTTTTTCCTTCTTTTGTTGATAGTCAGTCAGTTTATAAGAAAAATTAGATTTCGATCTGTATTAAAAAAGATTACCATCATGTTGAAGATTAAGAGAGTCCCTACTGTGGTTTCGAATTACCAAAAAGACGCAGAGGAGGATGGAGTCAAACCCCACATCCAAGGTTCGAATCTCGGCAGGGGCGACCTATAGGCTAGATTAAAATAATTTAGCATTATGTATGGGCATAGTGCTAAGTTGTTGAATACTGGTAGGTGAGTGGAGCTACCCCAAAGAGAAAAAAAAGAAGGGCTACCATCCGGCCAGTGTCGATAGAGTAGGCCGACGAGAACGTCGACTTTGGAAGCGTGGGGCAATGTCACGATCCTAGGTCATGTAATTAACCTTCTCCTCCTGGACAGCTCGGGTTTTTGGGAGAATTGGTTGGTTCATGACACAATTCTTGATTAAGGGATTCTGATCCCATGTGGTTGTATACATTGTAAATTTCTTGAATCAAACCCAGTGCTTTAAGAATCAATCCTGGGGCTTGGCTCCATCCTTTGGATCCGTGCCCTCCTCCGTATCCGTTGAATTTTGAGGATCGAAATCATCAACAACAAGATTGAACAAAACGATCCAGAATCCATTATTTAAGAGAACCCAAACTTTGGTTTGTATCATCAGATAACTTGAAGAGTGTGAACTGTGTGGGCATTTGTTGGTTGATTACAGTTTTGGGTTTTGATTTTCAGAGAGAGATTACTTCTCTCATTGATGAGGAGAGGGAGGGGTGTTGTTCAATATGAGGAGATATGACTATAGAAGATGGATGATGAAGATTAATTGGAGGGGTTTGTTTGGGTGAAAGAGTCGGTTCATTAAGTAATTTGAGAGAGATTATTGGTGCCTGAACAATATTGGAGATGTCTGCTTATTTGGGTGTAGAGATGAACGAAGAAGATGGGTGTAGAGTTCACGCCTAGCTCCTTTGCTGAAGACCTGAAAAAGATCGTGTATGAAGATAGTGTAGGGAAAATATATCTTAGATTGTAATCTTCTATTTGTTCAATGGTTTGGGGTCCATTTTTACCCCCGCTCAATTTCCAAAAAAAAAAAAAAGAAGATGGGGATATTTTGGGCATATGATTTCAACTTTTTACATTTTATTTTTACTCTCATTCTTATGTTGATTCTCAATCAAAATCAACGGCTCAAACGTCTCGACCCTGTGACCTTGGGAGCCCACAGGGTTCACAGATTCAGACTCGAGGAAATGATAGTCATGTTCAGGATAAATGTCATAAATGTTGTACTTGTGGAAAATGTAAATGTGGGTGCAGCTTTTTTATATCTAGGTAGAATTGGGTATGTAGAAATTATTTGCAGCAGGGTGCTCGATGAAAGAAAAACCTATAAAGACTTTCGGCAAGGAAGTCAAGAAGTTGTTTTGGGATCACATCTTTTGGGTTTCTTAAAAGTTTGCATGCTCTTCAGGTTTAGCCTGGATGGATCTCTATATTTATTCTTGTGCAAAAGTTGGCATAATTATATGTATATCGATAATCATTTACTTTTTGTTTACTGTCTTTGAATCTGTGCAGAGAGGAGATTGATCGCCATTCATCAGTGTTACCAGCAGAGGAATGAGGGGCCTGAAGAGATCATTGCAATGGTGTCTGACTATAATCACGAAGTTGAATTTATGACTTTTGGTACATATTGCCCTCAATCAATGTGAGAATGCTCTCTCCTGGGTTGGGCATCCCATTTTGATCTGCTGCTGCTGTTGGCCACAAATACAGAGTTTGTCCGATAGTTCAGCTCATAACATACTTGTACATGTAAGCTTCTATCAATTCTATAGTTAAACAAACTAGTGCTGAAAGGAAAGATGTGAAAAAAATTAAATAGAAGAGTTGAAATGTAAAAAGAAAAGGAGATTTTTGGACTGTAATCTGCCCATTTTGTTGTAAAGAGTGATGCACTGTTAGTATTGTTTTAATTTGACAGGGAACCTTGCATCAAAGTAAAGATGAAGGATATGAAAAAAATTAAATCGATCGTAAGAAACGAAGATGAGTGTGGTGCAAAGGTCACTTGACTTCTGCATCTATCCTCACAAGGTTTTGACAATGGCGAGGAGAACGGTGACATCAATTATGTAGATATGATGAACTAATGACTAGGTGTGTGTGTGTGTGTGCTTGCGAACGTAAAATTGATGATTCACGCGGGTTGGTCATTTAACAAAAAATTAAAGAATCAACAGAAATTGTGGTTTCACCCATTAACACACCCCGGCCCTTTCTAATGGAAGATGGATGGCTTCGTGCATTGTAAAGCCAAAGAACCAAAGAGGGATGGTAGCAAAACAAAGAAGTAATTCAACCCAGAATTGGAAGGAAGAAAATTTTGAATCCACAGGAGAAAATAAATAAAATTGAATAATGTATATAACAATATATTGATATGGTTTAATTCTAGAGAACCAGGCTTGCAGCGTCAGGCTGGCTCATCACCATCCATTATTCTAGAGATGGAGTTATTTTTAGCATTTCTGAGATGATGGATGGTGATGGGCTAACTGGCGCGGGCCTAGCGCTGTGGGCCTAGCTCTCTGGCAAAGCTCATATGGTAATTCGATTAAAGACTTGTTTTTGGAGCTCCTTTGGATAACTCCATCGTAACTTGTCAAATCGTAGTAACTTTCCTGGCTAGAAAAACTCTATTTAGACAGTCTTATAAATAAACAACTAATAAATTCAACAAAAGAAATAGAAATATTAAACTGCTAATACTGGCTAATACCATTATACCTAGGACTCAGAATTAAAGTCATAGATAATGGATTTTCATTTATTTCTAGACAAAGAAATTAAACTCTTTTATGCGGTTTCATTACATACAAAATTACAAAACAGAAAGTAAGAGGGTATTTTTTTTTCTTCTTCTGAATAGACTCAAAAGTCTTAATAAGAAGTGAGACATTTAAAAAAATAGTGTTTATTTTTAGTTCAGAAGTTGAAGTTCTAATTGAAGTAAGCACCATGGAGTGTTGATCACTTAGCAATGAGTGCTTAATGAAAATCCATTCTAATAATAAGCTCAAAATAGAAATTTTAATGATTGCTACTACCTCTCCCCTCTACCAATCATCCACTTTTTTCTCCACATTCTCTTTATCATGCGAGCAATGCTGCCACCGTAGCCACTACCCTCCATGGCTTCCCCTCCTCCTCTTCTTCCTATTCCTCTATCTTTCTCTTCCTTTTCTATTGAAGATTGTATGAGAAATTGAGAGGGGTATAAGGTGGTTTCTGGTAGTGGAGAAAAGTGATCTCAATGGCATTTGAATGAGAGAAAACAAGTAGAGAATGAGATTAATGTTGGTGGTTTGTGATAAGCTGGGAGTCATGATGGTGGGGGAAAATGTAAAAAAACTTCAATTTAGCACCTAAAAATAAATTGAACTTTTCTAGAGAGCGAGGTAAGGCAAGCTAGGCCCGCGCCAGCTTGGCCCAGTACCGTCCATTATCCTAAAAATGTGTCTCGAGGATGATGGACGGTATTGGGCCAAGCCTGGCTTGCTTGGCCCGGCTCTCTAGAAAAGATGAAATAAATTTTAATCGGCAGCTCTCGCAAAACAAACAGTTTATAAACTCGTTTAACCACTTTAAAAAAAAAAAAAAAAACCCCTAAGGCGGGGCGGAGCTGCAGTGCATCCAATATGAGAGAAAATGGATCGATTGATAATGGGTAGGTAGGTTGATTCAGTCCAATCCCAATATCTAGGGCACACATAGACATGGGTGGGTAGATTTTTTCATAATATAGAAATAGAGAGATGGAGGAGGAGGAGGAGGAGGAGAGTGCAGTGGAAATCAAATAAATGACAATTCCCACTATGCTGCTGCGAAGGTTATTACTAGTTGGTGGTGGTAGATTGAAATTGAATGTTGTTGTCACAAGACATTTCAGTTCCTCCTACTTGTTGAGTGGCAGAGATGAGAGAGGAGGTGTTGTTATGAGCTTCGGAGATGGAAGCCATGGAGCACTGGGTTTGCCCTCATCATCGTCTTCATCAATAGTCTTAGGAATGGGAAGCGATGCATACGAGCCTACAAAGGTGGAGGGACTCCCACCTAATATCACCAGTGTTGCTGCTGGTCATTACCATTCCCTTGCTGTCACTTCTCATGGAGAGGTTTGGGCTTGGGGCAGAAACCATGAATTCCAACTTGGCAGAGGAGGGCCTGGAGATTGTCCTCATCATCAACCACAAAAGGTTCAAGGGCTGGATGGAATCAGAATTACAAGTGCTTTTGCCTCTGGGGTTGTCTCTACTGCCATTGGAGATGATGGTTCCCTTTGGGTTTGGGGTACATCCAAGCGGGGTCAACTTGGTCTTGGCAATGCTATCACTCAATCTCTCCTACCTTCAAGGGTCCATGCACTTGCCGCGGAGCACATTGTCAAGGTATGTGTATACATCTATTTTCACACACAGACAAAATGATACTAGTTTGATTGTTTGCAATATTTGCATATTTAACAAGATAGTAGCTGCATATATTTTGTGTATGTGTGTGTCGCTATATGCGCTTAAGTTCATACATAAACTACCTCATGGATATCATGCTTAAATTGATAAATGATTATGATAGATTTAACAGCGAAAACAATGAACAAAAAACAAAGTTTCTTCACTCTGTTAACAATAAACAAAATTTCTTTACTCTGAATTTTAAACTTCAAAAAGGGCTATAAACTTGATTTCTGACCTTTAAGCAAAGCAAAACAAAACAAAACAAAACAAAACCCTAATAAAACCTTTAACTTGTCAGCCTCCTACTTTGGCTTACATTGGACTAACTCAGTTATTAAATAATTATAATAAATAAATAATACTAATATACTACCATTCTCCCTACTTCGAAAAAGCTCATTCTCAAGCTTAGTTGTTGTCAGTCAAGCCATCAGCGACCAAAGAAATGTGCTCATATTCCTCGTGACCTGTGGTGTCATCCTGAGGAGGGGAAGCATCAACAACCAACAAATCTCCCTCATCTCCATCTGGAATAAGGTTGTGGTAGGACCAACTAGTCCACATCCAAAACATTTGATATTAGGATTGTAAGCAACAGTATGTGTGACTAGTTTAGCAAGTGTGGTAGGACCAAATCTGTCATGTTTGAGATGTGACTGAAGTAGTTAAATAATATTGTGAATGTGCTTTGACCTTCTTAGCATACTGCTCGCCTTTGCCATGATAGTAATCGAAATTATATCCAAAGCCTCTTGTAAAGGCTGAGAAAGTCCATGCAAATACCTATCAACTTTTTGATGTTCAGATTCATGCATCTTCAGCCTATTCCACAACAGACGAAATTCCTCAGTGTATTTAGAAATTGTGGACTCGTCCTGTGCAAGTTTATGTAACCTGTCAAACAAATCTCGCTGGATGACAGCACATTGTAATAATTTTTTCATCTTAGGCCAAGTCTGAACTGGTCTCTTCCCCATTAATTGTCTCTCTGTTGTCAAATCTCTCCACCAATTAGATTTGGTACCAAGTAACTTTGTTACAACTAAACGCGCAACTTTAATACCTGTTAGAGACTTATATTCCAAAACCTTGTCCATTTTGTCAACCCAATCAACAAAAACACTAGGACCAACATAAGTTAGAACATCTAGTTTAATATCATCATGTTGTTAGCAACGGACAAAACGATCTAAATTCATACGTAAAATATCAAAATTATTCTCGCCTCCATAAGCATCATGATGAACTCGTCCCCTTTGATTGGGAGGACGAAAATTGGCTTGTTGTAGTGGGTCATAAAAGTCCAAATTGAAATCATGAGCTTACTGTGGTACATACTGGGAATGATGGTGTTGCCTATCCAAGTTCTCATCAATTGAAGAATAAAGTCATTTGGTTGTACGGGCAAAAGAGTTGGGTGCAAATATTTTTTGCTCCCTAAATTGATTTCACGAATAGAACCCCCTTGTTCGTCAGAAAAGAACTGGTGTGATGAAGTGTGGCTGGACGCATGACTGTTGGATGCCAGGGAGGGCGGCAATCAAGTCGAGGAGGCTCGTGAGAAGTCCTACAAAGCCCCACAGCTGGCGGAGATGTTGCCTGTTGGGATGGTCTTCGTCGATAAAATTTCACCATCAAATTACTTCGACGAACGAGTGTTTGTTGGGTTGTGGTTCATTGCATTTGTGGCGGTTGTTGGTGGGTTGATGCACTGTAGTGACGATGGGTGGTGGTTTTGACATGATGCGGAGATAAAAGGTAGTGTTCCTTTTGGCTCCCCAATTTCATCTTCTCTGTTTGTACTTCTTCCTCTTCGGGGTTGAGTGGGGTTCAGGACTTCACCATTCTTTTGTTTTAACTAATTGTGAGCAATCAGTGGGGGATTTTGGGCAAATTGCAACTTGCGATTCACAAAGTTCTCTTCTCTAGCAACCCTAGACTTAGGGACTTCGATCAAATAGGGACAATTAGGGTTGTTCTCCACCAGGGACGAAGCTACATGGGGGCACTTGCCCCCACTAACTTTTGAATTTTTTTTTAGTTATTTATAATATAGCCACCCCTGCGATGCCGAAGACTCCGACCCGCCCCACCCATTCTCTCTCTATTCTTTGCACCGCCAGCGACCCTGCTCGGCCCCTTTCCTCACTTTTGTTCCCTCTATTTGCTTATTGCGACACCAGCAACCACCCTGCCTCCTACTATCTATTTGCTTGATTTGGTTCTTTTTCCCACCATCGCCATAAATCACCATCAACCCTAACCTCTCATGCCTACTTTGAGGAAGAAGGCTTTCTTAAAGAAATGTATTTTCTCGAGATGAATTCATATCTCGAGGTCTAGTTTGTATTTTATTCATAGGATTTTTCAAAACATACATGAAAATTTTGATTCGATATTTTTCCTCAAGATACATGGTTGTATCTCGAGGTTCATCTGTGGATTATTGTTTGAAGGGAATTTTGGTAATCAACGTAAGCTTTTTGACAATCAATGCACGTTGACTGCTAGTCCTGTGGGGAGACTGCAATAGTAATTAATGATATATAACCTCTAATTAACTATTTATGGAGCAATGCTAAGGAGCACTGGTGTTTTGCCTGGTATCTCGCCTGGCACCCGCAAAAAAAAAAAAAGCCGACTCTATTCAGTCCAAACGACACACACCCCAACCAACGCACCACGTGTTGATGATGTTGGAATATATTTTTTCATTTTGAAAAAGGCGCCCCAATGCGTCTCTCTCCATCTCTCTGCCCTGACCTCACTGCTGCTTTGAGTGCCCAAACTCTCCTCTTCCCTTTGTCCTTCTCTTCTCTTTCTTTATTACCTGCTCCATCCATCTGCTTCACCTCCTTCATTTTGTTCTCTATTTCACTTCTTCAATGAATGAAGCAAAACCACTGTTTTTTGCTTTGCTTTGCTTGAGCTCAAATCTTAAAACCCCATCTTCTCAGTCCCTGTTTAGCGAAAAGGGTTTTTGATGGATTCATCTGCCAACCCTTACTTCAACAAGAAGTTTCTCTCAATCAAGAACACAAGGAAATGGATGAACCAGTCCGTAACCAATCAACCGCAAACGATAACAAAACCAACACACTCCATTTCCAAATGTCCAATCCCCAAATCATGGCATGGTCCAAATGATGCACAGTTAAACTAGCCACCAAAAACCCCAATATCAGCACCAATGCACTCCACTCAATCATTGCCAATAGCCAAGTTTGTTTCCGCAATTTCTCAATAACACGATGAACATTATCACTCTTTTGAATTTCCTTCCTCACCCCCCGGAGATGACAAAAAAGGGGTTCTTGGGGTGACAGGGAACTTGAAGCTGGGGGAAGTGTGGGGTGATTTTGTAGGCGAATTTGCAGCTCCCTCCTGCATCAGTTGATGCAACTTATTGTTCTCTTCCACCGAACCGGCCGAAGAGTAAGGGACAGAGGGCTCTACAAATCTTGATTTGGGCTTTGAAATTGTACTTGTTCTTGCAAGGGAAACTCTTCTAACTAGAGTTTCGGTTGTGGGGATCTTGGGTGGTCTGTTGGGGCTTGGACTACTGAACTTGATAATCTCTGGAAACGAACAAGATGAGGTTTGGACTTTTGGTTTGGGGTTGTTGAGCTCTGTGAGCTCCACATTCGAATCTTTTCTCTTATTTGAAGTTTCTTCACATCCTGAAATTTGAACTACAACTTCAGCAGCAGCTCCTCCTCCACCACCACCACCATTTCCTCTTCATCCATTTCCTTGTGTTCTTGATTGAGAGAAACTTCTTGTTGAAGACCAAGGTATTGTACTTCGTCTACGGGTTGAAGAACAGTGTGCAGGTGTTCATTTGGTTGAATTTGGTTCTTTTATCATGGGCTTTATTGATCAATAGGGGCGTTAAGAGGTCGCAGAAAGCTACTAAGGTCTTAAATTATGTGTCGAGAGTTCTGGCTTCGTTTTTTATTGCAGCAGTCATATGGTTGGTTAAGACTTTGTTGATGAAGCTATTAGCTGCTTTTTTTTTTCCAAGACCAGCCACGTGACTGGCACCTCGCGGGTGCACGTGCTTGGCACCATCCAGGCGAGATACCAGGCGAATTTCCAGTGCAATTTAGAATTGTTGCTATTTATGATAGGTAGCAATCGCAATTAACTCAATTTTTTTTGTCCACATCTAATTTTACATTTGAAATTAATTTTTGCCCCTTGACTTTATATACCAATTTGATTTGTCCCCCTTATATTTATATTTTGTATTCCTACAAAGTAGCTTGTTGGATTCATTTTCTTCCACAGATTATATGGAGTTTTGTTTAGCAATTGGTGTTTTGCATAGTTATTTATGTATTGTTCAAGTTAAATTTTTTTTATTAAAGTAATTGATTATTATATTATCATTAATTAACTACGACTCATTACTCCGACCCCCTTCAACAAAAATCCTGGCTCCGTCCGTGAATATCCATAACCACCCTTTTTCCTTTTGATCCTCTTCATATAGAAATATGTTGTGAATTACTGAGTTTGGTTATTGTTCCTCCAAATCAGTAACACGGGGTTTCGTGGCCTCACGATGTGAAACTCGCGGATAGATTGAATATCTGGCTCTGAAAGGTCATCGTCCTCACATTTGTAGTTATCAAACAATGGCATTTTCCCAATCAATGGGAGTAGGGTTCACCTGTTCTTTTTTTGGCGAATCTGAAAAGGTCCCATCTCATTGTCTAGCCTGACAATGAGATTTTTGGCAGATAGCTTCAGGTTCTTGACGAACCAAGACAGTAGTCAACTGCTCCGAGATGTAATCAAGTGATTTCTCCATTAGCTCCATCCTTGCACCAGTGACTCTAGTTCCCTTAAGCAACATCTTTGTCCAAATATTTTACTGCTCGGATACCTAATTGATAAGTTTAATAATGGAAGCAATAAACAAATAACTAGAAACTTAAATAGACAAAGTTGTTTCACTTGTAAACAATTCTTGTAAACTTAAAAAACTGACTACAAACTTGATTTCTGACCAATTTAAGTAAAACAAAGCAAAGCCCTAATAAAACTCTAAACTTGTTGGGCTCCTACTTGGGCTTACATTGAACTGGCCCAATTATTAAATACTTAAAATAAATAAATAAAACTAATATATCATCAGACTACTTTTTATATGTTTAGGTTTAAAAAAAAAATTAGTAGGGGAGAGATGAGCGATTTAAGTTGGGTGGGATGGTATATTTAGCACGAGCAAGGTATCAGTGCATGAAAACGATAGATGTATGGTACAAACTAATTCGAATACGCAACAACTAAGAGATTATGTGAAAACACGAAAGAAGAAGACACAAGTCATTTTTTTCCAATTCTTTTATATATTATTAGAGCAAAGATTACAATCTCTTAAGAATAATCTCATACTATACAAAGGCTATGTTTATAGAGAAACTATTCTTATTTCCAATACCCTTGTCCAAACTCCAAATAGGAAACTATTCTTTGTTTCCAAAAGGAGCAATGCTCAGAAAAGTTGTAAAAATCCGAGAGAATTATAAAATCGTAGACAATTTTGGGGCGTTGCTTTTTGGACCTCCAAGCTTAGTGGGAAGCTCAGCCTTCGCTAAGGTGTTTCCTTGGATCCCATGGTGCGATCACATCTATCCTTGTGTCACTAAGCTTCTGAGAGGAAAATAATTTGTATCAGATTCTCATGAATGAGTAACTTACTAGCTTAGTTGGTAATAGTTGGTAAGACTTGTGGCGGATAGGGTTTGAATTTAGCTAAAGGCATTTAATGGTTTACAGATCCAATAATAGATATCGGGCCCCAAGGGTTTACTTTCTATTTTGGGTTGTTGGACATTACTTTCTGTTTTGGGTTGTTGGACAGAACCCAATAGATTTTATATGCAACTTAAGGACACATCACATGAGAACCCCTCATAACGGCTCAACACTTCAACGTCTCTAGCGGTCACACGTAAAACAAACTCCTCAGATCTCTCACTCTTAGATTTCTTCCTCCGTGTGTGTAAGTTTCCTCCTCCTCCTCGACATCTTTATCTCCCTCTCCCTGACCATGTGTATATATTTCTCTATTTGTTTTAGTGAGTTCATATTGTCTAAATATAGATTTGCCTACCATATTGGCAGTATTGTAGGCACCAGTTTGAAACCTCTTGGAACAAGCAAATATTTGGTAGGCATTGATTTTATATGCATCTTAGAGTGCATATTTATAGTAGACAATGAATTACAAGTGTATTATGTGAGTGCATACCATGATCCATAGTGCATTATATGATTTGCCTACCATATTGGCAGTATGGTACGCACAAGTTTAAAATAAACCTGAATTTTATGGTGGGTATTGGTGTATACATTAAAGTACTACTTGTAGAAACCCGTGCTAAGTGGGTTAAAGGTATTTCTCTATTAATATCACGAAGCGATCAAGGATCCACCTTGGAGGCGACACAAGCTAGCTGTTTGCCAATGCCAATTGTCCCAAACCACCCGTAAGGGTGATCCTTAAAAATTCGCAAAAACTGTTGATAGTCTGTTTTACACTTTTGCCTACCATACTAGGCAAAAGATAAAAACAACCTTAATTTTTTATACATTTCAAAGTGCATATCTATGGTAGGCAATGGATTACAATTGTATTATGTTAGTGTCTACCATGATCCAGAATGCATTCACTAATTGCCTACCACATTGATAGTATGGTACAAATTTGAAGCAATGCCTACCATCCAAATTAATGATAGGAATTGGTTAAAAATCATTTAAAATTGATTATGATAGCCTAAAATTGTTGAAAACATGTGCCTACCATTTGTTTCTACGGTAAACATTGATAAAAGTTCATTCCATTCGAATGATTTTAAACCAGTGCCAGTTGCCAATTCAATTATAGTATAAGTGAAGAGTAAACAATGACGTGAACAGTGTTTTGGTTAAGGGAGCATGTGCCTATGTCCTTATTTTACAACAAAAAGGTTGTGGGTCCTCTAGGGTTAGTGAAAAACTCTTTTGTGTCCCTAAACTCCCATTGCCCCATCTAATAAAACCCTATGTGCCTTTCAAAAAGAAAACCTGGGGGATGGGTGTGACTCAAATGTTTGATTGTAGCGATTGAAAGCTCCTCAAATTTGAGTTATATGGATATCCCTCAAATCAAATCGAGAATGACGTAGATATTGTCTGACTGAAGTTTATCAGGAAAGTTGGGTGAAAAGAAAAGAAGAATATATAATAAGAAAGAAAAGTGGACTTTGACAAGTAAAGTTTATTTGACCAAATGTACAAAACTCATACATGTCGCTGGAGGATTTATAACTAATGTATGAAACTTGTACATGTTGCTGAAGGGTCAGTTTGGCAAAATGTATAGCAATATGCAGAAATAGCCCTCATTTATCTATACATTGGGTGTTGTTGGAGATGCTCTAATGGTTACAGAATGTGTAGTGCCATCTTCTGATGACAAAGCATCTCTACTATTATAATGTTTTTTGTTATGAAATAACCCAACTTCAAGGAGTTATCATGTTGTGAAGGCAGAAATCATCTGACAACTTTCCAAAAAATGTCTAGGATTGTGGCTCTTTCTAAGAACATCAAGTATGTATTCTACAACTACATAGTCAATGTAGTTCATCCTCATTTTGTTCCAATTCCCTATCTGTTCAACCTTTATGCCTGCAGGTTATGAACTGGCTAGTTTCAAGCAGTTAGTTGCCTGGGTAAACGATGCATAAAGCTCTTCTTTTGTTTATTAGTATGCCTAACAGAATCATAGTGATTAGCCTACTGGTTTTCTCAAAAAGGTTTCATTTGGGTGGGGGCACGCTCTGGCATGTACCAAGGATGGAAAGCTATTTGGTTGGGGCTATTCAGCAGATGGCAGGTTGGGTCATATTGGGATAGCGTCAGAGACATCAATATCACCAAGTCTACATGAAGTCACATCTACTAGTGAAAAACCACCAATTTCATTACATGAAGCGACAGAAAAGCTGGTCTTGGAGCAAATGGAAAAGGAGAAAGACATGCCAATAATCTGGGAACCTTGCCTGGTGAAAGAATCACATGGTCTGCCCGTCCTGGATGTGGCATGCGGACTTGATCATTCTCTAGTTCTTTGTGGTGAGTATTTTTATTTATAAAAGTATGCATGGAATATAAAATTGTGAGGCATGTATGTTTGAGAGACTACTTGCAAGTTTACAGGTAATGGCGTTTTGTTAAGTGGTGGAAGCAATACATATGGTCAGTTAGGCAGATCAAATGAGGACTTAGGAATGTTGCCAGTTAAGATGTGCTACCACCCATTGACAATATCAGCAGGCCTGGGCCATTCCCTAGCAGTGTTGCAGGTTCCATCTCAAGGCGAAGGAGGAGACAGCAACAAAATCGTCACATGGGGATGGAACAGGAATTCTCAGCTAGGAAGAGCAGGACCAGAAAATTCACCAGTGACGGTTGCGGGGCTGGAAGGAGAGACACCTGTGTTAGTCTGTGGTGGGCGTGTACATTCCATGGCTCTGACATCCAAGCAACAAGTATGGGTTTGGGGCTGCGGCAAAAATGGGAGGCTTGGCCTGGGGAGCTCAGCTGACGAATCTGAGCCAACTTTGCTAGAGTACTTGGAAGATTTTGAGGTTGTGCAAGCTGCCTCTGGATACGACCATAATCTAGTTCTGGTTGCTGAATGATAAATCCCTTTGACAGGAATTAAGCATTAAGATGATTTCAAAGATTACAGCTGCAGTTAGAACTAAAGTCGTTCAGCATTTCACCCTCCCTTGTTACTGATTTCATGTGTTCTACCTCTTCTATCCTCTATTTGCTGGATAGTAAGTTCGATGTAGGAGACTAGGAGAGTAGCTGCATTTGTTGTTATGTTGTTTTTTAACCAAGTTTATGGTATATTCCATATTGCATGAGTTTCATCAACATTATGTAAATTGAAGTATAGGAAAAGTAATTTCTTCTGATAATTAATTGGATTTGCACTCTAAAGAATGTGCTGCGATTTGAATAATGATTAGGAGCTGCTCTCTGATTTCGAATGGCCCAAAAGTTGTGGACAATTGCTTGCATGCCCTCTACTCAAGTTTAGATTCTGAAAGACTGAAATCTAGATGTCATTATTTAATGAAAAACAAGGAGAAATTTCGTCCACCCTCCCTTGAGAAGGTAGTGAAAATGTAGACAGTGTTATGGATGAAAGATGAACTGGGAGAACAAAATCAAACTCAGAACTAGTTTTGAACAAATTACTAAATTTTCAGCTTGTATATCCAGCAGCCAAGCTATCTCTACTATATATGAAGGTGGAAGAAAAAGGAGACGTGCTTAATTAAGGTTGGTGATAATAACGATAATAATATCAGGGGGATAATACCTATGATTAAACATCATATAAATGTTGAGGCTATCCTCTTCAAAAAAGAAAGAAAGCTGAAGCAACTGCACAACACTACAATAAACAACAAAATAGACAGTGAACCTCCCACTATATACAAGCATGGCCAATGGCATGACAGCTCAACAGTTAGAGCTTGGCGGATGGTACCACTAAGTCATGGGTTCAAACCCAGCTTACGGCATCTTTAGTGGGTTATTCTATAAAAACTCTGCTTGCCTTTCAAAAAAAAAAAACTATATACAAGCATGAAAACTCCACCCATTATGTGTCTGTGTCTCTGTCTGAGGTCCAAGAGGTAGCCTATTCATCTTCTCATGACGAAGGAATGGGCCAAGCTCAGATGTGGACTCATACACTGGCTCTCCTTTGGGCATCATGAAGGATTCTGCCTCATTCGCCTGCCGTTGCTGCTGCTCTAAATACTGACGGAGATGGGCTGGCATTGCCAACAACTCACTTTGACGCCCTGCCATTGAAAGGTTACTCATGCCTGGCTGATTCGCCCTAAAAGAGAAGCCAGGTAAGGGTCTGGACTGCTGCCTTCCAGGCAACATACATGAACTGAGTGACACAGGCCCATCAAATCTTGTCATGTTTTCATGTACTTGAAAAGGATCAGGCCTAGTTCGTGATTGAGCAGCTGATGCAGGCATTGTGTTAGAGGCCCCAGAGCTGACATGGTTGCTATTCCTTGCAGCAGGAACATCGTGATTATGCTTCCCTTCGTATGTTGTAATCACTGATTTGAGATCATGTGAAGCTCTTTCCACGTGCTTTCTGACTGTGCATCCTGTATTCGTGCATTTGTAGTAGCTCCTGTGGGGACAAGTAATGGCATGTTTCCCAAATCAGTTTTCAGGCACTACAACCCCAAAAATCTATATAATAAGGACACTATTTCTACCCATGTAAGATACTAGTGTCGATACTCATGGATACTTTCATTTGACACTCCATGCTCAGGTGAAAAGTTTCAAGTTTATACTATTGTTACAAACATATTATGGCAAGTTAGTAGTACATGAATAGCAATATTGACATACAAGAATGAATATGACTAATAATTCAAAACTTATTGCTGAAAACATAAATAATACTAAAATGTACAAGCATATCCCCTAACGTATCTTGTGTTGTGTTTTTCTAGCCAACGCTCATAACACTTTGTATCTGTCAGATACCATATCTATTGTTACATAGCCAAAAAGGAAAAGATATATTTCATCTGAAACTTACCTAGGATTTGGATTTCCTTTGACAACTTTCTGTCCATACTTCCGCCAGCGATATCCATCATCAAGAATGTCCACCTCACTAGTTGTTTGGACCACAACTCTAGGTTCTCGAATTGCTCTTGCAACCCCACCCATTTCTGTCGCTTCTATCTTTCTGGAAACCATGCCAAAAAACAAAAGCAAGAAACTCTTGCCTTGAGAACTGAAGATTTGCAATTACACAATAGCTTCACAAGAATATCCATAAAGTTAAGAGAAAACAGTAACCTTCTCTTTGACTCGGTTTCATCTCCTTCACCATCACAGCCCAATGATACACTGCCATGTGTACCCCGGTCATCCTCATCTTCATCATTTGATAGAGTGCACGAGACATCCAGAATGTTTGCAGCTTCGGGGTGTGCAGCCTTCTCAGTCTGCATGGAAGTAGATGGATCAAATAGTTCTAGCCTACCAGATGCAGATGATGTTGCATTCATGCTAACATGCTTTTGATCAGGACATCCAGTAGCAACTGTACCCTGAAACCTTGCCCATATACTATCGACCCCAGACCCTGTCATTCCATGTCCAGCAATGTCAAGTTGCACATCACTTTGAAGGTTAGAAGAGCCAACAGCTGACCGTCGATTTTGAGGGGGTTTAGGGTGATTGTGTGCTCCCTTGTAGATGATCTCTGTAATGTGCCCCTCGTGAGATCTCTCCACCTTTTTCTTCACTTGACAATTTGGATGTGTGCACTTGTAATAACTTCGAGGACATTCACTGCCTTTCACCTGCTTCTGCCCATATTTCCTCCAACAGTACCCATCCTCAGATGAGGCAGCCCCGTTAACAATTGTAGAATTCAATTCTCCATAGCTTCTCTGATCTCCTTCTGCATCCTGTTGATCATCAAGTTCGGGAGATCCTTCGTCATTAGCAGTGACAGGATCCGCAAATTGATGAGTACCATCAGTATTTCCTTCAGTGGAAGATCTGGGCAGCTCTGCCCAATGATGGAAACTCTCGAGATTCTGGGGGTGACCTTCAGTAGCTTCTGGACTTCGCAATTGAAGTGAACACTCTGATTGAACAGAAACCTCAATGCTGGGAAACTTCTGCTTTGGATTGTTGCCAGTGGTTTCCTGTATGCAGAAGGCAAATACATTATTCGATTATAGAATAGGATGTTTTTCTCCCCTCTATCCCCAATTAATTCCACCCCTGAATCCAAGTTGTTTTCACTTTTCCAGTCCAGTTTTATCTAACTTCAAGCTTTATATTTGTATACTTAACATCAAATTTAGTGGTGACTCGTGAATATCTTAAAGGCTGTGGCGAATATATAATTGACCAAGTATTAACATATCATTACTTTGTTTGATGTGCAGCAGAAATGTGAGGGGTTCACTTCCACGCAAGGCTTGAAAGCAAACAATGAGGTATTGACATCTTCAAACCCATTATCTTTGTCTCTGGCTGAGGCTTCTGGGAACATGGAGCTTTTACCATTACTTGGATCAAAGGAGAATTTTCCAGTTGTTGGAGATGGCTGAATCTGCAAAATAGACGGGGATTGATAATTTTTAGATTTTGAACTTTAAATTTATAAGTTGTACTGCTGGTGTTTTTTCATTTCTAGTATATCCTAAATATTCTACCATATTTTCTTTGCATTCATCTTTCATGCACATATTTGTCTGCATAACCAAATTTTACATAGTTTTTCAAGAGATTCTAATTTTATTACTCATGCAAAAACTGAACTATGTAGGTACCCGATATCCCACAGGTTTAGACTTTACACAAGGATTCTCAAAACTCCTCTATTGCACTTTGTAAAAGTTGTTAAAAGATAACAATTTTCAGACTTATTCACAGCAAATATGAATTTAAAAAGCTAAATGAGTGTTGAAACTTACCAGAGAGCTTGAAAGAAAAACTGGTGAGTCGAGCAATGTTGTTGGACTGAGACCTGGTGGAATTGTCAGGTAAGGAGAGCGAACTTCTGGGGAGGATAAGTTAGTTCTTGTGGTGTTTACAGTTGGAGCATTAAATCCAGCTCTTGCTGCCATCCTCTCTGCGAGACTCTTGTAGGAGTTTGGTTTCTGAATGGAAAATGAGTTGGGATCATCTGTATCATCGTCTCTTTTCATGGGATCTTTCAGTTTTTCAGAAGATGCTGAGGGAATCCCCTGATGATGTTCATTGTCTCCAAGAAGCTCCGAAAATGACCTTGAAGCGAAATCATCACCTAGAATGGATTTCAAAAATGTCCTAGGACTTGGATTGGGGGGCACCCAATCCCCTATAACAGAGACATGGTCATCCATCCCTGAGATGATAGTGAGGTTCTCTTTTTTTTTCCAAAATCAATGTTATGGCTTGAGAGGTAAAAACCGACGGTGCTGAAAGTATGAAAATATGTAAAGTGTTGGGTATTTTAGATTAAAGGCCATACACAAGAGGTCAGGCAAAAACCTAGAAATGATAGTAAAATATATAGGTTTAATAAGTATCCATGTTGTTTAGGGAAAGAAGGCAACAGAAGAGAGAATTTGTACAAAGGTGGAAGTGAATTTGATTAATTGTAAGGAAAGAGCTCCCAATAATATATATATAGGCTTTAAGATGATGACTGAGAGAGATGCGATCAATCCTTATTAGATGTAGTAATAATAATAGCATACAGTACAGTACAATACAATGAATCTAGTTCATTCAATGATTCTAAATTGAAGTAAAGATGAAATAATGGTTTATAAACTGATGATGAAGTAGAAATGAAAGAGGGTGTTAGATAAATAAATCTATATAATTGCACAAACATATTTAGTTTGGTTTTAAGGGGGGGAGAGTGAGACAGGGAAGCACGATAGGATGTGATAATAAATGGTGTAATTCAATGGAAGGAAAACAGAGTTTGGAATCAGAGAGTGGTTTTAATTGCTTCTTTATAAAACTTTTGGTGTTTAAGAGACAAGATATAGAATGTAAGAGACAGACAGAGAGAGGCACAGAAAACGAAACCAAACCTGATGGATGGATGGATGGATTTGATTCCTGGGTTTAAAAGCTAGCAACTACACTTGTGGTAATTGTTGGTTTTCTTCTGCTTGCCCTTGGCTTGCCTAATAAGAGTTTGTACAAGTAACGAGTAATAATAATAATAAATATACCAATTTCAGAATGGATGAATTTGGAATTAGAATTAGAATTAGAAGAGTGAAAGAAATGGAAATGGGGTATTGGTGTTGTACGTGATGATGCTGAGGTGGTGGTGTGGTGTTGTGTTGTTGGACTGAAACCAAGAGACGAAGACTACCCTGGAAAGAAAGAAGACAGTATTGATGAGCTCAAGGGTGGATAAAAAAGAGAGGACCGACCCAGACCAAAATAAAATAAATAAATAGAAGACGAATGGAATGGACGGACTCATATGCTCATATTGATTGCAATGCAATGCCGCGTGTTGTGTTGTGTTGTCTACGTGCGTACGTACATGGGAGATTGATTTGGCTCGATTACTTAGTATATCATCATCAAAGCCAAGGGAAGAAGGGGGGTGGGTTGGGGCTGAAGGGAGGAGATATTGTGCTGGGTTGGAGTGGATGGTGGTGGGAGTCTGCCCTGGTGGAATAAAATAATAATAAGACGAGACGGAAGCCTGCCTTCTTACCTTGCCTTGCCTTGCCTGCTGCCTGTCTGTCTAGATTTTGGAGTGGAAATGGATTAAGAGGAGGAGGATGATGGACTGGGGCCCTCTCCTCCCCTCCTCTCCTTTTTCCATTTTCCTTTTACCCTTTCCCCTTTTCCCTTTTTGCTTTCAGCCTTTCTCCTTTCTCCTTTTTCCTTTTTCCTTTTTCCTTTTTCCTTTTTCCTTTCTCCTCTTCAATTCCAAACTAACAAACAAAAATAAAACCAAAAACAAAACCAAACCCCTTTGCTTTGCCTTCGTTCAAGTCAATGGCTATGCCTCTCTGTCCACTCTGTCTTTTCTTCTTTTAACTCACTCTCACACAAGCAAACATTTCTTCTCCTTTCTACCTTACAATTCCTTACATTGCATTTGCATTGTATCTTACTATTAAGCTAAAATAATCAGCTTTGATTTCTTCAATTGACCAACAACCCATTTCCTCCTCCTGCCACATGGATCATTTCTGTCCCCTTCTCTTGTAATCTAATCTAATAACCTTCGCCTTCTGTTTCACATCATGACAACCTGTCCTCTTGTTTACCCTCTTTACGCGTTTTCCCTTCTTTTTTTTTTTTTAACTTTGATAGGCCCACTCCCAATCCAAATCTTTTCTTTTTTTTTTAACTTTGATAGGCCCACTCCCAATCCAAATCCTGTTGTGGTCGGGAGTGAAGCAGCGAAGCCCCTTGGCACCACCACTACGAACGGAGCTCAACTTTTTCAAATGCTTGCAAAAGGCTTCATCGCTATTAAGACATATTCAACTTCATATATACTTAACTCTACTTGATCCCTTAGTTGATGTGGGACTAAGTTGAGTCAATCTCATTTTTAACAAATCCCAATTTCAATTAAGGATGCATTGCCTCGCATTCATCTTACCATTGGCTTTGGCAATATTGGAACAGCTACTTTTTTTCTTTACTTATAAATTACAACTTCCAATAAATAACTAAGAAAACCATATCAAACTAGCTACTTTTACAACATCTCCTAGCACTCACACCTTATCCTCACACTTCAGCTTCACTTGCCAAGAATGAAGGAGACTTGGGCCAAGACAATTTGACACAAAATGACCCGTGTCTTCTTGGCAATGCAACACATAAATTTCGCAAGCTTTGAGTTCTTTCCCTACTTTTTCTCTCTCAAAGATAAGATGAAGATAAATAATAGATATGAAAATCTTATTTGACAAATCATTTATAAAAATAAAAATAAAAATAAAAAATAAAAATTTGACACTCCCAGATTGTGCATTTTGTTTATATTCAGGTAAATTATATACCATCTAAACAAATTAAAATCACCTCCCCTTTTCCTTCTTCAAACTCGCACTAACAGTACGCCATGACTATGTTTTAAGTTTATTTCTATGACCTTAGAGAAATCATGAGCAACTTTTTTTTTCTCAACAGAACTGGCTAGTTGAAAAAAATAACAAGGAAGATACAAGAGTTCATAATTACATGGAAGGAAAAAAAAAAAAAAAAAGACTCAGGGACTACATAAACCCCTGAGTATAACCTTTACTCGAGACATTCTTTAAAATGGTGTTGAACAATTCTGGTTGCAGGCCTCAAAATAACTTCATTCCATTATTTTCAGACAAAAATATTTTTGGCAAGGTGGTACGCTCGATGGTTTCCCTCTCTGGAAATCATCTATAACTTAACCTGCAACCCCGGCAAGAGGTCCCTCAAGTTCTGAATGAGTTGACCTGCATCGGAATCAATGACAGTGTCATTCGCTTAGGAAAGCTTGTTTTAGTTGGGTTTGGGTTTGTGGATAGGGAACTTCGGAAGGAAGATTCAGATCTTCATTAATAATTTCTCTTGGTTCTATGGTGAAGATGATTGACTTGCTGCCATTCCAGATAGCCATACATAGGCTGAGTTCAAGTTCTATTCTAAATGGGGGAAATTTGAGGCCATATTCTAAATCTCTTGCAAGCATGGGAAATCCAGTGTACATGCTCTTTGTGTTCTCCAATGAGTTTTCACAGAACTAAGAAATGAGTTTTGTTGATGTTGGCATTGGCATTGGCATTAGAGAAATTCTAAATGGCGAGGAAGTGGGCGAGGAAAGGTAAGTTTGACATGAAAACCCATAGCGATAATACCTTTGTTTTTAGCTTTTAAGAAGACGAAGACAGAGCAAAAGTGCTAGATGTTGGATCAATGCATATAGCGAGCAGACTGTTTATTATCCGTCCATGGAGGCCGTTTTTGGAAGAGGACATTGACACACTAAATATTGTCCCTATCTGGGTGTGTTTGAAAGGAATACCATTGATGTTTTGGAATCCTAAGGGAATCGAAACCATAGCAAGTACTATTGGTACACCTATCATGTTGGATAAAGCGACCGAAGACAAGATGCAAATGAACTATGCTAAGGTCTGCGTAGAGATGAATGTGAACAGTCAGTTTCCTTCCCAAATTCCAGTTGTGGTGGATGGTGCTAGGTCATTTACAATTGGTGTTGAGTACACTTGGAAGCCGATCAGATGCAAGCACTGTAATGTCTTTAGTCATAGCACTACTGGGTGCACTAAAACTCTTAATAAACCTACTGTTAAGTTATACAAAGCAGTGAACAAAGTTGTAAGCAATACACCACCTCAAGTAGAGATAGAGGAAGGTTGGATAGTACCTAAAAAGCAACATATTATAAGGAGTAGGAAGACTGGCAATCCCCAGTCAGTGTCGAATCTAGTTGCTAGGGATGATGCTAAATCGAATGTTGGCCAGGCAGACTATGATCTACAGATTGTGGAAAGGTCGCCAAGCGCAGAGGAAATTGATGCAGGGAAAATGAGTAATCCAAGTGTTGTTACCTCGAGGGAACCCGAGAACAATTGTCCACCTGTTCCAGTTATAGAAGTGCAGGATAGTGGTGCTCCAGATAGCACCATTAAGCATAAAGCATTGATGCAGAGGAAAGGGTCAGATGGAACTCAAAGTTCAGGGCAAAAATCCCACCAAGTAACTCAGTCAACTAGTATGTTAAATGCGAAGGAAAAGATAAGGAAGGATACTAGAGGTAGAAACAATAATGAGCCTATTGGAACAGGGGTCAAGCAGCCTCTTTTGAAGAAGTGTTATTCATGATTGACAAAATGGGATGCTGGAACATTAGGGGTCTCAATGATCCCCTTAAGCAGAAGGAAGTTAGGGAATTTGTAAAGATTAATAAGTTATCTTTAGTTGGCATTGTTGAAACAAAAGTGCATCATGATAAGCGAGTAGATATCCAAAAGAAGCTCTTGGGTGATTGGAAGTGGACTGATAATAGTGACCTTATTCAAGGAGGAAGAATCTGGGTAGGATGGGATCCACTCAAGGTAACAGTTTGTGTGCTTTTAAGGTCCACACAGGCTATTTTTATGCAAGCTACTTGGCCGAATGGAGACTCTAGTATTGTCACAGTGGTATATGGCAACAGTAATGCAGAAACTTGTAAGGAACTATGGGCTGAGATATTACAATTTTCCACTTCTAATAACCTTCCATGGGTGCTTCTAGGCGACTTTAATGCAATCATGTATCTTCAAGAGAGAGTAAGCAGGGTAGTTCCTACTAATGCAGACATTATGGAGTTCCTAGATTGTGCAGTCCAAGCTGACTTACATGACTGCAGGTACCGAGGGAATTATTTCACGTGGAGTAACAATCAGGTTGGCATCAATCGTGTGTCCTCTAAGATTGATAGAATCCTAGTAAATAGCAAATGGTTGCAACAATTTCCTGATGCAGAGTCAGAATTTCAGCACAATGGACTGTCTGATCATACACCAATGGTGCTTACTATGTACAAGGACATTAAAACAGGGCCCAAGCCATTCAAGTTTTTCAATTACTGGGTGCATGAAAAAGATTTTTACAAGGTTGTAGAAGAGGCTTGGAACACACCAGTTAGGGGGAATCCTATGTATTGTCTTGTACAACGACTAAAGTCAGTGAAGCAACGCTTAACTGCCTGGCGCAAGGCCAGTTTTATCACAGCTAGTACTCACATCCAGGAAGCAAGGACTAAAATGGCTAGAACTCAGTATATGTTGCAGAACCACTAGGTCACAGTTCAAGACGAAAGGCAGGCAGTGAAGGACTATGTTCTTGCTTCTAAGAATGAGGAACTAGAAATTTATCAGAAAGCACGATCTAACATGCTCCTTCTTAGTGACCAAAATACTGCATACTTTCATAGTAGAGTGAAGGAAAGAAGGTCAGTAAACAGAATCTCTTGTATTTATAATGCACTGGGTGAAAAAGTGGATAGTCCTGAGGATATTGCAAGTGAATGTGTGCAATACTTCCAGAGCATTTTTGCAGGCAGCTATGATACTGAGTATGATGACTCTATCATCAACAATTTGGACTTTAAAAATGTTCTTCCAGGAGACATAGCTACTGAGTTTGCAAAAAAAGTTGATAGAAAAGAGATTACTGAGGCTCTCTCTCCTATTGACTCCAACAAGGCACTTGGTCCCGACAGGTTCACTTCGTTCTTCTTCAAAGCATCTTGGCGCATTGTGGGAGGATGTTTTGTTAAGGCTATTGACAATTTTTTCAGGAGCTCCAAAATGCTTGGACAGGTAAATACAGCTCTAGTTGCATTAGTTCCTAAAATTGCTAATGCATCTTTTTTCAGTGACTATAGGCCTATTGCATGCTGCAATGTCCTTTACAAGTGTATCACTAAGGTTCTTACCCTCAGAATGAAAAAAGTTGTCCAGTTACTTGTCAGCCCGAACCAATCAGCATTTATCCAAGGCAGATATATTCAAGACAACTTATTGCTTGCTCATGAGCTAGTCAGGAATTACCATAGGGACAAGGCCCCCCTAGATGTGCAGTCAAGATAGACCTGAAGAAAGCCTACGACATGGTGAGATGGGAGTTTGATTCATGTTCTTGAAAATTTGAAATTTCTTGTTATTTTCATCAACTGGGTGCGTGAATGCATTACTACACCTAAGTTCTCCATAAATCTGAATGGTTCCCCCAAAGGCTATATCAAGGCTACCAGAGGTCTCAGACAAGGATGCCCAATGTCCCCTTACCTTTTTGTTATGGTAATGGAGGTGTTGAATGTACTCCTGTTGAAGAAGGTGCAACAAGGTGCTTATAAATTAAATCTATAAATGTCAGGACTCGGTTGTCACTCATCTAGGCTTTGCTGATGATCTGATTGCATTTCTTCATAGAGATGTGGCCTCGGCTAAGGCATTAGCTGATACTTTGCAGGAATTTCAAGCATGCACAGGACTAGATGGTAATTGCAACAAGAGCACCTTGTTTACTGCAGGGATACTACCCAGTGTGCTGGATGGTATAACTACGCAGTTCCAGTTCTCAGTAGGATCGCTCCCAGTTAAATATATTGGTCTCCCACTAATGTCCTCAAGTCTGTCTCACCAGCAATGTAGCCCAATCATTGAGAAGATCAGGAAACGCGTCAATTCTTGGAAGAATAAGTTTCTAACATATGTAGGAAGGGTCGTGCTTATCAAAGCAGTTTTGAGCAGCATGCAAGTTTACTGGACCTCTTGCTTCATGCTCCCTAAGCAAACCATCAAGACAATCAACTGCATTTTTCGAAATTTCTTATGGTCAGGTGATGATACCCCATCTAAGAAAGCTATGGTAAACTGGAAGAGAATCTGTACACCAGTTCAGGAAGGAGGATTGGGCATAAGGAACATTCAAGTGACCAATGAAGCAGCTTGTTTGCGTCATATTTGGAACCTAGTATCCAACAAGGAGTCACTTTGGGTTTGCTGGGTCAAGAAACACCTTATTAAGCAACGTGATTTTTGGCTCATGAGGGCTCCAATTGAGGCCTCTTGATCCTAGAAACATATTCTAAACTGCAGAAAACTGGCTTCAGGACTGGTTTTGCATTCAATTGGGAATGGTCATATGACTAGTTTTTGGAAGGATCCTTGGCATCCACTGGGAGTTCTTATGAACAAGTTTCCGCAAGAACTTTTGTATGACTCTTTACTACATAAAAAAGCAAAGGTTAGTGTTATCTTACAGAATGGTGAATGGCTAGTTCCGCAATACATTGAACCATCTATCACAGAGATTGCTAGTAGCCTCACTGAAGTAGAAGCTGACTGTGAACGACCTGATGAAGTGGTCTGGAGAGCAGGACCTAGTGGGAGTTATAGTCTGAAGCACACATATGAGGTGCTTAGGCCTAGAGTTAGTCCATGTCAATGGGCGAAGGTTATCTGGTACAAGGGGAACATACCTCGACATAGCTTCACTACATGGCTCACTACCCATTCATCGCTTAAGACCATGTCAAGACTTAAGGAATGGGGTAAAGTCCAAAACGATCTTTGCATTTTTCTGCTCACAAGAGCCCGAAACAGAGGACCATCTTTTCTTTGCTTGCACATACTCTAAGTTTGTTTGGACACAAGTACAACAATTTTTGTGTTACTACAGACAAGTGACCCAGTGGAGCCAGGAATTGGAATGGTGTACACAACACTTTGTCGGTAATGAACCCAGGAAAGTGATCCAAAAACTAGCCTTCAATGCTACTGTCTACCATCTGTGGGCTGAGCGTAATAGACGAGTGTATGATAACACACGGCTACTAGGAACCCAAGTTGTTCAAAGAGTATATGATGATGTGCGCATCAAGATAGCTGGGCTAAAGCTCAATGTGGAAGATAGTCCTGGGAACAGAGAAGTTTTTGATAAGTGGCACACTGATCCTGTTTATATTCACAAGGAACCGATTAAGTGCACATGGACTAAGCCTCCTGCAGGGTGGTTCAAACTGAATTCTGATGGTTCGCTAGCTTAAAGGCGATCGAGGTGGGTATGGAGCACTCATCAGGGACGAGCACAGTGAGGTTGTAATAGCTTGCTCTGGTTCTACAACTGGTCACTCGGTTATTAAGCATGAACTACAAGGAGTTGAAGCAGGGCTCAAGGCTACTGGTTTGAATGCCATACTTCGACTTGAGCTAAGCACAGACTCTAAGTCTGTTTTTACATTTCTCACCAAGAGCATTGCAACCCCCTAGGACCTGAGACATATCATTGGGCGCATTAGACGTCAACTTAACAAGCTGGAGGAGTTCAAGGTCATGCATCATTATAGAGAAACTAATAGGGCAGCGGATCATCTCGCTGACTTGTACCCAGGCAGTGATTTCATCATTGTAGTTCCCAGTTCTTATGCTGAGGATTTCAAGAAGTATGTGTATGAAGATAGTATAGGAATAGAATATACATAATGTAACATCTTCAATTTTTTCAGGTTAGTGGATCCTTAATAAACCCCAGCTCAATTTCCAAAAAAAAAAATAGTTTATGCCTCTGTAAGGTTCCCCAAACCTTCAGAACAAGTGAACAACTTCCCATTAGCTATGAGTAACTCCTTTTCGTTTGGGTTAAAACACTTCATGAGTAAAACAACTAACCCTTGAAACACTTCATCATGAGTTAAATAAAGTTCCCCAAGGCGCGCAGTTGCATTGCTTGGAGAAGAAACATATCTATTTCTCAACCCATCAACTATATCAGACGTTCTTCATTTAGAATAATGATGTTCAGCTCATCTTCTTGTTCATTAATCAACTACCTCAAGTACCCTAAGAGAAGATGAAATTGAGACCCATTATCAGAAAATCAACAACTAACCAGAGATGAACAATTTTCAAGTAACAAAGAAATAAACACACAAAAACTCATCTACCTTATAGACAACAAATTTTTCTAATAGAAACACAAATCACTCATCAAAACACCCTTTGATCTCATTAACACACAAATGTAGGATTTTACGCCAATGATTTTCAAATCAGGAAGACTCAAGATACTAACTAAATAATCATTCTTTAAAATCTAGCTTGACCATATGATATCACAAGTGAAAATAAAACAAATTACATGAACAAAATCACATCTCTATGCATACTCAAATTAACAAAAACTAAATCAACATAGAGCGCCAATTATGGCAGCTCAGTTGTTTGCACATCCAGAGTTTGAACCCTGTCGGCAGCATTTGGGGTGTGAGGGTTTAAGGTATTAAATAAAATAGGCTGCTGCTAAATAACCCCACCACTTCTACTGATGGATATCATCAACCTCCTACTTTCTGAAGGACACTACCAATAAAATAAAATAAAATAAAATAAAACCCTAACCCCTCGTTTCCTCTCTTCTCCATCAAGAAACATCACCACCGCACTACCACCCCGCAACCATCAACCGAATCACCACACCGCCGACCTCCTCCTCTCTCCCTTTCTTCTCCATCAAGAACCATCACCACTCTGCTACCATTGACCGCACCACCACCCGCCACCATCAACCGCGCCACCACACCGCCGACCTCCTCCTCCACCTCATCATCTCTCCCTCTCTTTCCTCTGATGTGTTTTTTCTTCTTCTCCTCTCTTCTCTTCTTGTTCTTCTTCTCTTATTTTCTTCAAAACAAAATGTCATGAATAAACAAACACAAATTGGAATTTTAGAAATACAAAAAAAAATTACAATACAAAATCACAAAAACAAACATTAAACATTAGATCTTCCATTAATATTTTAAAATATTACAAAAAAAAATACATTAATTGTCTTGGAGACTCTCAACAAAGTCTTTCAGAGGATGACGTTTGCGACCCTCTTCGTTGGAGGAGTAGTAGTCCACTAACGAATTCCCTCCATCATCATCATCATCGTCCTCTGATTCACTGTCCTCTTCCTCCTTTGATTATCGTTTTTCCTCATCTTCGTCCTCCTCATCATTTGAAGACGATGACGAGTTAGGGTCCTCATACCAGAAAGAGTCGTCTTTCGAATCACCAATTTCATCTCATTCTTCGTCTAAGTTTTCTTCTTTAAACATTGACATTTTTCTCTTCATCTTCTCTTCTTTCTCTTGAATTGTTGATGAATACTAATAGACTACTCTCATTTTAATGCTCAACTTAAATGACATTTATCTTCCCAACTAATTCTATTTGATTTATCAAGCAATTCTATTTGTCTTCCCAATCAATTCTATTTTTCTTCTCAAACAATTATATTTGTTTTCCCAAGTAATTTTCTTGTGATTATGCAACCATGGTGATTTTCCCATGTATACATTAGCACTTCCTAAAAGGTTGTTTGAATCTCATAGACAAAGGAAAAATGAAATAATTCCCCAAGATACCCAAACGCAACGGCAAAAGCGAGCCTAATAATAACAGTCGTTGTAAATGGATGCGAATGTGATCTTACAAATCGCAGAAATTCTTCAATTGTTTGAAACGGAATCAGGTTTTTGCCCAAAACGCAACGGCTCGTGCGATAATAAGGCACATCCTCGCAGGAGCCGCTGCGTTTGGATAGAAAACAGACTCTATCCATTTTTTTATTTAATTTGAATCTTTTTTTTCATTTTTTCAATTCCTATGTATTTGTTATAGTATTGACATATTTGATTTCTTGCTTAATTCCCTTTTTAACCTTTCCAAGTTGGGGTGTTCAAAAGTGGTGTTTAACAATAAATCAAATATGCCAATAGTGTATCAAATCCATAGGAATTGAAAAAAAAAAAAACCAAAAAAATGTTCAAATACAAAAAATTAAAATTTTGGACAGAGTCTGGTTTCTATCAAATGCAGCGGTCGCTGCGAATGAAATTAATATCCTCGCAGCGACCTCTGCATTTGGACAGAAACCATACTCTGTCCATTTTTTGTATTTTTTTTTTTGTATTTAAATATTTTTTTCATTTTTTAATTCCTGTTGGTTTGATACACTATTGACATATTTGATTTATTGTAAAACCCCAATTTTGAACAACCCAATTTAAGAATGGCAAAAGTGGAGTTTAACAATAAATCAAATATGTCAATACTGTAGCAAACTCATAGGAATTGAAAAAAAATATTCAAATACAAAAAATAAAAAATAAAAAATAAAAATGGACAGAGTCTGGTTTTTACCCAAAAGCAACGGCTCATGCGAGGAAGTGTCTTAGGCTCGCCCGTTTCGCTGCATTTGAGTCTTTCAAGGCATTTTGGACAAGGTCGCATGAACCGCTGCGCTTTCCTTTATTGTATTCGCATTTTAATTTGTGAATGTGAGTGTATAGCTCGCATAAGCCACTGCGTTTGGGTACAAACTCTTATCACTCAGTTATGTTTCAGGGCACTTACAAGGGTTAGTGGTCTTAGACAGGGAGACCTCATCTGCCATTTATTATTCAATCTGACAGCTAAAGTCTTGAGCAGGAATTAAAATGCAGAATTTTATTTTTTGAATTTGAAGGGAAAAATAAAATATTTTGTGAAGCGAATCTGCAAATGAAAATGTTTTTGTTGTGTTTTTATATATTATGCATGCAAATATTGTAAGCAATGAAAATGTAATCGCAAATACTCACAAAATTCCTAACTGCAATATATAACCAGCATCCCAAAATTCCTATATATACAAACTAAACATATGGGGATCTCGGATCAGACACCAACATTTAAACAATTGGTTATCAACAAGATCAGCATTTACAGTAAAAAAAAATAGTGTTTTTTGCATTCTTTTTACAACTGAGGCGGTAACTGTGTTCTTATTGCACCATCGATATGAGAAATTCAAGTGCACCTTGCATACTTTTTAAAAACTGAGGTAGTATGTCACACCCCGATTTTCAAGAAAAATGTAATCCTAATATCCGCATGGGATTATCCGTTTTTCCCAAAATTCGGGACATGAATGTCATTCTATAAAAGTAACAGTTGGCATCCACGAGAAATAATCAAATGACACAATTTATCAGATTAAAGGGAAATAAAATTAGAGAAAGACGTTTAACTTGGTTTGGTCATGTGCGGAGGAGACCAAGCACGGCGCCAATTAGAAAATGTTTAGATTGGCAAGTTAATGGAGGGTGTAGACGGAGGGGACGACCGTTGAAAACTTGGATGAAGACGGTGAATGAAGATATCATTGAGCTTGGATTAGGTGAGGAAATGTGGGAAGATCGCATTGCTTGGAGAACCAAAATTCATGTAGCCGACCCCGAAAATCTCGGGAATGGGCTTTGATGATGATGATGATGAAAGGGAAATAAAACAACTGATCTAAAAAGCCCATTAATGAAGGAAAAATATATTAAATCTCGTAGAGCCAACTCTGACAAGTTCAACTAATCATGAATGTATCTCTCCCGCTAAATAAATAATAAAAACTCCAAGTTCTATTACAAAATATTAAACTGTCACGTAACAATCAAAAGGACCTAGACTCTCGAACAACGTGAAACTACCCAGCAATGCTCGTCACGTACGAAACGAACTTCTCTAAGCTCGCCCGAAACTACTAAAACCTGAAACAAGCTAGTCAGCTACATTTCCAAAGGAATGTACCCAAGAAGTCAAAGCCCACTTGGATCGCAATTAAGCTGGTGTGAAATTCTTCGTTCCTAAAAATCATTAAGAAAAATAGCATGGCATGACAAGAAAATATTGTACGACATAATAACTAAAACAAAATAGGTAGTTCCTCCACGAGGCGAATGTATAAAGCTAATTACAGTTTCTAACATATTTTTGTAACTACTTACCTTAAATACACTTGTCCGGTGGAAACTAACCATGGCAAGTCAGACATGCAGAGAATGTTATCAGACCCATCATGCACTAAGTGATTATAAGACAATAATTGTATTATTCTATTTACTCAAAATTTATATAAATTATTTATTTAAACCCAGTTATCCGTTTATAATGAATTGATCACTTAGACTATACCACATTCGCACCACCTCCGTGCCGAACATACATGCACGTATGCTTCTCTCATATAAAAGGAGGATTTCTCTGTCATCCATGCCCAAGTGGGGACACATCACATGCATGCATCACCGGATATCCCTAACACTATGAGTACAATAAAAGCCATTCTTGGGCTAACAATGGGCATAGATCACGACACACTTTTGACGGACAAATAATAAGCATATTTTAGACATTTCAAAATCACCATCTTTCTGCAAGACTAATGTTATTTTAGTTTCTCTATAGAAAAGAGGTGTCCCACATCCGCAAGACAACCCAAGGTTATTTAGTTTCTCTATAAGAGAGGGGAAATCATAAACATCAAAGAGATGTGGTAGTTCCAAGTGATACAATTCGATGTTATTTAAAGCGATAAATTCAAATTTATTCATATCGCTTGACATTTTTGTCAATCATAAACAAATCCACCCGTTCTTTAGGGAATATCACTTTTTTTTGTAATTTATTGTGATATCTCATAATCCTTATATATTGGCACCTTGTCAATCAAAGACAAGTCCCCCCATCGTTTTTGGAAAACATATCATTTGACATTTGGCAATCAACAATTTCATCACAATATTCCCCCATTATTTTGGGGAAAATCAACATTTTCATATATCAACTTTCTATAATAAAGTGGGGATCGAAGTCCATACAATAAAAATAATTTCCACTTCTTAGCAAAGTAATTTGCATAACAATGAAAGTTCAAGTCACAATATGAAACACAAATACCAATTCACAGAATAATAAGAATATACAAATCAATCAGCATTTCAATTCTTATAATTTCATTTCAATCAAAGGATTTTCTCAACAGTATATAATACACTCAAATCAATCCATATTTGGTAATCCCAATTCAATTTAATTCTATCAGTATATTAGAAATCCAATCCATACCCTTATTCAATTAAACTAATCAATTCAGTTCCGAGCTTAACTATTCAGCCCAATCGAAATCATTATCCAGCAAACAACTATTCAGATTCTTAGGCTTAATTATTCAGTCCAGCCCAATTAGTTTTACAGCACACTAACTATTCAGTCCAGCCCAACTCTATTTGTGTCATCTTCTTCTCCTACACATGCATACCTCTAATCTACAAGCTTTTATGTCATAGGAAATACAGATCAATGATAGGGATAATATCAATTTCAATTGTATTACGCTCAAATTACAGATTAAATTTGAAAGCATTTTGACTATGGGAAGATCTTGATCCATTGCAAAACTTTACACTGCACAAAGTTGTTTTCTAACTAAATTTAACAAAATCTTAGTTCTTTTTTAATTCAACTATTTTTTCACGAAAATTATAATACAATACTACATGAATTTATAGATTTATTTATGTATTAAAATCTAACCCGAAATTCATGGATTTATATATCTAAAGAGAACTAGAGAATCATAAACACTTACTTCTACTAATATTCGATAATTCTACCAATACATATCTAACAAAATATAATATAAGAGTGAGAAAAAACTCACAATCACTACTTTTTTGTTTTAAAAATCACACTCATAAAAACTAAACTTCAATTATATTCAAAGATTAGATAATAAATCTTTATAATAAAGATAAGGAAGAAAACTAATAGAATTTCTATAAAGAGAAGAAATTAAAGAACTCATCTGCTTAATTTTCTCTTCCTTTCCCTTTTTCCTTTATGCTTCTTCAGGTTTTTTTTTTTTTTTTTTACAGACTTTGTATGCAGCTGGGAAGACTCAAATCTCTATTTAACCAACCTAAAGGAAAAACCCTACAAGATTAGGGTTTGCACAACATATATGGACACCATTTTATTTATTTATTATACACTCAATCTCAAAATAAATATGTCCTAAAACATTATCATTTTTCAAAATTATGGGTCATTACATAGTAACTGTGTTTTTGTTGCACCATTGACAATTTTTTTTTACCTCGCAGAGCTTTCGGCGAATGTGGGTTCCCAACTCATAGAAACCACCGCTAGGGCGAAGGAGAAAAAAAAAAGTAGAAAAGAAGAAGATGGGAGGAGGTGGAGGTGGAGGTGGGATGAGAGGTGGAGGTGGGATGAGAGGTGGCGGTTGCAAGGTGGTGGTGAGGTTGTGGTGGTGAAGGGGAGGAAGAGGAAGATGAGAGGTAGAGAGGTGGTGGTGGTGAAGGGGAGGAGGAGAGGTGGAGGGGTTGTGGTGGTGAAAGGGAGGAGGATGAGAGGTGGCAAGGTTGTGGTGAGGTGGTGGTGGTGAAAGGGAGGAGGATGAGAGGTGGCGGGGTTGTGGGGGTAAAGGGGAGGAGGAGGAGGTGGTGGCGGTTGTGGAGAAGCAAGGGAGAGAGGTGAAGAGGAGGGTTAGGGTTTTTTTTGTTTATATAGTGGTAGTGTCCTTCAATAGATCCAAAAAAAAAAAATATGGGTGGTGGCGTCCATCAATAGAAATCGTGGTGTTATTTAGCAGCAGCAAAAAAAATATCAATATAGAGCTAAAGTTGCATGTTTGCCTTTTACAATGATATCTACAAAATATTCAATTAATGTTGTTTCTTCCTTTCTATTCTACCCATGCTACTCTCCTCCAATCCCTTACCCTGCATTATTAACATGAGAGGTGAGGCAGTGTCTTCCTGCTCCATTTTTATGATTGTACCCGACTATTATTATCCCCGTATCACTGTATAACCCAGCAAAAGTTTTGACGTAAAGGTAAAAGTATATATAATAGACAAAAGATGAAAGAGATGCATGGTGTACTTAACAGAGTGAGAATACATGGAGAGACCCCATTTCTTCTTCTTATTTCTTTTTTTACAAGGGTTCTCTGTCAAAATCAAAGACTACATCTCTCAATTTCCTTGCAGTCAGTTGTTCCTGTAATATTTACAGTAAGTAATCAAAATGTGTGAACTATAATGTAGCCACCTTGAACTCCATCTGTTCTAGTTCAATCGTGACCGCCAACTAAGTATCTTTTTCAGGCACGTCCTCCATAACTGTTTCTTTAAGTAATGAGAAGCCATCAAGGATGTCGCTTTCCGATGAATCCATCTGAAGCTCCTTGAACATGGTCATCACCTGAATCATTGTGGGTCGTCGAAATGGCCTGTCCTCCAAGCACTGAAAAGCAATCTTCAGATACTGGTAAAGGTCAGCCTCTCCAGATTCTTGAATCAACTCGGGGTCTAGTATCTCCCTACATCTCTTTTCCCTCTGTAGCTGCTTTGCCCACCCAACAAGATTGTTGTCATCACCAAATACCGATGGCTCAATGGGTCTCTTGCCTGAGAGAAGCTCAAGAAGTATGACGCCATAGCTGTAGACATCCCCTTTGGTGGTGCACCTAAAACTCTGATAGTATTCAGGTGGTACATAACCTGGAGTCCCCGCCAATGTGCTCACACTGAGATGAGTATCTAGAGCGTTCATGAGTCTAGCCATGCCAAAATCTGACACACGTGCCTCCAAATTTTCATCAAGAAGAACATTGCTGGACTTCATATCCCTGTGAATGATGTGAGGTATGCAACTGTGGTGAAGGAATGCAAGTCCTCTAGCTGACCCAATGGCGATCTTCTTTCTTGCAGCCCAATCAAGCAGCTTGGAGCCGCAGCCTCTTTTGGCAGCTCTGTCATGAAGAACCATCTCTAAACTGCCCCATTTCATATACTCGTAAACAAGAAGTCTCTCATCTCCAATCTTGCAGTAACCCAACAAAGGTACAAGGTTCCGATGCTTGATCTTCCCTATGGTTTCCATCTCAGCTGTGAATTCTCTGTCTCCCTGACCAGTGACATGGATTAATTTTTTAATTGCAACCACACACCCATCCTTCAACCGTGCTTTGTAGACCTCGCCAAACCCACCGGACCCAATCATGCTGTCAGAGCTAAAGCCATTGGTGGCTTCAAGAAGATGAGCAAACGTAAGCTTCCTTAGGGGCTTCTCAAAGGTGGCAATGTTGATGCTGAGAGGCTCAAGAACCCCCGAGAGTTTCCAGCTACTGTTGCCTGATGTTGGAAGGCTCTCAATATATTTTTCTCTCCGATTCTCTTCCTTCTGTTGGGATTTGTTCATCCTGTATAGAACAAAAGTAAGCCCAAGAGCAAAGAAAAGAGCGATCGCAATCCCGATGATGACTCCTTTAGCCATGGATTGCTTCTTGCCTCTTGAATTATTGTGTGTTGAACGGGGCCCAGTGCCAGACCCACATGATGGTAAGGGAACCCCACACAGTCCGGAATTATTCTCAAATCTGGACGAGGGAAACGTGGTCAGCTGGCCCGTGGAAGGGATTAGACCAGTGAGGTTGTTGTTGGAAACATCAAGATCATTGAGAAATGAAAGTGTCCCTAATGCGGCTGGAAGAAAGCCTTGGAGATCATTGTGAGAGAGATCAAGAACTCCCACCTCTTTGAGACCTCCAAAGCTATCAGGTATGTTTCCTGTCAGGGTATTATGTCCCAAGTTCAAGACTTGCAGGTAGGACATGGAACCAAAAGTATCCGGGATAGCACCCGACAAGGAATTATAAGAGAGATCAAGGTAGATCATGCTTCCATTGGCAGTATATGAGTAAACAGTCAAGCCAGTGTAAATTCTGATAGATGGACAAGAATGAAGCATTGGAAAAGTAGCCAGCCTATCTGTTCGAATACCCTCAAATTCAACAAGTCCACCAGCCCCCCTGCAAGACGTCCCCCCCTCATTCCTTACAAATGCAAATTGCTTCCCAGAAATGAGCCCAGGAGTGATCAAGCCAGCTTGGCTGGAAAGTTGTGGCGGAATTGATCCTGTTAACCCATTGCTATTTAGGTCGAGCCATATGAGACTTTGGCAGTTGCCCAGCTGCCATGGGATTTCTCCGGTGAGAGAATTGTTGCCTAGTTGAAGAACAGCAAGGCTGTTGAGGCTGCCAATCTGAACTGGGATTTCTCCTTTGAGCATGTTGCTGGAGAGGGATACCCATATGAGATTAGTGCAGGTGGCAAGTGACATAGGGATTGTTCCCGTGATGAAGTTGTTGTTGAGAATCAGTGTTTCCAACTTCTGGCCTCCTCCATTTGCACATATAGTAGTGGGAATTTCACCATTTAGGCTGTTTGCCCAGATAACCAAATCAGTAAGATCAGGGAGATCCCATACTTGTTGGGGAATGGAACCATTTAGATTATTGAAGCTAAGATCAAGTGCTTTGAGGGTCTTACAATCACCAAGCTGGTAAGGCAGAGTTCCTGAGAGGTAGTTGCCAGCCAAAAGAATTTTTTGCAAAGAAGAGGCAGAGGGATAGGAACAGAACCAAGATGGGACATTGCCAGTAAAACCATTGGAACTAAGGTCCAACACTTGAAGTTGAGTACAATTCGATATCAAAGACTGAGGTACAGAACCTGTTATGTTGTTGAAAGGTACATATAGATATCTCAAAGAAGTGATGGTGCTGACAACTGTAGTGAGGAAATCACCTGAGAGCTGATTGTTGCCTAGGTTGAGAGTCTGAAGAGAAGCACAAGAAACGAATGTAGAAGGCAATCCTCCTGATAGGTGATTACTAGAAAGGTCAAGGTGTTGTAGAGTCCCACAAATGAGACCCAATTCTTGTGGGATGTCACCTGTAAACTGGTTTTTAGCCAAAGACAAATGTTGCAATCTGTTCAATTCGCCCAAGGCACGTGGTACTTTGATGTTCTTGTTGTTGTTGTTATAAGATAAGTCGAGTGACTGTAGCTGGCGGCAGTTGGTGATGGTGGAGGAGGAAGAAAAGTTGTTGTCAAAGGAAAGAGTGTTATGAGAAAGATTGAGGACGGTGAGGTTGGCACACTTCTCGCCGAATTGTAGGTCGGATAAACTTCCAGAGAAGTTGTTGTGTGAGAGGTCCAGGTAAGTGAGGGTTGTGGCTGTGAGGAGTATGTTGGGTGGGATTTTTCCAGAGAAGAGATTGTTTGAGAGGTCTAAAATGGAAAGATGGTTGTTAGTATTAAGAGGGGGCAAATTGCCAGAGAGCTTGTTGTCAGAGAAGTTGAGGTAAGTGAGATTGGGAAAATTGTTGAGAGTGTAGTTGAAGAGGTGGTAGTCTGATATGCGGTTGCGGGAGAGGTCAAGCTGGCGGAGAGAAGATGGTAAGGTGAAAGTGCTTCCTCCTCCTTGGATGATGGAATTGTGAGAGAGATTGAGAGAAGTGAGGGAAGAGCATGCGGAGAGTTGAAATGGCTCGGACAAATTATTATAGGACAAATCAATGGTATCCAAGTTGCAAGAGGAAGACGAAGGACTAATCCTTGTTGGAACAACGGAGAAGAAATTGCGACTAAGATGGAGTTGCCTGAGGTGGGGCAAAGGCATGAGAAGGTCAATATGAAGGTCACAGTTGATTCGGGCATTGGTGAGGTCAAGGGCAGTAACTCTGAGTAGTTTTGCATCAGCAGCATCATGGGAAGAGCAGATGACTCCCCTCCAATTACATGGACTAGTGTTGGAAGATCCATTAGTAGTCCAAGTACTTAAGAAACCATTGGGATCAGAGTGCACACAACTTGTCTTGAAGGCCATCAATACCCTTGCATCTGCACCATCATCCGATTTCGACGAAGAATCCACCAAGGTTGTCCTTTCTATTGATATCACTAGAACAATAATCAACATATGGAAGGTATAGCAATAGAAGAATCTCATATTGGATATGCAAAGGGGTGTGTATATATAGATTGCTAGCTGCTGTGAATGATGATGGCTAGTGATTAAGCCTTCCTCCGAGTGATGATTCGGATTGCTTGCTGGTACTGAAAAAGAACACAATTTGGTCCTCTTCTTCTTCTTCTTCTTCTTCTTCTTCTTCTTCTTCTTCTATAAATGGATGGATAGAGGATCGGGTGTCATACAACAACTACTACATTTTGAGGCATGCTGAAGGCCAAGGGTGTCTCCTCCTTGAACATTTCATTCATTTATTTATGTAGTAGTCAACACCATTTAGTTGACATGATTCGAGGTGAGATGAGACGCTCTTCGTCTTCTGCGATAGCAAGTCTCCTCTTTGAACCCCCTAAACAGTCTTGCTTGCTTACGAGGGAGATGTGGGATCTGATCTATTTGCTCTTGTTATATGCTGTTCTGTTCCGGCTACAACACAGAAAAATTGAAGATATTTGAGCGAACAATTTGATTTAGGTAAGTTATTGGCAGCAGCCAAGCCAAGCCAATCAATCTAATCTCCTTCCTTCCCCTCCCCTCACCTGATACATACATATAAAGAAATTGAAAGGAGGAGGAAGAGGTATCAGATATTTAACAAATAGAGAGAAAACCACCAACCCACACGAATGAAAGGAAGGAAGAGAAATTAAATAGGACAAAGTAGTAGGAGTAATAGTTGACCTATAAAAGAAGAAGAAGAAGAAGATAAATTTAACAACAACACATACTTTACCTTGTGTAGTTACAGACAGACAGTTACACCTACTGTGGCCCGCCGCCTGTGTTGCTTTGGATTGCCTATAATGAATGAATCTGTTTGTCTTGTTGTTTGAGATGTGAAGATGATTGGGAGGTGTGGAGTGTCCTCTCTTGCTCTTGCTCGTGTTCCTCTGCTTAAATCTTAAAAGAGGAAGAAAGCATTTGACTGACTGACTGCGATGCGATGCGATGGTTAGATGATGAAGAAGAAGAATGTTGCGTGCGGCCGTGGTACCTTTGCGTCATCAAAATTTATTTATATCATAATACAATATCATATCATATTCATGTAAAAATTCAACACTCATCACCATCCTTTCTTCTTCTTCCTCCGTATTGCATCAGCCAAGCGCCGGCCACCCTTGTAGAAAACAAACCAAAGGAATATATCTATATTTTATCAATTCAAACTCAATCACTTCAGCACCCAGGTTTCAGGCACCAACCTTTCCCTAAACGCTACAGGAACATGGGAAAGAAAAAGGGCAGTAATACATGAGATGGTTGAATCTCTCTCTCTCTCAATCTAATCTAAATAAAAATAAAAAATAAAAAATAAAAAAATCTAATCACAGACACGAGACAAGCAAAGAAGAGTCTCCTCTCCTCCTTTTCTTCCCTAAAACCCTCTTCCTCCAATTACGGATCCTAATCCGGTTACTGCAGACAATTTTGAAAATGTGAAAATGAAATTAATCTAAACAACTTTTAAAGACTTTGCTTCATGCCAAAAGTGTGTCTTAAGCTCTTAAGGGGATGAGTGTTGCTGCTTCTTCTCTCTATTTATTTATTTATTTATTATTGTGAGTGTGGGTTTGGTTTGGTTTGGTTTGGTTTGGTTCGGTGAGAAAGAGAGAGACTCCAAACCAAAAACTCTCTACAAATACTGCTACTACTAATACATGGAGCCAGGGTGGGACTTGGGAGCGAGGGAGAGAGAGACAAAGCAACAACACACAACGACTTGGAAAGAAGAGATCCATCCATGCCAAAATCAAAGAAGAAGTCCTCGAGAATTAAATTAGAGACAATACTGTACCACCCCGGGCCCCAACGCAAGAAAAAAAAAATTAAATATTTTTAATAAGTGAATACAATACACGGGATGGAAAAGGGGAGGGGAGAGGGGACCCGTATTCTTAAAGGGGAGAGGGGAGAGGGGACCCGTATTCTTAAACTAATTGAGAGTGGTGGGTGTGGGATTGCGAGGAGTTAACTATTTTTCTCTAAAATTTCGAGGAGTCCAGTCAAACTAAGGATTTGATTCTCACTCTCCCACACCCTTTTTGCCTCTTGTTTCTTCCTTCCTCCTCATCCTCTTTCTCCTTTCCCTATACCTTTTTTCCCCTATCTTTCTCTTTGGCTTCTTTTCAAAGTTGGTGGCAATATGGCATCATCTCCAAATCTTACTATTTCATCTCATCTCTTCTTCCAAACTCTTATTCTTCTTGTTTTCCAAGGTACACTAAAGGGAGAGTGTGAGTGCTTTTTCAAGTTTGTCGTACGTATGTATGTACGTACCCATTGGATTGGATCGGGGCTAAGTTCTTTAATCAAAAGGATAAACTACTTGGGTTTTCCACCGGAAAACTACGAATTTCCAATTTCTATTGGACAAACTCTCCACAAAACTGGCTACGTGGAAGTTTAAGGTTCTCTCTCAAGCAAAGACATCGGTGATGATCAAAGTCGTTCTCAACTCAATCCTGATCTATATTATGCAAACTTTATTTCTCCCCACTGAGTTAATTGATCGTATTGATATACTGGCACGTAACTTTTAGTGGAATGGTTAGGAGACTGGTCATGCTAAGCATCTATGCACTTGGACTAGGATCACTTCTTTCGTCATCTTGGGGGTCTCAATATTTCTACTTTCAAGAACAAAAATTTGGCTCTTCTGACAAAAAATGTGTGGAATGCAACACTTCACCTCAATCTCTTAGGTCTCAATTGCTCAAAACCACTTATTATCATTCTAAGACTTTTTTCCAACTAGTTAAATCTCCAACGTAAGCCTCATTCGCTTGGAAAGGCATCCTCAAAGCTTTCCACGCCATGAAACCTTTAATGCATTGGCAAGAACTCTCAAGAGATAGTATCAATCATTGGACAGATGTTTGGGTCAAACCGGGTTTGCTTCTAGCAGACTGCGTGTGAACCCCTGTCACGCCCCGATTTTTGAACAACATAAATTAATAGATTGTCCAAAAACCAAGGCACGTCAAGAACAAATTAAATGGTACAGTCATAAAACAGTAAATGAAATAATAACTTTCCTCAAAATTCTTCCTCTCAAAATGAGATCCACAATTATAAGTAAATGAAAATTACATTAATCAATTCTCAAATAAATCTTTGACAAAAATTGAGCATTTATAACTAAACCCTACATCTGATTACCTAGAAATAATAATAATAATAAGGATCTAACAAAAAAACGTGTCGACTCCTCAGTTATCGCCACGCAACTAATACCACTATTGTGTTCCAATTAACCCTGATAGGCCCTAGGGCTCCGCTCATTAAGAACGCACCCAAATTTGTAAAACAATATAAAATATGGGTCAGTATATTAATACTGGTGTGAGAAAACTTACAAATCGAGACAATTAAATATTAAAAAAAATGCATTTCACCTTAAGGAAGACAAGTAGTTCTCATTCGATATTTCGAATGAGCTGTTAGTTTCTTCCCTCAAGACTAACCTAGTACATGCTAAAATAATTCGTACACAATTTCATGTTATGATCAATTCAATGGTTTTATTTATTTTTCCTAATTTTTTGCTTCTTTTCCACAATCGCACTCTCCTCCTGTGCCGAACACACCTCACCCAAGTGTGTCTCCCTTGCCCTCGAAGCCAATCGGAGCGTACATGACCCAAGTGGGGTGCCACATCGAGTGTCATATCATCTCACCCAAAGTTCGATACCTGGCAAATATTTCCTAAATCTACACGTACTACCGAACTCACATGGAACGGCGGACCAATATGCAAGCAAGTCTACATACCCATAATTTATATCACACGTATATAATCAAGTCTGTATACAATTTTTTTTTTTTAGTTGTGAAAAAGAGCATTATCAAGTATTTATATTTTTCTAACAGAAATCGCATAGCCATAGTCATCACATTTTTTTCTTTCTTACAGATATCATATCTTTTTTTTTCCTTACAGATATCACATCACATACAATAAAGAAAAATAAAATCATTCCCAAGATTTTCTACAGAGATCACATCTGTTGTCTGTACTCTGTAGTATCATCTAAGGTTGTCACATCGCCACTTGTCAAGGTAAAAAAAATGTGCATTGAAAATCACACGAGATTTTCATTTCCTTTCCCACAAATTTTTTTTTTTAAATTACAGCAACAAAATTAGGATACTTATTTCCTTTTATTTCAATTTCCAGTTATAATGACTAAACTCTTTTTTTTTCTTTTCTTACATGGATGTTCATTCAACCCGACATTATCACCTCCATAGTCATTCATACTATCACCTCCATTAAAGATGTAAAACAAGTCAAGATGTCAAATTGGTTTTTCATATGTAAATCAAACCAAAATGTCAAATCGATTTTTCCTCCATTAAAGATGTAAATCAACTCACGATGTCAAATCAGTTTTTCATTAAAGATATAAATCAAACCAAACTGTCAAATCGGTTTTTCCTCCATTAAAGATGTAAATCCAATCAAGATGTCAAGGGAATCATATTTACATTGGGAAAAAAATATTGAAGAATGATAGAGTTTTACTCAACTTTTTTTTTCTTTGCAAAGATCCAAAAGTTCTTCCTTCAAAGCGCCTCTCACCTTTTTCAACGTAAGTTTTTTTTTCTTTTTTTGTGTGTATGTAAAGAGAGAAAAAAAAAAAAGGCTAGGGTTTCTTTTTAAATGAATTTTTTTTATTAGGGTTTCATTAGCTAAACACAACTATCGCTCATCTCTTACCCACCCCTAGCCTAAACCTAGGTCCTAAATTAAAATCATAAAATATAATTATTTGTAACTATTACCAATTAGTAAATACTATCAATAAATAAATATTATTAACTTCTAAGATAATAATAAAAAATATTGGTAAGTGAATTGGGTGGGTATTACACGAGATTCGGTAGGATAAGGGTTAGAAGAATAATTATGGGTGCATATGCTTTACTTTGTCCTCCAACTCCCAGGTGACATCGTTCTTCTTTTCGCTCCACTGAACTTTGACCAAGTTGACTTTCCTACGTCGTAGTTGCTTCACGTCACTATCAATTATCCTCATCGGCCCAACTGTATAGGTCAAATCCTCATTCAGTTCAACAGCAGTAGGTTGAACAATCTGAGTTGGATCTTTCACACATTTTCTCAGCATTGAAACATGAAAAACATCATGAATCATCGACAAACTGGGCGGCAATGCAAGCTTGTAAGCTAAGTGACCAACACATCCGACAATCTCGAATGGCCCAATATACCGCGGGCTCAACTTCCCTTTCTTGCCAAATCTCATCACACCTCGCATGGGAAACACCTTGAGAAAAACTATATCACCAACCGCAAACACTACACTTTTTCGCTTTTGATCTGCATAGTTTTTCTGTCTACTCTAAGCAGTTTTTATCATTCCCCGAATAATCTCAATCTTCCCTGCAGTCTCCCTAACAATCTCTAGTCCCAACAATACTGTATCACCTACCTCTGCCCAACAACTAAGAGATCCACACGGCCTACTATACAAAGCCTCAAAGGGTGTCATGCCAATGCTCGATTGGTAACTATTATTGTACGAGAACTCCACCAATGGTAAATGATCCTCCCAACTACCACCAAAATCCATTATGCAAGCTTGCAACATATCCTCTAAAATCTTATTTACCCGCTCAGTCTGCCCATCAGTCTGTGGATGATACGCAATGCTCATAACCAAGGTAGTAGCCATAGCACATTGAAAACTTTCCTAAAATGCTGATGTAAACAATGGATCTCTATCTGACACAATGGTAATAGGAACACCATGCAACCTTACCACTTCTCGGATATACATAGCAACTAACTCGTCGGTATTACGAGCTGTACCAATGGGGATAAAATGTACAGACTTAGTCAAACGGTCGACAGTAACCCAAATTGACTCATTACCCCTCCGAGATCTAGGTAAACCATCAACAAAATCCATCGAAATGTGTTCCCACTTACACATGGGTATTTCTAGAGGTTGCAATAAACCAGACAGCCTCTGGTGTTCCACTTTCACTTGCTGACAAGTAAAACAGTGAGAGACATATTCCCCAACATCTCGTTTCATGCCTTCCCACCAAAAACTTCTTCTCAAATCATGATACATCTTCGTACCCCCTAGATGAATAATAAATTTAGAACGATGAGCCTCATCCATAATCTCCTTCTTTAACGCCGAAATATCTGGTATACAAAGTCTACCATGAAATCGCAATCCTCCATCTATGTCAACTGAACAATCAGTAGAGCAGTCATCCAACGTATCAACTATCAAATCATTCATTTTGTTCATGAGAAATGGATCAGTATGCTGCACTGAAATGACCCGAGTAATCAGAGTAGGTTTTACTGTCAACCTACAAACATAAGCTCCTCTAGTATGCGGAACATTCAAAACATCATGAGTTGCAATAACCTCGAGAATCTTCCACTATTGCACCATAAGAGCGGTCAACACACTATGTTGTCTGCTAAGGGCATCCGCCACCACATTCCCTTTGCCTGAATGGTAAAGGATTTCAAAATCATAACTACTAATGAACTCCATCCACTTTTGTTGCCTCATGTTTGAATCTCGTTGTGAAAATAGATACTTTAAGCTTTTGTGATCAGTATACAACTCAAATTTCTCTCCATACAAATAATGTCTCCATATTTTTAAAGCAAAAACCACTGCTGCTAATTCCAAATCATGCGTAGCATATCGCCTCTCATGTGGCTTTAACTTCCTAGAAGTGTAAGAGACTACTTTCTGATCTTGCATCAAAACACATCCCAAACCTGTTCCGCTAGCATCTATAAACACCACTAACTTTCCGCCACGAGTGGGAATGATTAAAATTGGAGTTGTAGTCAACATTTGCTTCAACTCTTGAAATGCAGTCTCACAGTCCTTAGTCCATATAAACTTGACATCCTTTCAGGTTAGACTCGTCAAAGGTGCTGCAATTAATGAAAATTTCTAAATAAACCTCCTGTAATATCCAGCCAACCCCAAGAAACTCCGTATTTCACTGGCATTAGAAGGTTGTTTACATTCTTTAACTGCTGCAACTTTGTCAGGATCAACCGCTATCCCTTCGCTAGAGATCACATGCCCAAGAAATCTCACATCTTTCTCCCAAAAGTGGCACTTACTAAATTTAGCATACAGCTTGTGATCTCTTAATAAAAGTCTACAACACTACTTTCAAATGCTCTCGATGGTCCTCCATGTTTCGGGAATATACCATAATATCATCAATGACAACAAATTTATCAAGGTACGGGCAAAAAAATACAGTTCATCAAATCCATAAAGAAAGTAGGAGCATTGGTCAATCCAAAGGGCATGACCGTAAATTCATATAACCCATACCGAGTCCGAAACGTCGTCAGAGGTATGCTTTGCTCTTCAACACCCATCTGATGGTACCCAGTCCTCAAATCCAACTGTGAAAATACAATCGCTCCTTTCAACTGATCTAACAAATCATCTATCCGCAGAAGAGGGTACTTATTTTTTATTGTCACCTTATTTAGTTATCTATAGTCGACACACATCCTCAAAGTACCATCATTCTTAGAAACAAAGATAGCAGGCGCACCCCATGGAGAATTATTTGGTCGAATTAACCTAAGTATTACCACCTTAAAGGATTAACCATATAGTTACTCAGAAATATGCACATATATAACTGTTATAAATAAATAAAAACATACGAGAGAATTTTTTTACCCCTTCTGGAGTAATTCCTCTAGTTGGACTTTCATCTCATCCAACTGTTTGGGAGCCAATCGATATGCAGCTTTCGAAATCGGTGTTGCCCCTAGCAACAAGTCAATTCGAAATTTGACTTCTCTCTTAGGTGGTAGACCGGGAATCTCTTGGAATACATCTACATAATCCTTCACCACCTCAACCACGCTAATATCTTTCTCTGGTATATCCATAGAGTATAGAGTGCTCGTCATTGTGGAGTCCCCACAAGGTTCACAAACATGACTAACTCGCGGCAACCCTAGTGTATCTATCAAAATGGTCCTCGCGGCACAATCTATAGTAACATAGTTTTTACCCAACCAATCCATCTCGAGAATAACATGAAAATTCTCAAAATTCATAACTATCAAATCCGCAACAAGTTTTCGACCCATTAAAGAGATCTCAAAATTTCTACATTGCTCAGACAATGTGACAGGGCCTCCTATGGGTGTCTCAACGCATAAAAAATGACATAGTTTTAAGGTTTTCTTTTTCTACCATTCGACGAGAAATAAAAAATGAAAAGCATCATAATCAAATAATACTCGCAAGGGAAACTGAGTAGTGATGATACCTTCAACATTCTCTTGCCCTGGTAGAATCGCAAATGCACGTGCTGGAGCTGGTGGGGCCTGCCTACCTTGTGGAGTGCCTCACCCACTGGGACAATCACGAATGAGATGCTCTGGCCGGTTACATCTGTAGCATAACCTATCAGTTGGAGCCTGCCCCTCCTGGTGCTGCAGGTGCCTGAGGTCGAGGATCATATGATCGAGGTTGCTGATATGGGCCTTGCGAGCTCTGGTTTTGAAATGTCGGTCTCTGCCACTGCTGCCCTTGGGGCCTAAAGCCACCCTGCGGCCTGAAACCTCCCTGGGACTCAACTCCTCCTTGGGGCCTCTGCTGAAACTGACCTCCAGATTGGAACCTCGGCTGATACTGAAATCCAGGTCCTCGCTGATTCTGATCATAAGACTTATACCTGTTCTGATCTTGGTTCCCAGATGAACGCGAGTTTCTAGACGACTCACCTCCCCTGCTCTGATTCTTCTTGGCAATAGTATCAACCAAGTACGGAGCATACCGAGTCAACTCGTTAAATTTTGTCACATACTGGGTCACTGACTTTGTACCTTGCGTCAAACTAAGGAAATCTGCAGCTAGCTGAGATTTCACAGCTTCAGGTACAAACTGACAGTCAAATTTGGACTTGAAAGTTCCCCAAGTCATAACAGTCGTATCCATGCTCTCTTCGACAGAATCCCACCAAAACACGGCATTACCATCCAAGTTATGAGCAGCTAATTCTTGTTTCTGTACTTCAGTCATCTGCATCCGATTGAATAAGGTTTCACACTTACGAATCCACTTCTCAGCTGCAATAGGGCAAGTCTCTACATTAAACCTCTGACCGCCTAGGTTCCCAAACTCTTTATTTCTCCTGATGGTTGTTTTGCACAACTTGCAAAAGTAGCGTCATCATAGCTCCCACGTCCACCTGAACCAAGTTAGGATTTCCCCCTTGATCATTTGAACCGTTTGGGCCATTAGTGTTATTTCGCCCGTTATTACCATTCTGCCCATTGGCACCATTCGATCGAGTGTTCGCCATTACCTTCAAGCGAAAATAAATAACCATTAATACTTAATAATCCAAACGTTCATAATCTCATTCCACACTTCCGAGGATCACCTAGACCTACCCTAGATCTAGGCTAATCAAATGCTCTGATACCAAAAATGTCACACCCCGATTTTTGAACAACATAAATTAATAGATTGTCCAAAAACCAAGGCACGTCAGGAACAAATTAAATGGTACAGTCATAGGGCAGTAAATGAAATAATAACCTTCCTCAAAATTCTTCCTTTCAAAATGAGGTCCACAATTATAAGTAAATGAAAATTACATTAATCAATTCCCAAATAAATCTCTGACAAAAACTGAGCATTTATAACTAAACACTACACCTGATTACCTAGGAATAATAATAATAAAGATCTAACAAAAAAACGTGTCGACTCCTCAGCTATCGCCACGCAGCTAATACCACTCTTGCGCTCCAATTAACCCTGATAAGTCTCTGGGGCTACGCTCATTAAGAACGCACCCAAATTTGTAAAACAATACAAATTTGGGTCAGTATATTAATACTGGTGTGAGCAAACTTACAAATCGAGATAATTAAATATTCAAAAAAATGCATTTCACCTTAAGGAAGACAGGTAGTTCTTATTCGAGATTCGAATGAGTTGTTAGTTTCTTCCCTCAAAGCTAACCTAGTACATGCTAAAATAATTCGTACACAATTTCATGTTATGATCAATTCAATTGTTTTATTTATTTTTCCTAATTTTTGGCTTCTTTTCCACAATAGCACTCTCCTCCCTTGCCCTCGAAGCCACTCGGAGCGTACATGACCCAAGTGGGGTGCCACATCGAGTGTCATGTCATCTCACCCGAAGTTCGATACATGACAAGTATTTCCTAAATCTACACGTACTACCGAACTCACATGGAACGGCGTACCAATATGCAAGCAGGTCTGCATACCCATAATTTATATCACACGTATATAATCAAGTTTGTATACAAAATAATTCTTTTTTTTTTAGTTGTGAAAAAGAGCATTACCAAGTATTTATATTTTTTCTAACAGAAATCACATAGCCATCACATCTTTTTCTTTCTTACAGATATCATATCTTTCTTTTTTTCATCACATACAATAAAAAAATATAAAAAATAATAAAAAAAAACACCCTTCCCAAGGTTTTCTACAGAGATCACATCTGTTGTCTGTACTCTGTAGTATCATCTAAGGTTGTCACATCGCCACTTGTCAAGGTAAAAAAAAAATGTGCATTGTAAATCAAACGAGGTTTTCATTTCCCTTCTCACAAAAAACAATTTTAAATTACAGCAACAAAATTAAGATATTTATTTCCTTTCATTTCAATTTCCAGTTATAATGACTAAACTTTTTTTTTCTTTTTCTTACATGGATGTCCATTCAACTAAACACTATCACCTCCATAGTCATTCATACTATCACCTCCATTAAATATGTAAAACAAGTCAAGATTTCAAATCGGTTTTTCATATGTAAATCAAATCAAAATGTCAAATCGATTTTTCATTAAAGATGTAAATCAACTCACGATGTCAAATCGGTTTTTCATTAAAGGTGTAAATCAAACGATGTCAAATCGGTTTTTCATTAAAGATATAAATCAAACCAAACTGTCAAATCGGTTTTTCCTCCATTAAAGATGTAAATCCAATCAAGATGTCAAGGGAATCGTATTTACATTGGGAAAAAATATTGAAGAAGGATAGAGTTTTACTCACAACTTTTTTTTTCTTTACAAAGATCCAAAAGTTCTTCCTTCAAAGCGCCAACCACCTTTTTCAACGTAAGTTTTTTTCTTTTCTTTTGTGTGTATGTAAAGAGAAAAAAAAAAAAAAAAAAAAAAAAGGCTAGGGTTTCTTTTTAAATGAATTATTTTTTTATTAGGGTTTCATTATCTAAACACAACCATCGCTCATCTCTTACCCACCCCTAGCCTAAACCTAGATCCTAAATTAAAATCATAAAATATAATTATTTGTAACTATTACCAATTAATAAATACTATCAATAAATAAATTTTATTAACTTCTAAGATAATTAAAAAAAAAATATTGGTAAGTGAATTGGGTGGGTATTACAACCCCTCAGTTTCAAATCTCTGTTTTTTCGACCTGTGGACGATTTTCCCATCCTCTTCCACTTCTTGGAACAAGACCCTTTTCCATTCCTTGTTTCCCGCCCCGGTGGTACATGATATTACTAATGCTTGTATTTGCCCCACTTCCAGGCCAGATCGCCTTATCTGGAACGACGACAAAAAAGATCTCTTCTCGGTTAAGAGTGCTACTTGCGCCTTCTCTTCTGCAACGGTAGCCAATTCTTTCTCTGGAACTTCTTTCCCCACCATTGAGCCTAGAATTCTTCGCCGTCTCTGGCATTTGAAAGCTCCCCCAAATGTTATTCTTTTTCTATGGAAAGTTAGTCATAATCCACTACCAACTATTTCCAACCTGGTAAGGGTCCATGTTCCTATTGAGAATAGATGCATCTTCTGCCACAGTCAAAAGGAAGACATTTTATATCTTTTCTTATTGTATCCTATTACCAATCATCTCTGGCTTCTTTCATCTCTGTCAATTGATTGGAACTCTCCCTTCCTGAACCAGCTTCCATATCCGATTTTTTCAAATTTATTTAGCAATCTGCTAAGGAGCACCACCTTTCCACGGAGGAGATGTTTTCCCAATTCATAGTTATTATCCTCACTATCTGGAAAATACAAAAGAACGTCATTTTTAATAAGTCCAAATTCTGCACCAATGAATTCACCTCAACATTGTCCAAAATCTAGTCATTTTGGTCTGGTCAATGGTTCATCATTCCACTGAGGTCTCCAATTTGGCTCTTATGTCTATTCCTCAGATCGTCAATATGGCCCGTATAAACAAAATATCCCAGCCTTCCCCCTTCCCATCGCATCCATCAATTGGCCCACCAACTGAACTTGTAGCTAACAGATTTAATCTGATCCAGACTCAATTCCAATTCACCAGGTCTCATAGAGTGAATAGCCGCCTTTCAGCCTCTATCCAGTGTACAGAGTTGTTTGACCCTGATACAGTGATAGTTAACTTCCATGCATGCTTTTATGATCACTCTAAGCAGGGCGCTATTGGTGTTATAGCTATGGATCTAGGAAGACATGTTCTTGCTACAGTGACTAGTACAATTCGCGAAAAAGGTTACAGATAGCACGATGGTTGAGTTCTTTGCAGGAAAGGCAGCCCTTATGCTGATTCAGGCCCAACGGTGGAAATCTGATCTTGTTTTTTTAGATTCGGGCAACCTACTAGAGACGCTTTCTTCGGAGGATAGTAACTTGTCTTTTGCTTTGGATTAGGCTTGGAATTCCCTTTTTGTAATATTAAATGCCTTTTGTTTTTCTTAAAGGTTGGAATTATATGTATATCAATAGGAACCTCAACTATGAGGCCCATGAACTCGCATCTTTAGAGGGTAAGTCTTTGTATGTCCCTTAATTTTATTAATGCATAATGCTTCAACAAACAAACAAAAAACAATTCAAAAAAAATTAACAAGAAAGATGGAAAGAGAAAGTTTTGAATATTATTTCTATATGCTTTCCTTTTATGAATGACAAAGGCAAACACCACCTCGCACCACTTGTAATACAAGCCAATTTAAAGTATTTATTTTACATTTTTTTGCAAAAAAAAAATAATAAGAATCATAACTGACGATTAAATTATCAAACAAGATGAGGATAAGACATAAAATGTATATCTCTATTATCTATTTTCCAAACCATTACTATGTAATCTGCGATAATTTTAAAGGGAAAAAATTCTTACTTTTTATATCGAATTTTTATGTAGAAGATATTAAATTTCAAATGAGTATAAATAGAGTATTGTATTAAAATATAAATACCTAGTAAAGAGAAATGTATAAATAAATAGTGGGTTCCTTCGTTTCTATGGTAACTTCATATTCTATTGCAAAGTTTTGACCTAACCATTAATTGAGAAGCAATGGGAACGACAACTTATGCTCTGACCCGAGTAGCATGGGGCACGTGGAATCTCGTGTGAATCAGCAAGGAACAAAAATACGGTAGAACCAGGACCGTTATTGTATTTACACTTACTTACATAATTAGAAGACTAGATTCTATTTCGATATCCTTAGTTATTTCTTTTATCCACTATTTATCGAGCCTCTCTCTGAGACAATGCCCAGATCGTTACACCTTTCGTGCATGTGAAATTTCTTACTTTTCGTGGAAGATTAGATCTAGTAATAGGGGGTCTATGGCTGACCGATATTGCACACCATCATTTAGCTATTGCAATTTTTTTCCTAATTGTCGGCCACATGTATAGGACAAATAAAATGTTGATTTTCAGTGGTCTTTTTACATTCAAAGTTAATACGAAAGACTTACTAAATGTTGAAAAATCAAAGTCTAAAACCTAAAATTTAAAATAATAATAATAATAATAATAATAATAATAATAATAATAATAATAATAATAATAATAATAAAAGGTATGTACTCTTAAAGCCAAGTAAACCACATAAGTTTTTAACATCATGATGATGTCAAATTGAAGAATTTGATATGGTGTTCAGCCAAAAAACAAAAACACAAGACAACAATAATTACCAACTGAAAATAGTTTTGTGCTACAAGCAATTCATCAAATAATTAGAAATTCATGCGTAATTTGTAAATAACAAGTGAGTAGATAAATAAAAGGCAAATCTCAAGATAGTAACTCTTTAAAACATACCAAAAAAAGACCATTAAAAATATATTGTCAATTTGATACTTATTCACATGCAACCGCTTAGGATTTTAATGGCTGGCACGAACCTAACTTCATAAGAGCTATGGGCTAATGGTAGTGGTCGATGGTGGATAGTGATGGTTGAATCATGAAAAAGAAATGTCAAAACTAAGGTTTGGGTTGGCAGTGGTGATGGCTAAATAGATTTCCCTACAACCCCACTACCGGCCAAAACCATTCTCCCTTGCTCTACCTGATTCTTTTTTTGAGTTTTATTTCATATATTTTTTTCCTAGTGATACATATTTATATTTCATTGTTTCCCTATACGACACATATCTCGAGATATAATTTATCTATTAGACTTTTCTTGAGTTGCATGTTTGTGTATGGAGATATGTTAGGCTAGCTCTAACCCACCTGAAGGCGAACCCAGAATTTTAGTCGATGGTGAAATGACAAATAATTATTAGTTAATAATAGTAGTTATCAAGGCTGAGCCAAAAAACAAATTCTACCCAAGCTAGTAACTAAAAAAAAAAATACAACTAAAAGTACGTTACATATACTAAATTGAATCTAAGTGTAATCTGATTTTAAGCCAAAATAAGGTCACAACATTGATAACCTTAAAAATAGCAAATGACCTTAATAACAAGAATATATAACTAAAATCACAAAATAATTAGGATAAATATAGTTGAAGCTTAAAATTTTGAAATTTGCAAATATAATAAGAATCTAATATAATTTCATTAAAAAAATGCTTTATGTTAGCCTCAAATTTTGTATGAATTGGCTAATGGCATACATTTTCATTGATTTATATAGTTATTATTTTAGATATTAATTTCAAATCATTTTTTTGGAGATTTTATACCACTTGTGAACAAACAAATCAATTTTTTTAATGTTTGCAATTACATGTAAAACTGCATTGAAAACAAAAAAAATAGGAGCATATCACAATGACAGAAATAGTAATTGTCAATAACCATAAATAAATAAAAAATCACACTCCAAGAGGATCGAAAATAAATCTTTAATAAACTAGACAATTTTTTTATGCTTGCAATTACTAATAAATTTGCACTGAAAAAAAATAATAAATAAATAAATAGGTGAACTCCAAGAACATCGAATCGAGTCGTTTACTAAAAATGTTAACTTTCAACCACTACACCAACAAAGATAAGTTGAAATAGTTGAAAAAACAATTAACATATTATATTATATATTATTTATTAAAATTATTCGATCCCTTAATGGATCCGCCCCGGGTTACTGTATTGATAATATCTTTGTTGGGGGAATTTGCTCCTTGGACGTTTTGTGCCTTGCGATGTTGTCCAAATAAAATATCGGATGTGGCATACTACCCGGTGTTATTGTAATTTTTTACTTTGAACTTTCTACCCTCCAAATCTCTACGCCATTCTCCAATTGAACAATGACCGAAGGAATAAAAATGCCAACCATAAAAAAAATTCACTGCCTCTTTGGAGTTTTTTACACTTCTACCCTTCTGTGGATTGTGTTTTAAAGAGAATAGGTAAAAAGTGTAAAAAAAAAAAAACTCCAACGAGACACAAAAAAGGCACCCAAACAAGACAACGTAGAATTACTCAACATCAAAACCATAATAACAAAATCACGCTATCAGATGTACTTTTTCCACATATAATAACAAAACTAGTGGAAGAAATAATATATATTGTGTAATTTGTTAAACTTCCACATCTTAAGGCGAACTTCTTTGACCAGCATGACTGTTGTATACATAGTTGCTCACCGTACTCGCAATTCCAACCATGCCCCGCTCAAGTAGATCACCTAAACTAAGTTAACAGTACATAGAGAACCCATTCTTTTTTTACCTCAGTGATATCAAGATACTCTGCACTAAAACTTAAAAGGCTGCAACTGTATAGAAAAGAATAACCCTCTCAGATAAAAGTCCGACCTCCCCTGCGACTGTGCCTATCATATGCAGTGTTGAATTTGTCCACAAGCTCATTCATGGTACTGCAAAAAATGGAGGAAAATTTTTATTTGACAGATGAAGACGGTGTCACGGTACATGGGGGGCAACAAAGAAGGGAGTCCTCAGACACCCTAGGTCATTGAATTGTAAATTTGGGATAATCTACATGTTTTCAAACTATGAAAGTTTTGAGGTGCTATCAAGTTGAGTAATGGCTGTCTTTTCCCAACCACAAATAAAAATGTCCCATGCACAGACATAATATCCAGCTTCATGTTGACCCCCCAACCCCTCTTTTTCTTCAGATTGAAATGATCAAAATAGCTGAAAAGGAAAAGGCCTTAACAGATAAACAAATTGTGTCATACCTAGAGCAATTGGTGATCATGGCAAGGTACGTAATCAGCAGGGTGTCATTGTATTCCTGTAAAAGAAATTGTGCGAAGATGGTAGGACGTATTAGATCAAGGCTTCACTAAATATCAAAATGGTGAATTAAATCATAGAAAAAAATAACACCAAGGGTTCCGAACACAACAAATCGAAATCACGGGACGAAAGGGAGGAAAACAAAAAATAAAACTGTCCACACCCACACAAAGGGAAACAAAATAGCAACTCCCGCATTCTAACACTTCCTTTTAACTTACTTTTTTCCCTTGTTTTTTGATATTTGAAAGAACAAATTGTTGAAAATAGATATATTTAGAATTAATCAAGCAAAATCTACACAAACACGAGAAACAGTATGAAAATCGGTAAAACATTAGTGCCCTCTCGCGATCTCATTCATCTACTCAACTCTCCTAATAATTTGTAGCCTAAAATCCCACCACCAATTAAATAACTTGATCATCCAATGAGCTCAAATAAAGGCAACTGCAACAGGAAAGAAAGAAACTCACCATCAGAAAATCATCTTGAAACTTCCCAGATTCAATGGCTGGTAACCTCCGTAGAAGACTAGAAACTTGCCTTAGCAATGAGTTCTCGTAAGGGATCTCACCTACATAACAGATGCAAAACACAGCAGAATCAACATTAGGTCCAGCTTCACTGCCAGAGAAGCTACTAAACTGTTGAACCACTGTGTGTCATTTCTAAGGATAACTAGTCACACCTAATTTCATTGCAAGAAGGTACTGATGAAGTACTTTGATTCTGCTGTTAAGCATCTTGATCGCACTATGTATGCCTGTGAGATGTGCTGCCACTGCAATCAAACCCAGTTTGTTAATAGTGCCACTTCAAGGAATAAACACAATTGTGAGCTTAAAATAGGAGTAAATAGGACAGACACTGAAAAAGTGAAAATAAGAATCTCACATTGCGTAGCAGCTGAACCTCCATCAGAAGGTTTAAGATGTGCCACATGATCTACTGAAATTCTTTCTGCTTCCACAGTCTGTGATGAAGGAAATGATTTAGATCATATCAATTAGCTGCAATTCCATCAAAATGAGAGAAGAAAAAAAGAGACCAACCTCAATGGTGTAACTTGATCGAACAAAGATTAGTTGCGGGATTCCATCAATGACATGCAATTCTGATATCATGTAAATCAATTCACATGAAAAAAACATTTTCATCAGTGCGGCTTCAAGAACAAATTACTTCATTCAAACCTAACTTTTGCTAAAGGATATAGAAACTTCGGAAGAAAAAACTTTCTTGGGCAGAAAAATAATACCTTGATGCCCCTTACTTTTAATCTCTGCAAGTTTTCCCAATTAACAATGAAATCTTTAAATGATATCTCCTAAACTCCAAAAACACTCCACAGCTACTAAACAGGATTCCTACTGGAGGTGCTTGTTTGTTGCATGTTGCCTCTTACAAGTGCTCAAGAGTGGCTTTATAAGCATCTCACATGGTGCTTATACAAATCAAGCCACTTGTAGCCATCCGAGACTTATAAGTGGCGGAAACAAATGCCCTCTTAATCTTGTGCAAACAAAAACCCCCTTAACCTCCACAATCACCAGTTCCACCTCGTGACCAGACTCCTAAAATATTCTCCAAGTCTATTCTAAATAGATACCCCACATCAGCTGCCAAAAATTCTTCCGTAGAAGTGAAAGGGCATTGCAAAACGTGGTCCACTTACTCACTAAATGTATTATGAACGCATAAAACAGAAGATTAACAATGGCTCACTTTCTCTTTATAAGGTTGTTCTACTAGAAATTTTAAAGGCTAGTCTTGAATCCTGATTAAACCGGCTCGCTCGGGTTTGCCTAAATTTGATGTTGATTGGGGGGAAAGCAGAATCTGGGGACATGTGATGAGTAGTTGAGCACCAATGTCATTCCAGCATCAGTAGCAAAGAAAATATGAAGATGGAAAAGGGGGGTTCTATGAGATTCTAATGCAGAGAAGAGGACGATACACCTAAGTGCTTGGGAGAGTCTACCAACTGATAGAGGAAAGAGGGGTAGGGGTATTCGTAGATCAAGGAAGCAAATGGGCCTCTTCATACTAAATTGGTAATGAAAATAGAGAAAAGAACACCACATGCTATGCGAATAAATAATCAGCAGCAAATGGATCTCTTTCAGCCTTAGTCACAAGGTCTGTTCTTTCAATGAATTTCTTGTTTAGCTGATTTTTTTTTCCTAAAAAAGGGAACACTATGATTGGCAAAAATATAGTTATTAATACCAGTTTTACCGGTCGGTAAATACCTTACATGTTGCCAACTGGTCCAAAAATTGGTTTTGCACATACAGGGATGTACCGACCGGTACATCCGGTTACATCACATGAGTGTACCGTGTACGATCAGGACCGCTTTTTTTAATTAAAAATAAATAAAATCATTTTTTTGCTTTTTCCACTTTTGACCGTTCTCTTATCCTTATGTACTCCTTTAGCTTGACAAAACACCACTTCATCTTTTCTAAGAGACCTTTTAAGAGAACCCAAAAAAAAAAAAAATTTCTCATGCTGAGAAATCACGAAAATCTTCATATCTCACTCCTTATCACTCAGAATCACGATCCAGATCATGTGTAGCTTTCTTTGTCGAAGGAGTACCCAGTGCATGTCTTTGATTGAAGATTTGAAGCTTATACGCAAAACTTCCATCAATGGGCATTGCAAGTAACTTTGTATTGCTTTTAGTTTTTTCCAAATTTTTTATAGTTTTTTTCTCCACTTGCGTGGACTTAAAATGCCTTCTAGTAGTTTTTTCATAATTTGATTAAGTTGTAAACAATTTAAAGCATTTCATCATCCGGGGAAAAAGAAAAAAAAAAGTAACAACACAACATTGCGAAAAAGTTATTAATGGTAGGAATAAATTTAAATATAAACATTGTTTAAAGAGTTGAGCGGAAGCATAACAAGAATGAAACATCATCTTGCCAAAACAAAGAAAGATGTCGTTGCATGTACCAAGGTACCCAAAGAGATTAAGGCATATTTTCTGAAGATGCTTAATGATTTGGCTAAAAAACAAGAGACTAAAGTTGTGGTTGTGGTTGTGGTTGTGGTTGATGTTGAAAGGGATGAGGATGATGTGGGTGGGAGTGGTGGTCCTTTGTCTCAACCAAAGAAATTTATGATGGGAGCTTTCATTCAAAGTGGTGCAAAGAAAGATAACCAATAATAGGTGAGTGCTATATTGAAGGGTGGGATTACTAGAGATGCAATTTATCAATCTATTGCTAGGTGTTTGTAATGTGAATGTTTTTCCTTTTAACCTAGTTAATAGTCATTATTTCAAACAAATGTGCGAAGACATTGGTGACTTTGGGAAATACTTGAAACCGCCATCATACCATGAGGTGAGGGAGAAGATCTTGAAGAATGAAGTAGAGAATGTAAAAAAGCTTCTACAAAAGTACAATAAAGGGTGGAGGACTGCCAGCTGTACAATCATGTATGATGGGTGGACGGATGGAAAAACAGAGGTCAATCACAAATTTTGCGAATAGTCCTATGGCGACCATGTTTCTAAAAAGTGTAGACATGTGGCAATATTTTGTAGTGTCGATGCTTTGTGTGAGTTGTTTGATTCCATTGTGTGAGTTGCTTAGTAACTTAGTACTTTAGTAAATTAGTTTAGGTTAGTATTGTTTTATGATGATTGATAAATATACACCCAAAAAAAAAATCGCTTGGAACAAAAGAGCCTCAATTTTATAATATTTGTTAAGTATAACCTTTCATAGAGGCAAGCATCTCAATAGAATCCAAGAAGGGGATACCTATGATCATATAATTTTGGAAGAGTTTGGATCCGGAAGACGAATGGCTTGTAGATGACGGTCCCCTTCTACCCGAAGACAACACTCAATGGATGAATGTGCATGGGGCTCTCGATGCAATGCTAACATCTACATCTAGGAAGAGGAGAAAAGGTAACTATTTTAAGTTATTTAGAAAATATTTAAACTATGGAGATAGTGAAAATTGATGAATGAGAATCAGGTTATCCAATTGAACTTTCTTTTTAGGTCCAAAGGATACAAGATACAAGGATGATAAAGCAAAGGCGACGACAATTGCGACAGAAAAAATCCAAAACCTTATAGATGAAGATTCCTAGGAGAAAGGAAATGATGAAAAACAGGATGAGGAAGTGGAAGAGGAAGAGGTTGAAGTTATTGACATTGAAAGTAAGGATGATGATGTTGGCAATGAAGAGGTTGGAGATGATTTCATGCAATATTTGGCTATTAATGATTATTAGACTAGAGTATTATAGAGTATCCCCCTATTCTCAAGTTACTCAAGCTATCCACAGTAAGTGTCCTACCTAGGATTCCAGTCCACGAAAAGTTCAATCTTGGAGAACAATGTTTGACCCAAATCTTCTTGTAACGTTCTAAAATGAGGGGCTCCCATGTGATGAAATAACTTCAATATGGAGGATTAAAAAACATTTTATTGACAGTATGCTTTTACACATAATTATCTTGAGAAGTTTCTTGTCTAAAAGCAATAAATTCCCCATGTCTTCCAACTCTCATTCATTGAAGTCTCTTCTAAAGTTGATTTCAAATAGATTTGGTCACAAAATCGACAATCTTCCTTAGTAGTCTCTTCAACACTCCACATTCATAAGGGAGTACTTGATCTTGTGCATCCAAGTCTCCAAGTTTTCCTTCTACTTATCAACAATAATCTTTCTCCACAAAACACTCTTTCCTTTTCAAACCTCCACAACCACTTGCTATCCACTAGGGTAGTTAATTGGTTCCTCAAAACTGACCGAACCGAATCAAACCAAATTGAAAAATCTCGAATGGCTAAACCTGAACCGAACCAAATGCAGCAAACCCGAGAGAACCGAACCGAGTTCTCCTTCATCACTATTAACATAATATATATTTTCAGCCATTAGATTCAGTCATTATCATCCGTTAAATCTGAATTTACAAACACAAAAGAAGAAAAAGACTTGAGTGGGGTTTCCCTTTTCTCTCTTCAAAACACATTTTCATCTCTCTTCTCCTCTTTTCACTTCTCTTTTAGAAGCTACATAGATCTGTACTGACCAAATGAATGAAGACTGGTGCTTGTTCAAATGGAGAGATCTACTTCATTCATCTCTTCGATCTAACAATACGGAAAGAGACGATTTAGACTTTTGAATTTGAGACCAATTTCTCATGGAACCTTCCCTTTACATACCTATTTAAGATTTTTTCTTTAGTAGAGGTAGGTTGCAAGATCTTGTGCGAAAGTTTGCCTGTCGATCATTAGTTTTAATTTCATTCCTCTCCATCCACTGCTCGTCTAGATCTGATATTTCTATATTCTCTTGTATGGATCTGTTGTTCCTTTTTCTTCCGTGTACAACCGCTCTTTCACCATTGACTTGTTGCCGTTGCAACTGCTAATCATAAGGTAAACGAGGCGGTGGAAAAGGGAGGATTAGAAAAGGAAAATATGGAGAAAAAAGTTCGATTCGATTTGGTTTTGGTTTTGGTTTTGGTTTTGGTTTTTTGTTTGAAAAATATGGAAACCGAACTTCGGCTCAGTTTTGGTCCAATTTTGAACCGACCAAACAAATTAACACCCCTATCCACAACCACTTGCTAAGCAAAGCTTCATTGAAATCTTTTATTCTTCTAAGGCCTAGACCGCTCATATCTATAGGAATGCATACTTTGTCCCACGACATCAAGTGAATAGCTTATTTCTCACTAGAGCTTAATTGTAGAGTATGATCAGTTTGCGACCAGTAAAAGAGATTTTTAGTTGCAATCTCCAATCAAGAATACACCTTAAATCTTCAATTTCCCTCTCCTAGTCTTTTTGAAGTGAAAAGATATTAGTCAATGCCTCGGATTATTGTCTTTCTCAACGTCTTTCATAGCCCTAAGAAGCCATCCAGTGTTTGCAAACACTGCTTACTCAAAATGTATGGAGAAGGAGAACGTAACATTCCATGATTAGGTCTTTGCAAAGAAATTCACTGAGGTAACATGATTCATCCTTAAGGAGAATCACTATTTTCTCTGGAGAGTTTCAATATGCTTGAAGGCAACTCTTCCATAACGAGGAAAAACAAATGAAAATTTTTTAGCATTGATATCCATTGTCTAATTTTATTCTCAATTTGTATTTCAATAGGACTGATTTTGTTTTTAAGGAGGGCATGTAGTATTCCACCTTCCTCGAGATGATCCCACTTACTAATCCTAAATTTGCATTGCAAAAAAGACTGAGAAATCCCATTTAATATGTTCGGCCATCATTTCTTTAATATAGCCCACATAAACTTAACCTTATCTCACTTGAAAGGAAGTGTTCTCCCACAAATGTTGAAAGAACCCCAACAAGACTATCATTCTCAACAATGAATGGCTATTCACTTTTCTAATATTTATTATTGACGAATCTGCAAAAATAATCATGTGACGCTCAAGACCACGTTGATCTTTAAGAAACTCAACATTTTCTCCAAGCTTATATAGACAAATTTATAGAGTATCTACTATTTTCAACAAAATTAAAAAGCTGCATCAAGTTATTCACGGTCCTTCAAATGTTGTTTACTTGTGGTTGATACAGAAGTATTTTTCCTTAGGAGCTTAGTGGTTAATTAAGGAAATTTTCTATGGATAGAGTTTCTTTGATTAATTAGGACAAGAAAAGTTTCTTCGTTGGACAAAAGTTTCCTTGGCCAATTAGGATAAGTAAAGTTTCATATTTGAATTAGGTTTTATTTTCAATTAAGACATGAAAAGTTTCATAAATTAATTAGGAAATTAAATAAGGAAAAAGTTCTCCTTGTGGGATAAAGAAAGTGATGTGGAAACACTTTCCTATTAGAAATGTGTTTCCTTATTTGGTTGAAACAAGAAAGTACAGATAACGCTTTCCTGGTTTGGTTAAAACAAGAAAGTTCACCTTATGATACAAGGAAAGTACTATGGAAATACTTCCCTATTAGTAGGCTTTCCTTGATTGGTTTGGACTTGTTTGGCCTATATAAAATGACTTTGTATGTAGATTCAAGGCATCCAGGAGCCATCAAAAAATCCAAGATCAACGAGCAAGGTTAGAAATGTAGACTCGAAACTTTTCAGCAAAACTCTCAAGAGAGTTGTTCTTGGGAGATTCTCAAGAGTTTGTTCTTGGGGAAGAAGCCTCTCGAAGAATTTATTCTCGAGATTATTGTAATCTTTGTAAGATAACAATGGAGCCTCAAGAAAGTTTGTTCTTGTAAAGTTGGAGACTCAAAAGAGTTTGTTCTTGAGAGGTTGGAGCCTCGAGAGTCGTTCTCGAAAATATTATAATCTTTGTAAGATAGCAAAGGTTGGAGACTCGAGAGATTTTGTTCTTGAAAGGTTAGAATCCTTGCTTGAATAATAATGGAAGGATCAGGAGAAAAAAAAAACACTTTAATTGTGACTTCTTTTATTTATTATTATTTCTGCATTTAGCTCAAATCGTTATTGCATATCAGTGGTACAAGCTCTACCTATCTTTTCTAACCATTTCCTCGCCCCTACCCCAGCCAAAAAAAAAACAGATTAACCATCCAGCCTTCTAGATTATCCATCGATTCTCACAATAAATCGCTTGATAATTTATGTTAGGTGGATTCTCATGTACCGTAGTATGTGTGTGTCACGTTTGTTCTATTTGAGAGAACGATCATAAGGATTCAGGGTTCCATTAATATGAAGTCTTTGAACCAAGTTGTTTGAAAGTAGGGTATACAAACTCTAATACCAAATGGTGCCAATAATTTCAACTGACACTCAATATAATGTCAATATAATGTTCCTTCCTGCTGAAGCATCCACTATTTCTTTCAATCTAAACAAGCGCACATGACAGCGTATGGAGTTGGAACCTAAAAAAAAAGTCTCATCACCCCATATTGGTGCTCCATTTACCAACTTCCTGTAGAATGCAATGAGAAGGCCACCTCATTAGCATCTCCATCTACAACCATCCTCCCAAATATGAAGATAATCATTAAAGTTATATATCATACCACCCACTTATAAGACTTCGCTTCATTCAAGGTTTTCCTTGTATACAAGTTCCGATCCACTCCATCCCAATCTTTGGAGCAAATTTTTTTATAGTTTGACTGTTCCCAAGGTATTCGAAATACCCACAAAAAAACTCTAGGCCATACAACCCTGCCATTAGATCTACTAATAAATTATAATCATTGTCGACTGCTTCTACTACTCTGATTGTTTCTACTAATCTCACCAATCATGTCTGAACATCAGACACCGAAATATGAAATGCTAGCAATCCGTGAGAAAAACCCACAAGAAGCTAGAGCAAAATTAACAACAATAATAAAAAATAAATAAATAGAGTTACACTTAGACATGCAATATTAACCCTTCACAAGTCTCCAAATATAAGCAGAGAACTTTCTTCTTTTGGAGAGACACCAAAGACCAAAGAGATTTCATGATAGATCACAAAAAAATTTATTTCCTCAATTCACAGACATATTTTCATAACTCAGCCCTTCCCAAAGCTCACCACTTTTAAGCACCCAACCCAATACCAAGGACCAATCAATGACTAGGAAACTTCTTAGTCCTCGAAAAACTTGGCATATACAGGAGATGATGTGTTAGTTTGCATATGCATTAATCTCCAATGCATTACTTTGATACCATTATTTTAATAATATGCATTATTAAAACATCAAGGACCAACCAATGACTGAGAAACTTCTCCGTTCCGCGAAAAATTTGGCATATACAACTCCTAACAGTATCTATAAAAAGAACGTTGCACAAAACATTGCATTAGTTTGCATATGCATTAGTTTGATGTTGATTAGGTAACCATAAAAGAATAACAATGTTCAATGAATGCTTCAAGGAATATGAATTAAAAATAACCAAACCTCAATTCAAAATTTTGGAAACCCAATATAAAGAAGTCTTAGTGATAGAAAGGTGAGCTTAATTTGCAAAAGTTAATAAACTATAAATAATGTCATGTTCCTTGTAAAGCACAGATTATAGTGGATGAATGGAAGAACAAGTACCGCTTTCATAAATCGTCACTGGAAGATCCTTTTGTGCATGATTGATTGCAGGATTCAGAAGGACATAAACAGGGCTTTCATTGATGTCCATTAACTGTTTCACAAACAAACTGATTATTAGTTCTTAAAATACCACTCTGTTTAACAAACCATAGTATTTGAGATGGCTAAATGACATAATGGATACTAGAGAAAAATCTCCAATAGAGCTCTAATGAGAGCAAATGAACTATTCATTTTTTTAAGAGAGAGGGAAAGAAAGCCAAGTACCCACCCCAATTAGCAAAAACTTTACAGAGGAAGAGAGAGATAATAGGTGATGAGATTAGCCAGTTGTTGGTGTCAAATTACTTAACCTTTACACGAGTAACTCATATGTCAAGGCCTTTAGATACCAAGACAACCCATTTGTTAAACGTGTGAGTAACATAACCTTCAAAAGCGATTTCACAAACCAAGTCAGATCGGTTGTATGATTCTTCACATGGATCTAAATAAAACATATAAACTGATCGATGCATAAATGGTAATCAGTTGTGTACTATATGGACTCGGTAGGATATAACACAACATATGTGAGATGACATTCAAAATCTCAAAAGAATGGAGCACAGGCACAACATCAACAAAGAAATATTTATTGATTCATGGGCAATTTTGAATTTAGCTACACTGTTTTGATTGAGTTTTGAGCTTAGTGCAGCTATTTTTTTAAACACTTTTCTGTTAGTTTGTTGTTACAAAATGCTAGTCTGCATATTTGAATGTCCTAGACTATGGCTGACAATCTAAAATAATTATAAATTAACAATAATAATAAAAGTGTGACATAAAGAAAATGAAATCCTGTGTTAAAAAAGTGAATAATGATTAAATACTGATTGCATTGTAGAAAAGCAATAGAACAAACCAATCAACAATGCAAACTTACGGCTTTATGAATTTGCATATCTGATTCTTGGGCATCACTTCCTGTTGAATACCAGCCAAGAATATAGTAGTTTGGGAAGACCTTCTTGTCTAGTTACCATGAGAGAAGCAAGGCATTAAATATTCAATGTTATGATACCAAAAGCAAACCCTAGACATTAACAATAAGGGGGAAAGTAGTATCTGAATAGGAATACATAAAGTAAACCCTAACAATGAAGGACGGACTTACAGAGCTCCTGCTTCTTCTCGAGAAAAGAACGATCGAGTGAATCAGTGGAGGAGTCGTAAAGAAGTTCGAAGCTGTTGAAGATCTCAACCGTACGTCCCCTTTGAATTCCAATGACGCAACCGAAAACCCTAGGGGGTGGTGGAGCCGAAGGTGAAGTTGATGCTGCGTCACCATCGCCGCCAGCGTGAGGAGACTGGGAAGAGGACGACTGAGACTTTACCCTGGTGTAGTGATCGGAGATGTTAACGATCACCAACGGGTGAAGCTTGAAGGTCAATCCACTGCTAGAAGCCGATGCCGCTGCTGTTGCTGCTGCGGTTGCCGATGCCATTCTTGTTTCTCAAAACCCGCCCTCTCCCTCTAGATAGATGGATAGATGGTCGTATACAGAAAAACAAGTAAAAGAAGAGCATGGAAGAGAGACGAGAAAAAGGGTGGAGCTTTTTACATCCAGAAATTCTAGGGAGTGAGGGTAATGGAGCGAGATAAGAGAAACCGCCTCGAGATGCGCGGCGCCACTTATCTCGATGGAGATGGGTGGTTACCTCGCTGCTCTTTTACATCTGCAAGCATTCACACGATAGACCCTGTATTTTTATGCTAATTTGACAAAGGAGTGTGATTCCAATATTCATTCTCATTATTGACCACAAAATTAAATGGTGTATGTAAAATGTTACATCAATTTAGCCTAAAATATAAGGGTCATCTCATAAATTTTTATGGCATAGGATTTCATGCAACCAAACACACCCTTAATTTCAAATTACTCATTACCCTCGACTTTATTTTTTATAAGAGCATCTCCTATGGTAAACTTCTTCATTTTAATCAAAAGCTAAATTTAGGGGTCCTATATTTCTTCATCACTCTAACCACATCCCCTATTTTAATTTTTAATCATTATTTTAATATATCTTCAAGGGTGGGATGTCTAGTGAATTTCCAGTGTCAGTAGGACTACATCAAGGGTCGGCGTTAAGTCCATATCTCTTTGCTTTGGTCATGAATGAGTTGACGAGACATCTGCAAGAAGATGTACCTTGGTGGATGTTATTTGCAGATGATATTGTCTTAATGGATGAGACTAGTGCAGGTTTAGGTCATAAATTAGTTAAGTGGCGGGAGGCTTTAGAGAGTAAAAGTTTTAGAATTAGTCGTTCGAAGACGGAGTATCTAGTGTGCAACTTTGGGTGTGAACCAAGAGGGAGAAGTAATGCAATTGAGATCGAAGGTGTCGAGGCCCTAGAGTGTGAGGCTTTTCGATATCTAGGATCTATAATTCAAAAGAATGGGGCTATTGGAGAAGATGTAAACCATAGGATTAAAGCTGGGTGGTTGAAATGGAGAATGGCGTCAGGAATATTATGCGATAGAAGGATGCCTGCAAGGCTAAAAGGGAAATGCTATAAGACAATTGTTCGACCAGCCATGCTATACGGTTCAGAATGTTGGGCTACTATGGGACAACTTACGCATAGAATGGCAGTAGCAGAAATGCGTATGTTAAGGTGGATGTGTGGTAAAACTCGTAAGGATAAAATTAGAAATGAAAGAATTAGGAGATACTTAGGTGTAGCGCCCATAGAGGACAAAATTAGAGAAAGACGTTTAACTTGGTTTGGTCATGTGCGGAGGAGACCAAGCACGGCGCCAATTAGAAAATGTTTAGATTGGCAAGTTAATGGAGGGTGTAGACGGCGGGGACGATCGTTGAAAACTTTGATGAAGACGGTGAATGAAGATATCATTGAGCTTGGATTAGACGAGGAAATGTGGGAAGATCGCATTGCTTGGAGAACCAAAATCCATGTAGCCGACCCCGAAAATCTCGGGAATGGGCTTTGATGATGATGATGATGATGATGATGATGATGATGATTTTAATATATCTTCAACTTTTCTATGTCAATTTAATTTCAATTATACTATTATTAATTTTAATTTAATATAATTATATTATTATTAGTTTCAATTATATTATTATTTTTCAACTTAAATATATAATATTATTAATTTCAATTATTAAAATTTTAGGGGGAAGTTATATGTAGAGTTATTATAAGGGATTGTTTAGGGGATGATTGGAGCAATAATTTTCTCTAAAAAATTCTTTTTTGGCTATTTGAGGAGGATGATTGGAGATGCTCTAAGGAGTTGCTACACCTACTTGCATCTGACTATTTAGCTAGGTTCATCAATTTTTCGTTTTGACTTTATTGTACTAACCTAAAATATGTAACACCGACTTAACCATTTTTTATCAATAAAAATCATTTAATTGTGAAATTTTCTCATTTTCTACACCGATTTTGAATTTTTTTAAATCGAACCGATATATTTGGTATTTTTTTGTTCAACCCTAGCTGCAACAATCCAAAATATGTAATACTGACTTAATAATTTTTTATCAATAAAAATCATTTAATGGTGAAATTTTCTCATTTAGGAGCATTAATTAGCTCTAAACGAATAAAATTAATAATTATCTAAAATATTAAACTTCAGCCGCACATCCTTAAACTTCAAACTTGCGTACAGACGTCAAAGAGACATTAATATCCTCACAAGTCCCACAATAGATAGTAAACATCATGAAAGGTTGATGTAATAAAAACAATAAATACACATCAAAAACCAATTTGAATTAGTTTATCCTGCACAACCACCAACTTTGTTGGTTACATGTATTACTAAGCAAAACTAGTATTGTTGATTCAAACGTATAGAAAATGAAATATGACCCTACACCCTAAAAAAATATCTTATCCGCTATTAGCGATTAAATTGTTATTTCTTATAATATATGGATGAGTATGGAATTAATTTATTTTGGGTGTACATCTTGAAAATCTTACACCCAAGAGTAGTGATCTCAATTATTTTTAGGGTTTTTTTTTTTTGGCCATCATTAGTTTATAGCTAATAGAGTCTGACCCTCATTTTGAAAATTAATTGAGTCTAACCCTCAAACTAACGTTAATTGGCTGTTATTGACTGAGACAGTCAATAAAAAAAACTCTTATTTTTAAGCAAAACAACAAAGGGTCAGAATCCTCGGACTCGAGATTTTTTTCTCAAGCTTTGAGCCAAACATCAAAAGAATTGGTGTTGATCCGATGGATAATTATAATAAATAAAAAATAAGTTGGCCTAACCATTATAAAAATGGCAATTGATTAAGCATATTGATTTTGCTTCCTAAAACATATGTTATACTAGGGCTGGGCAAGTACGGGTAACCGGCCCAAAAGCTAAAAATCGAAAATCGGCTCGAAAAATTCGGGCCCGTGTTTACGAGGACCGAAATCGGACCGAGTTGACCGGGTAACCGAATTACGGGTCAGTCTCGGTCCTAAGAGCAAAAAAATACTTCATTCACCGTACGTACAAAAATTATATCAAAAAATTAAAAAAAAAAAAAATCGGATACAATTCATAGTGAGAAACGGGTCATCTGAAGAATCTCATATCTGATCAAAGATAGATCTGATCAAAGATCTGAGATCTGATTAAAGATGAATATGAGATCTGATCCAAGATAGATCCGAGATCTGATCAAAGATAGATCTGAGATCCTGATCAAGATCCGAGATCAGATCTGATCAAGGTCCGAGATCAGATCCGATCTTAGATCAAGATCAGATCCGAGAAGATCTCTCAGCCTCTGCTGTGAGAAGATCATATCAGATCAGAAAATCTATCCGCCTCCGCTGTGAGAAGATCAAATCAGATCAGAAAATATCTCCGCCTTCGCTATGAAAAGATTAGATCCGAGAAGATCTGAGAAGATCAGATCAAGATCTCTCCGCCTCCGTTGTGAGAAGAGGCGTGCGCGGCTTCGCCTCCGCTGTGAGAAGGGGGGGAGGGAGGCGGCCTCAGATCGGCCTCCGCTGTGAGAAGAAAAGAGGCGTTTGCGGTTTCCTCGCCATTTAGAATTTCTGGAGAATGTGAGAATGAGGAAACTGTGAGACTCTCTATGAAGAATGTTAGAATTTCTGGAGAATGTGAGAATGTGAGACTCTCGGTGAAGTTGAGGGGAGAGAGAATTAATTAAGTGAAGGAGTCGGGCCGGGCCGGGCCGGTTACCCGACGAGCTACAAAAATAGAAACCGAGGCCCGGACCAGAAACTTCGGGCCAGGCCGGGCTTTTACAACCGAAATTTTTTTAAGTAATTAAAACCGATCCGATCGGTTCGATTGTCGGTTCGGTCCGGGTTTTCGGTCCTAAATGCCCACCCCTATGTTATACTATTGAGGCATTGGGTTAAACGAATTTTTTAGGATTTGAGTGTGAGTTTAAGACCCATTAAGTTTTACTTCAAATACTAGGATGTGCGCGTGCCAAAAACATCGTTCACGTGATATTGTTCATGTGTTCATACGCACACTGTATACATGGATTAGTAAATATTTATTATTAAACCAAATGAAATTATTTTTTTAATCAATTTCATACCAAGTCAATTGGACAGTAATGCGTGGTATATAAAGACTTTCGTTATTTACATTTTGGGTATGCAAAATTTAGGCGTAAATTACATTGAGTACAAAATATTTGCATAATTACACATTAGGTACGAGATTGATTCTTGATTTTGTTTGGTCAACAACGTTAGCCGAGGTTAGACTTCTCAAAAATTGTAAAGATCGAAGTACCCTTTGTTAAATATGCGCGCGATACGCATATGACGGGCCTCGTTGTTTCAAGATACCAACACACGTCTCACTGTGCAATTCAATGGGGAGATTTATTAATAGAAAAAAAATTTATCTTCTTTTTCTCCAATGAGACAAACTTCGAGTCACCCTTATACTCCAATGAGACAACCCTTCGATTTCTTGAATTTAACAACGTATCTGAGAAATCCAAAGAGGTTTTTGCTGGTATGTGTGTTATTTGTGTTGTTTTTATTCTCCGTTTCATTTATTCTGTTTAAAATAAATAAAAAATTATCTTAATTTCTGTTATATTCATGTTTTGAGACATCGCAATCAGCATAAATTTTGCATGTTAGAGGAGTTTTGGGTATGTGGTTTGGTTGGTGAGATTTTGAGGAGGTTTGAGAGTATTATGGACGTGGAAAGGGAAGCTAATGTTGGATCGGAAAATGTGGTGGGTTCTTTTGGGGAGAAAAAAGCGGAGGTGGACAGAGTGAGTTTGGAGAGATCAGCAAGTTCATTTGGGGAGGAATGAGTGGATGAGGATGGTGGAGTAGGTTTAGAGAAGTTATGGTGTTCGATTGGGGAGAAAAAAAAAGACATTCCGGAAGTAAGAGGGAAGAAAAATGCGAGATTGGTTTGGAATGTTGGAGGGGGTAATAATGTTGGAGGAGTGGGAGGTTTGGGGTTTCGGTTTCATTTAAGAAGATGAAGAGAATTAAAAATAAATAAGCTTTACCATTGAATCATGTATAGAGATGCGTGTTGATTTCTCAAAATCAGGAGACCTATAGTGCAGATTTAACGAGGGCCACTTCGGTCTTAAATTTTTTTAAAGATGTTTGACATTGGTCAAACATTATGGAAAGACTCAATTTTGCACTCAATGTGCAATTATGCATAACTTTTGTACCCAATATGATATAGCCTAAATTTTTTGTGTACCTAAAATGTAAATAGCCCCAAACGCTTTGCAAGGTATGAAAATACAATCCTTATATGCATTGCATTAGTATGCAAATATTTAAAACACTTTTCAATTGGTGTTATTCACAGCGAAGCAACGTTCACAAAACACTGCTTACTGCCCAGGTACTTCACAAAACATTGTTCATCTTGTCGCGAAACATTATTCATCACAAAACCACTACTTACGTGGAAGGTCATTTCAATATAATGAAAAATGTTGGCTCCTAACGAACCCAAATTGGGCTTTTTTGGCCCAAATTCTAAATACTATCTATCATATAATGAAAACTAGAGTATGCCCCGAGCCGTTGGCGTTCCATATAATTTTATTTTTGCTAAATATTTTGTACTAAACACCTCTTTCACTATATATACTTTAAGGTAAAAATATATATTATAAATTTTAGAGTTAGATTCAGTCAAATTTGAATCAGTTGGAAAAAAAATTTAATGCCAAGAATGAGTTTTTCCCCAATATTTGAATTCGCCAAAATATGAAGTTTAGAGTTTTTGTTTAAATGTGCATTAAGATGTCCGACTCATTGCTTTAAAAATATTAAAAACATGAAATACTTTATATATTTTTTAGCGTTCGTATTGATCATTGATTTTGTTGGAAAGATCTTAAAAAATTCATTTCAACGATATTAATTTTACCAAAATCTGATAACGATGTAGATAGTTATGATAATTTTCATTATACTAAAAGTAAAAACAATATTTTCTCTCTCCGCCACATGTACATTTAACAAACTTTTTTCAAAAGTTTTTCACTACTTTTGCCCTTCTAAATGTTTTATATTTACAAATATGCAATCATGGGAAATGAATCTCAACCCTCAAATTCAATACAATTCCCAACTTTTAATCATAACCATCTTTTATCTCTAATTCTTTCGATTTGACTTTGTCTCAGTCAGCAATGAATAGTAAAACACCACTATGAATTGTAATATAGATAGAGTATGTCTCGTGTTGTTGGCACTTCATATAATTTTATTTTTACTAAATATATTGTACTGAACACTTATTTCACTATCCCCATTTTGGCTCTGAATCAGTATTGAAGTGTAAGCTTATTTTAAGGTAAATATATATATTATAAATTTTAGAGTTAGACTCAGTCAAATTTGAACCAGTTGGGGAAAAATTTAAACACCGAGAATGAGTTCTCCCACAATCTTTGAATTCACCAAAATATGAAGTTTAGAGGTTTTGTTTAAATGTGCATTAAGATACCCGACTAATTTTTTCTGGTATGATCGGCCCGTCTCATTGCTTTGAAAAATATTAAAAACATGAAATACTTTATATGTTTTTTAATTATAGAATATATTTAAAATTTTAGCGCCCGTGTTGATCATTTATTTTGTTGGAAAGATCTTAAAAAATGCATTTCAACGATATTAACTTTACCAAAATTCGATAACGATATAGATAGTTATGATAATTTTCATTTTGCTAAAAGCAAAACACAATATTTTCTCTCTCCGCCACATGTACATTTCACCAATTTTTTTCAAAAGTTTTTCATTATTTTTGCCCTTCTACATGTTTTATATTTACAAATATGTCATCATGGGAAATGAATCTCAACCCTCAAATTCAATACATTTTCCAACTTTTAATCATAACCGTCTTTTATCTCTAACTCTTTCGATTTGACTTTTTCCCAGTCAGCAGTAAATAGTAAAACACCTGTCTGAATTGTAAGATGAATTCTATTGAAGAACAATAAAAAATTATGTCTTTAAATGCACTAAAATGTGATTTCACCTTTGTTGGTAAACTCAAATTACATAACTCTCCGCCTATAAGTCATGTAAGACAGAAGAAATTGGGTGGGTGATTATGTACATTTGCATTTTTGCAAGTGGAACCTACACAGACCTAGATAAAAACAAAAATCTCGCCAAATTTGGGAACTTCCATTTTGAATCTCAAAACCCGCTATTCCCATTATTTCCTAGCAAACCTGACTTTATCTAATTACAAAAATGGTTATTTACTTTTTAGCCCTCATTAGTTATTGTTTATTCCTCTTTGGGTGTCATTTGTTTCCAAAATTTTGTGAGACCTCCACTTTGAGTATCGACTGTTAAATCAATATTGTTGACTTCCCCATGCCATCCATAATTTTGAAATTTCCAAATTACCCATAACTTCAATTTCCAATATATACAAATAAAACATACCAAGAGGACGATCTGATGGCCAAATAAAAAAATTAATTATAAGGGTTAAGATTGAAACTCTCCAAAGCCCTAAAAAGCTCCCCTAATCCAACGAGTCAACCCGTCTGCTCCAATGATGGAGAGTACAGTGGAAGCTCTGAACAATGCGTACATGGAGTTCAATGGAGAATTCAAGCAAAGGTGGAGCTTTTTAGAGTTGCTTGCGATCAAACAGAGGTAGATCGCCAGTCAAAGAGGTTGATCGTCGGTCATAGTTCGCAGTAGCTGATTTCCAGAGGTTGTCGTGATCCACGTTTTGGTTTCAGCCTCACAAAGATTGCCGAGCAGAGAATGTCGAACAGCTAATCGACGACTAAAGAAAGAAAGACCCTTCACTTGCATTTTTTTTCTCATGTTGGTTATCTGTACTATTGTTGCTTTCCTTATCTGCTTCACCCACGCATCCATGCTCTGAATCTAAGGATCTTAGAGGTTATTATGTCTACATCAACAGGGGAAGAGAGGAATCACTTCAGAGTGAAAATTGAGGGGAAAGAATTTGGGATCTCAACACCATAGGTGGACTCTTTTGATGAGGTCACCGGGTCCTCTGTTGTTGGGAAGTCTGCAACAATTGGGCTTCCACCCATCAGTGCAGTTCGATTGGAGCAGATGAGTAAGGCTGTGAGATGGCTTGTGATTAAGCTCCAACAAGGGTCTGGAGGGTTTGGCTTCAAATACCAATTCCAAAGTTCCACTTTCTCCCATATATAATAGCCTTCTATAATATAAAAACTCCATTTCATTGTTGCTGCAATTAACCACCCCCACACAATCATTTATCCAACCCACCCTTGTTGGGATGGAGTTGGCTTTAATAGTCCCACATCAAGTAAGGATGAGTCGTCACTAAGGTTTATAAGGAGATGATTCACTCTCTAATAGCAACGAGGCCTTTTAAGATAAAAACCCCACACCCGTGGCCCGGATGGTAGTCCCAAGACAGCGGGTGTTTAAGTTGGGGACAATATCTTTGCTACCTATAGTGGACCTAGGTGCGTGCATGTGCTCGACGCGCCAACAAGTGGTATCAGACCTAGGTGCGCACACGAGCTCGGTGCGCCAACAAGTGGTATCAGAGACGATGGTTCGGCAGGGACATGGCAAGTAGTGCAAGGCGGCACATTGTTTTAGGGATCAGGCGCGAGGTAGCGAGTCAGGTAGAGCGTCGCATGTAAGCGGTCCGCCAGATCGAGCACACCAACAAGTGGTATCAGAGTCGATGGTTCGACGGGGACATGGCAAGTGGTGCAAGGCGACACATTGTTCTGGGGATCAGGCACAAGGTAGCGAATCAGGTAGAGCGTCGCATGTGCACGGTCCGCCAGATCCTTTCCAAGAGAAGGTATCCTACAAAGATCATGTTGTTTTGCTCTTTCCATAAAAAAAAAAAAAAAAAAAAAATTGAAAAACGACGAGAATAAGCATGTGCCAAAGCCATTTTTTTGTGGAGAAAGAGCATTTACATTTAATTGCTAAGCCAATTAGGAAAACCAGAGTTTATCACATACCTACATCCAAAATTAGGAAGTGACATTGGAGGAGTATGTCAACTCAGCAACATGCCAAAACATTTAAACTTAACAACCTATGCACCCAAAGTAAGTTCAAAATATTGCTAAATACACATGATGTTGTAAGTGACATGTAAAGCTCTAGTCACATTTGAAATGTAACACAACATCTTCACCTTCTAACTCTCAACTCACTCGTATTTTTGTTTTTTGATTTCGAATTTATGCTCTCTTAATACTTCAAATTCTCATATTTATCATTTATTTTCTAGTACAAACATTTTCTAGATTTTCACCTTGTTTTTGTCTATCACTTCATCTCCATTGTCATAGAAGCGACAACCTTTAGTAAATTTATTATCACCTTACAATCATTATTAAGGACTTTATATTATTGTATTTTATTATGTCATTTTCAACTATTAGGCATACTAACAAAACTTTACTTTGGTGAAGAGGCATCTATTACCAAATTTCTAGTATGGGGAAGATTGGAAGATAAGAAATATGGATGATTCAGTTTAAGGGGGAAACCATACAAAACTTAGTGGACGGAGACAAATAAATGTAGTACATGTGAGAATGAATGTATTATCTTATCAATTAGGTATTAGCTCAGCGGGTAGACTTGTGATGGATGATATCACAAATCCAGGTTCAATTTCAATGGGAGACATTTAATGATTTTAGGATCCAATACAAACCTCGTTTGCCTTAAAAAAATTCCATTATCTTGTGAAGAATATGGAACAAAAAAAAAGTGATTAGGATAATGGCTTTAGTTCTTTTTGTATGTTGTATTGTGTGTAAAATATAAATGTTTGTGAGAGTTTTGCAAGTAAGGAAATAAAAGATTTGAAAATCGATTTTAGTACCTCATTGGGGAAATAGTTTTGCTAGGAATCATTGCAAATATGATATGCTTGCCAACTGATTTTCCATTAAACAATTTTCTGTGGCCCAATCAAGCACCCGAGAATTGATATTTCAGTAAATTATTTGCAATTGCATCAAATTTGCATTGAATGAAGCAAAAGATCAAAGCCTCAATTGGAGGTCCAACTAATGAAAAAAGAACAGTAATCAAACTTAACCTATGTACTTTTGATTGTGTAACTTTCTGACCAAGATAACCATAGATTTGAGATTTGTTTCATCTTAGCAAAAAAAAAATTGATGACACAATACATATGATGTTACACAAAACAATGTCGAGAGAAGACAAATTTGGAAAATGCAATGGCAGTTTAAGAAAGTAATGAATTTATTTTATCAACTTAATTTATTGTGATGATTATGACTTTTTCTTTCTTGAAGAGACGTTCTTATAATGCTTCATCTCATCTCATAATGGAGATTGCACCCCAAGAAAATTACTCATAGTTAGATGTACGATCTTTAAACTTTCACACCCTAAAAATGTAACTATAAACTTGCAAATGTTCTTTTCTTAGGGTGTTGGAGTTCAAATTTGTACACTGCAAAAGGATGAGGATTCAGGATTTCTCATATCTATCTCACTATTTGGTATTAGGAAGAACAATTTTACACAATCTTAAATCACGAGGAGCAAGTCGTTGGTCTTGTTCATTTGACTGAGTATGTAAGAATGTAAAAATATACAACTTATAGCGAAAATTGAGCCAAGGAATAATGCTCGCGCTTGTAAAGACTTTGATTTCTTGAAGAAACCCTGGGCCATATTACAATATTCTTGCCATATCCCCTATTCTTCAACCCCTATGAAAACAACGGTCATCGGAACCCTCTACCTCCCCTTCCCCACTCCCGCTACCACCGACCTCTACAACTTCTTAGATTCAAGCAAAATTATCTCCTCGTTAATTACTCCTATCATTATCCTACAATGACATCTCCTCGCTGCTCATCGATTGAAATTCAATGTTTCGGATCTGATGGACATTGTCTCCTTTTAGCGATTAGCTTGGTCAAAAAAATTTTCACTCCCATCTCCCTCTCTTCTTCCTCCTCGAATGGAAAAGTCCTTTCCGGTCTGATTGTGTTTGATTGAGTTAGGGTTATTATGAAGAAATGGTCAATTTTTTTTTACAGTGAAATGGAAATTAGAGTTTGTGAGGTGGTGTCTGGAAGGTGGTTTGTTGGTCTTTTTAAGCTCCATTCTGGCAATTTTTTCGTATTGACCCATGACTATTAATAAAATTCTTTTTTTTCCTTATAATATCATTAGATAATATATATGATATATATTTAGAAATTTCCCTTCATTTACATGGATCTCATAAAAAAAGTTGTTGACCTTTTTTTATTTATAACAAACTCCTAAAGTATTAGGGGTGGGCACGGTCCGGGTTGAGGCCTATCCCGGTCCCAGTCCCGGTTCAGTCAATCGGGAACAGTCCGGGTCGGGAAAGCCACTTTTTTGGGCTGGCCCAATTGGATCCGGACTGTTTGGAACCAGGATAGTTCGGATGGGACCATGCCTACCCGGTTTGTTCATTTTCCAATTCAGACAACCAATTTTTTTTGGGCTTGATTTACCAGAGGCCCAAAATGATTCATTTCTAGACATTGCTCTGTAAGAAAAAATTTGAACAAATAAACGTTTCGAATAGGAAAGTCACTCTAAGTTGAAATAGTATACAAATGTCACAAAGACTTCATTCAGAAATAAGAAATATAAACCACACAGTAACCTATAAGAGTATCTCCACTGGGAGACCCGAAACCTTAAAAAAAATGAAGTAAATGGGTTTTTTTTCTCTGATCCTTCCCTCAAATACGAAACTCAAGAAACTTGAGTTCTAATTTTGGCGGGTATGGCACACTAAATAGGGTGGCCTGAGAAGCACCTCCGCCAGAACGACTTGTGTGCATGGACATAATCTAACAGACAGCAAAAACCTCAAAATCTTCAAACCCTACTTGAAGGTGCTCTAAAGAACAAAGCAACTCACAGTATATCCATTTCAACTTTGGCAGAACAACAAACTATTAAGATCAGAACACATTTCAGCGCAATTAGTCATTTTTTGGGCTTGACTATTGTTCTCATCAGTCTATAAAACAACCAACACACTAAACAGTATACATATCATCTTTTTTGTTTTTTTAAACATACTTGCTATTAAATAGCCAACAAAATAGTGCTGGGAACAAATTAAACAGCCAACAGTACATATCAATTTTTTTGTTAAAACATATCTGCTATTAAACAACCAACAAATTACACAGTGCTGCCAACAAAATTGTTGTCAACAAAACAATGTTGCCAACAACTTAAACAGTCAACAAAATTACACAATGCTGCCAACAAATTAAACAGTATACATCATTTTTGGGGACTGTCACTATTGTTCTCATCAGTCATTTCATCATCCTGCCAACAAATTTAGGGCCAAAACAATGTTGCACCAAAGTAGAACACCCTACTAGTTGCATTACTCTTTGAAATGTCACCGAATGGACCTAGTTGTTCACACAATAGAGATCAAGTAAAATGTCACATAGTGGTTCAATAGTAGGTTTATAAACCAATAAATGAAAAAGTCATTCAAAACATAAATTAGCCTATTAACATAATCTACTTGCATGTGCTAAAATGAATATAAAGGCAGCCTAACATGAATAACAGGCTGCCAAAATGAAAACCATTAACAGAAGGCTCTATCATTTGTTGTGCAATAAGAGAAACATATGATTCTTTTGACAAGTAAATAAATACTGGCAGGAGAAAACACATCTAGAGAGACAAGTCTAGAAGTGGTAGAAATTTTGAGAAAGGCATCTAGCTAGAAATGTGATAGTTGCGCTAAGTTATGTTCCACACAATTAGGCAGCTGTCTAAATTCCAAACCAAGATTGTTGAGTGTAGAGTTGCACTCTATTCTCAAGACTATGATGGGTTGGTAAGGCTAGGGTTCAATCCCTACTGGAACTTATTTTTTGGATGATTGATTTGAACTAAAAACCTCATGCCTCTACAGTAATGACTAATGAATAATTTTCTTCCTTCTCTTTGCTTTTGTTCAAATTCCAAACTGAATGAATAAATAAGAAATGCAATGCAAGTCATTTATGTTGCAAACCAGACAAGCATGTTTTGTCACATGGCACAAACATGACTAAGAACAAACAAAGACAAGCATGTTTTGTCACATGGCACAAACATGACTAAAGAACAAACAAAAAACTTGCCCTACCATTACTAAGAAATGCTATTATCTTATAAGTCTTATCTATTCACTATTCTTATTGAATTTGAAATGCTCACCAATCATCATTCTTTTGGACAACCTTCTTCTTGCATCTGTGTCTTTCCCTTTGCCATTGGATCATCTTGAGCTGCAGTATTGTTGTTGTTTATGCTTGAATCTGCTACCGCCTTTTCATTGAACAATTCTACATTTAACCAACATAACCCACTATCAACACCAACGAACTAGTAGTAAAAGTCAACAATCAACATCAATAAGAAATTAATGTACAAGTACCCGTTTCAATGTCTTAATAGAATTATAGCTTTTCAATGGTAGGTTCATTTTCAAAGTCCATTGTAATGTCATCTTCTCTCAGCCAGTTTTGCATACATATTAAGGCCTCTACTGAGGTAGGAGTTAATGAACTCCTAAACGAATCTATACCTCTACCACCCGTGCTAAAAGCATTTTCAGAAGCAACGGTAGAGACTTGAATTGCAAAGATGTCCTTGGAAATTAAGGCCAATACTGGATATTGACAAACAACTTGCTTCCACCACTACAAAATGTCAAATGACCTATACTTCTCGGCCAATTCCTCTGCAGAGGGTTCATTGTCTATCTCTTCATTGCCACTTTCTACCTCTTCAGTTTTGTTCATAATAGCCACAACATGATCTTTAAGATACCGAACAATCTCATGTAAGACCACCGCTTCATCAGTTTGTCCCACATGTTTATTCCAGTTCATCACATATTTCATCCCTACACTTGAACTAGCCCTGCTGGCCCCATCCACTGTTTGCTTATTTGGATTGGTGCCTTTGTTAATTGCTTTTACACAGCTGCTACTACTTATCTTCATATTCTTCATAAAGCTGAAACAACAAGTTTTTTATCTCAGACTCCTTCTCTTCCACCTCATAATCAGCCCACTGTAAATCTTCAATCAATAATTGGTTGACATGCTTAATTTTAAACCTTTGATCCAACACAAGACTCAAAATTATGAAAGGGGTTTAGGTCCTTAAGAAAACCAAAATACCCATCATATTTGGTTTTCATAACTGCCCCAATGTCAGCCATCAACTTATCAGTGCTAGATTGCAAACCAGTGACACTAAACAATTGGTCCATTGTTTCTTCCATCTAGACAATATCATGGAATGTGGTGTGGATAGTTGGGTGTAAGTAAGCACTAACCCTAAGGGTTACCACATAAAAAACTCGGAGGAAATCAATGAAAGCCTGACATGCATCCCAATCGACTTCACAAAGTGGCCCAACCTTCTTCTTATCATTTTTTTGTACAACAACATTGCCACCCACATCCAACTCTTACTCTGGCATTAAAATAGGCTACATATGGACTATCTACTTCTTGCTCCATTCTTTTGAAAGCCCTCTTGAACCTCAAGGCAGATTCTAACATCATAAATGTTGATCTAAGCAAACCAGCCCCTTGTAACTAGGGGTGGGCACGGGACGGGATGGGACGAGATATACCCATCCCTATCCCATCCCGTTCATACGGGATCGGGACGGGACGGGATCAGCGTGCTAATTATATATAAATTTTTTTTCCCAGAAGCACCATTTTCTGTGAATGAAGATACAAATATGTTAACTTGATCATTATAGTCTACATAGTTGATACATAACAAGCCTTGTAAATACAACAATTAAATAGAGAAGATGCACGTTCAATGTAGCATATATGATAAAATTATGTAGTGTTTGATTCATACCTTTTAGAATTGTCTTCTCTAAGCGTAAACCTGTAACTCTGCCACCATTTTCATCTTGATACCAAAACTTGTTAGGTCTCCGGAAGAACACAAGATGTAGTTCGCGCTGACCAGAAACTGGATGGGAGCCTTGGGAACTAATTGCTTTAGAAAGTATTTCATAAACTCGTCTTTGAATTCGACAGTTTTTCAGTTCTTCCTGGAACCAATGATTACATCAGCATATAAATACATCTACAACAGTATGACCAAACCCAGAAAAATGTAAAGTGCAATGTAACACTGTGAGATGGAACTATGTAATACTATACCAAAACAAGGGCAAAGATATACCTCATCTGCTGCTGATTTGGAAAGGTCAGCTTCTCGAATGTGAACGTACAGATCTTTAATACCTGGAAGAAGTGAAAATTATTACATCAAGGTTAAATTGGCTTCTATAACATGTTATATTTCAGTTTTCAAGTCTCAACCATTACCCAATGAACAAACCCAGAAGAACAATGCAAAAGAAAAAACACTATTGAATCAAGGTAAACGATCACATGCAAACATCATTCAAAAGGCTTATTAGAGTTCCATGCTAGCTAAGCATTTCTTGCATGCATCCATTTCTCTGGATTTCATTTGGAAAATTTATCAGATATCTCCAAGTCTATAGAATTCCAAGTCTTTTTTTTTTTTCAGCAGTTCTCCTTAGAAGCAAAGTCTTGGTCTCTTGGAAGTACTCATTCATGATGTCTTGTTGGGACGAAAATTGTGATGGTTATAATTTGATCATAGCTAAGGGTCTAATTTAATGGATTCAAATCCAAGTGAGAAGTATTACAAATTTAGAAAAGGAGAACTGAGAAAGTGAGAAGTATTACAAATTTAGAGATATGTGTGAGAGATTCATTGAGATGCTAAAAAAGTAAAAATGTTATATACATCAGTATATTTGTATGGGCATCCACAATTCTAAAATAAATAATTAAATAAAAATATTAATAATTAATATTAATAAATTAGTTCGGGACGGGACGGGATTGGCGGGATTGAAAATCTTCATCTCATCCCATCCCATTCTAGATCGGGACGGGATGGGATGAAATTATTCAATCCCATTAAGACCCGAAAAAATCGGGGTTTTAGCCATTCTAGCCACAAATTTCTTGAACAACTCCAACCTGCTTGGGGAACTCCAAATAACTTCATAGCCATTTCTAATGGCTAAAATGCTAGGGTTTAACTTATTTAACCCACTACCAACTAGGGGTGGGCATTTCAGACCGAAAACCTGGACCGAACCGACAACCAGACCGATTGGGTCGGTTCGGATCGAGTTTTTATTTATTATTAAATTTTTGGTTTTTAAACTCGGCCCGACCCGATGTTTTTTGTTCGGGCCTCGGTTACCCTTTCTGAAACCCATCAGGTAACCGGCCCGGGTATGAATAAATAGAATATTCAAAAAAATTACTAAGCCCTACTCCTCTCTTTCCTTCTCGGCTACTTTCACTTTCAGTCCTGCGACTCCTCGATTCCTCTCCTCCCGGAACAATTGTGACTCCTTGACTGCTCTCATACTCGGCTACTCGGTACTCCTCTCCTCCTCGACTCCCTGTGCGAATCATATATAATTTTTTTTTCCCAAAAGCACCATTTTCTGTGAATGAAGATACAAATATGTTAACTTGATCATTATAGCCTGCATAGTTGATACATAACAAGCCTTGTAAATACAACAATTAAATAGAGAAGATGCACGTTCAATGTAACATATATGATAAAATTATGTAGTGTTTGATTCATACCTTTTAGAATTATCTTCTCTAAGCGTAAACCTGTAACTCTGCCACCATTTTCATCTTGATACCAAAACTTGTTAGTTTATTTTACCAAAACTTAAACAATATGTTGTTCACTTCAGATCAGTTCTTCTAGTCAATTTTGAATTATGATTTTGTTGGCTACTTGTTTGAAATCAAGGTAATTAAGCAAAATTGTTTGTAATTTTAGTAAATTATATTAGTAGGGTTTGTAGAAGTGCCCTAAGACATTGGCCCAACTTGACTAACCTGATCCATTTGTTTGGGCAGAAACAGGCCCATCTAGATCGTGATGTGTATCGATGCAATATAGTAAGCCCGATAGGTACCGTACTACAAAATATGTTTCCCCTTATACTTGTTTAAAAAATAAAACTTGATAAAATGTGAATTGGGTATTGAATTAGTGTCAAATGTTGCTGATGAGGAACCCCATGTTCCTCTCACTTTATTATATACATCAGTATATTTGTATGGGCATCCACAATTCTAAAATAAATAATTAAATAAAAATATTAATAATTAATATTAATAAATTAGTTCGGGACGGGACGGGATTGGCGGGATTGAAAATCTTCATCCCATCCCATCCCATTCTAGATCGGGACGGGACGGGATCGGGATGAAATTATTCAATCCCATTAAGACCCGGAAAAATCGGGACGGGAACGGGATCGCGGGATGGGATGCCCACCCCTACTCCTTTCTGTGCGACTCCTCTCCTCCCTTAAGTTTGAAGGTGAGTAAAAAAAACAAATGCAGTATGATAAATGTATGTTTTGCTTTGCTCAAAACAGACTCTGTTTCATACCTCAAACAAAACAGACTCAAAACTCAAAACAGACTCTGTGATGTGTGTTTGCTTTGCTGTGCTGTGTGCTCAAAACAAACTCTGTTTCAAAACTCAAACAAAACAGACTCAAAACTCAAAACAGACTCTGTTTCAAAACTTATAGGCCACTAAAAGTTCTTAAAATCAACATCTTACATTGTATGTGTATGTGTATTCATAGCTTACATTGTATGTGTGTTGTGTTGCGCTGTGTGTGTGTGTAATCAGTGATGTGAATTTTGTATTATATGCATTGTGATATATGTCGACACATTCCTATTTGTAACAACAAGATCTCCATTGTATAAAGTTTTCAAGTACAATAGATTTAGAGTTATTTTGATGTAAATTTTGTGAGCAATGAGTGGAGTGGGTGGACAACAGGGATGGCAGTGATTACTTGAATTACTGTTGATTACTTGAATGGAGGTTGCAGTGATGGTGTTGAGATGGATATAAAGGTGTTTAGAAGCCCATATACTGTTGATTTCAAACTATTTAGAAAATTACAGTGTTGATAACTGTTTTTACAAATAGGAGATCTTGTTGTTACAATGATTACAATGTTGATATATGTCGACACATTGATTACTGTTTTTACTTTTTACTATAGATTACAGTGATGGTGTTGAGAAGGATATAAACTTTTTACTTCAACACTTTGGGCTTTATCAAATTCAGTTTGGGCTTTGCACTTTGGACCAAGACCGGCCCAAAATTCGGTTAACCGGTCAAATCGGTCCGGTCTTGGGCCTCATAATTGCGGGCTTAAAATTATCGAGCCGATTTTCGTTTTTTAATTTTCGGGCCGGTTACCCGAACCTGCCCAGCTCTACTACCAACAATGAGGTTAGTAATGTGAACCACACATCTCATGCATGTGTTTTCCTCCTAAAATGGTTTGTGGATTCTCACAATCATTCATCTTCTCAGCCAACACCTCTAATGCTACCTTATTTGCATCAACATTTTCTACTGTAACGGTAAACACTTTAGTTATCCCCTAATCATTCAAGCATCTGTCTATAAGATTGGCTATTGTCACCCCTTGATGATTGATAATTACACAAAAGTTCAACACCCTTTTGTGCAATTTCCAATCAAAATCAATAAAATGAGCAGTTAACACCATGTAGTTACTATTCTGCACACTTGTCCACGTATTAGTGGTGAGACAAACCCTATAAGAAGCCAACTCCTTCTTTAATTTCATCTTCCTCGCTTGATACACGTCTAGGAAATTCCGAACCAGAGTTCTCCTAAATGGGACTTAAAACAAAGGCATTCTTATCATGCAAAATTTTCTAAACCCCTTCTTTTCAACAAAACTGAATGACAGCTCATCAATCACTACCATCTCAACACAAGCCTCCATAATTTCCTTCTGATGAAAACCCTTAGAAGTCAACTGATTGTAATCACCCGTATCCCAAGTCAAGACTTTATGCAAATCAACATTACCAGGATACCACTTACACTGTCTAGGGATATGTTTTTTAAGCCCACCAGTTCCATTAGAACCACTTTCTCCAGCATAATCCTTTTGGCCCTTAGGACAATATTTGCATTTAGCTCTCTCTTTATATACAACCACATCCTCAAATTGGCCAGGTTCTTCATTTTTCACTTTCTTAAAACTCCTAACCCAATAAGTAGTAAAATGATCCCAAATGTCAGATCTATAAACCCTGGGTTTCATACCTGGTGGAAGATCAACTAAGATATTCGGACTGGTTGATATGTTGTTGGATATCACTAGAGTATTTGTACTAGTAGGCATCGGTGGTGGTGACGTATGTGATTGAGATGGCATTGCGACTGTAATTGGTTGAGGATGCCTAGGCAGAAATGGTGAGGTTCCAGTTGAAGATGTAGTAGGCCTACTAGTGCCTTTGGATTTGATTATTGCCATGATTTCCCTATACAAAACATATCAAATATAAAAAAAAAGTTCTATGAAATTCAAACAATTTAGTAACAAAGATTTAGAAACCCAATAATACAATCACATGAAAAACTTAGATTAATTTAAGCCTTTTGTAAGTTTTTGTTAGGCTTAATGTTCTTGAATATTACTTGGAAATTGTTCAAACACTTGGTGAATGCACCGCAGAGCAGAACAAAGGAGACTTGAGAGAGGAAGATGCAGAGAAGGAAGGAAGACGACCAAAGACCTGGAAAGATTAACAATAAAACCACAATAAGGGACAATTCTTCAAGAGCAAAAACAAAAAACAGTTTAATTGTGCATCCCTAATTGTGTTGGTTACTCACACTATCAAATACACATACAACAATTGAAGTTATTGAACAATTTTCCTAAAAAAATGATCACAACAGATATATCAACATGCAAAATGAGACTTGACCATGATTTAACCCATGTACAAAATGTTGCCCATGCTTTCCATAACTAACTTGACAGCCAATAGATTTCTCAGGACCAAAGGCTTAGTCAATAAGATCAAGAAGAAAATGGAACATGGGAGAGATACAGATAAATAGAACATACATAATAAAAGACCATATGCACAATACAACAATAAACAGAGACATAGATTTAAAGATCTATTCTTTGTATTGTCCAAGAGAACGCCTTACCCACGTCTTACGGTGGTTTCAGTAGTTCAACCAAGTTCAATACGTTCTTTTAAGAATAGTTTTTGTATAGAGAAGAAAACAGAGAGTTGTATAAGAAAAGATGCTTATATATTAGAAATAAACTGAAAATAAGATAGTACAGAGGAGACTTACTAGTACAGAGGCGATTCCTAAGAGAATGTACAAGGGATGGAGAAGGGAAGACAAAAGCTTACAAAATTAACTACTAAGGGATACAAACAGGAGTTGGGGTTCTAAGAGCGTCTGTCTTGCTCTGCGGCTTGGCTGTTTTATTTATATACCATAAGAGATAAGAAGGGAGAAGATATAAGGCTTTTCATTGAGTGGAGGATGAGCTGGATGCTTGTCCTTTGTGTGAGTGGAGGAGAACTGTTGAATCATGCTTCGACTGTTCACCTTTTGACTGTCGGCAGGTACTGTTGAAGATGCTTCGACTGTAGCTGCATGCTTTGAACTGTAGCTTCACATGGATGCTTTTGAGAAAAGAGAAATGATGCTTGTCGGGCTGTCTGGAGACTGTGGCCGAAAGCACTTTTGTTTTTCTTGGAGCTGGCAGATGCTGCCTTTGATCATAATGGACATGGGTCCATTCTACAAATCTCGAGGGTCGAAGATATTGTAGCAATCATCTTCATTGAGATCCACTGTAGGATCTTCTTCTTCTTCGATTTCATCTGAACAAATTTGAGACAGGGTCTCCATAAGCTGAGCTCGAGTTGGTTTAGCCATAATTTGCTTCAGAATCTGCTGCTTGAGAAGCTTGGCACTTGATGAAGAATCTGGCGATTGGCCAATGGATGCTGGTGACTGTGGTGTAGAAGACACCTCTTTTTTGGAGAAGAAGGCAAGAACGCCTTCCTTGGTAACTTTGGAAACATCAAATCGTTGCCACCATTTAACCTTAAAACGGCGGCAAAACCATTGAGGTCTTGATTTTGAAAGAGTCTGGAATAAATCAAGTGGAGAACAAACATAGTCCCAACACATGATCCAGGCTAGATTGAAACGAATAAAAAACCAGATAGACAGAACCTGTTCATTAACTGGAACAGGAGGCTGGTATCTTTCTTTGAAGATATTCCATCCATCTTTAACTGGTGGAGGGAGAATATCAAGAATTGGGCCGAAAGAACTCCACCAAACATGTTGGAACCAGAATGGAAGAGTTTTTTGATTGAATTTCTTACAAAATAAAAAGAACCAAGAATGGCCACTTTGATGAGGACTAACTAGAAATGCTCTTGACCAAGCATTCTTATAGTCAATATAATTGTAAGAAGGAGGAGAATAGTTCTGGGAGAACCTTTTGTGATATCGGGGAACTTGTCCCCAATCTGCTTCAGTCAGAATCTTAAAAATCTGACATTTGGAGAAGGTGATCCTAGAATTGGAATTATCATGATGGTGGGTGACCCCAATTGAATCAGAATCAACAAGGATGAATTCATAGAATTCTCTGGTTTTGGCAGAATCTGCCTCTTCAAATTGTTGTTCTTGTGGGAACAAATGTCTTGAAATGCTTTGAGGATCTGGGATCAAAGCATGGAGACAAGGTTCGACCATACCTAAATAGTCGAGATTGGTTTTGGTGATATAAGGAAGGGGTGCCTGTGCAGGCTTTGGAAAGCTGACCATTGATGAAGTGGATTCAGCTGCTTGACCCAAAGGAGTAAACTTCTGGGATAATTGGAGAGCATAAGAAAGAGGGGTTGTAGGCGCAGAAGCAGAAGGCTTCTTAGCATAACTGGCTTTGGTCTGGGGTTTTGCAGGAGTACCCTGCTTTGGAGATGAGTTTTGAGAGGAACTCATCTTTGGAGGAACTCACGAGAGAGGAAATCTGCAAGTGAGTTATCTGCTCCCTTTATATATTTGATTTCGAAATCGAAAGCTGAAATCAAACCTTGCCATCTGGCGAAAATCTGTTTGGAAACCAAATTGAGTACATCTTTAGTTAAAATATCTTTTGCTGACTGGCAATCAACTTGCAATAAAAATCTTTGATTAGTTAAATCATCTTGAAATTTCATGATGCACAATACGATCGCTAAAACTTCTTTTTTGACCGTAGAATAATTCATCTGTGTAGAATTCCAAATACCAGAATGGTATCGGACCAATTGGACAGTAGAAGAGTCAGGAAGACGCTGTTTGAGAATACCACCATACCCAAGGTTAGACGCATTAGTCTCTACAATCTTGAAGGCTTGGGGATCTGAAATTCCTAAACAGGGAAGACTCTTGACTTGGGCTTTGACTTGACGAACTATTTGCGAATGGGCTTCAGTCCATGGGCTTGGGTTTTTCTTAAGGCGACTGTATAAGGGCTTAAGTAAAACTCGGAGGCCTTTATAAAAATCTGCAACATAATTTAAAGATCCAAGGAATCTTTGCAATTGGGTTTTATCCCAAATTTCATCAGGAAATTTGTCTGCAAATTCAATTGTTTTGGAAATAGGGGTTACCATTCCATTGAAAATCTTGTGACCTAAAAATCTAACATTTGTTTGAAATAAATTGATTTTGGTGGGAGATAAAACCAATCCATTCTTTTTTATACAATTTTCAAATTGATATAAGTGTTTCCAATGTGCTGGAATTGATTCAGAGAAGACAAGTATATCATCGATATACACAATTGTGAATTGAGAAAATTGGGAAAGAATATCATTCGTGATATTCTGAAACTCACTAGAAGCATTCTTGAGACCAAATGGCATTACGTTCCATTCATAATGGCCAAAAGGGACATTGAAGGCAGTTTTATACCTATCTTTGGGATGAATCTGGATTTGCCAGAAGCCAGATTTCAGATCAAACTTAGAAAATACACAAGCATTGTGTAATCTCTTCAGAAGATCTCTTTGATGAGGGATTGGATATCTTATCCATTGAAGAACCTGATTTAAAGGTTTATAATTAATGACAAGACGAGGACTTCCTCTTTCAAGTTCTACTGCCTTTCTGACATAGAAAGCTGCACAACTCCAAGGTGATTTGGATGGTCTAATAAGACGTTTGTCAATTAACCATTTGATTTCTTCTTTGCAATATTCCATAAGCTCAAGATTCATTTGAATCGGGCGAGCTTTTGTGGGAATCTTGCGTTCATCAAATCCTGGTTCATAAGGAAGATGAACCACATGCTGGGATCTGTACCAGAATGCATTTGGTAGGTTGGAACAAAGTTCCTTTTGTAAATGCTTTTGATATTGAATGATTTGGGACTGAAGTTTAGGATCAAGTATTTGATCCGCAATCCTTTTATATTCAACTTCTTGTTTTAAAAAGTTTAATTGCTGTTGTTTACAAATTAAGCGATTTAAAAAGCTTTTCTTTGTAACTTGATTAAGTTCATAAATTTCTGGTTTAAACAAAAATGGAAATTCAAGTTTTGTTCCTAGATAGGAAGTTTGAATTCCTTGTTTAGACACAGAAAATGGAGAAATTGAATTGATAAAGGGTGTTCCCAATATCATTGTTTGTTCCATATTTCTGACAAGAAGAAAATGTTGCTTAATGTAAATTTTATCCTTACAGATATGGGCATTTGAAAGTTTATGAAATATTTCCAAACGAGAATTGTCAGTGGTGTACAACTTCTGCGTTGTTTTCTGGAAATATTGTGAAGGAACAATTCCTTCTTTGATACAATTCATGTCAGCACCTGAATCTATCAAAGCAATGACAGAAATAAGTGTTTGACCTTTGATAAACAAATCAATTGCTACAAACCATTTTTGAATGGTAACTGTATGCGGAATGACTTGTTTTTTATTAAGATTATTTAAGAATTCAGCTTCTTTCTGTTTGGAAGATGAAGGTTCTTCTTCATTTTCATGTTCTGAAAAAGGCTGATATTGATTATCTTGAAGTGTTTGTATTTGGAGGTTAACCAAATTTTGATTTTGTTTTAAGAGATTGATCTCTTTCTTGATGTTGTTAACTTCATACTGTAAGTCAGATAGACTAACAGGAGAAGAAGTTAATCGGGATTGATTAAATCGATTGATGATTTCCTTGTGATCATAAAAGGGTGTGATCACATCAGGAGTCGGTTTTGGTTGAGTTATTGAACTCTTTATGTGTTGAAGATATTCAGTCTTCAGATTTGGATCGTCAATTTTATCAACAAAATCTAACAATATTTGAGATTGTTTTGATTTAGATAACATATTGACTTTTGGATTAGAATTAGTTAAATGACATAGACAGGCACCAGGTGCACAGTCGTCACATTGATTAGAGGAAGAAGAAGAGTCAGATGAATAATTGAGGTTTCTTACTTGAAACTCATCATCTGTTGATTCAACTTCTGATTCAATAAGGGTATTTAGAAACATTTGTTTCATTGGTTTTGGAATGTCCAGGGCTTGGACTTTTTGGGCCGTTTTGCAGTTCTTTGCATAATGGCCTGGTTGTCCACATTTAAAGCATATGGGCTTTGAAGTGGATCCTTTTGTATAAGGTTTGGGCTTATGAGTCTCATGTCTTTTAGGCTTGCTATAGTATTTTTCAATATGTTTAGCAGACTTTGGGCCATAAGGCTTTTTTGATTTAAATTGTCGAGCAGGATGGGCTCTATATTTTTGCTTTGAAGAAAGATGGCCGGGGGCCCTAAATTCTTCAATTCCATACTGTTGACAAAAATCACCTAATTCTTTAGGTCCATGAACATGTTGTTTCTTAAGTTGTCTTCTTAACTTAAGATCATTACAAATGTTCAAAGCACATTTATTGATGAAAGCAATTAAGTCACCAAATGTTACCTGATCGTATTGGATGTCTCCATTATAAAGCTCTTGGAGTTTTCCACGAACAGTTTCTGCAAAAATCTCTAGAAGTCCAGAAATGAACTTTCTTTTCCAGAATGGATTTGCTGCATCATTTTGGTGCATGACTCGTTTCATAAATAAATCTTTATACCATCTAAAATGACTAAGTGTTGGACACTTATGGGTCATTAGAAGGTCTTTGGACTTACCTTGGTATTCATTGGGATTTCCAATGAAATGTCTTAAAATTGTTTGGATTAATGTAGGTACACAATCTGGGATGATTAGGCCTTCTTCAGTTTTCATTGGTAGACCATCAGGGCCTAATTTAACTGCTTGCATGATCTCTCGCTTCTCAGCGTGAGATAAATAATTATCCCACCAACCTTTGATGAGGCCTGAAAATCCATTGATGATGATAGTAGCAATTGTAAAATCATCTTTGTTTTCAGCCCTATGGGTTGATGCCATCATAACCATTTCTTGAGTAAGCTCAAGAATGGCATCTTCAGATATGCCGTCTATATTCCAGATATAGAGTTCTTTGGCAGAGAATGAACCAAAAGTTTGAAGGTTTCTTTCTTCAAACTGCATATCAGGATGAGAGGGTCTAGGATAAAAATTCCTAGATACTGGCATGGGATTACGCCATTTTGGTGGTTTGGATGCTTTAGTAGCATGCCTAATTGGATTGGCCTGATACGGGATAAAATTAAGTCTATCCAGTTCAGCCATGGGATCAAAACCTTCACTTATATCAGAATCCTGATCAGACTTAAAAGGATTTGATAAGGTATTGATCTTGAGTCTATTATCCAATTTCAATGCTTCTAATTTAGCATCGATTTCTTTTAATAATGCATTGTTACTTGAAGAAGAAAAAGTATTTTGAGTAAGGGGTTCAGGGATTTGAAAGAAGACATTAACTTTCTTTTGTTCCTGAACTTTACTTAATTTTTCTTCTGATTATTTCTTTTTTAACTCATTAGTCACAAGCTGATCTTGGACTAACTTGTCACCTAATTCTGATAACAATAGGTTAGTATAATTATTCTGTTGAATAATTTTACTAACATCTTGGCTTTCAGACATACTGGTCTGAAATGGAGAAGCTGCATATTGTTGATCAGATACAGAAAATTCTAAATTTGCCAATGGAGGCAATGCTGCTCTGAATGTTTTGTTTGTTGGTGTTTTCCACACCTTTGGTGTCACATTAATTACATGAACCTGGGGAACATGTACATTGAAATACCAATCTAAGAATGGTAAATTTGTTTTTAATGTTTCGCAACATTCATAAAATTTCTTACTAAGTTCTAATCTTTTTTTTTTCAGTTGTTTGAGATTGAAACTTAGTTCTTCTTTCTTTATTTTCTGGAGACATGAAGTCTTGTTTGATATGTTCTTTGTCTAACTTAAACGGTGTAGACAGACATTGAACTCTGGGCAGAAATTCCATTTCTGACTGAGTTGGAGATTGATTGTCCTCTGGAGGTTCTGATGTAACCTGTTCAGGAGGATTATAAATTGGTTGTGGAATTTGGGGAAAATTAGGATTTGTCCTAATATTCATTAGATTCAGATGAGGGAGAGGTTCAGGAGTCTGAACTCTCGATTGTAATTGAGTAGGGGCAGTTCTGAATGATGGTGATTCAGATCTACGTCCTGATTGAAACTTTGAAGGATCAAGGTTGGTGATCCTAAGATCATTGAACCTTAATTCAACTGTCCCATCTGGTCTGGACAGGATCCTATCAATTTGACTTGGAGGAAGACTTCTGGGGATAGAAGCTCCTTCAATAATCCAGGTTTCTGGAAGAGGGACCTGATCCCATTGTATCGTTCTGGGTACGATAACATTGGTTTTCTGGTCATTGATTTCAAAGAGGATTGTGTGTCCTCTTTCATCAGTATGAAGAGCTCGAGGGCTGAGCTTTGTCTTCATAGCTCTATAAGTGATTTTATAAATGAGTGCTAAAGGTTCAGAACCTTCAGCCATGTCAAACCCACTGGTTTGAATATTGAGAGTCAGTGTCTCTAAGATGTTTGGATCACAAAGAGATACTGAGAAGTTGGGGTAACAGTTGAAATAAACTGGACCCATTGAAAGTGAGGACTCTGCAATTCCAAGCAGAGAATCACTGAACTTGTTGTGCCTGCAGTCGCGAAGAGCAACTAAAGCACAAGTGTCTAGTCCTAACCTGGTTAAAGGTTTTAGGGCTACTTGGATTAAACCTAAGTGAATATATTTATATTTTTCCTTAATTAAGGAATTGATTGTTTGAAATGACAAAAGATGTTTTGAATCTAAAGATTTATTGATCGGTACTGTCTGTTCAACAATACTGATTAAATCTTCAGTTTTTGGAGAAAAGATTGACTGGGTGATTTTATAAATCTCTTTTTGGCGGATTACTGGTATTGACCAGTTTTGCAAATCTTGTTCTACTTCTGGAATTCTTCCTTCCATTTTGGTTGAAGAACTCATTGACCTAGAACTATTAGTTCTAGAAAGCCTTGAAAACAAAGACATCGTTTGAAATTGCTTTAGGGCATGGGAAGAACACTGTGCCTGGAACACCTACAGCTGGAACACCTAAGTGGGACCACCTAACCTAGATCACCCTCTGCGCACACCATGGCGACTTACATTGGATCAAAGGCTCTACGGCTGACCAACACTCGTCACGGCTTACCAACACTATCAACGGTTTACCAACGACACCTAGGACTCACAACCATTCCCGGGGGCAAAAGAAAACGGATGGCTCTGATTAACAATAAAACCACAATAAGGGACAATTCTTCAAGAGCAAAAACAAAAAACAGTTTAATTGTGCATCCCTAATTGTGTTGGTTACTCACACTATCAAATACACATACAACAATTGAAGTTATTGAACAATTTTCCTAAAAAAATGATCACAACAGATATATCAACCTGCAAAATGGGACTTGACCATGATTTAACCCATGTACAAAATGTTGCCCATGCTTTCCATAACTAACTTGACAGCTCATATGCCATCAAGTGGACTTTTTATATGAATAAGTAGTAGAGAGTTTATTCCAAACCATAACTAACTTGACAACTCATATGGCATCAAGTCGATTTTCAACAAGGTGATCTCTCTGGATTATTTACAGAAAAAAACAGCATTGGCAGCCTTGAATCTCACATATCAAGATGCGCCCACCGCGGATACTATTCCAACTCATATGGAATGATACCATGAATGAGAAAGCAATAAAAAGGTTTTATTTACAATATCTATCATCAATGCAGCAGACATCAATGAAATCCTAAAAAATATATGAAATCCTCAAAAACAAATATCGTAACATTAAAAATATATGAACTACTGTCATCAATGAAATCCTAAAAAACCAAGAATCGATAACATCTAAGAGAATTAAACAACAGAGTACTCTCCTTTTTATAATGAGAGAGGCTACACAGCGAGGAAATGGGCGAGGGGAGTGAGGTGGCGGGGGTGGGAGCCGTTCATCCCGCTCGGGATGCGCGTGCAAAAAGTCAACGCACGCATCTCGAGTGAAATGAACGGCTTCCACCCCCGCCACCTCACTTCCCTCGCCCATTTCCTCGACACTTAGAATTTCTGTTTTATAATAGAGTAGTTACAGTACCTAAAGGCTTATAACCATACATGAATGGTCTAACTACAGAATTCATAATTCAATGCTAAAAGCTTCTTCCGAAAACATGAAACTGCATTTAATTCTATCTATCTACTTTGTTATTTGTTTTCTAAACTTAATTAAATTATAGATTAGAGATATTGGCAAGGCTGCTAATAGTGAACCCCTTTAATTAACCTAATGATTAAACTTGCTACCTAATCATTATTCTATCTAAATTAAACCCATTCATTAAGCTTCCAGTCCTTACATCGATTACACCAGAGCAACCACAGAATAGCCTAATTTTCTCTTATTTTCTTGGGTTCTTTTCTTTACTTGAACAAACTTGAAAGAAAGGAATAAAACTTACTGGATTTCGCTTCCCCAGCCATTGTTTTTGGTTTTGAAACGAAGTAACTGTGTTTACTCTCCTTCTTTCTGGCTGTAAGAGAAGCTTCAGTAAGAGGCGACTGGCGAAAAGAATAAGGGTTGGAGGCGAGAAGAAGAAGGGTTGGAGGCGAGATGCGGCTGCCCTAATGTCACAATTATCTTCTTGCCTAGCCAAGTGAGGTTGGCAAGTGTACATAATGTAGAGTATTCCACATTGTTCTAGAGAGAATTCTCTAGAACCTCCCATAAAGTTCCATAGGATTCTAGTCCTTAGATATTTCTAAGGAAGTGTGTAGAAGCTCATTATAGACCGTTAGATTAAATTGATCACCACCGTCCATTGAGGAGGTGGAGTTGTATAAATAGGCTAAGGCCTCATTTGTTGGAATCACCTCAGAGAATTCAAGCAATACAAGTTCTAGTTCTCTTTAGCTCTCTTGTGTGTTCTTAGCTTGCTTAGCTTTCCAAAGTCTAAGTAAGTCTTTTGTGGGCAAGGCTGACTAGCTTTCTTTGATAACTTGGGGCAAAGTTTGCTAGTGCCGCACGGGAAGTACTTGTGAAAAGAAAGCCCGTGACACCTAGTGCTCTACTGTCTTTGGCTCCTTGCTAATTTGCTTTGGTCAAAACTCAAAACCCTATTTGTTTTGGCATTGGGTTGGGCTGTGGTAAAACATTAGGTTGCCATTTGGTTTGCTAATAATTGGGCTTGGATTTAGATATTAAGTGCTACAGTAATCGAGACAAACCGGAACGATTCGAGATTATTTTTGTTAAAACCAGTTTAGTCCAGGTCCAGGACCGGAACCGGGATAAAAATAGTGTGGACCGATTTGTTCCGGTCTGAACCGGTTCGGGACCGTACTAGAACGGGTCGGGATCGAGATTCTTACCCACCCCTATAAAGTATCTTTTTAATATTCCAATAAAAGTCACTAGCCAAATTCCCTAAATTTTAATGTTCTCATGGACTTATTGAAATATTTAAAAGATAAAATAAAGAAACACCGAATATATACGCACCCCCCAGTTCAAAGAATGATACTGGAATTCGACAAGTATTTTTTTGGGGCATAAGAGGATATTCACTTGAATTGGAGGTGCGTGGGCATGCAAAACAAGGAGGGTGTGTGTCACAGACCAGTACATAAATTGCCGAAGATAAAATGATTAAGTCGCCCATTTCATTGAAGGCAACTACTAAATGTCACTACCAATTCTGCTGAAGGACACTACCACTGTCCTACTTTCTGAAAGACACCACCACATTTCTTAAGGACACCACTACTTGCTAAAGGACATCATCAATATAAAAAAACATATTTTATCCTATTTCCTCCCTCCCTTTCTTCTCCGCCACCCCACCATCGCCGACCTCACCGGACCGCCACCTCTCCCCTTACCTCATTTTCTTTTCCTTCTTTTCCCCTCTACTTATTTTTTTTTTCTTTTCCTCTTATTCTCTCTTCCATCAAACACCACTACCACCCTGCCACCTCTCCCCTTCACCGTCAGCCTCACCGGACCGCCACTTCTCCCCTCACTTATTCATTTTCTTATTCTCATTATTCTCCTCTTCCTCACATCTTCTTATTTTCCTCATCATCCTTCTCATTTCTTCTTCTCCCTTCTCTTCTTATTCTTCTCTCTTTTCTCCTTCAAGTATCACCATTACCTTGCCACCTTTTTCCTTCACCGTCGGCCTCACCAGGTCGCCACCTCTCCTCATTTTTTCTTCTTCTTCCTCTTCTTCATTTCTTCTTATTCTTTTCCATTCTCTTTCTCTTATCCATCAAACACCACCGCCACTGTCGTTCGAGGGAGGTGGTGGTGGGGCCGGTGGGGTGATTTTTCCAGTGAAGAGAGAAGCGAAGGTGAGGGTGTGCTATAGTAGATTCGAAAAAATAAAAAAATTGGGATGATAAGTGTCTTTCAGCAGAAATGATGGTATCATTTAGCAAATGCCTTCCTTGAAACATAGCAGAACATAACGATAAAGAAAGAAAAGGGGAAAAACAGAAACACGGAAGAGAGAGAGAGAGAGAGAGTAATTTCATCTTTAGTGGAAACGCGAAGAAGAATTGTATATAGACTAGAAGAAGAGAAGAGTTGTTGTTGGCTTGGCTGGAAATTAAGGTGTGGTGAAGTAAGAGAGAGCTAATTATAGTCTTCGTGGTCGTCGAGTCGTATCGTTTGGCGGTCCGAAGAGAAGAGAGAAGAGAGAAGATGGCGATGAGAGACCTGGTTACAGGAGGAGCTGCCTGTGCAGTTCCAGGTTCTTCTTCTTCTTCCAATCCTCTTGGCGCTCTAGCCAATTCCATCATCGGCTCATCTTCAGAGAAACAGGTATCTATCTATCTATCTATCTGAATAATTATACCAAACCTATATCTGTTAAAATCTCCATTTTTATTTGTTTAACAACCTATTTTTCAAGATTAGGGTACAGTACTGATTAGTGGATGTTGGATTTGATCAATATAGAATGACTCCATTTTGCAAATTAACTTCTGCTGCGTTTTTTTTGCCCCTTCTATTTTAATGCCCAAAGTTAAACAAATTATCATTTTTTCGACTTCCAAAGGTGAGTGAACCCACTTACATCATAATTTGCTATTTCCATCTTAATTTTCTTGGTAAAATCAACAACACTTTGATTGGACTGGGTTTCGGTCTAACACCAACATTTCTAGTAAACCATGCAATCAAATTCTATGTTGGTGCTGCCTTCCTATAACTATATTACAAACTAGACATTTCTCTCTATTCCAACATCACATATGCACTCTTTATTTTTAAGAACAATAACACGTTTCTGATTTTCCAAACAGCAACGGCTCAAGGAGCTTCCTGGAACAACCGTTACAGCTCAAGACACATCTTTGTACCCTGCAATCGATGCCCAGTTGACAACACTTCCAGGACTGGAGCATGATCAACAACAACACCAGCATCCTGATGCCCCGGTTAGATAGTGCCATCTTACTACCTTTCCCCGCCCCACCCCCCCCTCTTTTGTCTGCTTTGACTAACTTCTATGACTTATCTGACTATTTCATGGTATCTCAGGGCTCAGAATTCCTTAGTCGCTTTCACGCTGGGGAGAATGGAGGTTTTGCGGATGCTTGGAATGACATTCGACGTCCTCAAGTTCTTCCTCACGGTCACCCAACGGAAGCCATGCCCCACTTCACCGAGTTTGACAATATCTATGAGAATGGTGCCCGTTCTCAGCTTCAGCATACATGGGAAGGTAAACCTAAAACTTATTTATTTGAATTGCCAATGAAGCCCTTTTTTTTTTTTTTACGACTTACATCATCTTTTAGCTTTTTTTTTGCCTGCATAAAAAAAGCCAGCTAGTAGAACTTATGGCAGAATATTACTAAAGGTTGTTGACTTCTTGAGTTGGTCAACTACTGTGTAAGCTCTTCATGGAGTCTTTTTGCCCTTTCACCATCGATCGCAATCAATGAAGTCTGACACACGACGGTGAAGAAAACTACAGGCCAACACCACTTGCAAGTAAATCTCACTTAATGACATGCATAGCCCTCCAAAATTGGTGTATCAGTCACTTTCTGAATCCGAAACCTGCATAAAAATGTATCTAATTGCATGTTAAATAAAGAAATCAAGTGGAATACAAATACCTCGGTGTCATGACCAAGCAACGGATTAAGCCAAAGTTCTGACTGTGTTTGTGCCATTAGGTCCTTCATCAAAATTAGTATGTACCATGTAGGAAATTTAAAAGAATCCCGTCCATTATACAGTTTATTGGGACTGAGACTACCTTCCCGAACTTAAATCTTCACACAAGACTATGGCCTTTTCCATAAACGTCATTTACATATGTCCCAAGTCAATTACATACTGGCATTCATGTGTTTTCAACTTTTCAGTTGCCTAAAATCTGAAACAATCTTATTTAGTGGTAGACAAATCTCATGGGTGGTATTAAGAACCCTAAACCCTAATTTTTAAAGGTAAAATATTATTGATCAACCATTAGGCGCTACACACTATTAGTAAAGATGGCCTTAAAAGCATTGAGGCCCCGAGAATAGCACATCTCAACTGGCATAAAAGTTCTAAAAAAACCCTTTGAAGGATCAAAGATGAGACGCCCAAAACCAAAGATAATTAGAACCTCCATGATTACCGAACCCAATCACGTAGGCCATATCATGAAAAATCTTGTCGTCGCGTTCTTTCCAAACTATATCTCCCAAGCTACAAAATGGTTTACTTATATTTATTTATTTATTTTTACTTCAACTTACTCTTTGAACATATCCATCCCCATTATCCATCTTAACAATGTTCAGTTCTGAAGTTTTGTTTTATAATAATAATAATAATAATAATAATATTTAATAATAATAATAATAATAATAATAATAATAATAATAATAATAATAATAATAATGATGATGATGATGATGATGAGACTGCACACTGAAAGATTGGCGCAGGTTTCAATGGCTTTAGCTATGGGAATGATAATTGGAGACTGCACACTGAAAGATTGGCGCAGGTTTCAATGGCTTTAGCTATGGGAAGTGGATGCGTGTGTTGACACTTCTTTTTTTTCTCTTGCAGGACCACCACAAAGAGTTTTGTCTAGTTTTTTACAGTCTTTTGTGGAAAGTAGCCGTGCTGGTATTCCTTTTCGCCCTATGCCGCTTCCTGTATTGGGATTGTCCGAAGGTGACAAAAAATGCATACGTGATCGCAGCAGCATCATGGCACGACATTTCTTTGCGGATAAGAGCGATGACTTCATCACTACACAGGTTTTCATAGTTGTATTGGCTTCAATGATTCATTATACGTATAGACTATAAAAGAAATGCTTGGGTTGAGCGAGTCCAAAAGGAATACATTTATTAATTAATCCAACCCGAAACATATTTCAACACAATCGTATTAGATCTCTTTCTTACTTGATTTGGTGTTAAGATCCAGCCATTATCCCACATGAATCTATCTTCCTCTTCCTTTTGGTTCTTGTCCTCCATCTTTATCTGTCATTCTTGATGTTGGAATGGTTCAATCTTGAAGTCATTCAGACATAGATAATGTATAGCCATGACATTAGGTGACTGATTTGGAGACGGATCAAGCAAGTTCTAGAGTTGCTTATGTTTTTTTGTTTGTATTGATTGACTTGACTTACAATTCAATATTTGGTGACACTTCAATATATGGTAACTGGGGTGTATTTTTTTATTACTAACACGTTGAGATGGAAAGGCCCAACTAATCGATTCTTTGTGAAACTAATAATCTTGGAATTGGTGGTTTTAGCCTAATAGAAGCATATCTTAAAATTTTAAATTTGCAGAACTTTATTCTATATTTTCTGGAATTTATCTAGTAGACATTGTGTTATTGACCTGGTTTCACATTTAAGTTTTCAAATTTATCTGTAGTGTGTCTTCATCAGGTATCTGCTTTGTTACACTCTCTAGATATCGATAGTGATCTTCGACCAAAAGGGCCACTACCTGGAAGATTTCGCGAGTTGGAAGAATATTGGAATGAGTCCCAAGGTGCGCTAAGACCAAGGATTTCTCATCCAACAGATGGATGGGTTACTGAATACAACCAACAGGTGGCACCACGTAATAATCCTAATGCCTGGGTTCACTCCTTTGAACAACAACATGGAACCAATGGCTGGGCATCTGAATTTGAACAGGTGATTCATTTTAGTTCCGCATTAAGGGCATATCTTATCCTATATAGTCTTAGATAAATATGGATATGTGATACTCAGTAACTGAATGAGTAGACTAGTGGAACTTTTTATAGTCTGTCTCATGTAGCTTAGATCACTGCTGATCAAGTTAAATATTGGCTGACTTGTAAATTAGTTTGAATACTTAATATTTATTTTCTTTTGCAAGTTGTTTTTGTCAGTAAAAGATAAAGTGATTCCTAGAGCTTCCTCTATGAGCCTAATTAGTTCCCAACCAAAGTGTCGTTGTCTTTTGAGTGTATTGCATATGTGGAATGAAACAACAGAAAAGGTGGAGACACAAGGTCGTGACGGTGACATTTAGAGTAGATTATAAGTTTTTTTTTTAGTTGATAAAATCCTCATAATGCTAAACACTTCCAAATAAAATATTTGGGGACCACAAGCCTTAAAGATTATCGCTTTATTTTAAGGGAAACAACATATTATCCTGGAACAATCCTAATGTAAACACCACAAAACAATATACTCGAGGACAGGCATTGCTTTTTACGTGCGAACACAAACTCTTTTGTTTATACGTTTCTAGTAGGGCTATACTCGAGACATGTGTAGGCATGTCGGTTCAACATAAGCAAAAAGGGTAAGGTATGGAATTGGTTTTTTAGGGTACATTAGGGAGCCCTGAACGAGGATAAGTAAGTGGTGGAGAAGAGTGTTTTTGAGGTAAGGAGTCTTATTTGAATATCAATACTGCTACCCCCTCCACCCCAGCTGCGTGGTTTCGTAAGTTGCATGCACCTAAAGAAAAACATAAACGAGAAATATTATTATTTTTATCTATTGGCATAAATTGTACTAATCTCAAGGCTTCCACTCCAAGAGAGAACCATTTAGAAGAAACTTTCTTGATTTATGTACTGCATGATTTCTACTCTCTATAAAAATCTTTTCCTTTTGATTTTCCTTACTCTTAATGATATTTGGAAATAATTTTAATTAGAAAAACAAATGCATTTCGAGTGCTCTCCGAGAAAATACATGAACCCAATCCTGCATTCCAATTATGATATTTTATCCAGGGTCTTAGTCTCATTTATGAGTTGTCCCTAATTCTGCATGTCTTTGATGAGGAAACTCTTAATGTTGTACGTGTCAGGAGTCCACTTCTTTCATGCTGGCCTTTTGAACGCCTTTTCTTCAATCCAGTAGAAGCTTAAGCTATCTTTTACTTTTTGGCTAATAAATAAAACTTAACCAATACCTTGTTCTTAACATTGTTCATTAGCCGAGCTTACATATTTTTTACTAAGGTAGTTTTTATAAAATATTTCAATGTGTTTGCCTAAAGGAAAAATAGGAACTGAATTTGATAGATTTTAAGCTAATGTAAGTTACACTAAGCTAAGATACCCTAAAAGAGATAAATGAACGAACATAAACTTTATTCAATTCAATCAACCAACTACAATCTAATTCTAAAGCCTTATTTATAAGGCTAATGGCTTCTTTGGCAAGTTACGAACCCTAACTCTAACTAATATGGGCTTTAGTACACTAGGCCCAATTACAATTAATACTGCCTAAATAATCCTAATTAACCGGCTTACATCATCATCCCTGTGTTGAAGAAGCTTGTCCTCGAGCTTGAAGTCGAAGAAGTTCGATGAGCACAAGTAACCGATCTCAGAACACAATGCAAAGCGCAAGCGAAGTAGACAATCTCGAAACTTGCCGTAGACAACTTAACCTACTTAAAAATGGAGTAAGGTGACTCAGAGAACCATAATTTGCAATAAACCTCATGCGCATAAGCTCGTGCCAAAAAAAATTTCAATATGGATCAACATAATCATCGTCACTCACTGTGTGTGCTGCTATAGAAACATCCTCCTCTTGACCAAATATAGGGAAGAAATTACAGAAGTCAGGTGGCTCCCATGTCATAAGTCGAGTACGTGTGATAATGCGCTTAACTTCCACAAAAGCTAGAGGGACTCTGACAAACAAAATGACTTGTCTAGCTTTTTTCGCAGTTGTTCAAGTGCATCTTTCTCCAATATTTCTTGAAGCTCTCATCCTGTCATCAAATATCTTGGTAATCCACTGTACCTCTCCTCCTCCCTTGCTTCCTCTTGCTCTCTCCATGCCTTTTCTTGTTCTCTTTAGGCATCAAGAATGGGTCAAGGCGAGTGACAACCTGTTCTGCTAAATCTCTCGAAAACTTTACCCACTCCGCCTCAACTAGTGGCATAGTGGGATTGGTATTGGGTTGTAGATCACTAGCAAGTGTGGGAGGTGATGGTAGTATAGGAGAAACAAGTTGAGGTTGGGGATAAGAGGGGATATAGGTGTATTGTGGCTGTGGATAGGTAAACTAGGGACAATCGCTATAAGACGCCGTAGAGTATTGGACTTGACTTGCGCCATAAGGATATTGGTACGGGGACGAGAATAATATGGGTCACCCATTTGTTCTCACTGTTGAGGCGCCTTTACTGATTTTGGGGTGTCCATAAATGCGGGATTGGGCAGGGATTGTTTTAGAAATTTGAAACAGGGAAATTTGACCAAGGATCTCTTGTTAAATGTGAATAGGACTGAAATAAAAAATATAAAATTTGGGTGTACACAATCACTTAAACTGGGCGGGAGTAGGTGTCCTTAGCTTCTTTTCCAAAATACACACACGATCAGCAGGTTTGAAATAGGAGGCGGCTTGTTTTGAGTGAATCAGGATGGAGGTTGTAGCGGTGGGATTTTGACGACAATGATTGTGTGGGCAAGGGACATTTTGGGTGATTGATGCGGCAATGATGGTGGTGAAAGGGTGGATGTAGTGGTAGTGTTACGCGAAGGCGGGAGTTGGGATTGACATGATCTGATCGAGATGGGGGCTTGGGGTTGGGTTGATGGTGCTGGTGGTGTTGGAGCGATAGTGGAGGTGGTGCAATGACGATGGGTTCTGGTGATGAATCTTGGACAACAAGGTGATTGTTTTGATGGATTTCTTCAATTAACTTTCTTCTCTTATTTCCTCTTCAAATAACCAATCAAATTTTCTTCCATCGAACCTGTTTCCAAACAATCAATAGAAACTTACCATTCGATAGACTCTAAGCTAATCTAAGCTACACTAAGCTATGATAAACCCTAAAAGAGATAAATAAACAAACATAAAATAGATAGATAAATAACATAAACTTTTTTCAATTCAATTAACCAACTACAATCTAATTCTCAAGCCTTATTTATAAGACTGATGGCTTCTTTGGCAAATAACTAACCCTAACTAATATGAGTTTTAGTAAACTAGGCCCAATTACAATTAATACTACCTAAATAACCCTAATTAACCCGCTTACATCAGAATTGGTATATTATATCTGGACATTCCTGCAGCTGTCAGCAACCCCTAAATAATTTTGATTTTTATTAGTTCTTTTGCTTTATTCTTTAAATGAAAGAAAGCTCAGTAAATACTCATCTTTCAGTCGCTATGGCCCAGGCCCATCAGGATGTGTTAAATCTGTAACAAGTCTTTATCTAGATGGCTATATTCATGTTGGAGGATGTCTTGACTTGCAAATTGCAAATCATTTTTGTTTGAAAATGTCACCGTTACAGTGAGACAAAACAACCATTTAACACACTTCGTGATGTTAAATATCATTGGATTTGGATTCAGACTAAACTTCTGATGTACAAGATTTGCCTCACTGAAGTTTTATTTTTAAGTGTATTTTCTAGTACAAATAAGGTCTTCACGATTCGAGTTCAGTGCACTGACTTGAAAATTGTTTAATCATGTGCAGGAACAGTCTCAGGTCACATCTTTGGGTCAAATCAGAGATGCAAATCTTTCAAATATAGCAGCTGTGGAGCAGACCCGTATGCTTGCACATACACTAGCTCAGAATGATGACCCAAAGTTCCAGGTTAGGCAACTCACCTGCTTGCACACATGCCAATACACCACCACCACCAAGCATGCATGTAGTTACACCCACATGCATCAAGGTTGTTATATCCTCAACATAGGAATTATTAATAGCCTCAGGAATTATTTGGTAGCATTTATGAATATAGTTATTGTATGAACACATCATTATGAAGGGGTCTCCTCAAGTCCACTAGAGTATTTTGGGTCATCAGACATTTTTTCATTGTCTCTGCCTGCATTCCAATAAGAGAACCATGTCTAGTTATGATGAAAACATGCTGATGTTTTTTAATTTTGTTCCCTTTTATACTCAGAATTCAAAGTTTCTTCAGTTCGTGTCAAAGATGAGTCGGGGCGAACTCATTATTGATGATAATCAAGTCAAGCCAGCTGGAATATCTGCATCCAGTGACTGGGCTGATGAATATCAACAGCACTATAAAGGAGCTTCCAATTCTTGGGCTGACCAGTATCATGCAGCGGTAGGTATACTTGGTAACTCATTAAAAAATTCTTGGACATTGTAATAGGACTTAACTTCAAAGTGCTTTTGTTTTGCTTCTCTAATCATTTATTAATTTTGTGCTGAGTCCGAAAAATTGTTTGCATTGCTTTTCATAGAATCAAATTACTAATAGATATGGTTATGCATTTCCAGTACAATGAGTAAGAGAATGAGACTAGTAACCATTTTTTCAAATCTCATTCTGGTGTTCTAGATTCCAAAAGGAGCTGGATGGGCGGAGGAATTCACTACTGGCCGCGAGCAAAATGATGTGGTTGACGATCAGTGGGTCAATGAGTTCTCTAAGTTGCATGTTCAGGATTGGGTGGAGGAATTCGGGCATCAGGTCGGTGAAGGAGCCTTGGGGGAGAGTTCATCTGATAACTGGGCAAGTGCATACAATGCGTAAGTTTTCTTTACTTCCATGGATATTTTGACATTTAGCTAAATTGCATACAAAGTTTTGGTAAGCATCCAGAACAAGATGTTAACATCCATAAATATAAATACACCTGATTGACATCCAAGTAATTGCACCCAATTAACATTCATAAAAAATAACTACTACTAATTAACGTCCACAAAAATAATAACAAATGAATGCGCAACTCAGCTGCTGTGACATTGAAATTCTATTTACCAATTAAATGAAAAACAAGATAATGAAGCCTCTGTATGTTTACTAGATAACATCATTTAATTTAAGAGCAGACAAGTGACGTTTTCAGCTTTGACTACTTGGAATCATTCTACAAATGGTACTGATCAAAGACAAAAATATGGAAAATCTCCATCCCAAATCTGATTTCTAAAAAATGGGGAAAGTTTCTGATTTTCTATAGATAATAGAAAGTTTTTGAATAAAGAGAGATTATGGATATTGTGTTTGTTTTTCGTTTAAATGTACCAGTAAAGACAAAATTGGGGACATTTTATTTTTCTCAAGAACAACTTGGTTTGTTCATTGGTTAAATATACACAGGCTTTGTTATCTTGTTTCAAATTGAAAAAGAGAATTTCAAACTAGAGACTATTTTTACTAATAATCACAACAAAACCAGTGTAGAAAACAATAGTAGAAGGGTGAGATAGACCATCTTCACCCCCCTAAATAAATAAGTATGATGTTCTATCCAAAGCCCTCAAATATCACATTTACAAGAAATGAACAAATTCCAAAAGAAGAGAATCACACAAAATTGAATGGATACAAGAGAACTGAGCAGACTTACCAATGAATGTTATGGGTTCACTTCAAATCCTTTGTTAGACCAAAAATCTGATGAGAGGGGATTCTAGGGTTTTCTTGAGACAAACAATTGCAAGTCTTTATGAGATTTGTTAGAGAAAAAAGGAATTGTGAGATAGAGAGAACTTTACATAGATTTCAATCTGCCAAAGCTTCCATTTGTTGCGCTTGATCGTGAGAGATGGAGATTCAGGGAGTTGAAGTTTAAAGACATTAGGGGCAACATAGAAATGGGGGAAGAGAGTTGTGCCAGAAATGGTGTCCTGGAGTACGAAAAATAAGTGGGCACTGTCGGGAGAACTTAAAAAAAAAAGTGACGGAAATCTGAAGTCCCGCAAGCTTTTTGTGTTTTCTATATTCATATTCGGGGCGTTAAAATGCATTTATTTAAAAGGCAGCATGGAAAAGGTTTTGGTGACCTGTCTCACCCACAATAAATTTGTGGTATTAATTTTGTGTCACCGGTAAAAATGGCTTAGCGTCGCCTTTGCTCCTTTTATGTTAGTGGATGGTCCTACTAACTCCAATTCAAAAACGAGATTACCATAGCATGTGAAAGAACGCACTACTAAGAAAATTAGTTATCAAATCTAGACATTTAATTTGTTACCCAACCCTACTTGAACATGACGTTAACTTATCTCTTAAAAATTAAGATATAATTAGCTAAAGGATACTTAAGCTGAGTTAAATTTCATTTATTTGCTAGCTCCTGCGTTGATTTTGAGAACTTCCAGGCATTCGATTGCACGGCAGAAGCCATCCACTATTTTCTTCATACCTAGTTCTGTTCATACTCTTTTTTCTTTCCTTTACAACGTAGGAAATTTATTAAATGGACGATCATCATCCATTCAGTTGCCTGATGTATTTGCAACGAGTTCTAATAATGATAACACTGTTTCTGCTTTCTCCTTGATAGAGAACTTGTGCAACTTTGGTTGATCTAAAGTTTTAACCATAATTACCTACCATGTATTTGATCTTCTATACTAGCATCTTTTGCACGGTACTGTTACGACATCAAGAAACAGTTTTTGGCTGCTATTTACGAAGCAGTATTTGATCTCTGCATTTTCTGTTGATATAGGTACTTAACTGAACAAACAGCTGTCAAGCAACACTCGGATAATTCAAGAGGGGTATATGTATTTTCTGATATGAATCCCTATGTTGGTCATCCTAATCCCTTGAAAGAAGGTCAGGAGCTGTTTCGCAAAGGACTTCTGAGTGAAGCTGTACTTGCTTTGGAGGCTGAAGTTTTAAAGAACCCTGACAACTCTGAAGGTTGGAGGTTACTTGGAATAACACATGCTGAAAATGATGATGATCAACAGGTTATCTATACCTTTTAAGTACTTGTTTGTAAAGTTTTATGATATCTTATATTGCTAGAGAAGCTAGTATGGAAACACTTCAATTCGTTCTTACATTCTGTTCAGAAAAAAATGTTGCTTCCCATCCTTTGCATTCAATGAAACGTAGAATGTTCAATGGTGGGTCAACACAGTTGTGGTTGATAAAACTTACGTGCAACTCTGTACCAAAGAAAGTTAGGTTGACGATAAACCAAATCAGATAAAATGTAAAGCAGAAAGCCAGAAACCTGGCACCAGGAATTAAATTTTTTCTCAGATTGAGATTTTGATGGTGTCTCATTTTCTGGCATATTCTTTACTTACATGTGATTATTATTACTCTCTCATGGTCTATAGTTGATACCCGAACCATTGCTTGTTGATTGATTAAACTATGGCTGAGCGCCAAATGTGTGATGAATTATTATTTGGAATGGAAGCATGGAGTTGAAGTTCATCAGAAAAAAGTTAAAACATATGACTAAAGATCCACCTAAACCTGAGGAAGCACAGATACAAATAGAAATGTAGCCTCCGACATGATTGGACACAATGATATGACAAATATAAAATACTAGGACATAGGTATGGTGAGGATGGGACAATAATCATTTAATTTCCTATAATTAATATTATGAACAATAACATTAAACCATTATTATCTGATATTCAGCCATTAATATATTCTTTGTTTACATCATATAAAAACCAAAGGTAATTACGAAGCTATTCATAATTACACACATAAACCTAACCTTAGGACAAACCACACGTGTAAATTCCAATTTGATAGTGTTTGAGTAAGTTTGGTTATCACAATAGGAGCTATTTGATACCCTAACTCCAACTGAAACTTGTATCCATCCCCCTCCTCATTCTGAAATGATCTTTCTCACATTTATGGATGTCCTCATTCTGCTATCTTTCTCTTTCTCACATTTATGGATGCTTCATATGTATTTATTTTTTATCAGTAAAAGCAAACAAGCATTCATTAATAGAAGAAAAGATATTACTAGTGGTTGAGAAAGTCACCAAAGCATTGGGAAAAAAGCTACAAAACAACTACAATCTGAATAAGCTTTCCCAATCAAGGATGCAGTGATGCACACATGGTAGTGTTGATCTCTGATTTCCCCCCACAGATGCACGCATGGATTTTAAATTTTCTTGCTGAAAGATTGCAACTATTGGCCTATTATAGGTTCATATTACCTTCTTTGTAAATTAAGAACCAAAATAAGAAGGCGTTTCCTCGTTGCACCCTCTATTTTCTTAATCTCATAAGACATGGCTATTTTGAAAAAGTACTATCGGAATGTCCGAGGTGCAAGTTAAGATTAGATTCGGGAATATAAGTAAATGAGTAATGTGGGGTCCCTTACGAGGTTGGGCAATTTTAAGAAAAGTAACTAGGGGGTGCAGAACTCTGACAGTCAGCCCTTTCTAAAAGTATTGGAAAATTTGTTGCGAATTTGACTAGCTTTTGAAAATTCCAGAAACCAAGCAATAAAACATTTCACCAAGTTTTAGGAAGCAGGCCACATTTGGGAGGCCACCCTCACTTGGCTTTTTATATCTCTAATGAGTTGTCTTATACCATGTGAACCACAGTCATTGCATTTCCACAGCTTTTATTTATTTATTTATTTATTTATTACTTATTTTTAATGCTATCCTTGGTTCTGGGCTTCTAGCCTCAAAAGCTTTCTTTTAGGTGTTAATTATTGGTCTTTTTTATCTGATGGGAAATATGTAAGCTTCTTGCAGGCCATTGCATCCATGATGCGTGCACAGGAGGTGGATCCAACAAACTTGGAAGTGCTTCTTGCCCTTGGTGTGAGTCATACCAATGGTCAGTGAATACTTCTCCACGTGCCTATGAAGTGTTATAAAGTTCCCAAAGTACTCTATTGGATTTATAGCTCATATTGGTGGCATTCATTTTATCTTTTTCATTATGGATGGAATTGTGCATTCTAAGCTTTTTTATATGGTGATTATTTATCTTGGACTCTCATGATTGAAGAAAATGCTTTTTTTTTTGAGAATTGCAGAGTTGGAGCAGGCAGCAGCATTGAAGTACTTATACAAGTGGCTTCGACATCACCCAAAGTATGGAACACTTGCTCTTCAAGAGCAGTCGGATTCTTTGTATTATGCTGATGTAAGCCTCATTTCCAACCACTCTTTCATTTATATTGATCTGTTCCACTTGTTCCTATATAAAGAAGCAGGTAACATAAAAGATGCACAATTGTAGCTTCTTAGAGAGGTTTGGGTTCTAACAATGTATATAGTTAAGTCTACATATAGTTAGGGTTGGCAATGGGTTGGATTGAGTCACCACGGGATGATGGCTCACATAGAAGAGACAATCTAAATTAGGTATACTTAACAGTTGACAGAAATCTGAATTAGAAGCTTTTAAAATTTTGTAGCGCCCCAAACCCCAAGTTCCTAAAGCAAGATACTCCTATATCACATGGACTAGTAAAAATGTGCAAGCCGATATTTATAAAAGCATACCTAATTTTATGTTCAATTTGCAAACTGTGTGATAGGCTGATTCATTATGGTTTGTTTCAAAGGCCCAAGGAATTTGGCCCAATATTCAAATGATTTTTTTTTTTTGTTATACGGGCCTTTGTTCAGTTTGGGAAAACTCCAAAAAGGTCTGTCGGGTCAACGTGGATATTCCTAACCCACACAACCTGTTTGGGTTAATATGAAACAGTTTTAATATATTAAACAGTTTATGTTGTGTTGGTTTCATGCGGTGTCCACAGATTCAGGTCAAATTGCCACCCATACGTGTTGTTATTAATTTTGAAAGAACATTTCTGATCTTTTGAGATGCATTTGGAATAAAAGTGCTCAAACTATGAATTTTTATATTTCGCAGATTGCTCGTGTATTCAACGATGCTTCTCAGATGTCACCAGATGATGCTGATGTTCACATAGTTCTTGGCGTCCTCTACAATTTATCAAGAGATTATGACAAAGCCATAGCATCCTTTCAGACTGCATTGAAACTCAAGCCACGCGATTACTCTCTTTGGAACAAGCTTGGTGCAACACAGGCTAACAGTGTTCAAAGTGCAGATGCAATTTTTGCTTATCAACAGGTTAGCATTTCTGTTTCAGTATAATAATCTGCATTCCTTCTTTTAGATGTTGATGTATGGTTGACATTTTGGTGATTCTCTAAAAATCTGATGACACAAAACGGGTTGAGAGTCTCTAGAAATTACTAATAGAGCAGCCTCCCTGACTGATGAGTCGGCTCTTTGTGAGAATCCTTAGAATTGCTAGTTCATTTTTTTGTTCTTAGTTGTTTGAAGCAATTTATTTTTTAAAAGCGTATTATGCTTCAAGCGAGGCTTAGTTGCATGACAAAAAGGCTTGCACAAGTCTTAAATACATCAAAGGTGTGCCTTATACCTTATGTGTGCTTAAGTTGAACCGCGCTCATTAGTTGTGGTGTTCTTAGGTATTGAATTACTTGTTATGATGATTAGTTACCATTTTTAAAAATAAAGGAGATTTCTTATTTTATGGTAATAAGTAAACAACTATTTTGAAAGGTGGAAGAAACAATGATTTGGTGTTGTAAAGCTATGAATGCTCTAGTAACTCTAATCCTGAAAGCAGAGCCAGATTTTAATGACAGAAGTTAGTAACTTCGTAAGAACTGCTATTCCTACTCTTAGCCTCAGACGCTGAATCCTAAATAATCTCTAAGCTGCACTTGTGAGCCAGAATAATCCTAGTAAGCCTAGTATCCTGTGCAAGGTCAGGCTCAGGCACCGGAGCATAATTAGAAGCATGCGTAGGCATCGGAGCATAAATAGAAGCATGTGTGTGGGTAATGGAAGTGGAAGGACTCACCCATTGCGTGCGATAAAGCAGTTGATATTTTTCATTCAACGATGAAAATGCTCATGGGAGGTGCACGAGTCAAATTCATGCAAGGAGTCACGGCTCTGAAAGGACCGCATTGATATTGGCACGATACATGGGCTGGCTCTAGGCCTCTTAGGGAGGCATTTCGTAAGCTATATTTGGTATCGTCTAAGAAAGATGGAAAATTTAAATTTTGGGAGGTTGGTGCTCGAGTGCATGAGTGGGTGTAAAACATTCACCTTAGGAGGAATTTTTTAGTAGAAAAGATAGTGAAGCCGGATGGAATTGTTAGATACGATTCTACGACGGAAGATTGATGATAGGTGGGCGTGGAAGTGGGCGAGATGGCCAATGGGAGCTTCTTGGTCATTGAGAATGAAATCCCAAATGGAGCGTAAAATAGTTTCTCGTCCACAATTGTGTGGATGAAACCCATTCCCACTAGTGTGCTTCTTCACATGGCAATGTGTGGAACCGTCTTTCGACTAGAGACATCCTCATTCTGGATATAGAAATTGATGGAGGTTGTGCGGGGTGCAACTTAATAGAACATGCTTCATCCAATTTATCATATCATTGCCCTCTAGTATCGACTTATGAAAGTTTTTTGGTTGGTTTGGGTCATGTTGGGCTCAGTTTTGGAATCTTGGTGGTTATGGAAGGGATGCCCATCTTTTAAAATTTATGTGGAAATTCATCCCCAACATGGTGCTATGTTGGTCCCTTTGGAAAGAGAGGAATCAAATACTTTTTGATGAAGAGGCAATTGAGAAATCCAAATTAAGCATGAATTGTTTGATCCTTGTATGACGTTGGGCGTCCACAAGGGCAGAGTTTTCGTAGTTGCATTCCAAAGATTTTAGGCTAAATGGGATACTTTACTTTTCACTCACTAATATCTCTTTAGTATCTCTTTAATGGGGATGCATATATGCTTCCCGCTTTCTTTTGGTTTATGAATGAAATGTGCTTTGACTTTTTCAAAAATACATACAAGGAAGCTTCATCCAACATTTGTCACTTTGTGTATATAATAAAAGCCTGTCAAGTATGACCTTAGGTTCAAGGAATGTGGTTTAATGCTTAGATAGTCGAGACCACCACATACAAAAGTTGCTAAATGCTAAAAAATTAATACTAATACTCTAGGTAGTTAAATCGCTTTGCGGTCCAGATCGAATTACGATTAATCGGGAATAATCAGATTTAATCGTTATTTTTTAAAATCATATATTGTAAAATTAAAATGAAATTAAAATGCAAAATGCAAACTTGACAAGCCTACTGATGCAAAATGCAAAATGCTACCATTACCCACAGAGTTCATCCCCTTTTCTGATGCAAAATTGTCTACTACAAAAGATTAAACAGTCAATTAAAATGCAAATTGTCCCCATTACTACTGAAGATGAAAATGCAAAACGAGTTCATCCCCTTCTTTGATCCAAAACAGTCAATTAAAATACAAATTGTCTACTACTAACGATTAAAAAAAATAAATAGCAATGAAAGAATGAAAATTTTGTGAGGCAATTGAATCATAATTTCACTGAAGAAATACAAATTACCTACAGTCACAGAGTCATAGTTCGAAGCCAAGTTTTTTTTTTCTTTTCAAAAACGCATAATTTCACCGAATCATTGCACGAAATCAACAAAAAAGAAGAGATCAAAAAAAAAAAAATTCAAACTGTTTTGCTTTGCCGAAAGAAGAAACAAAAAAGATATATGAAAGAACAGATTTGGAAGAAGAAGAGATCTAAAGAAGAAGAAAAGATCTTACCTGGAAGGAAATCAGTTCGTGTTCTTGTTCTTGTTCCAAGGTATGTTATTCAGCTCCGAAATTAGTTCGTGTTCTTCAGTTCATTAAGTTATTCTTCTTCCAAGGATGTTCTTTTTCTCAATCTTCAGTTCTTCTTCTTCTTTCGTTCATCTGCTTCTTTCGTTCGTTTTTCTTCTTTCAGTCTCTGCAAATATGAATCGAAGAATTTCGTTTTTTTTAATTTAATTTAATTTTATACAGACGATAAATCGGTGACTCAACTCGGCCGATTATGCAATGACTCGCCGATTTTTGGTCGACTTATCTGAGTCCGCGAAACCCTAGCGATTTTTACTCAATCTGGAACGGTCTAGTCCCGCATAACGAATATTCGGCAATTATTCGCCGATTTAATAACACAGTTAATGCTAATCAATTCCCAAAATAGTTACCTCTCTTCCTTGACCTAGGTGTAACAATATTCATTGCATTAAAAGCTTCATGCACCTCCATCCATTGAGTGTACGAAACACTCCACGAGCTATTCGTATTTGGGATCCAACTCTTCCAATACTATAGGATCATATGAATCACCTTATTGTTGGATGGAACCTCTTCAATTGCTTTGCCTCCACCACAAGGTTATACTCCACAAGTACCAAAGCATGGGGTCTATGTGGTTCCAAGCAAATTCTTTTCTTTGTATCTGTATTATTTTTATCAATTATTGACGAGGCGCAAAATTTTCGTTTATTCGAATTACGAAAAGAAAAAGGACGAAAGAAAAAATTAAATTTTTTCAAAATTTTTTGAGGTTTTTCGTAAATTTGGGTTTTTCGTTAAACAAAAACAGCTACCAAAAAGTACATTTTTTTCGAGGGTGTTTTTTGAAAAATTTAAGGGCTTGAAACCACCCCCAATTTCTAATTATTCATTCGTTTTGCTTATCTATTGATTTTTGAAACCACTCTTGATTTTCTAATTATATATTGATTTCATGTTTGTTTCATTTCTTGGTACTTGGGCTTCATTTAATGTGTTCAATAGATTTATTTAGTCGCATATTATTTTTTTTCACATGTTTCATATACTCTCGAAATTCATTATATATGATTCATGTATATCGAAAATTTTACGTTTTTTCTTTACACTGAAATATTTCTTAAAATCGGGAGACCAAAATTAATTCAAAAAATGAAATCACAATCCTTGATTATCGATAAACTTTAATCGCTAATTTACTCATATATACCCGATCATCCCCTGCGAATTTTAAATTGGGTTGCGAGTACTGATTCATCCGATTTGTGATCCGGATCAATGAATTTCGACAAACCAGTTCGTTAAGAAGATAACAGGGGGGAATAAAAAGGAGAATATTTAATCTTAAACGAAGGTAGCTGGATCCTTCCTTTTGGATCTATTTTTTTCTTTTATTGGGAGTTGATGTTTTCGAAAACCCGTTTAAATTTCCAATTCTTTCAAAAATTTCAACAAATTATCACAATTATATCACTCTGTAATATATCATGTATTGAGTCCATGCTCATATGTTCATACATGTTTTTCTTTTTCTATATATTTATTTTGTATAAATATATTGGTATATAAAAATAATATCATACCTGAAAATCGTAACGATTTAAAATAATACACGAATTGCGATCCCAAATGGCGTACTGACTCTGTCTACCCTTTCGAATTTCGTACCATGGAAACCAACATACCCCGAATCCACTCCCATTCTACGTACCCTTTTGTTTCCCATACCAAGTGACTATAATTAGTACAAGTAAGAAACAATTCAAATATAACTTGAAGAGGTAAAAGCATACGACATCAAATATGCTCAATTAAAAAAAAATCCAATTAGCACTATATTTTAGGCTTAGGATGCTATTTTCCATTACCTTGAGTTCGTGAGTTTTATCTCGAAAATCACCCCATCGCAAAACTAAAAATATGAAGCAAACAAAATAAATGAAGTAAAATTGTTTCTTGTCCATTAAGAGTATGGTGGATGGTGTACCGAAAATGTTGTACGCATTTCATCATAATGAAACCTAGTAAATATTATCATTTTACAAAATAAAAAATTGGAAAGTAAACTATTTAACTATTGAAACAAACTTGAGTCTTAAGAGTAAATTTCCTTGGATTGAGAAAGTATCCCGTCATATGGAGTGGTTCCACCTTTCATCTATAATCTTTCATATAGTCTCATAGTATTATTATTATTTTATTTTTTATTTTTTATATATTTTTTTTACATTACAAAAGTGGGAAGCAATCTTCAATAGCCACATCCATAGCTTCACAAATGTATGCAATTGTCGGCTTTACATCTCCATCCACAAGCTTAAAAGACCTCACAAACAAATGTATGCAATTGTCGGCTTTGCATCTCCATCCACAAGCTTAAAAGACCTCACAAGGGAAGCACACAACTAATGCAATACGCGACGACATCCCAAAACTGGTCACACAAATGATAAACCACTTCATTTTTTTAGCAAAATAGCTCCTTTGCCATTCTAAGCAACCAAATATTACTTTTAAAGCAATCTTATGTTTTGTGCATGTTATTCAAATTAAGATAAGATTGACAAATCTATTTATTCCTGCCCTAATCAAATCAGCCTCGTTAGTGTGTGTTCTCATTAGTGCCAAAACCCATGCATGCCTACATTTGAAAAAGGTAGCCTTCCTTCTATTTTTGGATCATTTATATGGGGTTAGCAACATGGTGCCCATGATTTGGAGCGTAATATTAGTACTATGCACAACACATGGAGTAAGTTCATTGCATCCCTAGCCAAAACATATTTGGATTCACTATCCGTTACAACTTGCATGACATGCTTCTCCCCAACCTCCAATCCCATGGAATCAAGCAAGTAAAAGAGAAACATTGGAGTTATAGGCTGTGTCTGATATGTCAATGTTTTTTAAGAAAAGGGTATCAATAGAGGATCATTCGCAGGAAAATTTGTGGTTGATCTTTGTTCAGACATAATTGTGCGACCGATAGTCCTTTACTTCTTGTACTCATGTACTTTATCTACTCTCTTAAATTTTTTTTTTCTTCACTCATGGTATGATCAACAACTTCAACCCTTTCCCAAACTTTTTATAAGCAACGTAACAAGCAAAAATATATTAAATGAAATGCTATTGTGAAACTCACCAAAACGAATGCAAACCAAGGGGCTTTATAGATTTAAGAGCCCATTTGAACATACTATAGTGAAAGGAACATCCCTAAGAATCCCCCAATATGTCCCAAGACCATAAAGGAAATTTTATCATCCCTGACAACCAATGTACGCCATTGCACATGTTTTTAAAAATCCTCAAGTTACGTTTCCGCCAAATGTGCCAACATGTGGCAATCGGACCTTGTCCATAACCAATTCCCTTTAGGAGAGAAGTTTTGAAGTATCCATCTATTTGTGCAGCCTTGAAGCTTATCACTGATATGGAGAGATCCACCAAACTCTAAAAATATCCATATGACGAGAGAAAAATAAATGATGAATAGTTTCCCAAACTTAGCAATCTTCGTACATTAACTTGAAGGAATGTTTCTGAATCAAAGTTAAATGGGAGAGGATTTGCATACAAACACCTCACAACTCATTGACAACCCTCATTTCTAAGCTCACTCTTCAGCTTAATACTCGCAAATTTTTGTTAATTTTTCTTTGACCTACCCGATCATAACTTCTTTTGTTTAGGCAAAAAGCCCACTTTGATCCATATCATCATCCCCTACCCAACATCTCAAGTAATATAGACTTATATTTTTGTTAACCTTAGCACATGGAACATTATCTTGCCTTATCCTGACAATGTGGTGTTGCATCCTTGTTATGTGTCAACTCACCACAATGTAAACATTTTAACTACAAACTATTCTCAACAACTCTCTAACAATAGTTTCTTGTTGCATCATAGTCATTCTTAGTCTTAGTCTTAGCATTACGAGGTATTTAATGTGCCGCACAAACACACTATTATTTTGATAGAAATTAAACTTGCAAATAAACAATAATTGAAAATAAAGCAGAAATTGAAAGAAACTGAAATAAATTTACGATAAATGAAAGGCAAGTAAACAAAATAAATCATTTATTCAATCAATGACAAGAAACAAACCCTAAACCTAATTGAAAACTAAAATCTTGACTATTATGGACTGTTCCCAATTACAATAATACTAGGACTTTTAATACTGCTAAACTACTAATATTACTAAATAACCCAGTTACATCAGCCTCCCCGGGTTGAAGAAGCTCGTCCTCGATCTTGAAGTTGAAGAAAGCAGACGAGCAAAACAACTTGTGACTGTACATAAGGCGAAGTGCACAAACAGAAGGCAACATTGAACTTTTTCGGTGTAGTTGTTGGCACCCCAAATAATCAAATGGCAAACCCGACACCAAAAAGAAATTCCAATAGGAATCGGAACTCGAAGTAGATCCACTGCTTGAGTTGAATGTGGTGCGAAACTGGTCCTCAAAATTCACAAAATTGTCCCAAAACAGATCATGAACATTGTCGCATGGTGTACATGTCTTGTGAGTAGACTCATCAACTGGAAGAATTAGACAACTATGGTGGTATGTGCAATTCCCTGTGATTGGAAATACCCAGTTCTTCATCTGAAGTATTAACATGCGGTGACACTAAAAGATTGGATGGGTGGAAATATCCAGAGGACTAGGGACCGAAAAAAAAATTAAGGCCAGGGATTGGTTTGCAAATGTGCTCTCATTTCTCCCCAATTCGATAGAGACAAGGGGAAGTTTTGACTGCGATCGACTGTGGAGGTGGTTTTGAGGGAGGGCGGGGGAAGGTCAGGAGTGTGGTGGTGGCGGCGGAAGGGAGACGATTGAACTGATGTTTTGGCTAAGGGAAGGGTTAGGGTGAGCTGTTGATTGTCTGTGGAGGAGGGTGGATGGGCTTTGGGTCGATCGGCTTGGGGGTTTGGGCAATCAATTGCTGCAGGTGGATTGAAGAAGACAGGTTGTGTGATCAAAACCTGCAAGCAATGATTTACTTGAAATTCTTGTCGCCTAAAACTCCAAAAAAATCAACATTTTTTTGTTTGTTTTTGTTCCCTTATCAATTTACTTGCAAAATTCTAAGAACAATACAAGTAACTTTAGAAGATCAAATAAAATAGAGAATGGTTGAAAGAAAGGAAATGATAAAAATAAGATCTGGAGAAAAGGAAATGATATATTTAATTTTTTTTAAACAAAATTTGATTGAAATTGAGGATCAAAATTTACTAAACAAATTTAACCAATTAAGGGGAAGGTCCCCATGATTGGATAATCCACCTCTTTTGTAGAGATTAATTTTCACACATTTTAATATTTTTTTTGAACACTTGCGTAAATTCATTTTGTTTTAATTTAAGACCAATGCTCATAAGAAAATTATTTTCTATGATATAATTTCACTTTCCTCTTTCGATGATTAAAGAAACTCCTTGACCATCATTAATCCACCCCTCTTTCACTTACCTAAACTCCTTGACCATCATAATCCACCCTTCTTTCACTTACCTCTTTCGATGATAAAAAATACAATTCTGTTTCCAAGTTTTTATCTTCATTTTGCATAATCCTTCGTTGTCCATCTTTCAATTTGACAACTTTGATTCATTGGTAGAATCTAGGATTAATAGAAATTATACAAGTTTTATTATTTTTTGTGTTAAAAAAATCTCTACATTAGTCAAATAAGCTTCATCTCTTCTTCTTGAGAGGGGAGGTTTAACCTACCATTGTCATTGTGATGAATTAATCTAAAAATAATTTGTAGAACTAGGAAGGGAGAGGAGAAAGTAAATTAATAAAATTGAATAATAAACTAATGCATAAAGAAAATAACAACTTTTATTGCATTCAAAATTTCAAACTTACATGTAATAAACTTGACTTGAACAAAAGCTTCAACGAAAGACAAAAGTTAATCTAAGTTATGCTAGAGATAAAAGAGAGATGTATGAGATGCCATTCTATAAGAGTTTGAGAGCCTATTTATAATGTTCTTTTCCAAAACTAGAAATGGTAAAAAAAATCCCACAAATCCCTTGATTATGCTCCGAATCATATAAAATCAAGGGAGTCATAATTAATGATCTATACCTCAAGAGAGTCCTAATTGGAGGTAAATACATCTGCACATGTGTGAATTGTGAGACAAAACTCAAGGCAATGGAATATTCTGTGATTTGATGCTTTATTTGTCTTGGTCCTTGGAATATGCTTTCAATTGTTACTTTATTTCCCTTGATGATTGCATTCTCCACACTTAAAGTTCTTATCTTGGAAGTTGCAATATGTCTCAATGATAAATCGCCACTAAATGGATCAAATATTGACTTCCATAATATGTTATTGAAATGAAGCTCTTGATCCACATGTGCCATGAACATGCCTAAATGCCTCGAGTTTCGTACTTTTCATCAAGGATTGTTTTTTATTTAAATTTTTTTTTAAATTAAGAAAAAAGGGTGAAAGAAAACATTAAATTTTTTGAGGGTTTTTTGGAAAAATTTTGAGGGTTTTTTTTTCTTTCTTAAATTCGTAAAAACTCCAATACCAGCTACCAAAAATTAAATTTTTTTGAGGGTTTTCTCAAAAACAATTCGAGGTTTTTTTCATAAATTTTGACATTTTTTCTCATTATTTATTGATTTTGAAACCTCCCTTGATTTTTTAATTATATATTGATTTCATGTTTGTTTTATTTTTTGGTATTTAGGCTTTATTTAATGTGTTTAATAGATTTAATACTTGCATCTAATTTTTTCACATACCCTCGAAATTCGTTATATAAATTTCATGCATCATTGAAATTTTTATATTTTTCCTTTACACATCGAAATATTTCTTAAAATTAGGAGTCTGAAATTAATGTGAAAAACGAAATCTCAATTCTTGCTTTTCATTAATTTTGTAATTTTTTTCATTGCTCCTCGTCATGCAAATTTATGGTAAAATTATCTCGAATTTTATGCATTTATCAATTTACTTAAAAAATTATGGCCATAATCAAATTCAAGATAAATAGAGGCATTAATTAATTTTAAGCACGATTAGAGACCAGTAAAGAGCTAAATGGGAGTAAAAATCAATGTTTTGGGTGCTTAACAAAAGATTGGTTGTTCGATCGAGGACTGTGGGATCGTAGCGATCGAACGGGATGAAGGAGGGCCTGTGTCGTTCAATTCCGTGTGTGTCGATCGAATGAACAAGTGGATTTTGTCTGCGGTTGAATGTGTTTGGCGGGGAGGAGGGGTGATCGAAGTGGAATTGGAGCTGGGACTGTCAATCGGTGTGAGGGAGTGCATGGTCCGTCGATCAACTATGGCACATAAAGGCTCATATCGATCGATTGTGGCAGTGATCGACTCAGGGAGAGTTCGCAATGAGCGGGGAAGCGAAGACTCACCTGTCTATACAGACGCGCATCGTGTCGGACACTGACACGACATGTCGACTCGACAATTTCCCAAAACTAAGACTCGGGGACACATCATACTATTTTTTTAATAAGTCATAAATATAAATAATAATCTATATATAGTGCCTTCCTAGAGTGTCTTAAAGAAGATGACATTGTTGCAAGAAAAAATTAAAGTAGAGAAAAAGTGTAATAGAGAAGTAGATGAGAGAAGAAGCAAATGAGAGAAAAATAAGAAGCAAAGATTAAGAAGAAACATAGACTACCTCTATGCTTTGTCTTAAATCACAATTGAAATAGTCATTCACTTCAGATGAATAAACAACCATTATATTACGTGGTTATTTGCAAACATCTAAAAGTAAAAAATAAAACAAAGTTGGTTTTCGAGTCTTGATTGTGTCCTGACCAAGTTTCGGGTGTATCGAAGGCGTGTCCGACACGTTGACCACATTGACCATGTGTCTGACACCTGCCGACACGTTGACCAAGTGTCCGACGCGTATCAAAGGCGTGTCGTGTGTCGGATACGTGTTCGACACGGATACGACAAGTTGTGCTTCCTAGACAGGATTATGTTGATCAGTGCTGCCGTCGACGATGGTAGCTGAAGGCCCCTGTGGCGCTGCCGGTGGCGTTGGTGCTGTGCGTGTATGACCCATGACCTCTTGGATGTCAGCCTCTGTAATCAACAGTTTCATCTCATGCCTTAATAGGAGTCTATCTTCTATCGTCTTCCAAACGATTGTTTCGAGCGGACTCAGATTCCGATGTTGGTGGCCTACATTGGTGGCTTCAGTTGGTGACTTTTTTCATTTATGTTCTACGATATTAGTTTTTTTTTTAAATCGAACCATATAATAAGAACCGTTTATGCTCTGATACCAATTGAGAGAATCAACTTGCAAACAAATGGAAATTAAAATAAAGCAGAAATTGAAGGAAATTTAAATAAATTTACGATAACTGAAAACAAGAGTGAACAATCTATGTCCCTTTTATAATTGACCTACTTCTATGGTAAGAAATAAACCCTGAATCTAATTGGAAACTAAACCCTAACTATTATGGAATATTCCCAATTACAATAATACTAGGACTTCTAATACTGCTAAAATACTAATATTACTAAATAACCCAATTACATCATATTTGGTTAGTGATATAATTTTGAAAGTATGGCCTTGGTGAAATAGGGAATGAATATGAGTGGTCACTTAGTAATAGGACATAGATCTAACACCTGGAAATTGCTCTATAGATGCACTTACACTCCTACAGGGCCATATTCAAATTCAACTTACATATGTAGGAAATATACCAAAACAAATAAATATATCTTCACCTGATTAAGCAACTGTTTTTTGATGATTCTTTGCTATATTCATTTTCGATGTTTTCCTGTAGGTACTACAATAAAATTGCACTTTTGGTTCATAATGTGTCAGTTTTATATTTTTAACCTTGTTAGTTTTGTGCTTCATATTTGGGTGCACAGGCGCTGGATTTGAAGCCCAACTATGTTCGAGCATGGGCAAATATGGGAATCAGCTTCGCCAATCAGGTTAGCTCACTTATGCAGTATTTTCTGTTGATATTGTGGCATTCACAAGATAATTAATAGGGTTGAAGATATGTTCATCTCTTGAAAAAACTATTGAACTGCAAAGATAAAAATTGCAAAGTGAGTACTCTTTTCTTCATCGAGCAATCTAATCTAATCTGGTCTATTTAGTATTGAATAATTTAACAAACTAATCTCCACAATGCTTATTTATCTCTAAGCTTTTGGCTCAATACATAAATAAAATAAAGTAAACAAAATGATTTCGACCTGGTCCATGGGCCATTCTATGGCCGATCTGTATCACAAAGTTTGCCCTAGAGCTTGTGCACAAGAAAGTATCCTACATATCCGAGTCAAGTTGGCACAAGGTGCCAATAACGATCCATGCGGTTGTGGACTCAGGGCAGCCTTTCCACTTAACCAAGAAACAAGAAGGCTCACCAATGAAATGGGATATATCGTCATAATCTTAAAATCCCAACATATAGTCAATAGCCAAAGGGGGAGGGTGGAGGCAATGGAGTGGGAGTTGCACGGGTCTTACGAAAAGAGGACAAGTCCAACTTATAAAAGCACTGGGAAAGGTGAAACCTGGGAAGAAGATTCACCTTAAGGGTCTGGTTCGGTATGTTTGCATTTTCAATGCAGCTCTTTTGAGCAAATGGTTGTGGAGATTTGAGACTGAAAAAAAGCTTTGCAGGGGTCTCTTATTGCTGATAAATATGGAAGTGGTTTGGAGAGCTGGAAACAAGCTACCAAGTATACTCCATATGGCTTGGTGTTTGGAAAAGGGACCCTTCCCCTGGCTGATAGATTTTGCACTTCACCTCCTCAGCTCTTGGAAGAGGCAACTCCATCAGTTTTTGGAATGATATATGGTGTGATTTGGGCACATTAAGAGAGGTTTTCCCATCCAACATCGAATGGGATGGTAACATTGAGATTTCTGGGACAACTCTAATAACCAAGGTGGATGGACATTTAATCTCATAAGGCACTTCAATGAGTGGGAGATTGAAGACATGAAACTCCTTGATTTATCTTAGCGCTAAGTCAGTCTCTGAGGAAGAGGATGCTTGCCTTTGGGAGTGGAAGAAAGAGGGTTTCTACATTAGGAGAATGTTTAAAATTATAAATATTAAGTGAGGATGCTGCCAACCTTTATAGCAGCTCTTTCGTCTCTGATAATATCTGTAGAATATGGCTCAAGCACTGCCCTTACAAACTGAATTTCTTCATTTGGACAATCTTACAAGGGAGAGTCCTCATAGTAGAAATCTTCAAAGGAGGGTATGACCGTTCCAAACCAGTGTGTGTTGAATACTGACCACATTCTTCTTAACTGCCCCTATGCTCTGCATGTTTGGAAGTCTTTTCTTATATGAGTTCAGTGATGCTCGAATGTGCAGGGTCCTTTCCAGGATTGGCTAGCTACTTGGAGGCTCAATAACCTCTCATCCGTGGCTCTGGAATAGAGGTATGCATTTTGTCTCTTGGGGCCTGCGGAAAGAGAGGGACAAGATCCTGCTGTCCCCATATGAATGCCTTTTAGCTACCAAAGAGCCCACAAGTACATCAATAATGTTCCATTTGATAACTTTATGTTCAGTTGGGTAACCTCCTAGATGTGTGAGTCCCTTACCTTTGTACCTTTTTTCTTATATCAATAGATTTGGTATGTGTTTGATAAAAAAAAATTCCACCTTATAAGCGTTACCACCCATTTGCTAGACCACCAGGATATCGCATACAAACTTTGCCATGCCCATTGTGATGTGGTAGACCTTAACTATGTCTCCACATTGAAAAGTGACCAAACAGTGAGCATCAACAACAATTTCATGATCAACAAGTGCACTAGAAAGCATGGTTTAAAATGCTTGACCTGGCATTGAGGCAGTAACCTTTATTGAAGCATGATGCGGAAATGAGGCGTAATCCTCATAAAACTGAGGCATATAATGTTTTGTTATAAAGTGCTAAATAGTGTAAAAATCATAAAAAATGGGAATAATACAAAATCTATGAACTATTATATAAAATAAACTCGATGTTAGTGAGGCGGTCAACTGTGTCTAGTCAAGCTTTTATTATGATGCCACATTACTAGATTACTACAAAGCCATAACACAAATATGCCTGACCAAATATGCCTATATACAAAGGGTTTCATAACCTGAATTGGGATTTAGTCTGTATGCCCCATCATGACCTGGTACGGGAAGCAAGAGGGTACATTGGTTTCCATGTACGAAATTTGAAGGTGTATGCAAAGTCGGTATGCTATTTAGGGTCCCAATTCCGTGTATTATTTTAATTTGGTATAATATTTAGGTACGTATAGAAAAAAAATATGAAAATATGAATGTGGAATTAATACATGATATTTTATGAAGTGATTAAGTATGATAATTTTGTTGGAAATTTTGAAGGATTTGAAAATTTAAAGGTGTTTTGAAAAACACTAACTCTCTAATAAGTGAATGACTCAATAAAAGAATAAAAACAACTTCAAAGAGACCCAACTACCCTTATTTCATATTTGATATTCTCATTATTCTCCCTCATTTGTTCTCAAAGAGGGGGGGTTGAGAGATCGGGTATCTATGGTATGCTCAAAGAAATTGGAGGACCTCTGTTGATGGTGAATAAATCACTTCTTGTAAGTGGTTATGGAGATATGGTACAGAAAAAACCGCTTATGGAAGACTAGCACGAAATATGACGGAATAGGATCAAGGTGGACAACTAGCTCTTATGGGACGAGCACTTGGGAATCTGGGATACAATTTTTAATTTCAAAGAGGAGTTTCTTGAAGGAAGTTGTTGGCAAACGTGACAGTTAAAATTTTGGCATGATGTTTGGTGTGGAGATGAATGTTTCAAGGATAAAATTACAAGACTTTTGGCCTTATGTGAGGAAATGTGGTGTGGTTATGGAATTTGTGAGTGCATCGGTGGTGCGATGAATTGGGAGTTTTCATCTTTGTAGAACGTCTTCTATAGGAGAATTGGCGGAGTTGATTGAATTATTTGGGGTTCTACAAGGTGTTATGTTGGGGGATCAAGAGGATAAATGGATCTATAAAAAGGATACGAACAATGGTTTCTTGGCGCGTTCACCATTTTCTAGATTGGCTATGAGCCTATGAATCAGGTACTGCAGGTGGTCGTTAGGTGGTCATCTTGATTTTCCAGTGGAGTTTGTATGGAAGAAAGTCCCTAGAGTTTCTTTTATGTGGACAGGTTGTTTGGATTAAAATTAAACCAAGATTGAGCTAGCTCATAGAGGTATGAACATCGATGCCACTCCCTCCTTTTGTGAAAGTCTTCTTGAGAATGGGGCATTTTTCTTTATCACTTTGAGTGGCTAAGTTTGGTTTGGAGACATCTGATAAGCATGTTTGGTTGGTGTTGGTTGATACCGGCGATCGTTGAGTTAGTTATTGCGTTAGTGAAGGACACAAAATCATATTCCCTCTGAAGGGAAGGTTTTATGGAAGTTTGGTTAGAACGTAATTCCAAAGTTCTCGGAATAAAGCTTTTAATTGGAAGACAACAATTAAGGAGATTTCAATTTTATTGTGGAGTGGGGTATTGGGGTACCTCATCATCCGTCTTATAAGGGCTTGTATTTTGACTCTTTGTATGCTAATTGGAAATAGTGGGACCTTGATAGTCTCAAGGTGGTCTTTCTTTGTATTGATTTTCAAAGGAAGCAATAATATTCTACCTTTAAAAAAATTTAGACAAAATACTCAAAAAGGAAAACTTCATCATAATCTAATTTCAAAAGCTAGCCATTGCGTAATTAGACTCAAAAGAAAAAGAAAAAAATATGAATCATATGGAAAACAAGTACTAACTACTATTGGCATTGCACCCACAATAGCATGTGGTACTAAATGACACCATAAGCTTAAAACACATAAATGCCTAACTAATATTTCCTTTTTTTTTGGGTTTTGTTTTATAAATAGTGAAATTTTTTATTGATGAAACACTATATTAAGCGAATACAAAAATAGGTGACCTGTGACAATGCGATTAACAAGTGTGCGTGGCCAATACTTTCCATTTTTTATTTTAATTTTCAGCTTATTGTGATTTCCATCATAATAAGTATTAGTTGGCTTGAATGGCAACAATTTATTTTTTTTATTAAGAATGCCAATGGTTGTTAATTCATCTATTGAGCTATTAAGATTTGTGGCGGGGCTCAAACCGTGCAAAGGCATTCAGTGGTTCTCGGATCCAATAAAAACCTTGCTTACCCCTCCAATTTTTTTTGTTTTTATTTTTTGTTAAGAACATATGATTATCTCAAATGTCTAATTTCCAAGGAATAGTAAGTGTTCGCTATTTGAATGGGCCAGATAAAAAGATCAGGCTATACATTACTTCCATTGACAAGTGCTGCTAATTATCCTCAAAATCATCAAAACTCCAATACCATTTGTTTTGTTCCCTCATTTGTTAGACTAGACAACCTTCCGTTGTTGCTTACCTCGCTAAACAGGTTACTTCTTCACTTGAGATCTTGGTTTAGATGGTAGTCGGAAACACTTCCATTTGAACCCACAGTTGCTAAGGAGCATGTTACCATCCTTTTTGCTGAATGAGGTTAATTGAGCTTGAGGCTGAGCTTTCTAAGTAGGGGAGTATGGGTTGGATGCACATCTTATCATGTGCATGACGCTCCTTCACGTCCCAACCATCCATTTCCTCAGTAGTTTACTTTTGTTTTATTTCCACGGTTCCACATTTGGATTCTGTCCCACTGTTGAAAACAATAAATACACCAGAAGTTCAGCCTCATAGGAACTGTTCTTGGCTTGGAAGTGAGCTTTGGTCTCTGTGGAAAACTCTTAAAGCCATCTTTAGGATAGGAGGAAAAGTATAGGTCATTGATGTGAGAGCGGGGTATTTCATTTTAAAGTTTTGCAACGAAGAGGATATAACCAAAGTACATGAAGGGTTCGACCCATTGGAAGCCAAGCTTTATAGAGCTTTGATATGGGTGAACATTCCCTGTTCCCAATGGAGTTTTGGGATTTTAGAATCTTCAAAAGAGCATCAGCTGAACTTGGGAGGCCTATTCGGTTGATGAACCTACTGCAAAAAAATCAAGATGCAAATTTGGTCGTTTGTGCATTGAGATTAATCTGTAGGTTTGGAACCCACCTGAGATCACTTTAACTAGAGGTTCTTACTCCAAAACCTTCAAATGCATCTATGGTTGTCTTAATAATCTATGTCACGGATGTTGTAGAGTAGGACACAAGGAAGACTGTCGAAAAAATAAGGGCGATGAGTCGAGAATTCCTAACTCGTTCAAGTTCGAAGGAACCCTCAATCTTCTTGCATAAAGTCAGTATTGGAATTTGGAATAATGACAGGTATTGATGACATGGGAATTATGTAGGTTTACTTGGAGTTTCTGGTGTCTTGTTCTTTCATGAATACATGAGATAGAGTCTGTCGGTTGATCATCGGTTGGAGTCCCTGATTGTGGAAAGGTGGTGGTTGTCATCATCGATGATGCTTGCTCTCGCCGGTGTCTAGAAAATACACCAGAAGAGGAAATCCATCCTATTTTCGTAAAATAAGACAACTGAACCTGAGCCCTACAACCAACCAGCATGAGCATTTACCTAAGTCATCCAACCTGTCCCTGTTGGAAGCCAACAATCGTCTTCATCATTTCAAAATTTAAATCCCACTTGGACAAAGAAACTGGGTATCTCAAAGATGAGGGGTTGACCCGTATAACTTGGCCATTATACTGGACTGTCTGGATAGGGAGTTTTTCGAGAAAACAAAAAGCCCAAAAGAAAACATTGTGGAATTGATGCCTATAATGAAGATAATTTTACAAAAGAGAGGATTGGAGTTCAAGACAATCAGGGTGAACAAAGTAGATGGTTCCTGACAGTAGTCAAATGAACATAGTTACCGGGTACCAAGCCTAGCCTACCAAATTATGCGAATAAGGAAAAACCATAGTTACCTAGTGCTAGGAACCTATGTAACACGCGCCGTTATAACGTGTAATGGGTTGGAGCAGTTACGTTGAATAGGTTTAACGTTTGCGTTTAACGCTGGGGATAAAATGCCGTGATAACGGTCGTTAAGAGGAAAAAGGTCGTTTGTGTAACAACGTTATAACATCACAGACCTTTATAATGAAAAAATCCTAAACTCGACCGATCGCAGACACAGAGCCAAAGGAAGAAAGAAGAAAAGAAAAAAGAGAAGATCCATCGACTTAATCGATCGCAGACCCAGACTGACCAGAAAGAAGACCTAGGATTGCAATCACAAACTGGTGGTGCTGTTGCGATCGATCAATCGGTCAACCTACTTATAATAAGAAAGAAGAAAGAAGAAAGAAGAAAGAAGAAAGAAGAAAAGAGAGGAGACTGACCTGGGAATTGGGATTGGGAACAAATCAGTCGATCGATCTAGTGGTGGTGTGGTGTTGTTGTGTTCGTAGAAGCAACCTAAAAAAAAGAAATAAGAGAAGAAGCATAGAAGATATGAGACTTGGGTGGGGTTTATTGTTGCCTTCCTTACTGCTGTTGGCTCTTGCTGCCTTTCTCTTACTTCTACTTAAGGTTCTAAAATTGTTAGCCTTTAGGAAGGCGGCGAGCAAAGGACTAGCACCCAGAGGCATAGTCGAGGCCCAGGCGGTTTCCTTTTTTGTATTATGATTTATAATTTATAAAATTTAAGCATAATAACATATAAATTATTTCTAATTCAATTCCAAGATAAATATGCAAAATGTATAAACATGAAAAATTAAGCATAATAACATATAAATTAATGAATAACACAAACTCAAGGGCCAGTGATTGAGAGTTGAGAATGAGAGAGACAAACACGAGTTTGAGAGGAGGCTGACAGCACAAGGTTGAGGAAGGGAGAGTTTGTCTGTCTACTTGGAAATACATTTTTTTTTTCAAAAAACCCGCCCAGGCCGCCCAGGTCACTTACTCGCTGCCAAGGATTATGATTTTGTATTTTGAGTTAATTTCGATCTTCTGATTTTAAGAAATATTTCGGTGTAATAAGAAAAAACGTAAAAATTTTGAGGGTACATGAAATATATATAATGAATTTCGAGAGTATTTGAAATATATGAAGAAAAATAAGAGACAATTAAATAAATCTATTAAATACATTAAACGAAGCCTAATGAAAACCCTCGAAATTAAATCAATTAAATACATTAAACGAAAACCCTCGAAATTTAGGGGAAAACTCTGAAAATTTTCGAAAAAAACTCTCGAAAAATTATAATGGTCGAAATTCGAAGGAGTAGGCATAGTCGGTAGGCTATTTGGGATCGCAATTCATGTATTATTTTAATTTGGTACGATATTTTATATATATTAGTATATTTAGTTATCTAATTACGATAATATGTTGAAAATTTTAAGGTTTTGGAAATTTAAAGGTGTTTTCAAAAACTCCAACTCTTTAATAAGTGAAAGGAACATTAAAAGAATAAAAACAAATTTAAAAGAACCCAACTACCCTCGTTCGTAGTGATATTCTCCCTCGTTCTTCTCTTAACCAAATGGGTTCGTTGAAATCCACCAATCTGGGTCGTGAATCGGTATGTGCGAACCAGTTCGAAATTCGTGCGCGGGGAGGGGGGGGGGGTGTTAGCAAATCGGTTATATGGGAAAATGGTCAAATGGGTCTTCACAAAATTGACCTTGGGCAAGTAAATGATCATTCTCAATGCATATGATCAAAATGATAAAGCTTTTATCATTGTTGAGATTGAATTTATTATTTAGATGAATGGGGTTTCTGTTACCCATGGCGTTATACATGGCACTGCGTCCTGATAAATATAACCAAGGTTTTTCATCCTTGTGCTATTGTGTCATTGCATATTCAATGTCACGACTTATTCTGGATAACCCAATCGATTTCACGATGTATTTGGGTAATTTGTTCAATCAAATTAAGATTTCTGGAACATCATGCTAGAAATTATTTCACGAAGTATCCCGAAAAGATTGAGATTCCCATCACGTCCAAATGTGTTTGATGTTGCTGCTAGAGTAAAATTGCTGCTGGTGGAGGCGTCATCAGGGATAACCAAGGCGTGCATATAACTGTGTTTCAACAGTTTTTTGGGACATGTACCAATAATGGCACTGAAACAAGAAATATTATGGTAGGGCTCTACATACGTGCTAACCTCAGTTTCAAAAATCACTATCTAATTGCTTGCCTTTGGTATACGTAATCCCTTGGTTCGTAAAGGCGTGCTCTGGTTCTTAAAGGCAGGGTGAAGCAGGATATGGGAAGTTGCTAGAGGGCTTAAAGTTATAGTGAGACATATTCCGAGAATGAAACTCTATTGCAACTATAGTGGATGCAAATGTTTATACTTCAAAGGAATGAAGAATGTTGTATTACGTTCGTTAGTGCATTGGTTAGAAAACAAATATCTTCTGCATGTAAGAGTTGATAAATACACTAAATGATCCTTTTGTCCTTGGTGTTCTGTGTTAAGTGAATTCACATGCTTTTGTAGGGGTATTCCGAGAATATGCTTTTGGTCCTTGATAAATACTCCCCCCCCCATTTGGTTTGAAGAGTGATGTATGATATCTATCCGGAGGCTTAATAATAATCAAGAGTGACCATAGTTTAAAATTTTGAATAAATGCATATAAAGCACCGGTCCCTGGGAAATAATCTGCGACTCCCAGTCTGAACATCTTATTTATTGGTTACTAACTTTGAGTGCTTAAGTAGTATAACTGTATTTTTGCAGGAATTTCCTTTAATTTGGATGGTAGCCTGTTTATCAAAAAATACATATCTTACGATAGTTATCAATAGTTACGAGAGAGAGAGGCCATAGTTATCGATATCTTATGATAAATATGATACAATATATGGTATGTATAATGTATCATATCTAAGCTTCATCGATACGATACACATATATCGGATATGCGTATATAAGATGATGCATGGATGTACCATCCTTGTACAAGTGATATAAATGAATGGATAGATGAACCAATAGCGTGCTAATGTGTTACACAAGTCATTGATAAAGTGTTTTCGGACCTCATTGCTTGTATACGTCTTTTATATGCGTAAAATATATATTATATATTTTCATATCTATATACTGATTTTTGCATCATATCTTACGATACATGTATCTTAAATTTAGGTTTCCATATATTGATAAACATTTGATAACTATGATAGAGACCCATAAGCACATCGCACACAGTGATATTGTAACCATTTACCATTGGGCATTTCAGAAAGATAATATTGGTTGGGAGATGGAAACACAAGCTTGACATGGGTTTTTTTTGGGCTTTGGTAACCACTTTATATTTGGTGATCAACATAGTTGTGGTCATACAAAAACTTTGTAATATTTGGAGTTTTGGATACTGACTTTTTAATTCAGGGTCTATTCGAGGAGTCTATTCGATACTATGTTCGAGCGCTTGCGATGAATCCCAAGGCAGACAATGCCTGGCAATATTTGAGAATTTCTCTCAGGTTGAATGAACTTCCATTTTATTTATACATCATGAAATTGATTGAGATGAAAGATTCTCAAACTCAATTTTTTTCATCCTGTTTACAGCTGTGCTTCTAGAAATGACATGCTGGAAGCTTGCGCCTCGAGGAATCTTGATGTCCTTCAGAAAGAATTTCCACTCTGATGGTGTTATCTTCTTCGATGGGGGGTTAGATATGGTTTGGAATTAGCATTTGAGAGTTTCAAATTTTAATTTGTAGCTCTATTGGTTTGCTCTATAATGCATTTCAATCAGGTTCCTTAGTTGCCAATGCGTTTTTTCTGTTGTGCAGCATGCTGAGTTGGGTAGAAATCCTGTTGTCTGGGCCTGGTGTCACCCCAAACAAAGTTTCTATTCAAGTGTGACCGTGGAGACATTTGCCAGGTCTGCGGTTTCCTGAAGGGTGAAGAAGGCACATGTCATTAAGCAAATGAATCTAATCATAATTTTATCTCCAGGTTGGGGCTATTGTTTATTAACCCCCACTTCAAATTTCCCAAGTGGGAGAGGGTGACCATTACTTCCATAAGCAACTTCCACCTGTGTATTTTTAATCCATTAAAAAATAAAATAAAATCTCTAGTAAGTAACAATTATAGGAGAAGGTTTGGCCTCACCAACAGCTATAGGAAATAATGTGCGAAGACCATAAGCCTATATGACTTACCTTATTTGGAACCGTAGGAAGCAAGGAAAATTTTGCAGCTAATCAGCTTGGGAAGAGAGGAGCTGAATGCCAAGGAAAATTATCGATGTAGACTGAAGAATATCAAGTTAACCCCTCTCTAATGTGGTTTAGATTATCTGTAACTATATATTTATATATTATGTGACCCATTTATTTACTTATTTGATGCGGGTAAGTGCAATCGCCTTAGGAATAAATAACTGTAGTCTTATCCATGGCAGAATAAATGCCCAACATTAAAGCAAAGACGGAGAAGTAAGTCAAAGAACATCTGGTTCAAATAGAATGATCTAGAAAGAGAAATAACACTTTCATAACTTGGCTGCCAAGAGTGAGCAGAGACAAGATCGTCCACATGACGCAAGCCCAGTGAGAAGAGTTTCAAGCATCATTGTCATCCAAGGACACTGAGGGTCTCGTCAATAAATTAAAAACCATGCCCATCCCTTGAAAAAAAAAGTATATTTTGATGGCACACTGGACCTCTTTGATCATATCGGTCCATTTCAAGCAAGTCAAGGTGCTGACTGAGGGCATACTCTTATGAGTTTTCTCTATAGTTTTCATGTATGGGAGATTGATTGGTAAAGCATTCAGCCATTATCTACCTCTTCATTAACTGCGTTGCAAGTATAGGAGGTTTCAAGTTGTATACATTCAAATTCCAAGGGCAAGGCAAGATTTCCAAAAGTAAAATAATCATGTCAGGAAAGAAATTATGTGATTTGCCAAGAGGTTTCAAGTTGTACAAAAAAAATTCGTTGTGCCCAGAAAGTATGATCTAATGATCCCCGAAGCCTTCTAACAAGATCTACCAATACATTCAGGCTTTAGTGAGTCTGGGCCTCAGTCACCTGACCATCTCTTTGTTAGAGAGTATGTATGACTAGAAGAGGGCCAAAGACCATCGATGATAGGAGCAGTGAGGAGTTCAAGAACAGAGGCAATCCGTACAGTGCCAAACAAGGTGCTGACCTAGAAGTATGAAACTATACTACAAGACACCTATCCCGAATTTAAGTGTCTTTTCTTAGTGGCCATTAAATATATTTTGGCAACAAGTAATTATCCAAAAGCTTCTAATTTACGTGTCTAACTTAAGAAAAAATGTTGGTTGTAATTATTTATTCCAAAAATCCCAACCGTATCAACCTCATTTAGTGAAAAATGGCAATTTTTAATTTTTTGTTTTAAAAGATGCCTTGGCCGAGTCAACTTATATGGAGTAAAATTCCTATATTGCCCATATAAAACTAGGTTTACACTTTGGGGGGGGGGACCACCACCTCTAAGAGAGAGGAGGGTTTTGTGTCAATTTCAGTATTGGCAAACGCGGGGATGTCATTACCTCGTGCAAGTTCAAAATTTCGCATGCTTTCATGAACGATAATGGTACAGGGTTCACTAATAAAGGCCCACTCTCAGCAAAGGTCCTTTAATCTCAACCAGGCGATCCAATTGGTGATGAGAAAAGTGTTTTGAGAGTACAAGATAGGCAAACAATGACAAGAAGCGTTATGCTGATTGTGCTACTGGATGCTCTAGGGAAGTTGGGATAGGAGGGCAATATTCCTATCAGGGATGCCAACTAATTGGATGGTATCAATAGTTACGGGCTCGCTTGGCTGACCAGGGTTTAGGCACCCCAAATAGCACGAGTTGGTATTGGAACCTGTAAATGTATTAGCTAACAACAAAAAAAAAGAGAATAATAAAGAGGTGAATGGTTGGTGATGAGAGAGGTTGAGGTTGTAGTAGCTACAAAACAAAACTAAAGCACGCATGTACCCCTCGGTTTCCCAACATGGTCCGTCCGTGGGAATAAACACAAACACAAACACATCAACAACGAATCGTTTTTTCTTTTCTTTTCTTTTTACCCCGCATTAAATGGAGGTGAAGGGGAGGGTAGCAAATCTAGGTGAATCATTTTGACAGATTCTCTTCTTTGGAAGAATTATTACTAGTTAGCTACTTCACATCATCATCATGTAGTAGTTGATGGTAATAATTGATTGCATCTTATATATCCATCAGTAATAATGACCAAACAAACTGTACTTGCGTTTGGTTCAATCCCAAGTTTTGACAGATTAGATATTCCTGTATGTGTTAGCAATCTTAAAACTGTCAAACTGATCAAAGAACTGCTAATTCTAGGAGGCGAGGCCCTCGCCCCCTAGCCTACTCATCAAAGAAATTAAAAGGGGGCTAATAGATACAGGAATTGATTATATGCACCTGGCCGGTGCATGGTTATGTACACGTTTAATTCATTACCTAGCTACTGTCACTCAACTCATGGACACTGAGTTTTTTTTTTTTTTTTTTTTTTTCAGAAAAAAAAAACTCATGGACACTGTAGTATATTGTTGCACTGACAATACCATCTTGTCCATTGTCAGGTCATTGAGATAGAGTGAATGAGTGACATATGTAAATCTATTACCTTACCTTGTGCTGCTGCTGCCCATTATTATATTTTATACTCAATATATATGATTCCCTTTTCCTCATATATAGTTATGTATTTTTTTTTTTTTTTTTAATTAGAACCTCTGGTGGGGAGGGGCAGCTATGAGATGCCAGACCTTTATTACTTGAAAAAATCTTGTACACATGTAGAGAGTACATGACGATTTTACCCGAAAGAAAATTAAACAAATGGACATATATCCTAAAAACCAGAAAAATACCTAACTCAAAGCGACCTAAATCCAAATAGATCTTAAGAGAACTTAGCAAGCAACACCAGATACATATTGTGCACCTTGGGCAACATCACCAGAAGCAGCTTGAGTAGAAACCCTTAGCACTCTGCATCTTACACTAAAAATTGCAAATTGCAAAGTGCAAAATTTGCAACTAACAAAAACAGGCAGCAAGTTTTGTAAACAAAACAGGCAGCAAGGAGTACTCTGTAAAAACTGAGCACTCTTGTCACAGGCCAGAGACCCCAAAGAGCAATCTTTGCAATCCAATTCCTTCGAAAACAGGACAACCATTAAATCCGCAAAATCCAGGCACGCTATCCTCACCAAGAAACCTTGCACATAATTTTCACTTGCACTACTTGGACTCAAAGTTTTGCTTACCACTTGATCATGTAAACATCTTTCAACCACAAACCAACATTTTAAATTGCAATCCAAATCCTGCGAAAACAGGACATCACCATTGCAACGCCTGCATATTTAGCGAAAATAGGACAACACCTGCATATTCTGCTGACTCGCAAGACAGCAGTAAATAACTCTGCCCGAGCAGCGGCAAATTCCGCAACAACAGGCTCACTGTCCTTCCAGGCCGCACCCCTGATTAGTGTAAAATCAGTTCACCTTATTAATCAGTTCACTTAATTATATGTGATTCAATACCTTTAATATAATATAAGTTATATATATATATATATATATATATATATAGAACCTTTCTTACTGTCGAGGAAAGGGGCAAAGAAATCAGCGAGGGGGAGAGGTTTACCACTCATTCCTTTCGAGATTAGTGCTACTATACATTTCGAAAGTGCATGTGCACATCTCGAGGAGGATGAACGGTCACACTCTCCCCTCGCTAGTTTCCTGGCTCATTTCCTCGCCATTTAGAATTTCTGATATATATATATATATAGAGAGAGAGAGGATCCTGTTGTGCAAGAACATTATTCCTTGAGTTCTGAGTTGAGGAAAATTGAAAGCATAGATGGGAGAGCAGCAGAAGCAAGGGGTGGGGGTACTTGGGGGGGGGGGGGGGGGTTTCTCTATCTTCTTGACGCGAAAACAAATTAATCATATTCCATTGCATGCATGTGGGAAGGAGACGAGGGCAGAGGAAGACAGCTGCAAAAAAATTGAATGATATAGTTGAGCAGGCAAAGTGGACAACAAAAGCCTCTATTTTGACAACTTTGAAAAGAGGAGATTCCTTTGCAATTCATAGGAGGTTTTTAACATTTACACGTAAGTTCAGTAGAGCTAGCCAGTGTTGGCTTTCTCTGTCTCTATATTTTGGTTGAAGGTTAAAAACAAAGGGAAAATACGTATGTATGTAGAAAAAGGAGCTCTGATCAAAAGCATGCGGTTTGGAAACTGATCAGATATTGTAATTTGAAATGGAAGGTTAACTATACGTTATTACCTAATATGACTCAGTAATGAAAATCATTACACTTAGGCAGGGGCTGGAGAGGGCATGCAGAGGCAGAGAGAGCAGTAAGTAATAATAAGGGATCTGATCTGATCTGATCTGATGCTGTAATTGTTTTCTAGAAACGGGTCTGAAATATTCCATGGGGGTCCCGAATGTGCTAATGGGGAGTTGTGCTGTGCATGGGTTTGGTTATACAAACAAGCTAGTTAAAAAGAAAAGAGAAAGATGCCTTTCTTTTTATTAATTCTGGAATTGATGTGAAGGAACGAGAGGAAGAAGCACTCGAGGACGTTTTGTTTTGGGGTAAAAGAGTGTTGCGGTGAATGTACTGAGAATAGTAGGAGGTTCAGGACTCATCAGCAGCTTTCTTGTCATTGTTGCTAATATACCTTACCTTTGGCATCAAATTAAAAGGTATGAAAAGTAGAATTGAATGTAGTTTACATAAATTAAAAGTGTTTCTTTTGTTTGTTCAGCCCTTGAATTCCTTTCCATATTATTATACGTATAATGACGGTGATGATTATGTACTAGGGCAAGCAAAAACAAAAAGGTTTTGCTAGGGATTGCTTGCTTGTTGTAAAAGTCTTCCTGGACTGACTGACTGGCGGACAGCCAAGAAAAGGGTCCCCAACACCCACTGCACACACACACACTCTCCTGCAAAAGCAAGAGGTTAAAGTTACCATCAATGAATGAATATCCTCTGGGCCCTCACAATCAGACAAACAGGGATGGCTAGGCTAGTATTAATAAGGCCTCAAGGAAAGGGAAGGAGGGAAGGTAGAGAGAGGTGTCTAGTCCTTATACCAACATTTAAAGCTTAGCGTGTTATTTGCTTCTGTTTTATCACAATCATATTCTTTTTTTTTTTTTTTTCCTGAATAACGAGGATCAAGATTGCACACAAGGTGGTGGGGGGTCTGGATCATGTTTCCTGATCATAGGCTGCGTTATTCACTTCTCTCTTTTTTGGCAGCTGTCGATTTCGATCCAGGTTTCTACAGTCCCTTCCCCTCCATCGAGCTCCAGTCCTCCTCATGGTTTCTTCTTTTTCTTCTTCTTCCTCCACCCTACCTTCCCTTGAGTGTTTTGTATTATTATTTGTGGCAATCGTGTGTTTCGATGTAATTCAATCCTTCAATATTGCAATGGAATTTAATGGCGTGTGTTGGATTGAGTTGAATCTCAGATGACAAAAATCCCAACCTTCATTTTCATCCGGGCTTCTTCAATATTTGTTTGAATTGATCTTTCAAGAAGAGTGGTGATGAAGTTGAAGGTAAGCGTTTGTGTACATCTTTGTTTTGGATTTTTTAGTTAATGGGGATGGTCAGTTTAATTGTTTACCTGATGGTGTTTGGGTTTTTGGTGATTTGATTTGCAGTTCATTACACTGCAACTGTCCTCAATGGCACCCAGCTGGCTTCGAGTCATGATAAAATGATTAATTGAACAAGTATTTGATTCATTACCTCATTCAAGTTTGATTACTGTATAAAATTGAACAATGATTCTGGATGGCACCCTTTTGATTCAGTACCCCGTTCAAGTTCGCCCTTGGAGAACAAATCTCGGATAGGAAACATTCAATTGATTGATTTGGTTGAAGTTACCGAGGAAAGATTCAATTAATTGATTATTGGATTTGCTGTTAGTTATTAAGGAAAGAACTCGTATCTATTCAACTGAACTTTATATGGAGAAAACTCCTGTGGGCCTATCTAATGAAGATTCCATATTTTGGGAGGCTTGTAAATTCTCATACTTTCTAACAAAATAAAATTAATTAAATAAATAAAAAATATGTTTTAAAAAACTCTGAGCCGTGCCATGAAGACAACTCAAAAAGCATAAGAAATTGGAGGCAAGATGTGATGGTTGTTAACATGTAAAGTCATTAAGAGGTAATGCAAATTGAAAATACTCGATATCTTGTGGTAGTGTCAACGACACAATAAGGTAACTAAGTTTTTGTTTGTATTGAAGACAAAGATAGTCAAGTGCTAGGATTGAGTTGGAAAATTGTCAAATGTCATATTTTTAGTTTCAAATTTAAAATACCATAATTTTTCATTTAATTATCCGAATTTGATAAACTTGGGATTGTTGAAATCAATTTTTAAGATCTTTCAAATAAAACCAATACAGCGAGAATGGGAGTACAAAATGTTCAATTTTAAATTTGACCTAGTTTTACTAAAATGTTTATAAAGTTTGACCAGTTTGGCACACCCTAAAACCTTTTTAACTTGCATGCTAAAATATGATTTTCATTGAAAAATGTATTTAGAATTTAATTGATCTAGATAAATTGATGAAGAGATTTGGAGAAACAAATAGTTACATAAAAATAGATAACATAGAGTGTCATTGGTATGAGTAATATGTTAGTATATATAAGAATATTGAGAGTCGGGGACAAAGATTTAGTTATTGCAAAGTTGGGGACAAAGATTTAGTTATTGCAAATTATTAGGTGGCCTTTTTTTATTTTTTATTTTTTTTTATTTTTTTTTATAACTGTTTAGAAGCTAACTTGTAATTGGAGTTGAAAGTTCTGAACTAGCTTCTTAATCGGTTGTTGGTTAGAAGTTGTAAAATCAAAATGTGTTTATTTTTAGGTAATGTATTAAAGTTGTTCAACATTTTTGCCACCACCATAACTCTTGTACCGCTCACCACACACCACCATCATTAACTTCGCTCTCCACCTATTTTCTCTCCTCCAAACATCGTTGAGATCCCCTTTCACCAACACCATCACCACCACCACTACAAAAAACTGCACAATATCCCTCTCTATGTTCTTTATAAATCTCCAACATAAGGGGATAAAAAAGGAGGGGGAGGGAAGAGTCGTGGTGGTGGTGACATTACTACGCATGTGATGGCGATAAAATTGTGCTAAAAAAAAAACCTTATCCAACATCTCTCGAGACCCCCACATACACACACATACACATACACATACACATACACATACACATACACATACACATACACATATAGACGCATTATGTAACAACCATGTGTAGGTGGACTTTGAGGCTGACAGGCTACCTTGTATGGGCGAGCTCTGAGGCTGGTAGGCTACCATGTGTAGGGGGCTCAAAGACTGGCAGACTACCTTGATGTTATAGTCCTACATCGTTTGATTGACAAAAGTGGATGTGTTATATATGTGCGGGGTTAGATCCCCTTGGTACAATGCGTTTAAAGTCGTGCGGACCTTGGGCCCAAAGTGGATTGTACAATGTGGATCGGGTCATTACATAATGATATCAGAGTCGGACTCAGTCGTAAGTGTGTCAACAAGGACGTTGGGTCCTAAGGGGTGGATTGTAACAACCTTGTGTAGGCGGGCTCTGAGGCTGATGGGCTACGTTGTGCGGGCGGGCTCTGAGGCTGACAGACTACCATGTGTGGACAGACTTATAGGCTGATAGGCTACCTTGGTGTTATAGTCCCACATTGTCTGGTTGAGAGAAGTTGATGTGCCATATATAAATATATATATATATATATATATATATATATATATATGTGCGAGGTTAGATCCCTTTGGTACAATGCATTTAAAGTCGTGCGGGCCTTGGGCCCAAAGTGGATTGTACCATGTGGATCGAGTCGTTACAGATTGATATCAGAGCCGAACTCAGTCGAAAATGTGCCAACGAGGACGTTGGGCCCTAAGGGGGGTGGATTGTAACAACCTTGTGTGCACGAGCTCTGAGGTTCGCACCTCTATGTGTGGGCGGACTCAGAGGATGGCAGACTACCATGTGTGGGCGTGCTTAAATGCTGGCAAACTACTTTGTTGTTATAATCCCACATCGCTTGGGTGAGAGAAGGGGATGTGCGAGGCTGGATCCCCTTGGTACAACGGGTTTTAAAGTCATGTAAGCCTTGGACCCAAAGCGGACAATGTTGTACCATGTGAATTAGATTGTTACACATTTGTTATGGAAAATAGAGCAAATTTTTGTGTCTTCTTCGTTATTCAAATTGGCATTTCATTATCCCATGTATATTTCTTGTGAGCTTTTGTGTTTTGTGTGTGTGTGTGTGTTTTAAAAAATGTTCACTACACCAAATTGGTACTTTTGTAACAACTCTCAAAACAGTATCATTTTTTAGATGTTACAATTCACCAAACAATTTCAAGTTAAAATTAAATTTAGTCAAAAAATGAAAAACAGTAACACAAAAAAAATGATACAATAAATTGGATTACCATGAATAGTATCACTTTTATAACCATACTCTTCATGGTGATACAATTATTGTATCATTTTGTTTGTGAAAATGTGTAAAATTGTTAGGTGGATTGTTACACTTTAAAAGTGATACTGTTTTGAGGGTTGTTACAAAAATGCCAATTTGGTGCAGTGGTTCTTAGTTTTTTCTCACTTTTTTTTTTTCTTCAATATTATTCTACGGTGGTTGCTTTCAACCTCTCAAATTGTAGCATTCTAGTTATCCAAAGAATAAAGGTATAGTTGATAAATAAATAAACAAATAATTAAATAAATAGAGAGGGGAGGGGGCATGTATATATAGCAGTTGTTCCCGTTTGATAATGGTACCTGCTCTCATGAATCACAATTATTCATTCACACGCGTGCATGCCAGCACGCCTTCCATTTATATTAAGAAGGAAAAACAAGTCGAACTCATCCACTCAAAATTGATGCCCCTTTATTATGGAAAATTTAAGATCCCTTATAAGCATCCTGGCTTACCCTTTTCGTCAATACTAGCTAGCTAACATTTCATGTTTAAACATAATATTGAAAAGGGGAATCAGGAATCCTAGCAAAACAAGAGAGAGAGAGAGGGAGAAAGAGAGTGAGTGAGTGAAAAAAAAAAGTATAAAACCTTTGTCAAACAAGAAAAAAAATTCTCCCCCAGACAGAGTCGTCAGAAAGGAGAGAGTAGCGATAGAAGGAAGGAGAGGGCTGGGCAGGGAATAGGTCCGTATGAGTGAAATGTGAGTTAAGAGTAGCACCCTATGGCATGGCATACCACTATAGTAGTTTTTTTGCTATTAGTACTCGACTGTCAGATGATCATATGCGTGTGTTGTGTGTCCTTCCTTCCCTTCCCTTCCCTTGGAGTAAACTGCATTCTCTTCTTTGTCTCTCTATCTTTCTCTCTTACAGAATGCAAACCACTCATCATCAGGCTCTCTTCCATCCCTACTCCCATTTGCAAGCTTAATTCTGTGTCTTCTCCAAATTTTCTTTTCAGATAAGATCAGGTATATCTCATGCATCTTCCTTAGCCACTACTACTAGTATCTGTTAGCTAGTGATCTACAAACAAACACAACCATTATCAGCTCTTTTCACCTCACTCTCAGTCAGCCGATACGTGCTTCTGAGATATGCTAATGAGCTCATTCAGTAGTAATTGTCAAGATCCAGATGAAGACCCCACATCAGATCTCCAAAATAATCCCTACTGGATGATGAATCCACCATCATCACCATCACCATCACCGGCACGTGGAGGAAGTGGTGGCCGCCTTGGCTTTGCTTCTGCTGCCTCCTCCCCAGCAACTGATATGCGTCAATTACTCATCACTTGTGCCGAGCTAGTGACAACGCAGTCGGACTTGGATGCGGCTCACCGCCTAGTCTCACTCCTCTCCTCCACCTCCTCCCCTTATGGTGATTCTACTGACAGGTTGGTCCATCAATTTGCAAGGGCTCTATTCCTCAGGCTCAATCGCCACTACTCTTTAAGAAACTTGATGATGGTTCGCTCATCGTCAGCATCCCCTTCCATTGCTGCTTCTGCACTAGCTACTACATCTGCTGCAGCTTCTGCTTCCAGTTCTACTCCCATCAACATGATGATGATACCTGACTGTGCTACTACTACTAGTACTACACGTGTAGGCATAGGCGGCGTAGGTGGTGGAGTCATCGGTGGATCTGATGAATACGAGCTTCTACAATATGAGTCATCCTATATATCACTGAACCAAGTGACACCCTTCATAAGATTTAGCCATCTGACAGCAAACCAAGCAATCTTGGATGCAATAGAAGAAGATGGAGGGCAACAACCGATCCACATAGTTGACATGGACACCATGCAAGGAGTGCAATGGCCACCTCTGATGCAGGCCGTTGCTGCTCGTTGGAACCCACCACCCATGATCCGAATCACTGGCACTGGATGGGATTTGGAGTCTCTACGTAGAACTGGACACCACCTTGAGAATTTTGCCCAAACCCTTGGCCTTAGATTTCAATTCCATCCTCTGCTACTCAGCTGCAACCACCACCAAAGTAGTAGTAGTAGTTATGTTGGTGATCTGCTACTTCACCACATTCGAACGATAGAGACCACCACCGAGAGTAGCAGCCGCGAAACACTTGCTGTCAACTGTGTGCTCTATCTTCACAAGTTGGAATCCCGCGAAGTACATCTCTTTCTTAGGACCATCAAGGCATTGAACCCCAAAGTGGTCACTCTTGCTGAGAGGGAGGCTAACCACAGTAACCCTAATTTCATGCAGAGGTTTGTGGAGGCACTAGATCACTATACGGCTTTATTTGACTCTCTTGAAGCTACGCTGCCACCTAACAGCCGCGAGAGACTGGCTGTAGAGCAGGTCTGGTTTGGGAGGGAAATCGTAGACGTAGTGGTTTTGGAAGGCGAGGAGAGGAAAGAAAGGTACCAGAGGTTTCAGAGTTGGATGGACATGATGAGGAGTTCTGGGTTTTCTAATGTTCCACTCAGCCCCTTTGCATTGTCCCAGGCCAAGCTCCTCTTAAGGCTCCATTATCCCTCCGAAGGATATCAACTTCACATTCTCAACAACTCTTTCTTTCTAGGTTGGCAAAACCACCCTCTCTTCTCAGTTTCCTCTTGGCATTGAATTTGTTTAATTGTAATTAATTAATATTTATTGAATACTTAGCTAGAGCAACCTACTACCTAATTAATTACGACATAGTTCTTACATATGTGGAATTTATCGATTTTTATTTGATCCATTTATCATAATTTGCAACTAATTTATATATCATCATCATCATCATCATCTGTTCATGCTTAATTCAATTTTTATACATACATGCTGTGTGTGGAGCTAGTTAGCTCAGCTCACAACCACTCTATTAGCTAGCTAGATAGGGTTTTTTTTTCTCTTCACTCTGCAAGTAGGCAAGCAGGCTTTCATAAGTCACATACATTATTCTTCTTCTTTCAAATTAACGATTGCGAAAATGGAAAGTAGTACAGCAGACAGCATGCATGCATTGATACTCTTAATTTAAAAGAGTTGTGAACAGTGCGTGTTTCTATAGCTAGTATACCTTAATTTCATGCCAAGTTAACTAATTTTAGCATTTTCTTCAGGCTAGCTACTATTGAAGCATGCATATATATATATATATATGACAATAGTAAATTTTTTTCTTCTTCTTGAAATTCATGATCAAACGTTGATTATATGATGATCTATTTGATATATAATGGTTTTATACACATACACATATATATTGTTTTTGTTTTCTCTTCACTTTGAGAGCTTATATTATATATATGCATATTATATTATAAGCTAACCTAACATTCCATCTTATTCTGATTAATAAATAATCTATTTCAACAACAAAAAGTCCCCTTCATGAGCCTGCCTGTCCGAATGCAGCATTCTTGTTTTCGAAATATTTTATTTCCTACACGTTCCATGATCGAATGAATTAAACAAGTATCCCCTTACAGAGGGTTGCCTGTCTTTTATGCAATTATTTTTTCATGTTTATGTTAATGGGTGCTTCACTTGCACACTTGATTTCCTCCTCTTCTCAAATTCATTTATATATCTTTTCTTGTTGTTTCTATTTGCCCTTTTTCCCTTCCTTTTCTTTTGGCATCTTACTGTGTATTTGATTCTAATGGTACGTACCTATAGCATCATCAACACACAATATAAAGTTGTTTATATAAGGACCAGTTGGTTTGGATTGGATTTTTTTTCCTTGTCATTTTATATTAACAAAGGGCGAGGTTCTAAGTTTTAATCTATCCTAATCAAAACAAGATGTGCCGATTCCCTCTACTAGCTAGCTTGGCATCAGTCATTTTCAGGTCCCATGAAAACCATATATAGGATAATGCAACATGATATAGTGACTCTTAGCACAAATGCATTAATTCAATCATCTCTGCAAATTAATTGCAAGGAACTCACCCATTGCTCTGAAAGTACTTTATTACGAGGAGGGGAAGAAGAAGAAGAAGAAAAAGAAGAAAAAGAAGGGGGCTAAGGCTCTTTGTTTTGATTTTCTTGTTTTCTGTACCAAACACCACGTATATACCTATTGCTGTCTTTTGAGAGTGCAGGGGGCGCAGTATAGTGCAGTATAAGATCTATTGCCCTAATTTTGGCCTTTTGTCCCCTCAACAAAGCCATCAAAGTTGTCAAAATAGGGGCTTTTGTTGTCCACCTTGCCTGCTCAAGTAAATCATTCATTTTTTGGGGAGCTGACTTCCTCTGCCTCGTGTCCTGTCCACATGTATGCAATGCAATATGGTTTATTTGTTTTCGCATCAACAAGGTAGAGAACCCCTCAGTACCCCACCCCCTTCTCCATCATTCCCTTGGCTCTGCTGCTCTTCCATCTTCTCATTTGTTACTTTGTTTATGCCTTCAATTTTCCTCAACTCAGAACTCAAGGAAGGAATAATGTCCTTGCACAACAAGATCCTCTCTCTCTCTCTCTATCTCTCTATGAAAGTAACTTGTATAATAATATAGGTATTGGATCACATATAATTAAGTGAAATGATCAATAGGGTGAACCGATTTGAGAGCATGAGGAAAAGGGAATCTTACATCTTGAGTATAAAATATAATAAGAAGCAGCAGCAGCACAAGGTAAGGTAATAGATTAGATATGTCACTCACTCTATCTCAATGACCTAACAATGGAGGTATTCTCTGTGCAACAATATACTACAGTGTCCATGAGTTGAGTGACAGCAAAAGCGCCCTAACTAGCTAACCGGCCAGGAGAATAGAATTAATCCATGTATCTAGCTGCTCCCTCTTAATTTATTTGATCAGTTTGACAGTTTCAAGATTCTTAACACATACAGGAATATCTAAACTGTCAAAACTTGGGATTGGACCAAAGGCAAGTTAAGTTTGTTTAAGCATATGGTGTCATTTAGTACCACGTGCTATTGTTGGTTCAATGCCAATATTAGTTAGTACTTGTTTTCCATATGATTGGTATTTGTTTTGTATTTTTTTCCTTTTTCTTTTGAGTCTAATTACGCAATGGCTAGTTTTTGAAAGTAGATTATGATGAATTTCCTTTTTGAGTACGTCTCAATTTTTTTAAGCTAGGATATTATTGCTTCTTTTGAAAACCAATCCAAATTTAGGCCACCACACGAATAATCCAACTTCAAGAGCACAACTTCTTTTCTTTAAGTCATCTCACTTAGCTCCTTAAATGAATTTCGCTTATTTTGGCATTGATGCGTCCAAAACAATTGTTAGACTGCTAAGGACCACCTTTTTGGTGGCCGAAGGCACTCCGATACTTAAGTCAATAACTCTGTTGGAAGAAGGATGTAAATATGGACAAAACTCAATTAAAGTTGCAAACCTGTTTCGAATGTTCTCTTTACCTTTTATAATAGTCGTGGTTTACTCTATGCGTGACTTAAGTATGTGAGGCGCAACGGAAGGTGATGTTTCTTGTAACAGTCTCCTCCTTTATGGAGATGCGTTCGGGGAGGCGTAACTTCCTCCACGACATTTTTTGGTGCAACATTCCTCTTCTTTATGAGAAGACTCGTGTCGTGCCCAAATTCGAGCTCTAATTCGTTTGGGCTGGGATTCAATTTTTTTTTTCTCATTGGCAAGCCTCGTCTAGGATTCAGTACTTAGCTTTATTCTTCTTAGGCTTTACGTGCTAACCCGATAGTCTGGACATTATATCCTCGTGATGGATCTCTATACCACGTGTACGGCTGTGATGACTGGTCTATTTTGATGTATCATCAACTACTCCCTCCTTTAGTTTGCGGGTATGCTGACGTGGCCACTAACTTTGTGACAGTTCACCTTTCACTTTTATCATTACCTTGTAATTAATGTTGTCAGTAACTTTTCGCGAGTTGGTGTCTCGATTCTTTGCTTGCCCGTTCATTTTTGCGCACATTTTTGGGATTTCGCGTAGTGATCATGTCTAGTACGTTGTCCCACGAGCCGTCCCTTCATTTCTTGGCTCTATAAAAGGAGATGTGACGACTTCATTTTTCCTCTTCACGCTATCTTTGAATTTAGGGTTTGCTCATCCCCTCGTCTTCTTCGTTTTCGTTCCTTCTCACGATGTCTGTTGGTGATAAGCTAAGTAGTAAGTCACTAACTCTGTGTGAGGCTCATTATTCTCCCAACAGAGCTTCTCAGTCGACGCTGGACAATTTTCGTTTCGATTATAATCTTTCGCCCGACTTCGAGATTATTCTGCTTGGACAAGATGATAACCCTTTTTTTTTCCAAAGGCTGGGTATATCGCACTGTATTCGTGCATGTTTTCCTCTAGTCTTCGATTTTCGGTTTCGGAGTTGTTATGGGAGTATTTGAATTTCCTGGGTATTCCTCCTGCCCAAATGGGTCCCAATGGTTGGAAGGTGATGGTGTCTTCTTACGCGATGGCTATTCTATCCGGCATTCCTCTGACTGTGAAGTTTTGCATTCAGTAGTTGGTCTGTTGGTGCACAGGGTATCTATTTTCTCTGTTCTCTAGAGTGTTTCGAGAAACTTAGCGATGACATTCGTGATTGGTTGAGGGTGTTGGTTTTATGCTTTCGTGAATTCAGGCTACTTCCAATTGCAAGATCGTTTGATTTTTCGATCATTCCGTTTTCCAATAAACGGGATAATCTTTACTTGACTGATGAGGAGTAGAAGATCGGTGATCAATTCTCGAAGCTTTATCAGTTTCCTTTGGAGGCATTTTTTTTCCGAGGGTATCTTGGAGCATAAACTACTATGAGCGAAGTGGAATGAGCTTTACTTACTGATTCTCGTGCTAAAGCCTTAGCTGCACGCACTGCTTGTGCTGGCGTTAGTGATGCTAGCATTGATTGGGAAATGAGCTCTGATCAGCGCGTTATGGATCTCAATGCTCCTGTTGATATTGCAGTTCATGCTTCAAGAAAAAGAAAGCTTGCAAGGTCCACGAGTCCGTCAAGGCGATTGTCGGTAGACCTTGGTCGGGTTTTGAGGAAGAAACGACTTTCTAATCGTGGTTCTACTCGGATTGTGTCCCGTCCAAGTCCTATTCAGGATGTTATGGGGGCTGTGTCTCGCCCGAGTCCGTCTCTTGACGATGTTGCAAAAGAAGATCGTGATTCTTTCGAGGAGGTGAAGAACTAAGGCTTGCGTTGGAAAGGAGCGAGAAGGAGACTACTCGTCCACTAGATGACAACAAGAGGAAGCTTATTTTTGCTTACGATGTCTCGGACGCTGCTGAGTTGTCTAACGATGATCCCTGGGTCATTAATGAAAATATGTTTCAGCTAGCAGTGGAGTAGTCTAAAGACATTGGTGGTGGTCAGAGTTTCAGGGATCATTCTCCTTCTCCTTCTATTGATTTTAGTGAAGCAACCGGGTTCCTAGTTTCCTCTCTTGTTCTTCAGGTTTCTCCTGCTCCCGTCAGCCCTGCCCTTGCCATGGATGCTTCTCGATGGTAGGGTAAACGTGGTTTTTTCGTTGTTACTGCTATTCTTTCTATTCTCCCTGCTGTCGGAGGTGGTTCTTCAGCGCTCTCGGATCCTCGTGTCCTTCATCCATGGATTAGTTGGATTGAGCCTGGCCTGAAGGATATCCGTATCAAGTCTGACGACAATTTCTATTGGTTCACTCAGCTTGACATGCAGGGCGGTGCACATAGGTTGGTAAATGAATGGCACATGCGGTTGGTGGATAGGCTTTTTATGCCTGTGCTTGACCCGTTTGATCACATCGACCACAATCTTGAGCAGATAATGGACGGGATGAATCATCTCGCCTATGCAGGGGTAATAGGCTCAGTTTATCGAACTAGTCATGATCAAGTGGATCTGTTGGAGAGGAGATTGGCAGTGTTATTGCTGGTGTTTTCTCATGTTCTTTCTCAATTTTATGTGTTGAAAATGCAATGCGCAAACTCGGAGAAAACTGCAGGGGCTGCTCGTAAGTTATTGACGGAGGCGAAGAATATGCGAGATAGGTCCGCTGCTGAGCTTGACTCTTTGAAAACCAAGTTAGACGGGGTTTGCACTCGTCTACGTGATGTGGAAAAAGGTTATACGTTGAGAAAACAACTTTCGAAGAAGCTTTTCGTGCTGAATTGGAGCAATCCGTTACGTGTGATACCGGTGGAACAAACAACTACTGCCTTAATGATGTCAAGGCAGATGCTTCCGGTATGCTCTCTGTCGCTGAAGGGCAGCGTGCCGCGGCAAAAAATGAACTCACTGCTGCGAAGGATCGGCTCCGTATAGTTGAAGTCGAAGATTGGAAGTGAGTTGTTGACATGCAAGTTGAGCTTCTTGATTATATCGAAGGGCTCGACGAAGATTTGTCCAAGTATCGTCACCTGGTCGGTGAGGCTTTTGAGGATGGCAATACGAAAAATTTGCTTCAGTAGCGGAGGAGCCATTGCTTCTTCTACCATTGAACGCTTCAGATGTAACAGAGTAGTGTTATGAATAAAAATTGATTTTTGTTGTTTTTTTCTTTTCTTTTTGATATTGTTGTAGCTGTCGTGGCTTTTGCGTTAAATTATTTTATAACTGCTTTTGTGCTTAGGCTCATCGCTCGTCTAATGGTGGGTCACTGTTGTCCTTCCTGATTTGCTGTAAAGAGTTGCTTTTGTCGGTACTTTTTTGAATTGCATTGACTTGTTCCCTTAACTTTGACTTTGTGTTTGTCAGCTCGAGTCCCTTTCTTACCTATTTGTTGAACATTTACTTCGTTAACTCGACATCTTGGTCGACTCAAATTTTTTGTGTTTAGTTGACTCGGGTGTGCAACTTTTACTTCGTTAGTTCGACATCTCGGTTGATTCAAAGTTTTTAGTGTTTAGTTGACTCGGGTGTCCAACCTTTACTTTGTTAGCTCGACATCTCGGTCGATTTGAAGTTTTTTGTGTTTAGTTGACTCAGGTGTCCAACCTTTACTTCGTTAGTTCAACATCTTGGTGGATTCAAAGTTTTTTGTGTTTAGTTGACTCAGGTGTCCAACCTTTACTTTGTTAGTTCGACATCTCAGTCGATTCAATTGACTCGGTCTCCAACCTTTATTTCGTTAGTTCAACATCTCGGTCGATTCAAAGTTTTTTGTGTTTAGTTGACTCGAGTGTCCAACCTTTACTTCGTCAGTTCGACATCTTGGTCGATTTGATGTTTTTTGTGTTTAGCTGAGTCGGGTGTCCAACCTTTACTTCTTGGTTGATCAGACCAGAAGATGTGTGTGTTCGACTTTGTCGTTTGATTGCTTTGTACGGCTAATTTATTGATGTATCTATTTTGTTGTCCACGCGAAAATTTGGAGTTTTTGAATTCATAATCTTATTGATATTTCTTTGATGTTTTCATCAGCCTTAGCCATTAAGGCATTTACGCTGGTTCGGAGTACAATTTTTTTGTCTTCTTTTGCTCGTTGTCAGCCTTCGTATTGGAGGCTGGAGTTTTTGTTGCTTTGTTTTGTTTTGTTTTGTTTTGTTTTGTTTTGTTTTGTTTTGTTTTGCTTCGACCTCGTATGTTGTGTATGATGTTGTGACTGGTAGACTCAAGGGTTTTTTCTATCCAATGGCTGAGTAATATTGGCTTGTTTGATCATGTTTATGTCATTACCTAATTGTCCAACCGTTTTTTTGTTAACACCAAACTATCCGATCATGCTGATGTTGTCGCCATGTCTGGTGTCAACCATAGGGGTTTGATCGAATGTGTTTTTGCCAGCTTTGTCGTTAGTGGTTCGGGTCAAGCTTGCAACCGTTGATGAAATCTTTTGACTCATACGAATTGGTTGATGCAAACTTCTCTATGTTTTGTGCATTCGTGAAGTGTTTCGTCAATACCCTTGTTCCGATATAGATTAGTTCGAGTGAGGAGTTTGCCTAGTTGCTTCGTGTGCTTTGCTTCCTCCAGCTATGCCATGTGTGGCGTATATATCAACGCCCTGGACTATTCTTTAGATCCCGCAACATTGTCTGTTTTCTCCTTCCATGTGATTTGTTTGTCTGGCATTCTGATGAACTCGTCGAGTTGTCCTTTCTGAGCCCAGTCCTTGATTTTGTCTTTTAAATTGTAGCATTCTTCAGTATTGTGCTCATGATCCTTATGGAATGAACAATATTTTCTTTTGTCTCTCCTTTTCGGATCCCCTCTCATTCGAAGCGGCCAGTTGACGTCATTCCACTTCACCATGTGTTTCAATATATTTGCTCGACTTGTCTTCATGGTTGTATATGGCTTGTATGTGGTCTTTATCACACTCGTTACCTGCTCGTGTCAAGTTCGTGTTGGTTGTAGCCTCTCGGATTCTCGTCATCGCGAATCGCTCCTTCCGCCACTTCGATGTTTCTTTGACGGGTTGTCGTCTTCCTGTTGCCCATCGTCCTGTCTTCTTTCTTCATTTCTTTCCTGTTTCCTTGAATTTTTTTCTCTTTCTTGTTCATTTTTTCTCCTGTCTACCTTCATCTCCTCAAGGGAGATATGCTTTTGTGCTATTTTTTGCAGGATTGCCATGCCCTTTGGAGGTTCCAGATTAAAAGCATCAAAGAAGGGGTCTCTCTTCAGTCCGTCCACGAAGGTTGTAGCGGTTGTGTCGTCGCTACATCCGTCAATCATTGTCAATTCATTGGTAAAGTGAGTGACATATTCCCGTATGGTTTCTTCGGGCTTCTGTCTGATATGCAGGAGGTAGTGTATCCCTTTCCTCATCCACTGGCTTCTGATGAATTTGGTGATAAAAGCGATGGCCAAAGTTTGAAAGGAATTTATTGACCACGGTGGTAGGCTATTGAACCAGTTCATCGCTGTAGACGTGAGGCTAATTGGAAATGTCCTGCATAAGATCGACTCTTGTGGTATCCTTCAGGGCCATCATGGATGATTATGAGATTGATCTATATGATGAGAACATCACACCTGCCAAAGTAAATTGGATTTAAAAACTTCTAACCCCGTCAAATAATTTAATCTTTAGAAAGATTAAAAATCGATAAAACTGAAAGAAGTATAATACTTCAATTTGAATGGAAGAGTAACCCAATCTAAATGTTTTGGAATGAGTTGAAATGCTCATGAGATTGGTCTATATGATGAGAACATCACACTTGCCAAAGTAAATTTGTATTTGAAAACTTCTAACCCCGTCAAATAAATTACATTAGAACGATAAAAAATCGATAAAACTGAAAGAATGATAATACTTTAATTTTAATGGAATGATTTGGATGCTTTCGAGATTGATCTATAAGATGAGAATGACGCTTGACAAAGTAAATTGGATTTGAAAACTTTAACCCCGTCAAATAATTTATTCATTAGAATGATTAAGCGCCGATAAAACTGAAAAAATGATAATACCTCAATTTTATGGAACAACAACCCAAGTTAAAAGATTTAGAATGAATTGGATAATTCTAAGATTGATCTATATGATGAGAACATCATGCCTGCTAAAGTAAATTAGATTTAAAAACTTCTAACCCCGTCAAATAATTTATTCATTAGAGCGATTAAAAACTAATAAAACTGAAAGAATGATAATACTTAAATTTTAATACAAGACTTACCCAAGCTAAAAGTTCTGGAATGAATTGGATGTTTCTGAGATTGTTCTATATGATGAAAACATCACGCCTACCAAAGTAAAGTGGATTTGAAAATTTCTAACCTCATCAAATAATTTAATCATTAGAACAATTAAAAACTGATAAAATTGAAAGAAGTATAATACTTCAATTTTAATGTAAGAGTAACCCAAGCTAAAAGTTATGGAATGAATTTGATGCTTCTGAGATTGATCTATATGATGAGAACATCACGCCTGCCAAAGTAAATTGGATTTGAAAATTTTAACCCTGTCAAATAATTTAATCAGTTGAACGATTAAAAATTGATAAAACTGAATGAAGTATAATACTTAAATTTTAATGGATGAGTAACCCAAGCTAAAAGTTTTGGAATGAATTTGATGCTTCTGAGATTGATCTATACGATGAGAACATAATGCCTGCAAAGTAAATTGGATTTGAAAATTTCTAACCCCGTCAAATAATTTAATCATTTGAATGATTAAAAACCGATAAAACTTAATGAAGTATAATAATTCAATTTTAATTGAAGAGTAACCCAAGCCAAAAGTTTTGGAATGAATTGGATGTTTTTGTGAATGATCTATATGATGAGAACATCACGCCTGCTAAACGAAATTGTATTTGAAAACTTCTAACCCTGTCAAATAATTTATTCATTAGAACGATTAAAAATTGATAAAACTGAAAGAAGTATAATACTTCAATTTTAATGGATGAGTAACCCAAGCTAAAAGTTTTGGAATGAATTGGATGCTTCTGAGATTAATCTATATGATGTGAGCATCATGCCTGCCAAAGTAAATTAGATTTGAAAACTTCTAACCCCGTCAATTAATTTATTCATTAGAACGATTAAAATCGATAAAACTGAAAGAATGATAATACTTCAAATGTAATGGAAAAGTAACCTAAGCTATAAGTTTTGAAATGAATTGGATGATTCTGAGATTGATCTATGTGAATAGAAAATCACGTCTGCCAAAGTAAATTGAATTTGACAACTTCTAACCCTGTCAAATAAATTATTCATTATAACAATTAAAACAGATAAAACTGAAAAATGATAATACTTCAATTTTAATGGAAGAGTAACCCAAGCTAACAGTTTTTGGAATGAATTGGATGCTTCTAAGATTGATATATATGATGAGAACATCACACATGTCAGAAAGTTGGATTTGAAAACTTCTAGCCCTATCAAATAATTTATTCATTAGAACGATTAAAAACTGATAAAACTGAAAGAATGATAATATTTCAATTTTAATGGAAGAGTAACCCAAGCTAAAAGTTTTGGAATGAATTTGATGCTTCTGAGATTGATCTATATAATGAGAAAATCATGTCTGCCAAAGTAAATTAGATTTGAAAACTTCAAACCACGTCAAATAATTTATTCATTAGAATGATTAAAAATCGATAAAACTGAAAGAATAATAATATCTCAAATTTAATGGAAGAGTGACCAAATCTAAAAGTTTTGGAATTAATTAAATGTTTCTGAGATTGATCTATATGATGAGAATGTCACGTCTGCCAAAGTAAATTGGATTTGAAAACTTCGAACCCAAGTCAATAATTTATTTATTAAAACGATTAAAAACCGATAAAACTGAAAGAATGATAAAACTTCATTTTGAAGGAAAGAGTAACCTTAGTTAAAAGTTATGGAATGAATTAGTTGTTTCTAAGAATGATCTATATGATGAGAACATCACACATGCCAGAAGAAATTGGATTTGAAAACTTCTAACCGCGTTAAATAATTTAATTGTTAGAACGATTGAAAACCGATAAAACTGAAAGAAGTGTAATACTTCAATTTTAATAGAAGAATAACCCAAGCTAAAAGTTTTGGAATGAATTGGATGCTTCTGAGATTAATCTATATGATGAGAACATCACGCCTGCCAAAGTAGATGGATTTGAAAACTTCTAACCCCGATAAATAATTTATTTATTAGAACGATTAAAATCGATAAAACTTACAGAATGATAATACTTCAATTGTAATGGAAAAGTAACCCAAGCTTAAAGTTTTGGAATTAATTGTTTGATTAAGAGATTGAACAATATGATAATAAATTCACGCCTACCAACGTAAATTGAATTTGAAAACTTCTAACCTCGTCAAATAATTTATTCATTAGAACGATTAAAAATCGATAAAACAGAAAGAATAATAATACTTCAATTTAAAGGAAGAGTAACCCAAGCTAAAATTTTTGAAATGAATTGGATGTTTATGAGATTGTTCTATACGATGGGAACATCACACATGCCTGAGAAAATTGGTTTTGAAAATTTCTAGCCTCGTCAAATAATTTATTCATTGGAACGATTAAAAATCAAAAAAATTGAAAGAAGTATAATACTTCAATTTTAATGGAAGAGTAACCCAAGCTAACAATTTTGGAATGAATTGGATGCTTATGAGATTGATCGAAATGATGAGAACGTCATATAGATTGATTTATATGGAAGAGTAACCCAAGCTAAAAGTTTGGAATGAATTGGATATTTCTAATATTGATTTATATGATGAGAACATCACGCCTGCCAAAGTAAATAGGATTTGAAAACTTCTAACCCCTTCAAGTAATTCATTCATTTGAAGGATTAAAAACCGATAAAACTGAAAAAATGATACTAATTTCAATATAAGAGTAGCCCAAGCTAAAAGTTTTTGAATGAATTGGATGCTTCTGAGATTGATCTATATAATGAGAAAATCACTCCTGCCAAAATAAATTGGATTTGAAAACTTCAAACTCAGTCAAATAATTTATTCATTATAACGATTAAAATCGATAAAACTGAAAGAATTATAATATCTCAATTTTAATGGAAGAGTAACCCAATCTAAAAGTTTTGGAATTAATTGGATGTTTATGAGATTGATCTATATGATGAGAATGTCATGCCTGCCAAAGTAAAATGGATTTGAAAACTTCTAACGCAAATCAAATAATTTATTCATTAATATGATTAAAATTGATAAAACTGAAAGAATAATAAAACTTCAATTTTAATGAAATAGTAACCTAAGTCGAAAGTTTTGGAATGAATTAATTGTTTCTAAGATTGATCTATATGATGAGAACATCAAACCTGCCAGATGAAATTTGATTTGAAAACTTCTAACCCCGTCCAATAATTTAATTGTTAGAACGATTGAAAACCTATAAAACTGAAAGAAGTGTAATACTTAATTTTAATGGAAGAGTAACCTAAACTAAAAGTTTTAGAATGAATTTGATGTTACTGAGATTGATCTATATGATGAGAACATCTCACCTGCCAAAGTAAATTGGATTTGAAAATTTCTAACTCCGTCAAATAATTTATTCATTAGAATGATTAAATAAAGATAAAACTGAATTAATGATAATACTTCAATTTTAATGGAATAGAAACCCAAGCTAAAAGTTTTGGAATGAATTGGATGTTTCTGAGATGGATCTACATGATGAGAATGTCACTTCTGCCAAAGCAAATTTTATTTGAAAACTTCTAAACCAGGTCAAATAATTTATTCATTAGAACGATTAAAAACCGATAAAACTGAAGGAATGACAATACTTCAATATTAATGGAGAGTAACCCAAGTTAAAAGTTTGGAATCGATTAATTGTTTCTGAGATTGATCTATATGATGAGACCATCACACCTGCCAGAGGAAATTAGATTTAAAAATTTCTAACCCCATCAACTAATTTATTTATTTGAATGATTAAAAATCGATAAAACTAAAATAATAATAATAATAATAATAATAATAATAATAATAATAATAATAATAATAATAATAATAATAATAATAATAATAATAATAATAATAATAATAATAATAATAATAATAATACAATTTCAATGGAAGAGTAACCCAAGCTAAAAGTTTTGGGATGAATTAGATGCTTCTGAGATTGGTCTATATGATGAGAATATCACGCCTTCCAAAGAAAATTGGATTTTAAAACTTCTAACCTCGTCAAATAATTTACTCATTAGAACGATTAAAAATTGATAAAACTGAAAAGTATAATACTTCAATTTTAATGGAAGAGTAACCCAAACTAAAAGTTTTGGAATAAATTGAATGATCCTGAGATTGATCGATATAATGAGAACATCACGTCTGGCAAAGTAAATTGGATTTAAAAACTTTTAACCCCGTCAAATAATTTATTCATTAACCCTTTTGAGGAGAATGTTGGTATACGATTCCTTAACCCTTTTGAGGTGAATGTTCCCTATGTTCTTCCTCGTCACTTCATGATATATTATTCATGAGGGAGAATATATGTCGGGCTGACGACGTTAAACCAAGCGCTCCTAGGAGGCAGCCTAGCTTTAGTTGTGTGTCTTTGCTGTTAGTCTGGATTGATTTTCGAGTACCCTATTTAGTTGTGTTTCACTCATACTCGTTAGCTCCATAACAGTTTTGACTTACAACTTGCCTTTTTTTTTAGTCTTCTTTGTTAGTGTCGAGTCTGCATTTTATCGATCTCTAATGAAAACTCCATGATTCTTATGTTTGTGAGCCTCATTGATGGATGACTTCTTGGATATTGGTAAAATCTTTCCCATGGTAATATCACATTAACTCTCATTTTTTCTTTTTCGTGCATTTGTCATGATCATCATTTTATACATTGAGGACAATGTTTGGTTTAGGTTTGGGGGTGAGGTTTATGAGTTTTTCTGCATTCTTCGAAAATTTTGAAATGAAATGTATTTCACAATTGACTATTGTATTCTACTCAATTTCCATTGAATACATAGTTAATTATGACTGTGTGAAAGTTTTCGATTTGAAAATGCATTCAAAATCTAAGTTTCTTTCCAATGAAGAGGATGTGCTTTCAAGTATGCTTTTAAATTTGAGGAATACATGCTTTCACTTGTCACTTTTATATATCAATAGGAAAATATAAGGTTTGATATTATCTTTAAGTTAAATATATTTCATGTGATTTTTTTCGACTCGGCCATTCTTGCACTATAAGCCGAGTTAGCATGATTTGAAGTTAATCAGTAAGATATTAATTAGAAAACCTTAGAATAATAGTGGAGACTTAACCCTTATGAGTTTTGAGACATTCTATTTTTCTTGAGGGTTATTAAATAAACTCTGACTTTTCTTGAGTCCGCATTTTCTCATTGATGATCTCATTATTCTTGTTTCTTTTATTGATTGCTTTGAGAATGGTGTTAAAATTGAATTATTACACTAGAACTTCTTGTTTTATTTAGTTAAGATGTCATAATACCAACTAGAGCTTAAGAAGTGATAGGCAATTATTTTCTTTGAACCGTTCTTTAGCCTTTTAGCCTACCCAATGATAAATATTCGTTTGCAACCCTTTGAGCCTTTGAATAGACTTTTTCTTTGCTAACCCCATCTCCATTACCTACTCCAGTTAGGGAGTGATATCCCATACTATTTTTTATCCTTAGCCAATGCCTCTGAGAATGTGTATGGTTGATGTATTTTTGAAATGGGCAAATAAAAAGAGTTGAAATTAAATATTCCATGAATCCTCGGGACTGAAATGTTTTATTGTGCAGAAGGGGAAAGCATGTATACAAGAAAAAAAAAAGATATATGAAGAAGAATTTCGAAGGAAGAAAAATTAATGGTGTACAACATTGGTTTATTCTTCAGAGCCCCACGTGCTTATTAAAGGGTGTATCCATTCTCAAAGAATTTTCTCATAACCTTTTCCATTATTGTTAGCCAAAATCTTAGCCTCATTACAACCTAATAAAGACCTAATTGATCTTAAGTAAAAGTTTGGTTCATAGACGTGGAGATTAAATAAACAAGAACTATGGCGTGTTAGTCAACATTCTCAAAGTAATTGATTTCTTATCCATGAGATCATATTCATTTCATTCTTTGAAAAGTCCATTTTTTTCATGATTACTATATGTGAGATGTTTGTCTTTCCATATATTATTCTCTTTCTCACATATAAACTGAGTGATAACTAACCAATCTCTGAGTGATTCATTTCTGAGTGACAAGAGAGATTTGTAGTTGAAGCGTACAATTCAAAGGTTATCTAGTCGTATCTTTGATGAGAAAAATAAAATTATGTTGATAAGGCCATGCACACACACACTTCGAGTTGGGAATAATTGATGAAGTTTATTTAACCTTTGGGTATTATTAAATTGTTGTGAGACTCTTTGATATATTATTGTGAGACTGTTAGCTGTTTTCAAAATTTTGGCAATTAGATTCTTACTCTGAGGATAATAGATCGAGTTACCATGTTTTGGAAATTTATTGAGTCATAATGTTTGTGGGTAACATTTCTGGAAACCCTCACGAGACTATAACTCGTCCACTAGAGGTAATCTAGGGGTTTAAAGCCTTGTTGCACGTTTAAGGTAAGTGCAACCGATGACTCCTGCGAAAGTGAGTTAAAATTTTATTGTTATTGTTTTGCTCGAGGACTAGCAAAATATAGGTTTGGGGGTATTTGATATTCACGTAATTATTACATAATATATCCCTTAATTTATATATGTTAGTGTTTCGATTATTATATTTTATAATAATTATTTTGTTTCCATGTCTTTGTAGGAATTTGAGCGTGAACGATGAAATCGTATCAAGGCGACAATTTAAGGAATGACAATTGGTCGATTCTAGAGGTGGTACAAAGTAGAGGGTCACATATCTAAACCTAACCCTAATAAACCTAGGTCCACCTAATTTAACCTAAGCCCAAACCTAAAATGCTAACCTAAAAACCCAAGCCCAACGCCTTTTGGAGAACCCCAGCCCAAGAAAATAGGAGAACCCTATTTAACTCTCCCCAGTTTGGAGAAACTCTTGTTCTCTCTTGTTCTCTCTTTTCCTCCCCTCTCTGGGGGCTCTTCCAGCCACCACGCCAATCCACCCTGCCGGCAATCCTCGCTCGATAGGAGAGCCGGCAGTGCGATAATCCCGCCATCACCACCTCACGTCGCCATCGTCCAACACCTTCATCCCACTGAAACAGGGGCGTGACAACCCTGTTTCACGTCATCACGCCACACAACCACCACCACCACCGAGCACCACCTTCTCCACCATCACCCGAGCACCACCACAACCACATCGCGCACAAAACAGTCCCTGTTTCTCCTCTTTCACGAACCGCCGCCGCCCCTATTTCTCCCCTCTTTCGGCCCTCCTTCCTGTTTCCCTCTCTATTTCTCATTGTCTCTCTCTCTTCGCCGTCAGCTGCAACGCCAGTAGCCACCGCTAGAATCGAGCAACAACAAGCTCCTACCAACAGAACTTCACCGCGCCACTTGGAAACACGCCGGACATTCCCACCGTCTTCCCCTCCACCATCCAACGTCCTGCCGCACACCCGCACACCCGCTCGCCCTGAGCATCACCGAATTCTCCGGTCTCTCTCGCAACAGCGCTCTGCGTTTTCCCGCCTCCTCTCTATTCAAATCGGGAGAGAAAGGTTTGGGAAGTTATTTGCACCCCGAGTTCTCTAAGAGCCACCACAGTGCCATTAGCAGCCATTTTCTCGGGATTCGTGTTCGTGCAGAGATGAGTTGCGGCGTACCACACCACGAGGAGATGACCACCGCTACCATGGAGAGCTAAACCCTTTACCAAGGCGAAGATGAAACCACATGGTTTCCTAGAGTTTGTTGTATTTAAATTTATTGTTTTCTTTATGCTTGAACGTTAAACACATTTGATTTCTGAGTGTCAATAATTTGCTTTCACCGATTATATCCTGATTAATTATCTAGACTAGTCGGTAGTTAGAAGTACCCTTTGTTGACATTCAAAGCCTGATTTAATCAATTAATCTGAATCTGTGATTGTGTGTGCCGTAAGAAGACATGCAATGCTAGGGGTTTAGGATTAGTTAAAATAAACCTGTGATTGTGTGTGCCGTAAGAAGACACGCAATGCTAGGGGTTTATACCTTTGCTAAAATCAATTGCGAATTTAGATTAATCTTTAGGTTAGTCATGTTAATTCTTGAAAACAATAATTTGGATTATACAAATCTCAAAGAACCTGTGGTGGATTCAATGCCTTGGTTTCCCTTCTCATATTCTTATAAACTTTTTATTTCACTTTTTAATTTGATTTTTAGTTTAGATATTTTGATTGCTGTAACCCCCATTTAAATTAGTTTAAGTCAACTCTGAAATTTAATTGCAACCACAGTCCTTGTGGGATCGACCTGTACTTGTCCTTGTGGGATCGACCTGTACTGTGCACTTGCAGTTATTACAAGTAGGTTAAATTAACTTATTTATTTAGGTTAGTTAAACCCACATCATGCCTGTCATAGTAAATTGGATTTGAAAGCTTCAAACCCTGTCAAATAATTCATTCATTAGAACGACAAAAAATCGATAAAACTGAAAGAAGTATAATACTTCAATTTTAATGGAAGGGTAACCAAAGCTAAAAGTTTTGGAATGAATTTGATGGTTATGAGATTTATCTATATGATGAGAACAATACTTATGCCAAAATAAATTGGATTTGAAAACATCTAACCTCATCAAATAATTTAAATAATAGAACGATTGGATGCTTATGACAAAAAATCTAATTCAAACATCTAATTCAAATAATTCAACACTTATGACAAAAAATCGATAAAACTGAAAGAAGTAAAATACTTCAATTTTAATAAATGAGTAACCAAAGCTAAGAGTTTTGGAATGAATTGGATGCTTATGAGATTGAGCTACATTATGAGAACATAATTCCTGGCAAAGTAAATTGGATTTAAAAACTTCTAACCCCGTCATAATTTAATCTTTAGAACGATTATAAATCGATAAAACTAAAAGAAGTATAATACTTCAATTTGAATGGAAAAATAACTAAAGCTAAAAGTTTTGGAATGAATTGGATGCTTCATATATTGATCTATATGATGAGAACATCATGCCTGCTAAAGTAAATTTAATTTGAAAACTTCTAATCCCATCAAATAATTTATTCATTAGAACAATAAAAAATAGATAAAACTGAATGAATGATAATACCTCTATTTAATGGAAAAATAACCCAAGCTAAAAGCTTTGGAATGAATTGGATGTTTTTGAGATTGATCTATATGATTAGAACATCACGCCTACCAAAGGAAATTGGATTTGAAAACTTCTAACCCCGTCAAGTAATTTATTCATTAGAATGATTAAATATTGATAAAACTAAAAGAAGTATAATACTTCAAATTTAATGGCAGAGTAACCCAAGCTAAAACTTCTGGAATGAATTGGATGTATCTGAGATTGATCTATAAGATGAGAACATCACACCTGCCAAAGTAAATTGGATTTGAAAAGTTCTGACCCCGACAAACGACGTATTCATTAGAACGATTAAAACTGATAAAATTGAAAAAATGATAATACTTCAATTGTAATGAAAAAGTAACCCAAGCTAAAAGTTTTTGAATGAATTGGATGTTTATGAGATTGATCTATGTGATGAGAGCATCACGCGTGCCAAAGGAAATTGGAGTTGAAAACATCTAACCCCGTCTAATAATTTATTCATTAGAACGATAAAAAATCGATAAAACTGAAAGAAGTATAATACTTCCATTTGATTGGAAGAGTAACCCAAGCTAAATGTTTTGGAATAAATTTGATTCTTTTAAGATTGATCTATATGAAGAGAACATCATGTTTGGCAAAGTAAATTGGATTTTAAAACATCAAACCCTGTGAAATAATTTATTCATTAGAATGACTACAAACTGATACAACTGAAAGAAGTATAATACTTCAATTTTAATCGAAGAGTGACCCATGCTAAAAGTTTTGGAATGAGTTGGATGATTATGAGATTGATCTATATGATGAGAACATCATGCCTGACAAAGTAAATTGGATTTGAACATTTCTTACCCCTTTAAATAATTTATTCATTAGAAAGATAAAAGATTGATAAAACTGAAAGAATGATAGTACTTTAATTAGAATGGATGAGTAACCCAAGCTAACAACTTAGGAATGAATCGAAGCTTTTGAGATTGATCTATATGATTTAAATGTCAGGGGTGCAAAAGTAAATTAGATTTGAAAACTTCTAACCCAAGTAAAATAATTTATTCATTAGAACGATTAAAAACCAATAAAACTGAAAGAATGATAATACTTCAATTTTAATGGAAGGGCAACCCAAGCTAAAGCTTCAGATGGAATTGGATATTTATGAGATGGATCAATATGATAAGTACATCACGCCTGCCAAAGGATCTTGGATTTGAAAACTTCTAACCCCGTCAAATAATTTATTAATTAGAACGATTAAAAACTAATAATACTGAAAGAAGTATAATACTTCAATTTTAATGGAAGAGTAACTCAAGCTAAAAGTTCTGGACTGAATTAAATGCATCTGAGATTGATGTATATGATGAAAACATCATGCTTTCCAAAGTAAATTCGATTTGAAAATTTCTGACCTCGTCAAATAATTTATTCATTAAAACGATTAAAAACTGATAACACTGAAAGAATGATAATACTTCAATTCTAATGGAAGAGTAACAAAAGCTAAAAGTTTTTGAATGAATTGGATGTTTTTGAGATTGGTCTATATGATTATAACATCACGCCTGGCAAATGAAATTGGATTTGAAAACTTTTAACCCCGTCAAATAATTTATTCATTAAAATGATTAAAAATCAATAAAATTGAAAGAATGATAATATTTCAATTTTAATGGAAGAGTAACCCAAGATAACAGTGTTGGAATAAATTGGATGCTTATGAGATTGATCGATATGATGAGAAAATCAGGCCTGCCAAAGTAAATTGGATTATAAAACTTCGACTCCGTTAAATAATTTATTCATTAGAGCAATTAAAAACCGAAAGAACTGAAAAAATGATAATACTTCAATTCTTATAGAAGAGTAACCCAAGCTAAAATTTTTGGAATGAATTGGATGTTTATGAGATTGATCTATATATTGAGAACATCACGCATGCCAAATGAAATTAGATTTGTAAACTTCTAACTCTGTCAATTAATTTATTCATTAGAACGATTAAAGATCGATAAAACTGAAAGACTGATAATACTTCAATTTTAATGGAAGTGTAACCCAAGCTAACAGTGTTGGAATGAATTGGATGCTTGTGAAATTGATCAATATGATGAGAAAATCATGCCCGGCAAATTAAATTGGATAAACTTCTAACCCCATCAAATAATTTATTCATTAGAACGATTAAAAACCGATAAAACTGAAAGAATGATAATACTTCAATTTTAATTGAAGAGTAACCCAATCTAAAAGTTTTGGAATAAATTAGATGCTTTTGAGATTGATATATATGATGAGAACATCACGTTTGCCAAAGTAAATTGGATTTGAAAACTTCTAACCCCGTCCAATAATTTCTACACTTGAACGATTAAAAACCGATAAAACTGAAAGAAGTATAGTACTTAAATTTTAATGGAAGAGTAACAAAAGCTAAAATCTTTTTAATGAATTGGATGTTTCTGAGATTGATCTATATGATGGGAAAATCATGCCCGCCAAAGTAAATTGGATTTGAAAACTTCAAACCCCATCATATAATTTATTCATTAGAACGATTTAAGATCGATAAAACTGAAATAATGATAATACTTCAATTTTAATGGAAGAGTAACTCTAGTTAAAAGTTTTGGAATGAATTGGATGTATATTAGATTGATCTATATGATGAGAACATCACGCTTGCCAATTTAATTGGATTTGAAAACTTTTGACCACGTCAAATAATTTATTCTTTAGAACGATTAAAGCTGATAAATTGAAAGAATGATAATGCTTCAATTGTAATGGAAAAATAACCCAAGCTAAAAGTTTTGGAATGAAATGGATGATTTAGAGATTTATCTATATGATGAGAACATCACGCCTTCCAAAGTAAATTGAATTTGAAAACTTCTAACCCCGTCGAATAATTCATTCATTAGAACGATTAAAAACCGATAAAATTGAATGAATGATAGTACTTCAATTTTAATGGATGAGTAACCTAAGCTAACAGTTTTGGAATGAATTGGATGCTTCTAAGATTGATCGATATGATGAGAAAATCACGCTTGCCAAAGTAAATTGGATTTAAAAACTTCAACTCCGTCAAATAATTTATTCATTTGAATTATTAAAAACCGATAAAATTGAAATAATGATAATACTTCAATTTTAATGGAAGAGTAACCGAAGCTAAAAGTTTTGAAATGAATTGAATGTTTCTGAGATTGATCAATATGATAGTCAATTGGTTGTGAAAACTTCTAACCCATGTTAAATATTTTATTCATTAGAACAATTAAAAACCGATAAATTTAAAGAATGATATACTTCCAATTTAATGGAAGAGTAACCCGAGCTAAATTTTTTGGAATGAAGTGGATGCATCTTAGATTATTTATATGATGAGAGCATCACGCTCGCTAGAGGAAATTGGATTTGAAAGAAGTATAATACTTCAATTTTAATGAAAAAGTGACCCAAGTTAACAACTTTGGAAATAATTTAATGTTTATCAGATTTATCTATATGATGAGAACATCACGTCTGCCAAAGTAAATTGGATTTGAAAACTTCAAACACTGTCACATAATTTATTTATTGGAACGACCAAAAATCGATAAAACTGCAAAAACTATAATACTAATTTTAATGGAAATCTAAATCATGCTAAAAGTTTTGGAATGAATTGGATGCTTTTGAGATTGATCTATACATGGAGAACATCACGCCTGCCAAAGTAAATTGGATTTGAAAACTTCAAACCCTGTCAAATAACTAGCATATTACTTGTGTCATTGGCACTTTACATATGTTTTTTTTTTACTGTTAATTATCATACATTGGACACCCACATCACCATCCCCACCATTGTCTTCAATCAGTTTCATAAAAATATTATATTTTAGAATACTAATTTTTTAGAGTCAATCTCGATTAAAATTAGAAAAAAAATAGTATCGATTGAACGTTCGGAGTCTTTGTTTGAATGTTCAATAAAATGTTCGTCCATTTCTTTGAAAAATATTATGATTAAACCTGAAAATCTTAAAAATATTTACATGTTTTAAAAATAAAATAGATATTTTAAAATTTTAAATGTTTGTATTGATTATTGGCTTTGTTCGAAAGATCTTGAAAATTGCATTTCAATGATACCAAGTTTATCAAAATTCGACAACTATGTAAATAGTTATGATAGTTTTCATTTTGAAAAAAAAGAAAAACACAATACTTTCTCTCTCCGCCACATGAACATTCCACTAACTTTTTCACAAATTTTTCATTTTTTTGTTTTTCTACATGTTTTATATTTACAAACATGCCATTGTAGACGAGAATGAATCTCAACCCTCAACATATTCCCAACTTTCAATCCTAGCAATCTCTAATCTCCAATTCGCATTTGTTGTTTGTCCCAGTCAGCATCGAATAGTAAAACACCTATGTGAATTGTAAGATAAATTTATTCATTAGAACGACTAAAAGCCGATAAAACTAAAAGAAGTATAATACTTCAATTTTAATGGAATAATAACCCAACCTAAAAGTTTAGGAATGAATTGGATGTTTATGAGATTTATCTATCTGATGAGAACATCACGCATGCCAAAGTAAATTGGATTTGAAAATTTCTAACCCTGTCAAATAATTTAAATATTAGAATGATTAAAAATCGATAAAAATGAAAGAAGTATAATACTTCAATTTTAATGGAAGAGTAACCCAAGCTAAAAGTATTGGAATGAACTGGATGTTTCAGAGAATGATCTACTTGATGAGAACATCATGCCTGCTTAAATAAATTGCAATTAAAAACTTATAACCCCGTCAAATAATTTAATGTTTAGAACGATTAAAAATCGCTAAAACTGAAAGAAGTATAATACTTCAATTTGAATGGAAGAGTAACCCAAGCTAAATGTATTGGAATGAATTAAATGATTGTGAGATTGATCAATATGATGAAAACATCACACCTGCCAAAGTAAATTGGATTCGAAAAATTTTAATCCCGTCAAATAATTTAATTTTTAGAATGATTAAAAATTGATAAAACTGAAAGAAGTATTATACTTCAATTTGAATGGAAAATTAACCCAAGCTAACTGTTTTGGAATGAATTAGATGCTTCTGAAATTGATCTATATGATGAGAACATCACGCGTGCCAAAGTAAATTAGATTTGAAAACTTCAAACTCTGTGAAATAGTTTATTTATTAGAACAACAAAAAATCAATAAAACTGAAAGAAGTATAATACTTCAATTTTAACAGAAGTGTAACCCAAGTGATGTGCTATTTTAGTAGCACAAAGCTTAATACCTTGCTTTGTGATTGTAGTATAGAATAAGTAGGGATCGTTCTAGACCGAGGATTAGAGGGCTGTTCAATTAACACTAATAATAATTAAACGACAACTAACAACCTATTAATTAAATAAAAGGGGATTTGATTTTCTAAATTAAACTATGAAAATAACTACGAAAATTACTGTAAAGATAATAAACTAAAGGGATGGCAAAGATGAGAAATTAGCTAAGGGTTTATCTCCACACACCAAACATAAGCTTATAAATCAATCTTCAATAATCACTTGCTAACTCGTGAGAGACAATGCTCAAGATTAACCGTGACCGCACTGCATTAATCTTATTATTTTCCCAAGTTCGTTGAATTAAACTAAGCGTTGCTTTCAAACTATTCTTATGACGCTATCTAAACAAGAATCGCAAGTTAGACAACAATCTAAGATCATTAACTTTTGTGGAAAATATGAACACTGACTAGGCAATTACAAGTATTATCAGCATCTTGTTCTTGCCTAGGTTTTTACTTAACCTTACCAACATTCCTTGGTATTTACTACTTGTGAATACAGGATTATAACAATTAGGTGAAACTCTCCTATACTCTAGCCCCAGATCCTAGCATGCTTACTAAGTTGGCCACCTTAACAAACATACAAAGAAAAGTTCTCTATAAAGCAGTTAAGCAAAACACAATCACTAATAGCAAGGAAGATTAAATTCAATTAATTTATAGCACATGTTCGGGGCTTCGAATCCACACCTAACTAACAGAAGTTTAGCTAGACATATTAATTATGTTCGAATAGCAATCCATAATCAATAATCAAACTAAAATAAGTAAAATAGAGGTTTAGAGATGAAAACGTTGTCGCCTGATCCGTGGTGGTACCGAGTGGACTGATGTGTGTGGATAGCATAAGAGAATCATCTTTCTCTTCGCGATCTGCTCCTTCGCATTCTGCTCCTTCTTTCTGCTTCACTTCGCTTCCTTCTCAATCTCTGCTTCGTCTTCGTGTGCGTGGTCGTGGCTGATGGAGGTGACGAAAGGAATGGGGAAAGATGAAGATGGCGACGACAGGGGACATCGAGAGAGACTGTGGTGAGGGTTTTATCTGACTGGTGGAGGCGATCGGCTGAGAGATGAAGACGGTGACGATGTCTGTGTGGCTGTGATGGGAGAGAAACAGGGAGATGTGGCTAGGGTTTGGCGAGGTTGTTTCGAGGAGGAGGGTGATGGTTGGATTTGATGACGGTGGTGGGTTCGATTGGGTTTAGTGTTGATGATGGATGAAAGGTTTTATCTAGGTGTTGTGAAGGAGAAGAGGATAACGGCTAAGGGACTGTTGCGATGATGGGTCAGGGCTTGTTGTGGAGGACGTGAATGTGAGGGTTATTGTTGGATGGGCGATGGAAGTCGTGGATGGATGAAGGCTATTGTTGGATTTACCTATTCAAAGCAAGGTATCATCCCTTTTATAATTGTTTTGTTTCCTTCTTTACTTGGTTTCCTTGTTTTTGTGGTTTCCTTGTGCAATTAGTTGCCAATTTGCTTCACTTAGCTTTTATTTTAGGATCTTGTAATTGGAAACCTATACAAACATGAAAATAGCAATTAGTATCATAATTAACAAGTAATAGCTAAAAATATATATAGAAATATGGTACTAAAAATAGCCTAATTATGCCCCTATCACCAAGTTAAAAGTTTTAAAATGAATTGGATGCTTCTGAGATTGATCTATATGATGAGAACATCATGCTTGGGAAAGTAAATTGGATTTGAAAACTTCAAACCCTATCAAATAATTTATTCATTAGAACGATTAAAAACCGATAAAACTAAAAGAAGTATAATACTTAAATTTTAATGGAAGAGTAAACCAAGATAAAAGTTTTGGAACAAATTGGATGCTTCTGAGATTGATCTATATGATGAGAACATCACGCCTGGCAAATTAAATTGGATTTGAAAACTTCAAATGCTGTTAAATAATTTATTCATTAGAACGATTAAAAATCGATAAAACTGAAAGAAGTGTAATACTTTAATTTGAATGGAAGAGTAACCCAAGCTAAATCTTTTGGAATGAATTGTATGGTTTCGAGATTGATCTATATGATGAGAACATCACGTCTGCCAAAGTAAATTGAATTTTAAAACTTTTAATACTGTCAAATAATTTATTCATTAGAATGATAAAAAATTGATAAACTACAATAATGATAATACTTCAATTTTAATGGAAGAGTAACCCAATTTAACAGTGTTGGAATGAATTGGATGCTTCTGAGATTGATCGATATGATGAGAAAATCACGATTGCCAAAGTAAATTGGATTTGAAAGCTTAAACCCCGCCAAAGAATTTATTCATTAGAACGATTAAAAATAGGGGTGGGCATCCCATCCCATCCCGCGATCCCGAACCCGTCCCGTCCCATCCCAAAATTTTTGAGTCATTTTGGGATTGATCAAACTAATCCCGATCCCGTCCCATCTCGATCTAGAGTGGGATGAGATCAGGATGAAGATTTTCAATCTCGCCTATCCCATCCCATCCCATCCCGAATTTATTTATTTAATAATAATAATTATTAATTTTAATCAAAATACTCTTCTAAATTAAAGTCTAGGATATGTTGAAATTAAATCAATGTAAGATGAAATTCTTTATGAAATCTAAATGAATTGAATCATTAATTCTAAATGAATTTTAATATTTATTTTCCTTCCAAAAAAAAGTTTAATATTTATTTATTTAAAATTTAGTATTATTTATGATGTAAGTTATATGTGTATAAATTTGACATTATTGATGTGTGAGTAATGTGAGATAAAACTCTTTTTGTTATTTTTTTATTGGAGGACTATTTAGTACGTGCTCATCCCGTCCCATCCCGATCCCATTTGAGATGGGATGAGGTTTATCCCGTCTTGTCCCATCCAGATCCCGAATGAACGGGATGGGATAAGGACGGGTCCACTCCTCCCATCCCGTCCCGTGCCCACCCCTAATTAAAAATTGATAAAACTGAAATAATGATATTACTTCAATTTGAATGGAAGATTAACTCAAGCTAAAAGTTTTGGAATGAATTGGATGTTTTTGAGATTGATGGATATGATGAGAAAATCATGCTTGCCAAAGTACATTGGATTTCAAAATTTCTAACCCCTTCAAATAATTTATTTACTTGAACGATTAAAAACCAATAAAACTGAAAGAAGTATAATACTTCAATTTGAATGGAAGAGTAACCCGAGCTAAATATTTTCGAATGAATTGGATTCTTCTGAGATTGATATATAAGATGAGAAAATCATGATTTCCAAAATAAATTGGATTTGAAAGCTTCAAACCCCGTCAAAGAATTTATTCATTAGAACGATTAAAAATCGAAAAAACTGAAATAATGATAATATTTCAATTTGAATGGAAGAGTAAACCAAACTAAAAGATTTGGAATAAAATAGATGCTTTTGAGATTGATCTATATGATGAGAATATCATGTCTGGGAAACTAAATTGTATTTGAAAACTTAAAACCCTGTCAAATAATTTATTAATTAGAACGAATAAAAATCGATAAAACTGAAAGAATGATAAAACTTCAATTTTAATTGAAGAGTAACCCAAGCTAAAAGTATTAGAATGAACTGGATGTTTCTAAGATTGATCTAAATGATGAGAACATCACGCCTGCCAAAGTAAATTGGATTTCAAAACTTCTAACTCCGTCAAATAATTTATTCATTATAACGTTTAAAAACTGATAAAACTGAAAGAAGTGTAATACTTCAATTTGAATGGATGATTAACCCAAGCTAAAAGTTTTGGAATGAATTGGATGCTTTGAAGATTGATCTATATGATTAGAACATCATGTCTACCAAAGTAAATTGGATTTGAAAACTTCTAATCCTGTCAAATAATTTATTCATTAGAATGATAAAAAACTGATAAAACTGAAAGAATAATAATATTTCAATTTTAATGGAAGAGTAACAATAGATAAAAGCTTTTTAATGAATTGGATGCTTCTGAGATTGATCTATATGATGGGAAAATAATGTCTGCCAAAGTTAATTGGATTTGAAAACTTCAAACCCCGTCAAATAATTTATTCATTAGAACGATTAAAAACTATGAAACTGAAAGAATGATAAAACTTCAATTTTAATGGAAGAGTAACCCAAGGTAAAAGTTTTGGAATGTATTGGATGTATCTTAGACTGATCTATATGATTAGAACATCATGTCTGCCAATGCAAATTGGATTTGAAAACTTCTGACAACGTCAAATAATTTATTCATTATAATGATTAATTTTAATGGAAAAATAACCCAAGCTAAAAGTTTTGGAATGAATTGGATGCATCTGAGATTGATTTATATGACGAGAACATCACACCTGCCAGAGGAAACTGGATATGAAAACTTCTGACCCCATCAAATAATTTGTTCATTTGAATGATTAAAAACCGATAAAATTGAAAGAAGTATAATACTTCAATTTAATGGAAAAGTAATTTAAGCTAACAGTTTTGGAATGAATTGGATGTTTCTGAGATTGATCTATACGATGAGAACATCACGACTTCCAAAGTAAATTAGATTTGAAAACTTCAAACCCTGTCAAACAATTTATTCATTAGAACTACTAAAAATTAATAAAACTGAAAGAAGTATAATACTTCAATTTTAATGGAATAGTAACCCAAGTTAAAAGTTGGGGAATGAATTGGATGTTTCTGAGATTTATCTATATGATGAGAACATCACGCATTGCAAAGCAAGGATTTGAAAACTTCTAATCCCGTCAATAATTTAAATATTAGAACGATTAAAAACCGCTAAAACTGAAAGAAATATAATACTTCAATTTGAATGGAAGACTAACCCAAGATAAATGTTTTGGAATGAATTTGATGATTGTGAGATTGATCCATACAATGAGAACATCACACCTGCCAAGTGGATTTGAAAACTTCTAGTCCCCTAATAATTAATTCATTTGAACGATAAAAAACTGATAAAGCTAAAAGAATGATAATACTTCAACTTTAATGGAAGATTAACCTAAGCTAAAAGTTTTGTAATGAATTTGGTGCTATGAGATTAATCTAAATGAAGAAAATATCATGCCTGGCAAAGGAAATTGGATTTGAAAACTTCTAACCCCGTAAAATAATTTATTCAATAGTAAGATTAAAACTAATAAAATTGAGAGAATGATAATACTTCAATTGTAATGGAAAAGTAACCCAAGCTAAAAGTTTTGAAATCTATTAGATGATTATTAGATTGATCTATATGATGAGAACATCACGCCTCCCTAAACAAATTGAATTAGAAAACTTCTAACCCTGTCAAATAATTTACTCATTACAACGATTAAAAATCGATAAAACTAAAAATTGAGAACTTCTAAGATGTTTACTCACTACCATGTTTATGAGATTGATCTAAATGATGAGAATAGCACGCATGACAAAGTAAATTGGATTTGAGAACTTCTAACCCCATCAAATAATTTAAATATTAGAATGATTAAAAATTGATAAAACTGAAAGAAGTATAATACTTCAAATTTAATGTAAGATTAACCCAAGGTAAAAGTTTTGGAATGAATTGGATGCTTCTGAGATAGATCTATATGATTAAAACATCACGCCTGCAAAAAGAAATTGGATTTGAAAACTTCTAACCCCGTCAACTAATTAATTATTTAGAACGATTAAAAACTTTTAAAATTGACAGAAGTATAATACTTCAATTTTAATGGAAGAGTAACGCAAGCTAAAAGTTTTAGAATGAATTGGATGCTTCTGAGATTGATCTATATATCGAGAACATCACACTTGCCTTTGTAAATTAGATTTGAAAACTTCAAACCTTGTCAAATAATTTATTCATTAGAACGATTAAAAACTGATAAAACTGAAAGAAGTATAATACTTCAATTTTAATGGAAGAGTAACCCAAGCTAACAATTTTGGAATGAATTGAATGCTGATGAGATTGATCTAAATGATGAGAATATCACGCATGACAAAGTAAATTGGATTTAAAAACTTCTAACCCCATGACATAATCTAAATATTAGAATGATTAAAAACTGATAAAAATGAAAGAAGTATAATACTTCAATTTTAATGGAAGACTAACCCAAGCTAAAATTATTGGAATGAACTGGATGTTTTAGATAATGATCTACTTGATGAAAACATCACGTCTGCCAAAGTAAATTGGATTTAAAAACTTCTAACCCAGTCAAATAATTTAATGTTTAGAATGAATAAAAATCACAAAAACTGAAAGAAGTATAATACTTCAATTTGAATGGGAGAGTAACCAAAACTAAATGTTTTGGAATGAATTAGATGATTGTTAGACTGATATATACGATGAGAACATCACGCCTGTCAAAGTAAATTTGATTTGAAAACTTCTATCCTCGTCAAATAATTTATTCATTAGAACGATAAAAAATAGATAAAATTGAAAGAATTTTTAAAAATTCAATTTTAATGGAAGGTTAACCTAAACTAAAAGTTTTGGAGTGAATAGGATGCATCTAAGATTGATCTATATGATGAAAACAACACGCCTGCCAAAGTAAGTTGGATTTGAAAACATATAGCCTCGTCAAATAATTTATTCATTAGAATGATTAAAATCGATCAAACTAAAAGAATGATAATACTTCAATTATAATGGAAAAGTAACAAAAGCTAAAAGTTTTGGAATGAATTTGATGATTCTTAGATTGATCTATATGATGAGAGCATCACGTCTGCCAGAGGAAAATGGATTTGAAAACTTCTGACCCCGTCAAATAATTTATTCATTAGAACAATTAAAAACCAATAAAATTGAAAGAAGTATAATACTTCAATTTTAATGGAAAAAAACCCAACTTAACAGTTTTTGAATGAATTGGATGATTATGAGATTGATATATATGATGAGAACATCATGCCTACCAGAAGAAATTGAATTTGGAAACTTTTAATCCCGTCAAATAATTTATTCATTACAACGATTAAAAACCGATAAAACTAAAAGAATGACAATACTTCAAATCTAATGAAAAAGTAACCCAAGCTAAAAGTTTTGGAATGAATTGGATGCTTTTGAGATAGATCTATACGATGATAACTTTACGCCTACTAAAGGAAATTGGATTTGATAATTTCTAACCCATCAATTGATTTATTATTTAAAACAATTAAAAACTAATAAAATTGACAGAAGTATAATACTTCAATTTTATTGGAAGAGTAACGCAAGCTAAAATTTTGGAATGAATTGGATGTTATTGAGATTATCTATTTATTGAGAACATCACGTTTGCCAAAGTATATTGGATTTGAAAAGTTCTAACCTCGTCAAATAATTTATTCCTTAAAACGATTAATAATAGATAAAACCAAAATAATGTTAATACTTCAATTTTAATGTAAGAGTGAACCAAACTAAAAGTTTTGGAATGAATTGGATGCATCAGAGATTGATCTATAAGATGTGAACATCACGCCTGCCAAACTAAATTGGATTTGAAAACTTATAGCCGCGTCAAATAATGTATTCATTAGAATGATTAAAATTGATAAAATCGAAAGAAGGATAATACTTTAGTTTTAATGGAAAAGTAACACAAGCTAAATGTTTTGGGATGAATTGGATGATTCTGGGATTGATCCATATGACAAGAACATCACGCCTGCCAGAGGAAAATAGATTTGAAAACTTCTGACCCCGTCAAATAACTTATTCATTATAACAATAAAAAACTGATAAAACTAAAATAAGTCTAATACTTTAATTTTAATAGATGAGTAACACAAGCTAACAATTTTGGAATGAATTGGACGCTTATGAGATTTGTCTATATGATGAGAATACCACGCATGGCAAAGGAAATTGAATGGAAGAATAACCAAAGCTAAATGTTTTGGAATTGAGGCCTAATTTGTTTTGGTTATATCACGGGTAAAGTCGTCATGTACCCCCGTATTGATTGTAAATCATTTTTTTTGACAAGTAATAATGGTCTGGCATTCCAACGGTGCCCCTCCACTCTGGAGGTTTAACTTAAAAAAAAAAAAAAAAAAAAGAAGATAGATCTATATGATTAGAACATCACTCATACCAAAGGAAATTGGATTTGAAAACTACTTACCCCATCAACTAATTTATTATTTAGAACGATTAAAAACTAATTAAACTGACAGATGTATAATACTTCAATTTTAATGGAAGAGTAACCCAAGCTAAATTTTTTTGAATCAATTGGATGCTTTTGAGATTGATCTTTATATTGAGAACATCACGTCTTCCCAAGTAAATTGGATTTGAAAACTTCTAACCTCGCCAAATAATCTATTCATTAGAACGATTAAAAACAGATAAAAATGAAAGAATGATAATACTTCAATTTTAATTTAAGAGTGAACCAAGCTAAATGTTTTGGAATGAATTGGATGTTTTTGAGATTGATCGATATGGTGTGAACATCACATGTGCCATAGGATATTGGATTTGAAAACTTCAAACCCCATCAAATAATTTAATTATTTGAATTATTAAAAATCGATAAAATTTAAAGAAGTGTAATATTCAATTTTAATTGAAGAGTAACCCAAGCTAAAAGTATTGGAATGAACTGAATGTTTCTGAGTTTGATCTACATGATAAGAACATTACCCCTGCCAGAGTAAATTAAATTTAAGAACTTCTAACCCTTTCAAATAATTTATTCATTAGAACGATTAATAACCAATAAAACTGAAAGAAGTATAATACTTCAATTTTAATTAAAGAGTACCCCAAACTAAAATTTTTGAAATGAATTGGATGTTTTTGAGATGGATTGATATGATGAGAACATCATATCTGCCAGAGCAAATAGGATTTAAAAACTTCTAACCCCATCAAATAATTTATTCATTAGAATGATTAAAAACTGATAAAACGAAAAGATCGATAATACTTCAATTTTAATAGAAGACTAACCAAAGCTAAAAGTTTTGGAATGAATTAGATGCTTCTGAGATTGATCTATATGTTGAGAACATCACGCCTGCCAGAGGATATTGGATTTGAAAACTTCTAACCACATCAAATAATTTTATTATTAGAACGATTAAAAATCGATAAAACTGAAAGAAGTATAATATTTCAATTTTAATGGAAGAGTAACCCAAGCTAAAAGTTTGGGAATGAATTGGATAGTTTTGAAATTTATTTATATGATGAAATATCACACATGCCAATGTAAATTGGATTTAAAAACTTTTAACCCTGTCAAATAATTCAAATATTAGAATGATAAAAAACCGATAAAACTAAAATAAATATAATACTTCAATTTTATTTTAAGCGTAACCCAAGCTAAAAGTTTTTGAATGAAATGGATGATTCTGAGATTGATCTATATGATGAGAATATCACGTTTGCCAAATTAAATTGGATTTGAAAAATTCTAATCCCATCAAATAATTTATTCATTAGAACGATTAAAAACTGATAAAATTGAAAGAATGATAATACTTCAATTTTAAAGAAAGAGTAACCCAAGCTTAAAGTTTTGGAATGAATTGGATGTTTCTGAGATTGATCTATATGATGAGAACATCACGCCTGGCAAAGGAAATTGGATTTGAAAACTTGTAACCACGTCAAATAATTTATTCATTAGAACAATTAAAAACTGATAAAACTGAAATAATGATAATACTTCATATTTCATGGAAGAGTAACGCAATAAAAAGTATTGCAATGAACTGGATATTTTTAAGATTGATCTATACAATGAGAATATCATGTCTGCCAAAGTAAATTGGATTTAAAAACTTCTAGCTCTGTTAAACAATTTAATATTTAGAACGATTAATAACCGATAAAACTGAAAGAATGATAATACTTCAATTTGAATTGAAGAGTAACCAAATCTAAATGTTTTGGAATTAGTTGGATGCTTCTAAGATAGATCTATATGATGAGAACATCACGATTGAAAATGTAAATTGGATTTAAAAAACTTCTAACCTCGTCAAATAATTTAATATTTAGAATGATTAAAAATCGATAAAACTGAAAAAAGTATAATACTTCAATTTGAATGGAAGAGTAACCAAAGCTAAAAGTTTTGGAATAAATTAGATGCTTCCGAGATTGATCTATATAATGAGAACATCCGCCTGCCAAAGTAAATTGGATTTGAAAATTTCTAACCCCGTCAAATAATTTATTCATTAGAACGATTAAAAACCGACAAAACTGAAAAAATGATAATACTTCAATTTTAATGGAAGAGTAACCCATGCTAATAATTTTGGACTGAATTGGATGCTTTTGAGATCGATCTATATGATGACAACTTCACGCTTGCCAAAGTAATTTAAGTTTAATAACTTTTAAACCCGTCTAATAATTTATTATTTAGGACGATTAATAACCGATAAAACTGGAATAAGTATAATACTTCAATTTAAATGGAAGCGTAACCCAAGCTAAATGTTTGGGAATTAATTGATGTTTTTGAGATTGATTTATATGATGAGAACATCACGCTTGCCAAAGTAAATTGGATTTGAAAACTTCTAACCCCGTCAAATAATTTAATCATTAGAACGATTAAAAACGGATAAAAAATTAAAGAATGATAGTACTTTAATTTTAATGGAAGATTAACCCAGGCTAAAAGTTTTGGAATGAATTAGATGGCACTGAGATTGATCTATAGGATGAGAATATCTCACCTACTAGAGGAAATTTGATTTGAAAACTTGTAACCCCGTCAAATAATTTATTTATTAGAACGATTACAAAAAGATAAATCTGAGAAGAATAATACTTCAATTTTAATGGAAGACTAACTCAAGCTTACAGTTTTGGAATGAATTGGAGGCTCTTGAGATAGATCTATATGAAGAAAACATTACGCCTGCCAAAGTAAAATGGATTTGAAAACTTCAAACCTCGTTAAATAATTTATTCATTAAAATGACTAAAATCTTATAAAATTGAAATAAGTATAATACTTCAACTTTAATGGAAGAATAACCCAAGCTAACAGTTTTGGAATGAATTGGATGCTTCTAAGATTGATATATATGATGAGAACTTCTCGCCTGCCAAAGTAAATTGGATTAAAAACTTCTAAAGCTGTCAAATAATTTAATCTTTAGAACGATTAAAAACCAATAAAACTGAAATAAGTATAATACTTCAATTTGAATGTAAGAGTAACCCAATCTAAATGTTTTGAATTGAATTGGATGCTTTTGAGATTGATCTATATGATGAAAACATCACGTCTGCCAAAGTAAATTTGATTTGAAAACTTCTAACCCCGTCAAATAATTTATTCATTAAAACGATTAAAAATTGATAAAACTCAAAGAATGGTAGTATTTCAAATGTAATGGAAAAGTAACCCAAGCTAATAGTGTTGGAATGAATTGGATGATTCTTAGATTGATCTATATGATGAGAACATCACCCCTGCCAAAGTAAATTGGATTTGAAAACTTCTAACCTCGTCAAATTATTTATTCATTAGAACAATTAAAATTTGATAAAATTGAAAGAATGATAATATTTCAACTTTAATGGAAGAGTAACCCAAACTGACAGTTTGGGAATGAATTTAATGCTTCTGAGATTGATCTATATGAAGAGAACATTACGCCTGGCAGAGTAAATTGGATTTGAAAATTTCAAACCCCATCAAATAATTTATTAATTAAAACGACTAAAAAGTGATAAAACTGAAAGAACTATAATACTTCAATTTTAATGGAAGAATAATCAAAGCTAAAAGTTTTGGAATGAATTGGAGGTCTGAGAGATTGATCTATATGACGAGAACATCACACCTGCCAAGGTAAATTGGATTGAAAATTTCTAACCCCATCAATTAATTTTTATATTTGAATGATTAAAAATCGATAAAAAATGAAAGAAGTATAATAATTCAATTTTAATGGAAGATTAAACCAAGCTATAATTTTTGGAATGAAATGGATGCTTCTGAGATTGATCTATATGATAAGAACATCACGCCTGCCAAAAGAAATTGGATTTGAAAACTTCTACCTCGTCAAATAATTTATTCATTAGAATGATTAAAAACCGTTAAAACTGAAAGAATGATAATACTTCAATTTTCATGAGAGAGTAACCAAAGTTAAAAGTTTTGGAATGAATTGGATATTTCTGAGATTGATCTATATGATGAGAACATCAAGCTTGCAAAAGGAATTTGGATTTGAAAACTTGGAACCCCGTCAAATAATTTATTCATTAGAACAATTAAAAATCAATAAAACTGAAATAATGATAATACTTCAATTTTAGTGGAAGATTAACCAAACCTAAAAGCATTGGAATGAACTGCAGTTACTCTACATGATGGGAACATCACGTCTGCTATATTTATTCTGATTTAAAAACTTATAACCCCGTCAAATAATTTAATCTTTAAAACGATTAAAAATCGATAAAACTAAAAGAAGTATAATACTTCAATGTGAATGGAAGAATAACCAAAGCTAAATGTTTTACTGGATTCAAAAATCCGGAGAAAAATAGTTTAAGGAGGGGGATGCCTGCACTAAATATTTTTTTGCTTCCACCAAGTCCAAGCAAAAGCGACGAGCCATCAATCAGATTACTTTACCGTGCGGTAGAATTTTTTCGGAACCTGGTGAGATTCTTGACCAAGCCAATGAGTTTTTTGCTAATCTGATGTCTTCTCAAGGAACTTTTATGTTGGATACGGATATGTTAAATTGTATCCCGAAGTTGTTGGAACCTGGTCAATGCGACACTTTTGTCAAAAGACCTTCTTTGGCGGAAGTGAGAAATGCGGTTTTCGACATTCCCAAAAATAGTGCGCCAGAACCGGATGGCTTTACTGCTGATTTCTTTCAGTCTTGTTGGGAGGTTTTGAGTATGGATATTTGGGAGGCAGCTATACAATTTTTTGAAGGGGAGGCGATGCCAACTTCTTTTTTGGCGAATTTCATGGCTTTGATTCCTAAAATTGAGAATCCAGGTTCTTTTTCTGATTTTCGCCCAATAAGTCTGTGTAATGTGATTTATAAGATTTTCAGTAAAATTCTCTGCAATAGACTGGTAGATCTCTTGCCAGTGTTGATTTCTCAAGAGCAAGGGGCTTTTGTTAAAGGCAGGTTCATTAGTGAAAATATTGGCCTGGCGCAGGAATTGCTTAGAGACATTAACAGGAGGTATTTGGAGGCAATGTGGTGCTGAAAATTGACATGGAGAAAGCATATGATAGAATGGAATGGAACTTTTCGCTCGCTGTGCTTAGAAAATTCGGCTTTAATGGTAGAAGCTGTCATCTCATCTCCAACTGTATTACTTTTTGTGGATTTTCGGTTCTGCTTCAGGGAACCTACAAAGGTTTTTTTAGATCCACTAGGGGTTTAAGGCAAGGAGACCCTCTTTCTCCGTTTCTTTTCATTATTGCCTCTGAAGTGTTGTGTAGGGGATTGAAAAAGGCCTTTGAGAACGGAAAAATTGGGTATTATTATACACCCAGGAACTGCAGTCCTATTACACACCTTCTGTATGCAGATGACACTCTAATTTTTTTAAATGGCAGAAAGTCTTCAGTTATGGGATGCATGGAGTTCTTGCAACGGTACTGTAAGATCTTGGGACAGAAAAAAAATGAGGGTAAAAGTTCCTTTACTTTGGACGACAAGGCAGTCGCGGAAAGAATTGTGGTGTTTAAAAGTTGTACTGGTTTCCAATTTCACGTTGCTCCTTTGAAATATTTGGGCGGGCCGATTTTCCAAGGGAGAGTTAAAATTTCATATTTTGAAGATTTGATTGCTAAAATTCAAGCTCGTATTCAGGGATGGAAGGCAAAATTGTTATCTCCGGGAGGCAGATTAATTTTGATCAAACATGTCCTTAGCTCGATTCCAATTTATATTCTTAGTACCATGTGTGTACCTAGGAAAGTTTGATCACGGATTAATAGTTTGCTGGCGGACTTCTTTTGGGGGGATTGTGAAGGACGACTAAAGAAAAAAATGGGTGTCATGGGATAAAATTTGTTTCCCACAGGAGGAGGAAAGTTTGGGAGTTAGAGACTTGACGGTTGTGATGAAGGCTTTTCAAATCAAGGCTCTTTGGAGACTAATTAATTCGGATTCGCTATGGGCTACCTTTATGAGAAGCAAATACTGGTTGCATGGAGTTGCGTTGACTGGTCAACTTGTGAAAGGTGGGTCTTCACCTTTTTTGAAAGAGATCATGCTAGGCAAATCTCTTATATTGAGTAATTCGCTTTGGCGTATTGGCAAGGGAAATATCAGCTTTTTTGAAGAGAATTGGAACACGGTAGCTTCTTTCAGGAGGCCGACGGCCTTGGTTAGTCAAGATGTTTGGCCTTCGGTAAATGAGGTGATTTCCACCAATTTTGAATTGGTCTATCCAGATATTAGACACTTGGCACATAGTCTTTTTGTAGATAGATTTCGGGGCGAGGAATATGGAGATGACAAATGTGTATGGGTACCGAACACGGATGGGCTCTTCTCCCTTCAGTCGGCATATGAAATGTTATAGAGACATGGGAAGGTAAATGAACTCAATAAAATGATTTGGCATGACATTCTTCCCTCCAGAATCTCAGTTTTGGTGTGGAAATTACTCCGTAGAGGGGTTCCAGTGGATCCCGATGCGGTTTTAGTCTAGCCTCTAGATGTAGCTGTTGCAACACGCCGAAGAGAGAATCTTTGAATCATCTGTTTTTGGTCGGAGAACTGGCGATGCAGGTGTGGCGCCATTTTGATCTGATCTTTGATGTGCACATAAGAAAACCAGCAGAAATCTCCACGGCCCTTGCCATTTGGTTCAAGAGAGTAAAACTGAATACACAAACATGTGTGTTATCCCTACTTACTCCTATGTTCATTTTATGGGAACTCTGGAAACAAAGGTGCAAATGTGTCTATGAAAATGTTTCTCCAAATCCTGCTTTTGTGATTTTGAACATTCGGCGTCATCTGCGCTTGGCAAACAATTTTATAAATCCCAAACAAATCAGCCGCAATAAGGCTCCATTACGGGCCTTGGGGTTACGGGAGCTCCCAGTTCTGAGAAAGCTAGTTAGAATTATTTTTTGGCACCCCTTCCGCCTGATTTTGTTGCTCTTAATGTGGATGGATCCTCCCATAAGAACAAGGCATCCGGAGGTGTGATCATTAGAGACTCTAGGGGTCTTTGTGTTGTGGGCAAGCAAATGTTTTTTGGTGCAGGCTCCAATAATAAAGCGGAAATTTTGGCTCTAGCTGAGGGCTTCCGCCTTTGTCTCTCATTGGGTTTTAAAAAGGTGGTTGTTCAGACGGACTCAACACTTGTTTGTGGCTGGTTTAAGGACACTTTTAAAATTCCTTGGCATTTGGAGAATATTTTGAAAGAAATCAAGATGTTGGCAGTGCAAATGACTTTAGATTGCACACATATCTATAGAGAGGCCAACGCGGTGGCGGATGCGTTAGCAGATAGAGCGTAACGAGACTATAGGACTGTCTCTTTCGATGCGAATAATCTTCCTAGGAGAGTGGCAGGCTTGACTGTGCTTGACAGTTGGCATACAGCGTACATACGCCACGGGGAAGAGTAGAAGCAGTGTCTGGCACTGGAACAGGTCGCGAACAGGCTAGGCGAGGCTGTATTATCTGGCGGAACTGCTGCGAGCCAAGGTGCAGTCAGACGCGTACACTGCTGCCTGGATGCAAAATAGAGTATACCCTGTTGTGCTGCGCTGGGTGCTTCGGAGCTGCTGAGGCCTTCATGTGGTGGCAGGGTGCTGCTTTGCTCAGTGTCGAGATTGCGGGTGCGAGGGACGAATTCTGCACGCTCTTGCAAAACAGAGTGTGCGCTGCTGCTCTTCAGCGTGCTATCCTAGTTGGTGCTTTTCAGCGTGCGCTGCTGCTCTTCAGCGTGTTCTTTGCGAGCTGGCTGCTTGGGAAGTCTTGCACTCAATCCGGTTGGGTCATTTTGCAGTTTGTTTCCTTTCAGGATGCAAAGGGCTGGTTTCAATTTTGTTAGTATTACCTTTGTATTCTGGCATCTGTATTAGGACAGGTTTTGTTTTTAATTTTGTTTGGTTTTTAATACGGGTAACGTCGTAATGTACCCCCGTAGCGACTGTAAGTCAATTTTTGATTAGTAATAAAGGTCTGGCATTCCATAGTTGCTCCTCCCCACTGGAGGTTAACTTTTAAAAAAAAAAAAAAAAAAAGCTAAATGTTTTGGAATGAATTAGATGCTTCTGAGATTGATTTTTATGATGAGAACATCACACCTATAAAAGAAAATTGGATTTGAAAACTTCTAACCCTGTCAAATAATTTATTTTTTTAGAATGATTAAAATTGAAAAAAAAATATAATACTACAATCTTAATGGAAAAGTAACCCAAGCTAAGAGTTTGGGAATGAATTTGATGCTTATGAGATTGATCCATATGATGAGAACACGTCTGCCAAAGTAAATTTGATTTGACAACTTCTAACCCCGTCAAATAATTTATTCATTAGAACGAATAAAAATCGATAAAACTGAAAGAATGATAATACTTCAATTTTAATGGAAGAGTAACCCAAGAAAAAAGTTTTGGAATGAATTGGATGCTTATGAGATTGATCTATATGATAAGAACATCATGCCTGCCAAAGTAAATTGGATTTGAAAACTTCTAACCGCGTCAAATAATTTATTTATTAAAACGAATAAAAATCTATAAAACTGAAAGAATGATAATACGTCAATTTAATGGAAAAGTAACTCAAGCTAAAAGTTTTGGAATGAATTGGATGATTATGAGATTGATATTTATGATGTGAAAATCACACATGCTAAGGTAAATTAGATTTTAAAACTTTTAACCCCGTCAAATTAATTATTCATTAGAACGATAAAAAATCGATAAAACTGAAAGAATTATAATACTTCAATTTTCATGGAAGTGTAACTCAAGCTAAGAGTATTGGAATGAACTGGATGTTTTTGAAATTAATCTTCATGATGAGAATATCAAGCCTGCCTAAGTAAATTGAATTTAAAATCTTCTAACCCTGTTAATTAATTAAATTTTTAGAACTAAAAATCGATAAAACTGGAAGAAGTATAATACTTAAAATTTAATGGAAGGGTAACCCAAGCTAACAGTTTTGGAATGAATTGGACGCTTCTGAGATTAATCTATATGATTAGAATATCACGCCTACCAAAGTAAATTGGATTTGAAAACTTCTAACCCCGTCAAGTAATTTATTCATTGGAACGATAAAAAATTGAAAAACTGAAAGAATGATAATACTTGAATTTTAATAGAAGAGAACCCAAGCTAAAAGTTTTGGTAATGAATTGAATGCTTCTGAGATTGATCTATATACAATTTTAATGGAAGAGTAACCCAAGCTAACAATTTTGGAATGAATTTGATGCTTCTGAGATTGATCTATAAGATGAGAACATCACACATGCCAAATAAATTAGATTTGAAAACTTTTAACCCTGTCAAGTAATTTATTCATTGGAACGATAAAAAATCAATAAAACTAAAATAATGATAATACTTCAATTGTAATGGAAAAGTAACCCAAACTAAACGTTTTGGAATGAATTGGATGGTTCTGACATTGATCTATATGATGAGAACATCACGCCTGCAAGAGAAAAGTGGATTTGAAAACTTGTAACCCCGTCAAATAATTTATTCATTAGAACGATTAAAAACCGATATAACTGAAAGAATGATAATACTTCAATTTTATTGGAAGATTAACCCAAGCTAAAAGCATTGGAATGATTTGGATGTTTCTGAGATTGATCTACATGATGAGAGCAACATGTTTGCCATAGTAAATTGGATTTAAAAACTTCTAACCCCGACAAATAATTTAATCTTTAGAACGATTATTAAGCGATACAATTGAAAAAGTATAATACTTCAATTTGAAAGGAAAAGTAACCCAAGCTAAATGTTTTGGAATGAATTGGATGTTTTGGAGATTGATCAATATGATGAGAACATCACGCCTGCCAAAGTAAATTGGATTGGAAAACTTCTAACCTCGTCAAATAATTTATTCATCAAAACGATAAAAATCGATAAAACTAAAAAATGATAACACTTCAATTTTAATAGAAGAGTTAGCAAAATCTCAAAATTTTGGAATGAATTCGATGTTTTTTAGATTGATCAAAAAATAAACAAAGAAAGTCTTTATGCAATATTCGTCCCCTTATTTCCTTGAAGGTGTTTATTTATATCCAAAACAAACAAGAAGCCATAAAAAATAAAAAACATGTGTTGAGAATAGTAGTAAAAGTGTTAAAAAAAAAATCGAAAAAACTACAAATTTGTGGATTATAACACTTGAAAATATTGCAAAATTGCTAATTTCAGTTTTCGGTTCATTTTTTTTCCAAAAGTATTTATTGCTATCCAAAAAAATAAAGAATAATTAGAAAATTAAACAAGTATAGAGAACTAGAACAAAAAATAAAATAAATCCTTCAAAACTTCCAAAATCGTGGATTAAAGCCTTTAAAATTTTGTAAATTCACTATATTTAATTTTTGTCTTATTCTTTCTATAAAAGTGTTTAATTCTATCCAAAACCAATAAAGAATCGTAAAAAATAATAAACTGGTGTGGAGTGTAGCAGGAAAAAGTAAAAGAAAAAAAAATCGAAAAATCTACAAATTTGTGGATAAGCCTTTGAAAATTTTCAAAATTGCTAATTTCAATTTCCAACTCATTTTTTTTCACGAAAGTGTCTATATTTATATCCAATACATATAAGGAATAATTATAAAATGAAATGAGTATGGAGAATTAGAGCAAAAGCAAAAAAAAAAAAAAAAAAAAAAATTATCCATCAAAACTTTCAAATCGTTGATTAAATTCTTTAAAATTTTGTAAATTCGCCATATTCAATTTTTGTCTAATTCTTTCCATGAAAGTGTTTAATTCTATCCAAAACAAATAAACAATTATAAAAATAATAAACTGGTGTGAAGTGTAGCTGGAAAAGTAAAAAAAAAAAACTACAAATTTGTAAATTATAGCCTTTGAAAATTTTGCAAAATTGCTATATATATATTCAAGTTTTCGGCTCATTTTTCCATGAAAGTCTTTATTTCTACCCAAAACCTATAATGAATAATTAGAAAATTAAATGGGTATGATGAATTACAGCAAAAGCGAAAAAAAAAATGAATTATCCATCAAAACCTCCAAAATCGTGGATTAAAAGCCATTAAAAAATTTGTAAATTTGCAATATTCAATTTTTGTCCCATTTTTTCCATGAAGGTGTTTATTTCTATCCAAAAAAAATAAATAATCATAAAAATAATAAACGGGAGTGGAGAATAGCAACAAAAACGTTAAATGTTTTTTTGAAAAATCTAACAGTTTGTGGATTATAGCCTTTTAAAATTTTGCAAAATCGTTAGTTTCAATTTCCAACACATCTTTGCATGAAAGTCTTTATTTCTTTCTAAAACATATAAACAATAATAAGAAGAATAAAAGGGTATGGAGAATAAGAGCAAAAACAAAAAACAAAAAGAAAAAAAACGAATAATCCAACATAACTTACAAAATCGTGGATTACAACCTTACAAAATTGTGCAAAATCACAACATTCAATTGTTTGCTCACATTTCCATTAAAGTGTTTATTTCTATCCAAATTAATAAAAACAATAAATGGGTGTAGAGAATAGCAGGAAAAACGTCAAAAAAGAAATAACAAAAAACCTACAAATTTGTGGATTCCCATTGAAAATTTGGGATTTGGGGGTTAGGGTTTAAGGGGTTTCAGGTTTCGGGTGTTGGGATTCGGGGTTTGGGATTCAGATATCGGTTTTCATGTTTCAGGTTTAGGGTTTGGGGTATAGAGTTTTATTAGTTTAGAGTTTTAGGGTTTAGTAAGAAATTTTTTCAAAAAAAATACCGAAAAAAACTACAAATTTGTTGATTACAGCAATTTATGTATTATAGCAATTTGTTGATTACAGCAATTTGTTGATTTGTAAATTCGCTATATCCAAATTTATGTATTATAGCAATTTTTTGTTTATTTCTATCCAAATCAAATAATGAATCATAAAAATAATAAACGGGTGCGGAGAATAGCAGTAAAATCGTTAAAAAAAAGAAATATCGAAAAAAAACTACAAATTTGTGGATTGCTAATTTCATTTTTCGTCTTTTTTTTTTCTTTTTCTTCCAAAAGTCTTTATTTCGATGCAAAACATATAAATAATAATTAGAAAATTAAACGAGTATGGGTAATTCGAGCAAAATCAAAAAAAGAAGAAAGAATTATCCATCAAAATTCCAAAATCGTGGATTAAAGCCTTATAAAATTTTATAAAATCATTTTATTCAATTTTTGTCTCAATTTTCCCATGAAAGTGTTTATTTCTACTAAAAAAATACAAATTTGTGGATTATAGCCTTTGAAAATTTTGCAAAATTTCTAATTTCAGTTTTCGGCTCATTTTTTTCATGAAAGTCTTTATTTCTCTCCAAGACATATGAAGAATAATTAGAAAATTAGATGGGTATGGAGAAATAGAGCAAAATCAGAAAAAACTAATTTTCCATCAAAACTTCAAAATTCGTGGATTAAAGTTTTTTAAAATTTTGTAAATTCGCTATATTCAATTTATTTACCAATTCTTTCAGCAAGAACGGGTGCGGTGAATAGCACCAAGAACGTTAAAAAAAAGAAATATTGAAAAAAAAATCTACAAATTTGTGGATTATAGCCTTTCAAAATTTTGCAAAATCGTTAGTTTCAGTTTCCGACTCATCTTTGCATGAAAGTATTTATTTCTTCTAAAACATATAAAAATAATAAGAAGAATAAAAGGGTATGGAGAATAAGAACAAAAAAATAAAATAATTCAACATAACTTACAAAATCGTAGATTACAACCACACAAAATTGTGCAAAATTGAAATATTCAATTGTTTACTCACTTTTCCATTAAAGTATTTATTTCTATCTAAAATAATAAAAATAATAAATGGGTGTGGAGAACAACAGGAAAAACATCAAAAAAGAAATAACGAAAAAACTAAAAATTTGTGGATTCCCATTGAAAATGTTGGGTTTGGAGGTTAGGGTTTTAGGGGTATGAGGTTTGGGGGTTGGGATTTGGATTTGGATTTTCATGTTTCGGGTTTTAGGTTTTGGGTTTTATTAGTTTAGAGTTTTAGGGATTAGCAAGAAAACTTTTAAAAAGGAAATACCGAAAAAACTACAAATTTGTGGATTATAGCAATTGAAAATTTTCTAAATTCGCTATATCCAATTTTGTCACATTCTTTCCATGAAAGTGTTAATTTCTATCCAAAACAAGTAAATAATCATAAAAATTATAAACGGGTGTTGAGAATAGCAGCAAAATCGTTAAAAAGAAATATCGAAGAAAAACTACAAATTTGTTGATTATCCTTTGAAAATATCGAAGAAAAACTATAGCCTTTGAAAATTTTGCAAAATTGCTAATTTCAGTTTTCGGATCATTTTTTCCAAAAGCGGAAAATTAAACGAGTATGGGTAATTCGAGCAAAAGCAAAAAAAAAAAAAAAAAAAAAAATTTGATTATCCATCAAAATTTCCAAAATCATGGATTAAAGCATTATAAAATTTAATAAAATCGTTATATTCAATTTTTGACTCGATTTTTCCATGAAAGTGTTTATTTCTATCCAAAACAAATAAATAATCATAAAAACGGAAAACTGGTGTGGAGAGTAGCAGGAAAAATAAAAAAAATAAAATAAAAAAAACTACAAATTTGTGGATTATAGATTTTGAAAGTTTTGCAAAATTGCTAATTTCAGTTTTCGGCTCATTTTTCCATTAAAGTCATTATTTCTCTCCAAAACATATGAAGAATAATTTGACAATTAAACGGGTATGGAGAATTAGAGCAAAAGCGAAAAAAAAAAACGAATTATCCATCAAAATTTCCAAAATCGTGGATTAAAGCCTTTTAAAAATTTGTAAAGTCACTATATTCAATTTTTGTCCCATTATTTCCATGAAGGTGTTTATTTATATCCAAAACATATAAAGAATCATAAAAATAATAAACGGGCGTGGAGAATAGCAGCAAAAGCATTAAAAAAAATTCTAAAAAACAACAAATTTGTGGATTATAGCCTTTAAAAATTTTGCAAGATTACTAATTTCAGTTTCCGACTCATTTTTTTACACGAAAGTCTTTATTTCTATCCAGAACATATAAAGAATGATTAGAAAATTAAACGAGTATAAAAAAGAAAGCAAAAAAAAAAAAAAGGAAATATCCATCAAAACTTCCACAATCGTGGATTAAAGCCTTTAAAATTTTTTAAATTCGCTATATTCAATTTTTGTCCCATTCTTTCCATGACGGTGTTTATTTCTATCCAAAAAAAATAAAAAAATCATAAAAATAATAAACAGGTGTGGAGAATAGCAATAAAAACGTTAAAAAATGAAATAATGAAAAAATCTACGAATTTGTGGATTATATATAGCCTTTTAAAATTTTGCAAAATCGTTAGTTTCAATTTTCGACTCATCTTTGCATGAAAACCTTTAAGCATACTCAGCAAAACTAAGTTTGTTAGCTAGTTTGTTAGCTTAAGCTGTCATTCTGTTTTGACAGCCACTTCAGTTGCGTAGGTGTCTATATAAAGCAATGTACAATGAACATTTTAACAATCAATGAAACAATATAAAATTCTTGCTCATAACTTGTCTTAGTACTTAACATGGTATCAGAGCTATTTCATTGCTCTTTCTTCTTTTCTTTTCTTCTTCTCAATCAGTAGTGATAATGTCTGATTCAACCTATTCAAATGCTGCATCTCTCAGCAATTCTACCATTACAGAGTGTAAACCAGTGATGTTCACTCACGCCTTGTCTGTCAAATTGAGTGAACACAATTACTTGTTGTGGAAACAACAAGTATTAGCAACAATCAGAGGCCACAAGCTACAGAAGTTCATTGAAAAAGACTCGTCTCCACCAAGATTTCTATCTGATGTAGACAAAGTTCACAATAATGGTAATCCAGAATTTACTAGTTGGGAACAACATGGTCAGTTGCTCTTCTCATGGCTTCTTTCATCCATGACTGAGTCATTACTAACAAGGTTAGTTGGTTGCGAAACTTCTTAACACTTCTGGAAAATTCTTGAGGTCTTCTTCAATTCTCAAACTGTTGCTAAGATTTCTCAATTTAGGACTCAACTTCAGAATCTCAAGAAAGGAGATCTTTCCATTAATGGCTACCTACTGAAGATAAAGAACATTATTGATCAGTTAGCTTCAGTAGAACATCCACTCTCTCCTAAAGACCATATTAATGCCATTTTTGATGGATTACCCAAACTTATGATACATTCATAGTGTCAGTAACCTCTAGATCAGATTCATATAGTGTAGTAGAGATTGAATCACTCTTACTTGCTCAAGAATCAAGAATTGAGAGACATGTAAAGGACCTTGATGTGTCTAGCTCTGCAAATGTTGCTCACAGTTCTTACAAACCTTCACGTAGATCTTTTGTTTCAAATCCACATGCTTGGAGACCTCAATTCAGATCTCCAACTAATCCTTTCTCATCCAGAAGTGCAAGATCTGGATCTGGGAGAGGTTTTAGATCCCCTGGTCATCAAACCAATCGGCCTCAGTGCCAAATTTGTGGGAAGCTTAGTGACCTAGCTTTCAAGTGCTACAATAGATTTGATAATAATCTTCCAGATCCATGGAGTCCAAGCGTAGCATCTCAGCAGACGTCTTCCCAGCAAGCAAGTTTGCAAGCAAATCTAGCATCTCGAAATGCTTTCTTTGCATCATCCAGTCAACCTCCTAAACCTACTTGGGGAACTGACTCTGAATCTCAGATGCAAACATTTGCTGCCTCTTCTACTCCATCTGATCATCGGTGGTATCATGATTCTGGTGCAACAAATCATTGCACTCCCTACACTCAGAACATGACGTCTTCTACTCCTTATCATGGCAATGAGCATCTCTTTGTTGGGGATGGTACTGGTATACAAATTCAAAACATTGGTGAGTTTACCTTACATTCCTTAAACTCTTCAAGAAAATTGCTACTTAAGAGTGTTCTTAAAGTCCCTAAACTCACTAAAAATCTTTTAAGTGTGTCAAAATTTGCAAAAGATAATGTTGTCTTTTTTGAGTTTCATCCTAATGTTTGCTTTGTTAAGGATCAGGTCACCAATCAGATTCTATTGGAAGGAACACTTAGCAATGGTCTATACGTTTTTCCATCTACACCTCTTGTTGATTCAGTCATTTCAGGGTCAACTTCTTCTTATTCCAATTCAAGAAAATCAGTCAATACAACTTCTACAAATGCTTCCTCATCCTTGTATCTCTGGCATGCTCGATTGGGACATCCATCATTGACACTTGTTCATAAGATTATTAGTAAATGTAAAATTTCTGTTTCAAACAAAGATGACTCAGTTTTTTGTTCTTCATGTTGTTTAGGAAAGATACATAGATTTCCATTTTCTAGTTCATCAACTGTGTACAACACACCATTAGAACTCATTCATACAGACTTGTGGGGTTCTGCTTCTACTGTGTCTTCTTCTGGTTATAAATATTACATTCATTTCATTGATGCTTAACAGTAGATTCACTTGGGTATATCTCTTACAAAATAAATCAGATGCTTTTCCTACTTTTCTCAAGTTTAAGTCACATGTAGAACTGAAATTTGGTCTTTCTATTAAGTGTGTTCAGTCTGACTGGGGTGGAGAATACAGATCTTTCTCAAACTTTTTAGCTCAAAATGGTGTTCTTCATCGTTTGGCTTGTCCAACAACTCATCAACAAAATGGTGTTGCTGAGAGGAAACATCGACATATAATTGAGTCTGCTCTTACTCTTCTTGTTCATGCTTCGCTTCCTTTAAAATTCTGGGATGAAGCAGTTAGAAATTATGTTTACCTTCTTAACAGAGTTCATTCTTCTGTTTTGAAAGGTCTCTTTCCTTTTGAAACTCTTTATCACAAAGCTCCAGATTACAGTACCCTCAAGGTGTTTGGTTGCTTTTGTTTTCCCAATATCAGACCATATAATACCCATAAGCTTCAATATAGATCTGTTGAATGTATTTTTCTTGGTTATAGTATACAACACAAAGGGTATAAATGTTTGTCCCCTACTGGCCGTATATACATCTCTAGAGATGTGGTGTTCAATGAGAGTTCATTTCCACATCAAGTGTTGCGTCCTTCTTCTCTATTTCCTACATCCATCCCACTTTCTGCCACATCTACTGTCAATACTGCAAAGTCCTACTGCCAATAAGACCCCTTTGTCTCATAAGTCTTTGTCATCTGGTGATAGTCACTCACCTTCTAGCCCATTAGCTTCTTTTCCTAATCAAACCAGCCACCTTACATTGCCTCCCACTAATGTACCTTCCACTCCAGTGGTCTCTTTATAGTCTCCAGTTGTACCTACTACACTTCCCTCTGGACATCAGATGGTGATGAGGTCTAAAGCTGGTATATACAAACCTAAGGTTTTCACGGCTTCTGTTGAACCATCTAGCCTGAATGAGGCTTTAACCACTCCTCATTGGCTCTCTGCTATGCAAGATGAATATATGGCTCTGCTACGCAATAAGACTTGGTCTTTGGTGGATTTTCAACACCATAGAAGTATTGTTGGTTGTAAATGGATCTTCAAGGTCAAAAAAAATTCAGATGGCACAATTCAAAAGTATAAAGCTCGCTTAGTAGCTAGGGGCTTTCAACAAATTGCTGGCTTTGATTATGAAGAGACTTTCAGTCCTGTGGTTAAACCTTCTACAATCAGAGTTATACTCTTTATTGCAGTCACATATTCGTGGTCAGTATTTCAATTGGATGTCAACAATGCCTTCTTAAATGGGGACTTACAAGAAGAGGTTTACAAGATGCAACCTCCTGGGTTTATAGATCGAACTCGTCCCAATGCAGTTTGCAAGCTTACCAAAGCCATCTATGGTCTAAAACAGGCTCCTAGAGCTTGGTTTGACAAGCTAAGGCACACTCTTATCAGGTTTGGCTTTACAACAACTAAGTCAGACTCATCCCTTTTCATCAGACACTCGCCATCTCCTATCTTCATCTTGGTGTATGTTGATGATATTTTAGTCACTGGTTCAAGCTCTTCAGACATTTCTCAGTTGATATCTCAGCTGAATGCTCAGTTTTATTTGAAAGAATTGGGACTGGTTCATTACTTTCTTGGAATTCAAGTTCAACACACTGTTGATGGATTGTTTCTGTCTCAATCTAAGTACATTCATGACCTTTTTTGTCATGCCAAGATGCAATTTGCAAATGGTTTGCCTACTCCTATGAGTAGTGGTGAGAAGTTGTTAGCCACGGGGAGTGATCCAGTGCACAATGTTCAGTTGTATAGGAGCATTGTTGGAGCTTTACAATATGTCACCATAACTAGACCTGAGATTGCATACTCAGTTAATAGGGTTTGTCAGTTCATGCAAAACCCTCTTGAGTCTCATTGGCGAGTGGTAAAGAGGATCTTAAGGTACCTAAAGGCTACATCAACATTTGAACTTCACCTGGTTCCTACTCCTTCTCTCAAGTTGACAAGGTATTGTGATGCTGATTGGGCATTTGATCCAACAGATATGCGTTCTACTTCAGGTTATTGTGTGTATTTAGGCTCTAATCTCATCTCATGGTCCTCTAAGAAACAAAGCATTGTATCTAGAAGTAGTACTGAGGTTGAATATAGGAGTTTAGCTTCATTCACGACTGAGTTGTCATGGCTACAATATCTTTTCTTTGAGTTAAGGATTGGTTGTGCGCCTCCTACTATCTGGTGTGATAACATGAGTGTTGTCCTGCTGAGTGCTAATCCAGTTCTTCATTCCAGGACCAAACATATTGAGTTGGACATCTATTTTGTGCGTGAAAAGGTTGCTCGCAGGCTCATTATAGTTCTTCACATTTTTGCAGTGGATCAAGTTGCTGATATTTTTACAAAAGCTCTTGGAACTTCCAGATTTTTGTTGTTACGTGACAAACTATGTGTTATTAATGGTTCTACACTTAGTTTGAGGGGGGGATGTTAAGCATACTCAGCAAAGCTAAGTTTGTTAGCTTAAGCTATCATTCTGTTTTTACAGCCATTTCAGTTGTCTAGGTGTCTATATATAAAGCAATGTACAATGAACATTTTAACAATCAATGAAACAATATAGAATTATTGCTCATAACTTGTCTTAGAACTTAACAAACAATAATAAGAAGAATAAAAGGGTATGGAGAATAAGAGCAAAAAAAAAAAAAAAAAACGAATAATCCAACATAACGTACAGAATCATGGATTGCAGCCTTACAAAATTGTGCAAAATCGCAATATTCTATTATTTACTCACTTTTTCATTAAATGTTTATTTCTAAGCAAAATATTAAAAATAATAAACGAGTGTGGAGAATAGCGGGAAAAACGTCAAAAAGAAATAATGAAAAAATCTACAAATTTATGGATTTCCAATGAAAATTTGGGGCTTGGGTTTTTGCGATTTGCGGTCTGGGGGTTAAGGTTTGGGGTTCGTGTTTCGGTTTTTGATTTTTGGCTTTAGGGTTTAGGGGTTTAGAGATTTAGTGGTTTGAGATTTTATGGTTTTGTAGGAAATTTTAAAAAAAAGAAATATAAAAAAACTATAAATTTGTGGATTATAAGCCTTTGAAAATTTTTAAATTTGCTATATTCAATTTTTGTCTCGTTATTTTCACGAAAGTGTTTAATCCAAAACAAATAAAGAGTCAAAAAAATAATAAACGGGTGTGGAGAATAGCAGCAAAAGCGTTAAAAATGAAATATTGAAAAAATCTATAAATTTGTTGTCACGCCCCGATTTTCGAAGAAAATGAAAACCCCAAAATCCACGTAGGATTATCCGTTTCCCCCAAAACTCGGAACGTGAAAATTCAATAACAACAGAAACAAATAGCAGCAACAACTAAACATTATTAAATTACTGAAACAAATAAAAATCTAACCCGGAGAAGACTGGCATGGCTAGCTCACTAGCGGAACTCCAGTAATGCAGCTCAAAATCTCTAAACCTGAAAGGCTAATCGGCTACATTCCAAAAAGAATGTACCCAAGAAGCAAAAGCTCACTTGGGTCAGCAATAAAGCTGGTGTGAGAAATCTTCATCCCAAAATCAATAAATCCGCACATGACAACATCAAAATAAACAAACAATAAACAACCACACCATCAGGTAGTTCCTCAATGAGGCAAAGGTGTCATCCTCCTAATAAATAAATATGCATTATTTATTACTAATAAATAAAATTTATGAGTTATCAATCTTCATAAATGCAACAACAATACAATTCATAATCATATTAGACTATTATTGAAATATTAACAAAACATTTTTCTACCTTTAGGAAGACATGTAGTTCTCATTCAATGGTTGAATGAGCATTTAGTTTTTTCCTTTAAGGTAATCATGCACATACACAAAAAAATGAATCTCGCTTCTTTTTCACAATCGCACTATCCTCCATGTGCCGAACACACTTCACCCAAGTGTGCCTCCCTTGCCATCGAAACCACTCGGAGCGTACATGTTCCAAGTGGGGTGTCACCTCGAGGAACATGTCATCTCACCCGAAGTTCGATCACTGGCAAGTATTCTTCCTAAATCTACACGTACAACCGAACTCACATGGAATGGTGCACCGATATGCAAGCAAGTCTGCATACCCAATATTTTATCACACAAATACAAGCAAGTCTGTATACAAAACAAATTTCTTTTCTTTTCACTTTTTTTTTCGGAGTTGTGGAAAAGAGCATAAAAATAATTAAATCCTCAAAACTCTTTTATGGTGACGCTTTGTCAACCATAAATAAATCAATCACAGCATCCACCATTCTCTTGGGGAACAAGTAATATCTGACACATTGCCAATTCACACATCTCATCTCTTTGCATCATATGAAAAACAATATCCATACCAATTCGCATAACAATACAAATACTCAAGCTAAAACAAGTGCTCAATTAAATTCCAGCCAATATCTATTACTAGAAAATTTTCTTCTAGACCTAAACTAAATAAGGGTTTAATCATACATAAAACTGATACAGACAAGACATTATCCCATAAGCTAACACTTTTTCTTTTTTTTTGATGAATTTGTTTTAGGCCTAAATTGTTATTACATCAAATAAATTGAACATGCGCTATATAAACATAATAGGGACATATAACTTATAATACACATTAAAACTAAAAATCACCGACACGGGCTTGCAAGGACACTCTCATATAAGAAGACTAGATGCAAAATAACCTATAGGATAAAGGTGTAGTCTTAATCACAGTTTGAAGCACATATAAAATTAATGTTATGACTAAATCATCAAAGAGGAATGATCCAGGTATCTGAAAACAGTACAACAAACAGTTACTAGTACAAAGATGAACTTCTTATAATTGAGTTGCCTAACATCATACTTTGCGTACATTCTTTGAGAGGACCACCAAAGTGGTTAAACACTTCTAGGTCTTATACTTTCAACGATCACATACAAGTGCACCCATTACTATTCGCATTGATGGCAATCCAAAAGCATCCAATGTATGGTCCTTGCCCATACCTAGCAAGTCTATCTCCACAGGGTCTTTTCCTAAAGGTGCCTTGAAAAGACTCTGAATAAATATAAATGTAGCCTATAGGTGGTGAGGTGAGTGACAGAGAGGCAGAGCACTAAGAGTGTCATAGAACTTCCTTATAGCTCTTCTCATTGCTAAATTCATATCTCTGCATGTAAGTATGAGAAATATAGCACCCCCAAATCAAAATCAGTTGTAAATCCAACTGACTTGCCACATTCAAACCATTTGCTAATGACAATATCTAAAGTCATTTCAACCAAAAAGCTTATCACTTTAGTGGTACAAATCTCTCATAACTATTTAATAAGATTTTCCAATGTAAACTTCCTGTAAACATATACCATTGGATCACTCTCAAAAACCACGAAATGTGAGTGAAAGCCATTAGAGCTTCACTTAATCTTTCCATTCCAACCTCAATATATAACATTTCAGTCCATTTATACATACCCATTCAATAATCTCTTAAAGGTAAATAATATTGTGGTTCAAATAATTAACATTTATGCACTTAGCAACACAATACTTACTGAAAAATACTCCCAATTGGGGAAACCCCATTGAAGAGAAGGTTTGAGAAAAGGGTTTTAGTGCTACAGAATTTCATCTTTGAATAGAAACACAAAAAGGGTGGAGAGAAAAAGCTCTCAGTCCAGCTTTCTACACAAAGAAAGCAAATTGGTCCTTTTATATACATGATCACATTGTCCTGGATTGTTTTGCATAATCGATTTAGGTTCGACTTACATTGGAGGCCCTCCCAAGTTGATAACAACACAAACATGGAATCTAAAGGAAACCCATGGAATACCATACGTTGATCTCAACATATCCAACAGAAATCACCAACAAAAACACAAAAACAAACCAATGGGTATGTAAGGATGATCTTTGGTCTAACTGGTACTCATCATTGAAAACAAGTGGGTAGAAGATGGCTACTCCTGATTATGAAGCAAAGTGACACAAACTCACTAAATTTCTCACAAATCACAACATAAGTGAAGGAGACGAAAAAATCACATACAAGGAAGGAATGGAGAAAACTCACCATTCTAATCGCCACATCAATCCATCACCACCTCTCGCCCTCCATCTTCTTCCCATCTTCATCACCTCGCCACTGTCAGCCGCCATTAAGAAGAAGGAAACGAGAAGGAGAAAAGAAAAGCTTAAGGAAAAAAAGGTTTTGTTTCTTCTTCTTCTTTTTTTTTATATGGTGGGTGGCTATTCGCCCCCACCGAACTTTTGAATGCACCCACCCACTTTCACAAAATAAAACCCTACTTATTAGTTTAATAAAAGCCCAAAACCAAGCCCAAATACAATTTAGTAGCAACCCATCAACATTAGGGTTTGCAAAATAAATTTTTATATTTATTTAATTAGGCGGGTATTACATTTGTGGATTATAGCCTCTTAAATCTTTGCAAAATCGTTATTTACAGTTTTCAGGGTTTGGGGTTCGGGGTTCAGTTTCGGGTTTCGAGTTTCGGTTTTCATGTTTTCGGTTTTTGGGTTTTATTGGTTTAGAGTTTTAAGGTATAACAGGAAAATTTTTAAAAAAGAAATACCAAAAAACTACAAATTTGTGGATTATAGCAATTGAAAATTTTGTAAATTCGCTATATCCAATTTTTGTCTCATTTTTTCCAAGAAAGTGTTTTTTAATATCCAAAACAAATAACGAATAAAAATAATAATAAATGGGTGTGGAGAATAGCAACAAAAGCATTAAAATAAATAAAGTGTAGAGAATAACAGCAAAAGCGTTAAAAAAAGAGGAGAAAGTGTTTATTTCTATCAAAACAAATAAAGAATTGTAAAAAAAAAAAAAAAAAAAAAAACTGATGTGGAGAGTAGCAGGAAAAAGTTAAAAAAATAAATTTCGGAAAAAGTACAAATTTGTAGATTATGGCCTTTGAAAATTTTGCAAAATTGCTAATTTCAGTTTTCGGCTCATTTTTTCCAGGAAAATATTTATTTCTCTCCAAAACATATGAAGAATAATTAGAAAATAAAATGGGTATGGAGTATTTAGAGCAAAAGTGGAAAAAAAAAATGAATTTTCCATCAAAACTTAAAAAGTCGTGGATTAAAGACTTTTAAAATTTTGTAAATTCGCTATATTCAATTTTTGTCTCATTCTTTCCATTAAGGTGTTTATTTCTATCTTAAACAAATAAAGAATCATAAAATACTAAATGGGTGCGATGAATAGCAGCAAGAACGTTAAAAAATAAAATATTGAAAAAAATCTACAAATTTGTGGATTATATTCTTTTAAAATTTTGCAAAATCGTTAGTTTTAGTTTCAACTCATCTTTGCATGAGAGTATTTATTTCTATCTAAAACATATAAACAATCATAAGAAGAATAAAAGGTTATGGAGAACAAGAACAAAAAAAAATGAATAATCCAACAGAACTTACAAAATCGTGGATTACAGCCTTACAAAATTGTGCAAAATCGCAATATTAAATTGTGTACTCACTTTTCCATTAACGTGTTTATTTCTATCTAAAATAATACATATAATAAACGGGTGTGGAGAACATCAGGAAAAATGTCAAAAAATAAATAACAAAAAACTACAAATTTGTGGACTCCCATTGAAAATTTGGGGTTTGGGGGTGAGGGTTTTAAGGGTTCGGGGTTGGGGGGTCGGGATTCGGGGTTTGGGATTCAGGGTTTGGGGTTCAGGGTTCAAGATTCGGGTTTCGATTTTAGGTTTTAATGTTTCGGGTTTTGGGTTTAGGGTATGGGGTTTTATTGGTTTAGAGTTTTAGGGGTTTAGGGTATAGCAGGAGAAATTTTAAAAAAGAAATACCGAAAAACACTATAAATTTGTGGATTTCTATCCAAAATAAATAAAAAATCATAAAAATAATAAACGATAGTGGGGAATAGCAGCAAAGTCGTAAAAAAATCAAAAAAACTACAAATTTGTGGATTTTGCAAAATTGCTAATTTCAGTTCCCGACTCATTGTTTTTCCAAAATCTTTATTTCTATCGAAAACATAAAAAGATTAATTAGAAAATTAAATGAGTATGGATAATTCAAGCAAAAGCAAAAAATCAAAATAAAACGAATTATCCATCAAAACTTCTAAAATCATGGATTAAAGCCTTATAAATTTTTTTAAATTCGCTATATTTAATTTTTGTCACATTATTTCCATGAAAGTGTTTATTTCTATCCAAAACAAATAAATAATCGTAATAGTAATAAATTGGTGTGGAGAGTAGCAACAAAAAGTTGTAAAAAAAGAAATATAAAAAAAACTACAAATTTGTGGATTATAGCTTTTGGAAAATTTGCAAAATTACTAATTTCAGTTTCCGGCTCATTTTTTTCCATTAAAGGATGATGTGGCATCATTAAAGGAGTTTTTTACAACTTCAAGATACACATAAAATCTTTGGGAATTTCATCATTCTTTCGAGATCACGACACATCACTCTGGTTGCAAAAACCTGGTTTTCTAGCATTGTTGTTAAGAATAATTAAAAAATTAAATGGGTATGGAGAATTAGAGCAAAAGCGAAAAAAAAAAAATTATCCATCAAAACATCCAAAATCATGGATTAAAGCCTTTTAAATTTTGGTAAAGTCGCTATATTTAATTTTTTGTCCCCTTATTTTCGTGAAGGTGTTTATTTATATCCAAAACAAATAAATAAGTCATAAAAATAATAAACATGTGTGAAGAATAGCAGCAAAAGAGTTTAAAAACAAATATAAAAAACTACAAATTTTTGGATTATAGCACTTGAAACTTTTGCAAAATTGCTAATTTTAGTTTTCGGCTCTTTTTTTCAAAATTCTTTATTGCTGTCCAAAACATATAAAGAATAATTAGAAAATTAAACAAGTATGGAGAATTAAAGCAAAAAAAAAATAAAAAAGGGATTAACCTTCAAAACATCCAAAATCATGGATTTTAGCCTTTAAAATTTAGTAAATTCGCTATATTCAATTTTTGTCTCATTCTTTCTATGAAAGTGTTTAATTATATCCAAAATAAATAAACAATCATAATAATAAAAAAACTGGTGTGGAGTGTAGTAAGAAAAAGTAAAGAAAAAATATCGAAAAAACTATAAATTTGTGGATTATAGCTTTTGAAAATTTTGCAAAATTGGTAATTTCCGTTTCATGCTCATTTTTTCCATTTTAGTCTTTATTTCTCTCTAAAACATATGAAAAATAATTAGAAAATTAAACGGGTATGGAGAATTAGAGCAAAAGCGAAAAAAAAAAGAATTATCCATCAAAACTTGCAAAATCGTGGATTAAAGCCTTTTTAAATTTTGTAAAGTCGCTATATTTAATTTTTGACCCCCATTCTTTCCATGAAGGTGTATATTTATACCCAAATCAAATAAAGAATCATAAAAATATTAAACGGGTGTGGAGACAAGCAGCAAAAGCGTTAAAAGAAATATCGAAAAAGCTAAGCCTTTGAAAATTTTGCAAAGTTGCTAATTTCAGTTTTCGGCTCATTGTTTTTCCAAAAGTCTTTATTTCTATCCAAAAACATATAAAGAATAATTAGAAAATTAAACGAGTATGGATAATTCGAGCAAAACCAAAAAAAAAAAAAAAAAAAACAAAACAAAAACAAAAACAAAATATCCATCAAAACTTCCAAAATCGTGGCTAAAGCCTTATAAAAATTTTCAAATTTGCTATTATCAATTTTTGTCTCATTCTTTCAATGAAAGTGCTTATTTCTATCCAAAACAAATAAATAATCATAAAAGTAATAAACTGGTGTGTAGAGTAGCAGGAATATATAGTCATAACTTTTTCCTATATCGAAAAAACTACAAATTTGTGGATTATAGCTTTTGAATATTTTGCAAAATTGCTAATTTCAATTTGATGCTCATTTGTTCCATTAAAGTCTTTAGTTCTCTCTAAAACATATGAAGAATAATTAGAAAACTAAATGGGTATGGAGAAATAGAGCAAAAGCAAAAAAAAAAAAAAAAAAAAAATTATCCATAAAAATTCCAAAATCGTTTATTATAGCCTTTTAAAATTTGGTAAAGTCGCTATATTCAATTTTTGTCCCCTTCTTTCCTTGAAGGTGTTTATTTATATCCAAAACAAATAAAGAAGTCACAAAAATAACAAACATGTGTGGAGAATAGCAGCAAAAGGGTTGAAAAAAGAAATATTGAAAAACTACAAATTTCGGGATTATAGAGCACTTGGAAATTTTGCAAAATTGCTAATTTTGATTTTTGGCTCATTTTTTTTTTCAAAAGTCTTTATTGCTATCCAAAACATAAAAGGAATAATAATAAAATTAATCGAGTATGGAGAATTAGAGCAAAAAAAAAAGGATTATCCTTCAAAACTTTCAAAATCGTGGATTAATGCTTTTTAAAATTTTGTAAAGTCGCTATATTTAATTTTTGTCCCATTCTTTCCATGAAGGTGTTTATTTATATACAAATCAAGTAAATAATAATAAAAATAATAAACAGGTGTGGAGAATAGCAGCAAAAGCGTTAAAAAAAGAAATATCGAAAAAAGTTACAAAATTGTAGATTATATATATAGCCTTTGAAAATTTTGCAAAATTGCTAATTTCAGTTTCGGCTCATTGTTTTTCCAAAAGTCTTTATTTCTATGCAAAACATAAAAGAATAATTAGAAAATTAAACGAGTATGGATAATTTGAGCAAAAGTAAAAAAAAAAAAAAAAACCAATTATTGTAAAAAAAAAATCAAAACTTCCAAAATCGTGGCTTAAAGCCTTATAAAAAATTTCAAATTCGCTATTATCAATTTTTGTCTCATTTTTTCAATGAAAATGTTTATTTATATCCAAAGCAAATAAATAATCATAAAAGTAATAAACAGGTGTAAAAGTAGCAGGAAAAAGTTAATTTTTTTTTTTCAAAAAAACTACAAATTTGTGGATTATAGCTTTTGAATATTTTGCAAAATTGCAAATTTTAGTTATCGACTCATTTTTTTCATTAAAATCTTTATTTCTCTCAAAAACATATGAAGAATAATAAAAAAATTAAATTGGTATGGAGAATTAGGGCAAAATGGGAAAAAATGAATTATCCATCAAAACTTCCAAAATCGTAGATTAAAACCTTTTAAAATTTGGTAAAGTCGCTATATTCAATTTTTGTCCCATTTTTTTAAAGGTGTTTATTTATATCTAAAACAAATAAAGAAGTCATAAAAATAATAAACATGTGTGGAGAATAGCAGCAAAAGAGTTTAAAAATATATATATATATATAAAACTACTAATTTGTGGATTATAGGACTTGAAAATTTAGCAAAATTGCTAATTTCAGTTTCTGGCTCATTTTTTCCCCAAAAGTCTTTATTGCTATCCTAAAAATATAAATAATTATTAAAAAATTAAACGAGCATAGAGAATTAAAGCAAAAGAAAAGGCAAAAAAAAAAGGATTATCCTTCAAAACTTCAAAAATCGTGGATTAATGCCTTTAAAATTTTGTAAATTCGCTATATTTAATTTTTCTATCATTCTTTCTATGAAAGTGTTTAATTCTATCCAAAACAAATAAACAATTGTAAAAATAATAAACTAGTGTAGAGTGTAGCAGGAAAGAGTTAAAAAAAAAATAAAAAAACTACAAATTTTTGGATAGCACCTGAAAATTTCGCAAAATTGCTAATTTCAATTTCCGGCTCATTTTTTCCATTAAAGTCTTTACTTCTCAACAAAACATATGAAGAATAATTAGAAAATTAAACGGGTATGAAGAATTAGAGCAAAAGATGAAAAAACGAATTATCCATCAAAACTTCGAAAATCGTGGATAGCCTTTTAAAATTTTGTAAAGTCGCTATATTTAATTTTTGTCTCATTCTTTCCATGAAGGTGTTTATTTATATCCAAGTCAAATAAATAATCATAAAATAATAAACGGGTGTGGAGAATAGTAGCAAAAGCGTTAAATAAAAATACCGAAAAAGCTACAAATTTGTGCATTATAGCATTTGAAAATTTTGCAAAATGGCTAATTTCAGTTTCCGCCTCATTATTTTTCCAATACTCTTTACTTCTGTCCAAAACATTAAAAGAATAATTATAAAATTAAACTTGTATGGATAATCCGAGCAAAAAAAAAAAAAAAAAAAACGAATTATCCATCAAAACTTCCAAAGTCGAGGATTTTAGCCTTATAAAATTATGTATATTTACTATATTTAATTTTTATCTCATTCTTTTAATGAAAGTGTTTATTTCTATCCAAAACAAAAAAATAATCATAAAAGTAATAAACTAGTGTGGAGAGTAGCAGAAAAAAGTTTAAAAAAGAAATACCGAAAAAACTACAAATTTGTGGATTATAGCTTTTGAATATTTTGCAAAATTGCTAATTTCAATTTTCGGCTCATTTTTCCATTAATGTCTTTATTTCTCTCCAAAACAGATTAAAAATAATTAAAAAATTAAACGAGTATGGAGAATTAGAGCAAAAGCGGAAAAAAAAAAAAAAAGAATTACCCATCAAAACTTCCAAAATCATGGGCGAAAGCCTTTTAAAATTTTGCAAAGTCGCTATATTTAATTTTTATTTCATTCTTTCAATGAAGGTGTTTATTTATATCCCAAACAAATAATGAATCATAAAAATAATAAATGGGTGTGGGGAATAACAACAAAAGCGTTAAAAATAAAATAAAAAAAGCTACAAATTTATGGATAGCCTTTGAAAATTTTTCAAAATTGCTAATTTTAGTTTTCGGCTCATTTTTTTTCCAAAAGTATTTATTTCTATCAAAAACATAAAGAAAAATTATAATTATATAATTAAACGAGTATGGATAATTCGAGCAAAAGCAAAAAAAAAAAAAAAAAAAAAATTTCATCAAAACTTTCAAAATCATGGATTAAAGCCTTGTAAAATTTTGTAAATTCGCTATATTCAATTTTTGTCTCATTATTTCAATGAAAGTTTTTATTTTTATCCAAAATAAATAAATAATCGTAAAAGTAATAATGGGTGTGGAGAGTAGCAGAAAAAGAAAAAAAATCGAAAAAACTACAAATTTGTGGATTATAGCTTTTGAAAAATTTGCAAAATTGCTAATTTAAGTTTCCGGTTCATTTTTTCCATTAATGTCTTTCTTTCTCCCCAAAATATATGAAGAATAATTTGAAAATTAAACGGCTAAGGAGAATTAGAGCATAGCGGAAAAAAGGAATTATCCATCAAAACTTCCAAAATCGTTGATTAAAGCCTTTTAAAATTTTGTGAAGTCGTTATATTAAATTTTTGTCCTATTTTTCCATGAAGGTGTTTATTTATATCCAAAACAAATAAAGAATCATAAAAATAATTAACGGGTGTCGAGAATAGTAGCTAAAGCGTTAAAAAAAAATATCGAAAAAACTACAAATTTGTGGATAATATTAAATTTGCAAACTTGCTAATTTCAATTTTCGACTCATTTTTTACACGAAAGTCTTTATTTCGGTCCAAAACATATAAAGAATAATTAGAAAATTAAACGAGTATGGAGAATTAGAGCAAAAGTAAAAGCAAAAAAAAAAATGAATTATCCATCAAAACTCCCAAAATCGTGCATTAAAGCCTTTAAAATTTTGTTAATTCGTTGTATTCAATTTTTGTGTCATTCTTTCCATGAAAGTGTTTAATTCTATCCAAAACAAATAAATAATTTTAAAAATAATAAACTGGTGTGGAGTGTAGTAGGAAAAAGTTAAAAAAAAAGAAATATTGAAAAAACTACAAATTTGTTGATTAGCTTTTGAAAATTTTGCAAAATTGCTAATTCCAGCTTCCGGCTAATTTTTTCAATGAAAGTCTTTATTTCTATCCAAAAGCTATAAAGAATATTTAGAAAATTAAACGGGTATGGTGAATTAGAGCAAAAGCGAAAAAATGAATTATCCATCAAAACCTCCAAAATCTTGGATAAACATTTAAAATTTTTGTAAATTCACAATATTCAATTTTTTGTCCCATTCTTTTCCTGATGGTGTTGATTTCTATCTGAAACAAATAAAGAATAATAAACATAATAAACGGGTGTGGAGAATAGCAACAAAATCGTTAGAAACAAAAATAATGAATAAATTTACCAATTTGTGGATTATATATAGCCTTTTAAAATTGCAAAATCGTTAGTTTCAGTTTTTGACTCATCTTTCCATTAAAATATTTATTTCTATCTAAAACATATAAACATTAATAATAAGAATAAAAGGGTATGGAGAATAAGAGCAAGAAAAAAAAAAAAAACGAATAATCCAACATAACTTACACAATCATGGATTATAGCCTTACAAAACTGTGCACTTTTTCATTAAAATGTTTATTTCTATCCAAAATAATAAAAATAACAAACAAGTGTGGAGAATAGTAGCAAAGCGTTAAACGCGAAATATTGAAAAAATCTACAAATTTTTAGATTATAGTTTTTTAAATATTTGCAAAATCGTTAGTTACAGTTTCCGGCTCATCCTTGCATGATAGTCTTTATTTCTTTCCAAAACATATAAACAATAATATGAAGATTAAAATGGTCAGGAGAATAAACAAAAGCAAAAAAAGGAAAAAAAAAAATAATAATCCAACATAACTTACAAAGTGGATTATATAGCTTTTCAAAATTTTGCAAAATCTCTATATTCAATTTGGACTCATTATTTAAAAAATGAATTTATTTTTTTCCAAAAAAAATATAGAATAATAAAAATAATAAACGGGTGTGGAGAATAATAGAAAATGATAAAAAATATATATATATAAAAAACTACAAATTTGTGGATTATAGTCTTTGAAAATTTTGCAAAAATCGCTAATTTCAGCTTCCGACTCATTCATTCCATTGTAGTCTTTCTTTCTATCCAAAATGCATAAAGAATAATCAGAAGAATAAACGGGCACGGAGAATAAGAATAAAAGCGAAGAAAAGAATAATCCAACCAAACTTCCAAAATCGGGGATTATAGCCTTTCAAAAATTTGCAAAATCATTATATTCAATATTTTAATCATTCTTTTAATGAAAGTGTTTATTTTTATCAAAAAATAATAAAAGGGTGTGGAGAGTAGCTGGAAAAAGTTTAAAAAAGAAATATGGAAAAACTACAAATTTGTGGATTATATAGTCTTTAAAAATTTTGCAAAATTGCTAAGTTCAGTTTCCGGCTAATTTTTTTCATGAAAGTCTTTCTTTCTCTCCAAAACATATAAATAATAATTATAAAATTAAACGGGTATGGAGAATTAGAGCAAAAACGGAAAAAAATGAATTATCCATCAAAACTTCCAAAATCGTGGATTAAAGCCTTTTAAAATTTTGTGCAATAATGAATAATCAAACATTGTGCAAAATCACAATATTCAATTGTTTACTCTTTTTATTCCATTAAAAATTTTATTTCAATCCAAAATCAATAAAAATAATAAACAGGTGTGGAAAATAGGAGGAAAACATTAAAAAATAAATAACGAAAAAATTATAATTTGTGGATTGCCATTGAAAATTTGGGGTTTGGGGGTTAGGATTTTAGGAGTTTGGGGGTTCAGGTTTGGGGTTTCGATTTTCATGTTTTGGGTTTTAGGTTTGGGGTTTTATTGGTTTAGACTTTTAGGGGGTTTAAGGTTTAGCAGTAAAAATTTTAAAAAAGAAATAACAAAAAGACTTCAAATTTGTAGATTATAGCACTTGAAATTTTTCTAAATTTGCTATATCCAATTTATGTCTCATTCTTTCCTTGAAAGTGTTTATTTATATAAAAAACAAATAATGAATCATAAAAATAATAAATGGGTGTGGTGAATAGCAACAAAAGCGTTAACAAAATATATCAAAAAAACTAAAATTTGTAGATTATATAGCCTTTGAAAATTTTACAAAATTGCTAATTTCAGTTTTCGGCTCATTTTCTTAATGAAAGTTTGTATTTCTATTCAAAACATATAAAGAAAAATTATAAAATTAAACGAGTAAGGAGAATTAGAAAAAAGCAAAAAAAAAAAAAAAAAAAAACGAATTATCCATCAAAACTTCCAAAAACGGGATTAATGTCTTTTAAGATTTTGTAAATTCGCGCCAATGGCATGACAACTCAACGGTTAGAGCTTGGCAGATGATATCACTAGGTCATGGGTTCAAACCCAGCTTTCGGCATCTTTAGTGGGTTTTGGGATCCTGTAAAAACCCTGCTTGCCCTTCAAAAAAAATCCGCTACATTTAATTTTTTGTTTCATTCTTTCCTTGAAAGTCTTTATTTCTATCCAAAACAATTAAAGAATTGAAAAAAAAAAATTAAACTGATGTGGAGAGTAGCAGGAAAAAGTTAAAAGAAGAAAGAGAAATTTCAAAAAAAAAAAACTACAAATTTGTGGATTTTATCCTTTGAAATTTTTTCAAAATTGCTAATTTCAGTTTCAGCTCGTTTTTTCATTGATAGTCTTTATTTCTATCCAAAACATATGAAAAATAATTACAAAATTAAATGGGTATGGAGTATTAGAGCAAAAATGAAAAAAAAAAGAAAAGAACTTTCTATCAAAACTTCCAAAATCGTGAATTAAAGCCTTTTAAAATTTTTTAAAGTCACTATATTTAGTTTTTGTCCAATTCTTTCCATGAAGGTGTTTATTTATATCCAAATTAAATAAAGAATCATAAAAATAATAAACGGGTGTGGAGAATAGTAGCAAAAGCGTTAAAAAAAAATCGAAAAAAACTACAAATTTGTGGATTATAGCACTTGAAAATTTTGCAAAATTGCTAATTTCAGTTTCCAGCTCATTTTTTTTTTCCAAAAGTCTTTCTTGCTATCCTAAACATATAAAGAATAATTAGAAAATTAAACGAGTATGAAGAATTAGAGCAAACAAAAAAAAAGATTATCCTTCAAAACTTCCAAAATCGTGGATTTTAGCCTTTAAAATTTTGTAAATTTTCTATATTCAATTTTTGTCTCATTTTTTCCATGAAAGTTTCTATTTCTATCCAAAACAAATAAATAATTGTAAAAATAATAAACTGGTGTGGAGAGTAGCAGAAAAAAGTTAATATATATATATATATATATATATATATATATATATATATATCGAAAAAACTACAAATTTGTGGATTATAGCTTTTGAAAGTTTTGCAAAATTGCTAATTTCAGTTTCTGGCTCATTTTTTCCATTAATGTCTTTATTTCTCTTCAAAACATATGAAGAATAATTAGAAAACTAAACGGGTATAGAGAATTAGAACAAAAGCGGAAAAAATGAATTATCTATCAAAACTTCCAAAACCGTGGATTAAAGCCTTTTAAAATTTTGTAAAGCCACTATATTCAATTTTTGTCTCATTCTTTCCATGGTATTTATTTATATCCAAAACAAATAAAGAATCATAAATGTAATAAATGGGTGTGGAGAATAGCAACAAAAGTGTTAAAAAAAAGAAATATAAAAAAAACAACAAATTTGTAGATTATAGCTTTTGAAAATTTTGCAAAATTGCTAATTTCAATTTTTGACTCATTATTTTTTCCACGAAAGTATTTATTTCTATCTAAAACATATAAAGAATAATTAGAAAAATTAAATGAGTCTGGAGAATTAGAGCAAAGCAAAAAAAAAAAAAAAAAAAATCCATCAAAACTTCAAAAATCATGGATTAAGCCTTCAAAATTTTGTAAATTCGCTTTATTCAATTTTTGTCTCATTCTTTCCATGAAAGTGTTTAATTCTATCCAAAACAAATAAACAATTGTAAAAAGAATAAACTAGTGTGGAGTGTAGCAGGAAAAAGAAATATCGAAAAAACTACAAATTTGTTGATCAGTTTTTGAAAATTTTGCAAAATTGCTAATTTCAGTTTCCGACACATTTTTTCAAAGAAAGTATTTATTTCTTTCCAAAACCTATAAAGAATAATTAGAAAATTAAACAAGTATAGTGAATTAGAGCAAAAGCGAAAAAAGTGAATTATCCATCAAAACCTCCAAAATTGTGGATAAGCATTTAAATTTTTTTGTAAATTCACAATAACGATAAAACTGAAATAACGTTAATATTTCAATTTGAATGGAAGATTAACCCAAACTAAAAGTTTGGAATGAAATAGATGCTTTTGAGATTGATCTATATGATGAGAATATCACGTCTGGGAAACTAAATTGGATTTGAAAACTTCAAACCCTGTCAAATAATTTATTAATTAGAACGAATTAAAATCGATAAAACTGAAAGAATGATAAAACTTCAATTTTAATTGAAGAGTAACCCAAGCTAAAAGTATTGGATTGAACTGGATGTTTCTAAGATTGGTCTAAATGATGAGAACATCACGCCTGACAAAGTAAATTGGATTTCAAAACTTCTAACCCCGTCAAATAATTTATTCATTATAACGATTAAAAACTGATAAAACTGAAAGAAGTGTAATACTTCAATTTGAATGGAAGATTAACCCAAGCTAAAAGTTTTGGAATGAATTGGATGCTTCGAAGATTGATCTATATGATTAGAACATCATGTCTACCAAAGTAAATTGGATTTGAAAACTTCTAATCCTGTCAAATAATTTATTCATTAGAATGATAAAAAGCTAATAAAACTGAAATAATAATAATATTTCAATTTTAATGGAAGAGTAACAATAGATAAAAGCTTTTGTAATGAATTGGATGCTTCTGAGATTGATCTTTTTTTTTTTTTTTTTTTTTTAAAGTTAACCTCCAGTGGGGAGGGGCAACTATGGGATGCCAGACCTTTATTAATTAATCAAAAAAAACTTACAATCGATGCGGGGGTACATTACGACGTTACCCGCGTAAAGTCAACAAACAAAAATAAGCGAAACATCTTGCAAACAATTGTCCGAAAGGAAATAAAAAACAGTAGAAAACCTCTAAGGACTGAAACCAAAAACATATAGAGCACGCGAAACCATCATAGACATCCAGCTCACACCCATAAATATAAAACACAGCCCAAACCGAAATAACGACGCCACTTCGCAAACAAAGCCGCATAAGCACCAAACCAAAAAACCAGCAGAAGCAGAGTATACTCTGTTTTGCAAGCAGTGTGTCCAGCCAGAGCAACTTACTGTCCCCTGCCAACATTCCAACCACAGCACCACAGCAACATCCTACGCCGGTGCGTCACCAAGCTCTTTTCCCTGCGATTCAGATTGCAGCCCTCCGCATCGCCCAACAGATCAACAATGCTGCTGCCCTCCATGTCGAGCCACATCAACACCATATGCACTCTATTTAGCAACCGAGTGACCCTCCAATCGCACGCACCTTGCTATTCCCTATACCCAGCCAGGCAAACCAAAACAGCCAAATGCGTGAACACAGCGTCACAGCGCCCGTCGCGCTCCTGATCGACCCCATGATGGCAAACAAGTTGTATCATTTCCTGCACTACAAAATAACCACTTATATACGCACTCACCAGCCAATGTCGCATCACGCAAGTCGTCAAACCAAAACCGAAACAACATGAGCTGCCTCTAGTCTTCCCCATGACGAAGATACGCCGTTTGTAATCTATCAAGCTCGATCAAGCCAGCTATTCGCCTGGGAAGATCAGCTCCAATAAAAGAACCTGTCCCAAGAACATGAAAAGCTCTATCGGCTAATGCATTCGCCACCGCATTTGCCTCTCTATAGATGTGTTGACAGTATATCGTCATCGTCTCTGCCAACAGCTTGATTTCTTTCAATATATTCTCCAAATGCCATGGGGTTGTGAAACTATCCTTAAACCAGCCACAAATCAGATCAGAATCTATTTGAATAACAACATTTTTAAATCCCCAAAAGAGACAGAGGCGAAGACCCTCTAAAAGAGCCAAAAATTCCGCTCTGTGATGGGATCCTGCTCCGAAAAAAATATATTTTCCCCCAACACATAAACCACGAGAGTCACGCATAACCACACCACCGGCTGCCATATCCTTGCGAAAGGAACCATCTACATTAAGCGCAACAAAATCTTTGGGGGGAGGTTGCCAGAAAACAATTCGAACTGACTTCCTTCTAACCGGAAGCACCTCCAACCCCAAAGATTGTAAGGGTGCCTTATTACTGCTAACTTGCTTGGGAATTATAAACTTATTTGCTATTCTCAACTGGCGCCGAATATTCAAGATCACGAAAGCAGAATTGGGGGAAGCACTTTCATAAAAACATTTGCACATTTGTTTCCAAATTTCCCATAGAATGAACATAGGAGTAAGAAAGAAAAACACACCTGTTTGCGAAGAGCGTTTAGCTTTCTTGAACCATATGGCAAGAACCGTAGATATTTCTGCTGGGCGTCGAATATGAACATAAAAAATTCTATCAAAATGATTCCACACCTGCCTTGCCAATTCTCCATCAAGAAAGAGATGGTTCAAAGATTCCTGTTTTGGCGAAATGCAGCAATGGCATCTAGATGCTAAGCTCAACCCACATCTATATAATTCACCGTCCACAGGTATTCCTCGACGAATTACTTTCCAAACAAAGACTGATATTCTGGACGACAAAATATCGTACCAAAGAGTTTGACTTAATGCATTAACCTGCCCATGTCTCCGTAACCGTTCATATGCCGACTGAAGTGAAAAAAGCCCATTCGGGTTTGGAACCCACACACACGTGTCCTTCTCATTGTTCTCACCACGTAGGATATCTGCATAAAGGTCACGCGCTAAATTTCTGAGATCCCGGTGAACCAAAACAAAATTTGTGGACGACACCTCACGGATTGAAGGCCATAAATCGTGATCAACCAACGCTGTCGATCTCCTGAAAGAAACCACCATGTTCCAATTCTCCTCAAAGAAACCAGTCTCCCCAGTGCCAATACGCCAAAGCGTATTACTCAAGAGAAAATTTCTCCCAAGCATGATCTCTTTAAAAAACGGAGACGAACCACCTCTCACAAGTTGACCTTTCAAACCAACACCTTGAACCCAGTATTTATTCCTCATGAAAGTAGCCCATAACGAGTCGGAAGTAAGTAACCTCCATAGAGCCTTGACTCGAAAGGCCTTCATCACAACCGTCAAGTCTCTAACACCCAAACCATCTTTCGCCAGTGGAAAGCAAATATTATCCCAAGAAACCCATTTTTTCTTAAGGCGGCCTTCACAATCCCCCCAAAAGAAGTCCGCCAACAATCTATTAATCCGTGCTATGACAGTCCTTGGTACACACATGGTACTAAGAATATAAATCGGAATTGAGCTAAGAACATGCTTTATCAAGATTAAGCGACCTCCTGGAGATAACAATTTGGCCTTCCATCCTTGAATACGAACCTGAATCTTAGAGATTAAATCTTCAAAATATGAAATTTTAACTCTCCCTTGGAAAACTGGCCCACCCAAATACTTCAATGGAGCAGAGAAAAATTGGAAAGCGATACCACTTTTTAACGCTACAATACGCTCCGCTGTGCTCTGTTCAGCCAGAGTAAAAGAACTTTTTCCTTCATTTATTTTCTGTCCCGAGGCCTTACAATATCGACGCAGGAACTCCATACATCCCATAACTGAGGATTGTCTGCCATTCAAAAAAATAAGAGTGTCGTCTGCATACAGAAGGTGGGAAATAGGGTTGTAATTCCTTGGAGTGTAGTAGTACCCAATTTTGCCAATTTCAAAGGCTGATTTCAAACCCCTACTCAAAACTTCGGAAGCAATAATGAAAAGAAAAGGGGATAGGGGATCCCCTTGCCGAAGTCCCCTAGTGGATCTGAAAAAACCTTTGTAAACTCCTTGAAGCAGAACCGAAAATCCACAAAAAGTAATACAGTTAGATATGATGTGGCAGATTCTACCCGTAAAGCCAAATTTTCTAAGCACTTTAAGCAAAAATTTCCATTCCAGTCTATCATATGCTTTCTCCATATCAATTTTCAGCACCACATTATCTCCAAAAACCTTCCTATTGATGTCTCTGATCATTTCCTGCGCCAGTCCAATATTTTCCCCAATGAACCTGCCTTTAACAAAAGCTCCCTGCTCCTGCGAAATCAATCTTGGCAGGATATCTACCAGCCTATTGCACAAAATTTTGCTAAAGATCTTATAAATCACATTGCATAAACTGATGGGGCGAAAATCAGAAAAAGAACCTGGATTAGCAATTTTGGGAATCAAAGCCAAGAAATTCGCCGAGAAAGACGCCGGCAGTGCAACCCCTTCAAAAAATTGTATAGCAGCCTCCCATATATCCATACTCAAAACCTCCCAGCAAAACTGATAAAAGTCAGCAGTAAATCCATCCGGTCCTGGCGCACTATTTTTGGGAATGTCAAAAACTGCATCCCTGACTTCCAATAGAGAGGGGCGGTGAACCAGAGACTCACATTGACCGGCGTCCACCAATGTCGGGAGACAATTTAGCAAATCCACATCTTCCCTAACCTCACCTTGAGAGGACAACAGATTCGAAAAGAACTGATTGGCTTCCTCAAGAATCTCACCAGGTTCCGAAATAGTTCTACCACCCGGTAGAGTGATCTGATTGATAGCGTGTCTCTTTTGTTTGGATTTGGTGGAAGCAAAAAAGTACTTAGTGCAGGCATCCCCCTCCTTGAATTCTTTTTCACCAGATTTCTGAATCCAGTAGAGCTCCTCCTGTTTGAGAGCCAATCTATATTCTGCCTGACAACGGTGTAAATTGCAGCAAGCCTGAACATCCCAATTAGCATTGACATTTAGCCCATTAGTACTGTTATTCGCAAAACCCGCCAAGAGAATGGTTTACCACTGCTGCATTTCATCTTCTAATGCACGAATTCTGCTGAACACATTGCCGAAAACCGTCCTATTCCACTGTATCAGAGCTCGGCGTGTCAATTTAAGTTTGGCATCCACTCGATCTATAGGCCGCATAGTACCCATGTCTGTCAACCACGTTTCCTTGACCAAGTCCATAAACTCAGGATGTGTCGTCCACATATTAAGGAATCGAAAAGGAACATAACCGACTTTAGAATGAGTCGGCATGGAGGCCATCAACGGAGAGTGATCTGAGAAAGTTCTGCTAAGATGTTCCACTTTTGGACTACCAAAATCTGTCAACCAAGCTGAATTGGTAAAGACCCTATCCAGTCTGGCCCAAATGCGCTCACTACCCCGTCTGTTATTACACCAGGTGAGACGAGGACCCGAGAAGCCACAATCAATGAGACCATTGTTTTCAATACAGTCAGAGAAGTGTGACATACTTGCCATGGACGGCTCCACCCCTCCTACTTTCTCTCCAGAATGCAAGTAAGTGTTAAAGTCTCCTCCGACCATCCAAGGAATGAGATGGGATGCAGCAAAATTTGTCATATTCAGCCATAGGTCCTTTCTACCATCTACAGAACATTTAGCATAACAAAAGAAATGAAAAATATTCTTGAATCAGAATCCGTTACCTGGCAATGAATGATCTGGTCCGACATATCCACCACCGAAAGAGTGAGGGAAGAATCCCAAAAGATCCAAATCTTTCCACCAACCGATTCATTAGAGGCAAAGCCGCCCATTTGGATTTTGTTGCCAATCTCCATAGATCTACTAGCAGGAATCATAGGCTCCGCAATCATAAGAATTCTGACTTTATGCTCCAACACCATATTTTTCAACCTCCGTCTCGTGGCCTGATTGGCGATCCCACGAGCATTCCAAAACAAAATGTTTTCCATCATCTTAAACACGGACATAAGCTTTACCCTTCTTAGTCTTGCGACGTTTGCCCGGGAGGGCCGTCGATTTGACTTTGTTCTGTTGATCCTTATCAGAGAGTGCCCCAAATGTAAATCCTTTATAGCCTGTGGTTCCAGTCCCAACTCCGATTCCGACACAGCCTCGTCACTCTCATCTGTGGCGTTAACCATTGTATTGGTGGGGTTTGAATGTTTCTTACTTTGCAAAACACGGTTCTCTTCCACCAGCTGGACGAAGACATCATACAGACTCCCATCCATTTCATTTCTGACCGTTGTAGGCCCTGAGACATTACCCGTTGCCATGGATTGAGGGCGCTTGGCCATAACTTCTGTCAACTGTTCCATCACTGTCGGCTTCGCTATGTCATTCCCAACATCATTCCCTACTTCCCGAGAGACAACGTCCTCTGGGTTAAGACCCTTAAGTGATGTGGGCCTGGGACTGGGCGTTAGCTGCGGACGAGGGCTGATTGACCGTGGACCTGCTGAACTCTGAAGTGACGAGCTGGATTGCATGGGGCAATCCTTATACGGGCTGGACTGAGCTTGGCCGTGAATAGGCTGGACCCGAGAATACTGAAGGTGTTCCAGCGTGCTGTCTTGAGCTGGAACAGAACTGATGTTGTGCGCAGGGCAAGGAACATCCATCGGAACAGAGCCAGAACTAAAGAGATTCGCTGGACATGGGCTGGGGATGGCAATCGCATGACCTGGACCAATGTCTGGACTGGAGCCTGTCGCTGGAAATGGACCTGTGTCGGTCGCTGGATCATTGCATGATGGCCTGGATTGAAGATGGCAAGGACTGTTTGTGGCATGAACTGCATGAAGGCACAGATTGGTGGTCACTGGAACCCGGCAAGGACCTGTGTCGGTCGCTAAAACACTGCCTGGACGAATGTTGGTCGCGGTGTTGGTCGCTGAGACACTGCCGGGACGAGTATTGTTCGCTGAACCACTGCCTGGACGAGTGCTGATCGCTGTATGTTGTCCGGGACTGCTGGTGGTGACAGGAGCAGGACCAACAGGGCCTTTGCTGAATGTATTCGGTGGGCTGATCGCATTGTCGGGACTGCTTTCAGACTTAGTGACAGAACGTAGCATTAAACCTTGATGTCCCAAGTGTTCAAACTCCGTTACATCCTGCGACATCGCTTCTACGGGAAAAGTGGACAAATCAGCTACTATACCACCCTTGGCCCCTTCTTGTAAGTCTATAGATGGCTCTTTCGGCTGAGCTTGAAATCCAGTGGTATTAGCAATCTCCGAAATGGTGTACCCCGCCTCCAGAAGGCATTCTTCTGTATTTTCAGTGACCTTCTCAACACTAACCTGAACCAACTGCTCACTCTCATCATCAGCAATGTGATCATTAAGCTTGTCAAATTTATTTGACAACTCCATCTTGACCGGAACCATGGTCACCGGCCTCATTTCCCCAATGTCCTCAACCAATTCTTCCCCCTGGCTGTTCTTAGCGCCACTCGGGCCAACCGCTGGTCGATCAATTTGAGCTTGTTTAAGCACGGGGACATATTGTTGTTTGAAAGGTTTGTGTTCAACATGCGGCTTAATCGTCTTCTCTACTTTACCGGAGTCGGGAACTCCCCCACTGGCCTTGAGTCCAATTTTTTTCCTGCAAAAAGCCTCTTGGTGGCCTATCAAGGAACAAAAGTCGCAATATTTGAAACCGGGATATTCGATTTTCTGCCAGAATCCTCTGTTATTGGCCCTATCAATCCAAACTCTATTCGGTAGTTTCTCCGGTAAAGACATCTCCACACACACACGGGCAAAACCCGGCCGAGTGAGACAACGAGTATGGTCATCCATTCGCAAATAACCACCAAAAGAATTCACAATAGCCTTTAAAATAGGGGGATGAAATAAATGCAAAGGTAGGTTAGGTAACTCTACCCATAGGGGCACCGAAATGGGATCCTCCTTCAAGCTGAAACCATCATGCCAGCGGAAAGCTTTAAACCGTACTCCTCGAATCAGGAATGAGTCCCTCGACAGAACTTTCTTTGCTTCTACCTCCGACTGAAGTCGTACTAGCACATGTCTTTGATTCAACAAACCCAACGAAAAGTCTCCCAAAATTCCCCAAGTTCGGTGAATTGAATCACGAATATCTGTCAAAGTCGGACGGTAACTAGAAAATTTGAGAACAATGACGTGTTTCTCCATGAAAGCTTCCCCACGAACCTCATCGGATGCCGTGATTCCGATAGCTGGAGCCCCCTCCTTACGGAACCGGGTTCCTTCGACCTGAGTTTCAACATTGTCATCAACCAAAAACTTACCCAGAATCTGGGCGAAAGAGGGCTTTGGGGATCCGGCCGGTAATCCCCCATGGCCAGGACCAGTGGGAGATGGACTGGCGGCTTGCACGGTCATCACATCCAGAAAAAATATGGTATCAGCCCCAATGAAAACAGGGAATGGAACGGATCAGAACGTAACAAGAGCTGTGGCGAATCGTTTATCGGATTGGAGTAGCGGTTTGTAACAGCCCGAGGATATAAGACCGTATGCGTAACAGACCTTGCCGACGCGTAACAGTTCAAGATTCGTAACAGATCGTAGGTCGTAACAGACCGAAAAAAGCCGACCGGATCTGCAGATCGTGACGTATTCGCCAATCGTGCCGCTAACTGAACCAACAGGCGATGAAGACCAATCCGTATCGGATGAACCCCCGAGCGACGAGATACCGGCGCAAGAAGCCGTATCGGTATGCAGCGGCTAGGTTTTTCCAAAACGGCGCAAGATGCAACGGTTCAGATTAACTCCCAGGAACGATGAAGGGCTGGGATTAAAGGATCCAAAAAAAATTCGATAATGCCCAAAATACCCTTCAGAATCGCCTCAGAGCCTCCTAATTTTTCGTAAGGTTCCAGTCGCTCGTTTGTCCTGAGATTGATCTATATGATGGGAAAATCATGTCTGCCAAAGTTAATTGGATTTGAAAACTTCAAACCCCGTCAAATAATTTATTCATTAGAACGATTAAAAACTATGAAACTGAAAGAATGATAAAACTTCAATTTTAATGGAAGAGTAACCCAAGGTAAAAGTTTTGGAATGTATTGGATGTATCTTAGACTGATCTATATGATTAGAACATCACGTCTGCCAATGCAAATTGGATTTGAAAACTTCTGACAACGTCAAATAATTTATTCATTATAATGATTAATTTTAATGGAAAAATAACCCAAGCTAAAAGTTTTGGAATGAATTAGATGCATCTGAGATTGATCTATATGACGAGAACATCACATCTGCCAGAGGAAACTGGATATGAAAACTTTTGACCCCATCAAATAATTTGTTCATTTGAATGTTTAAAAACCGATAAAACTAAAAGAAGTATAATACTTCAATTTAATGGAAAAGTAATTTAAGCTAACAATTTTGGAATGAATTGGATGTTTCTGAGATTGATCTATACGATGAGAACATCACAACTTCCAAAGTAAATTAGATTTGAAAACTTCAAACCCTATCAAACAATTTATTCATTAGAACTACTACAAATTAATAAAACTGAAAGAAGTATAATACTTCAATTTTAATGGAATAGTAACCCAAGTTAAAAGTTGGGGAATGAATTGGATGTTTATGAGATTTATCTATATGATGAAAACATCACGCATTGCAAAGTAAGGATTTGAAATCTTCTAACCTCGTCAATAATTTAAATATTAGAACGATTAAAAACCGCTAAAACTGAAAGAAATATAATACTTCAGTTTGAATGGAAGACTAACCCAAGCTAAATGTTTTAGAATGAATTGGATGATTGTGAGATTGATCTATATGATGAGAACATCACACCTGCCAAGTAAATTGGATTTGAAAATTTCTAGCCCTCTAATAATTAATTCATTAGAACGATAAAAAACTGATAAAGCTGAAAGAATGATAATACTTCAACTTTAATGGAAGATTAACCTAAGCTAAAAGTTTTGGAATGAATTTGATGCATCTGAGATTGATCTAAATGAAGAAAATATCATGCCTGGCAAAGTAAATTGGATTTGAAAACTTTTAACCCCGTAAAATAATTTATTCAATAGTACGATTAAAACCGATAAAATTGAAAGAATGATAATACTTCAATTGTAATGGAAAAGTAACCCAAGCTAAAAGTTTTGAAATCTATTAGATGATTTTGGTTTGATCTATATGATGAGAACATCATGCCTCCCTAAGTAAATTGAATTAGAAAACTTCTAACTCTGTCAAATAATTTACTCATTACAACGATTAAAAACCGATAAAACTAAAAATCGAGAACTTCTAAGATGTTTACTCACTACAATGTTTATGAGATTGATCTAAATGATGAGAATATCACGCATGACAAAGAAAATTGGATTTGAGAACTTCTAACCCCATCAAATAATTTAAATATTAGAATGATTAAAAATCGATAAAACTGAAAGAAGTATAATGCTTCAAATTTAATGTAAGATTAACCCGAGCTAAAAGTTTTGGAATGAATTGGATGTTTCTGAGATAGTATGATTAAAACATCACGCTTGCAAAAATAAATTGGATTTGAAAACTTCTAACCCCGTCAACTAATTAATTATTTAGAATGATTAAAAACTAATAAAACTGACAGAAGTATAATACTTCAATTTTAATGGAAGAGTAATGCAAGCTAAAAGTTTTAGAATGAATTGGATGCTTCTGAGATTGATCTATATATCGAGAACATCACGCCTGCCTTTGTAAATTAGATTTGAAAACTTCAAACCTTGTCAAATAATTTATTCATTAGAACGATTAAAAACTGATAAAACTGAAAGAAGTATAATACTTCAATTTTAATGGAAAAGTAACCCAAGCTAACAGTTTTGGAATGAATTGGATGCTTATGAGATTGATCTAAATGATGAGAATATCACGCATGACAAAGTAAATTGGATTTAAAAACTTCTAACCCCATGAAATAATTTAAATATTAGAATGATTAAAAACCGATAAAAATGAAAGAAGTATAATACTTCAATTTTAATGGAAGACTAACCCAAGCTAAAATTATTGGAATGAACTGGATGTTTCAGATAATGATCTACCTGATGAAAAAATCACGTCTGCCAAATTAAATTGGATTTAAAAACTTCTAACCCCATCAAATAATTTTATGTTTAGAACGAATAAAAACCGCTAAAACTGAAAGAAGTATAGTACTTCAATTTGAATGGGAGATTAACCAAAACTAAATGTTTTGGAATGAATTAGATGATTGCTAGACTGATATATACGATGAGAACATCACGCCTGTCAAAGTAAATTGGATTTGAAAACTTCTATCCTCGTCAAATAATTTATTCATTAGAACGATACAAAATAGATAAAATTGAAAGAATTTTAAAATTTCAATTTTAATGGAAGGTTAACCCAAAATAAAAGTTTTGGAATGAATAGGATGCATCTAAGATTGATCTATATGATGAAAACAACACGCCTGCCAAAGTAAGTTCGATTTGAAAACATATAGCCTTGTCAAATAATTTATTCATTAGAATGATTAAAATCGATCAAACTAAAAGAATGATAATACTTCAAATATAATGGAAAAGTAACACAAGCTAAAAGTTTTGGAATGAATTTGATGATTCTGAGATTGATCTATATGATGAGAACATCACGCCTGCCAGAGGAAAATGGATTTGAAAACTTCTGACCCCGTCAAATAATTTATTCATTAGAACAATTAAAAACCAATAAAACTGAAAGAAGTATAATACTTCAATTTTAATGGAAAATAACCCAACATAACAGTTTCTGAATGAATTGGATGATTATGAAATTGATATATATGATGAGAACATCACGCCTGCCAGAGGCAATTGAATTTGGAAACTTTTAATCCCGTCAAATAATTTATTCATTACAACGATTAAAAACCGATAAAACTAAATGAATGATAATACTTCAAATCTAATGAAAAAGTAACCCAAGCTAAAAGTTTTGGAATGAATTGGATGCTTTTGAGATAGATCTATACGATGAGAACATTACGCCTGCCAAAGGAAATTGGATTTGAAAATTTCTAACCCCATCAACTGATTTCTTATTTAGAACGATTAAAAACTAATAAAACTGACAGAAGTATAATACTTCAATTTTATTGGAAGAGTAACTCAAGCTAAAATTTTGGAATGAATTGGATGTTACTGAGATTTATCTATTTATTGAGAACATAACGTTTGCCAAAGTATATTGGATATGAAAACTTCTAACCTCGGTAAATAATTTATTCCTTAAAACGATTAATAATAGATAAAACCAAAATAATGTTAATACTTCAATTTTAATGTAAGAGTGAACCAAACTGAAAGTTTTGGAATGAATTCGATGCATCAGATATTGATCTATAAGATGTGAACATCACGCCTGCCAAAGTAAATTGGATTTGAAAACTTATAGACGCGTCAAATAATGTATTCATTAGAATGATTAAAATTGATAAAATCGAAAGAATGATAATACTTCAGTTTTAATGGAAAAGTAACACAAGCTAAATGTTTTGGGATGAATTGGATGATTCTGGGATTGATCCATATGACAAGAACATCATGCCTGCCAGAGAAAAATAGATTTGAAAACTTCTGACCCCGTCAAATAACTTATTCATTAGAACGATTAAAAACTGATAAAACTGAAATAAGTCTAGTACTTTAATTTTAATAGAAAAGTAACACAAGCTAACAATTTTGGAATGAATTGGACGCTTCTGAGATTTGTCTATATGATGAGAATATCACGCATGGCAAAGTAATTTGGATTTGAGAACTTTTAACCCTGTCAAATGATTTGAATATTGGAATAATTAAAAATCGATAAAACTGAAAGAAGTTTAATACTTCAAATTGAATGGAAGAGTAACCAAAGCTAAATGTTTTGGAATGCATTGGATGCTTCTGAGATAGATCTATATGATTAGAACATCACGCATACCAAAGGAAATTGGATTTGAAAACTTCTTACCCCATCAACTAATTTATTATTTAGAACGATTAAAAACTAATTAAACTGACAGATGTATAATACTTCAATTTTAATGGAAGAGTAACCCAAGCTAAATTTTTTTGAATCAATTGGATGCTTTTGAGATTGATCTTTATATTGAGAACATCACGTTTGCCCAAGTAAATTGGATTTGAAAACTACTAACCTCGCCAAATAATCTATTCATTAGAACGATTAAAAACAGATAAAAATGAAAGAATGATAATACTCCAATTTTAATTTAAGAGTGAATCAAGCTAAATGTTTTGGAATGAATTGGATATTTCTGAGATTGATTGATATGATGTGTACATCACATCTGCCATAGGATATTGGATTTGAAAACTTCAAACCCCATCAAATAATTTAATTATTTGAATTATAAAAAATCGATAAATTTAAAGAAGTATAATATTCAATTTTAATTGAAGAGTAACCCAAGCTAAAAGTATTGGAATGAACTGGATGTTTCTGAGTTTGATCTACATTATGAGAACATTACCCTTGCCAGAGTAAATTAAATTTAAGAACTTCTAACCCTTTCAAATAATTTATTCATTAGAACAATTAATAACCAATAAAACCGAAAGAAGTATAATACTTCAATTTTAATTAAAGAGTAACCCAAACTAAATTTTTTGAAATGAATTGGATGTTTTTGAGATGGATTGATATGATGAGAACATCACACCTGCCAGAGCAAATAGGATTTGAAAACTTTTAACCCCATCAAATAATGTATTCATTAGAATGATTAAAAACTGATAAAACGAAAAGAATGATAATACTTCAGTTTTAATAGAAGACTAACCAAAGCTAAAAGTTTTTGAATGAATTGGATGCTTTTGAGATTGATCTATATATTGAGAACATCACGCCTGCCAGAGGATATTGGATTTGAAAACTTCTAACCACATCAAATAATTTAATTATTAGAACGATTAAAAATCGATAAAACTGGAAAAAGTATAATATTTCAATTTTAATGGAAGAGTAACCCAAGTTAAAAGTTTGGGAATGAATTGGATAGTTTTGAAATTTATTTATATGATGAAATATCACACATGCCAATGTAAATTGGATTTAAAAACTTTTAACCCCGTCAAATATTTTAAATATTAGAATGATAAAAAACTGATAAAACAAAAATAAATATAATACTTCAACATTATTTTAAGCGTAACCCAAGCTAAAAGTTTTTGAATGAAATGGATGATTATGAGATTGATCTATATGATGAGAATATCACGCTTGCCAAATTAAATTGGATTTGAAAAATTCTAACCCCGTCAAAAAATTTATTCATTAGAACGATTAAAAACCGATAAAATTGAAAGAATGATAATACTTCAATTTTAAAGAAAGAGTAACCCAAGCTTAAAGTTTTGGAATGAATTAGATGTTTCTGAGATTGATCTATATGATGAGAACATCACGCCTGGCAAAGGAAATTGGATTTGAAAACTTGTAACCCCGTCAAACAATTTATTCATTAGAACAATTAAAAATCAATAAAATTGAAATAATGATAATACTTCAATTTTCATGGAAGAGTAACCCAATAAAAAGTATTGCAATGAACTAGATATTTTTAGGATTGATCTACACAATGAGAATATCATGTCTTCCAAAGTAAATTGGATTTAAAAACTTCTAGCTTTGTTAAACAATTTAATATTTAGAACGATTAATAACCGATAAAACTGAAAGAATGATAATACTTCAATTTGAATTGAAGAGTAACCAAATCTAAATGTTTTGGAATTAGTTGGATGCTTCTGAGATAGATCTATATGATGAGAACATCACGATTGCCAATGTAAATTGGATTTAAAAAACTTCTAACCTCGTCAAATAATTTAATCTTTAGAAAGATTAAAAATCGATAAAACTGAAAAAAGTATAATACTTCAATTTGAATGGAAGAGTAACCAAAGCTAAAAGTTTTGGAATGAATTAGATGCTTCTGAGATTGATCTATATAATGAGAACACCCGCTTGTCAAAGTAAATTGGATTTGAAAATTTCTAACCCAGTCAAATAATTTATTCATTAGAACAATTAAAAATCGACAAAACTGAAAAAATGATAATACTTCAATTTTAATGGAAGAGTAACCCATGCTAATAATTTTGGACTGAATTGGATGCTATTGAGATCGATCTATATGATGAGAACTTCACGCTTGCCAAAGTAATTTGGGTTTAATAACTTCTAAACCCGTCTAATAATTTATTATTTAGGACGATTAATAACCGATAAAGCTGAAATAAGTATAATACTTCAATTTGAATAGAAGCGTAACCCAAGCTAAATGTTTGGGAATGAATTGGATGCTTTTGAGATTGATTTATATGATGAGAACATCACGTTTGCCAAAGTAAATTGGATTTGAAAACTTCTAACCCCGTCAAATAATTTAATCATTAGAACGATTAAAAACGGATAAAAATTAAAGAATGATAATACTTTAATTTTAATGGAAGATTAACCCAGACCAAAAGTTTTGGAATGAATTAGATGGTACTGAGATTGATCTATAGGATGAGAATATCTCACCTACTAGAGGAAATTGGATTCGAAAACTTGTAACCCTTTCAAATAATTTATTTATTAGAACGATTAAAAAAAGATAAATCTGAGAAGAATAATACTTCAATTTTAATGGAAGACTAACTCAAGCTAACAGTTTTGGAATGAATTGGATGCTCTTGAGATAGATCTATAGTAGGTGAGATATTCTCATCCTATAGATCAATCTCAGTTTTGGAATGAAAAAATTTTAAGGCGTGATTTTAGTTCTCATCACACATGCCAAATAAATTAGATTTGAAAACTTTTCACCCCGTCAAGTAATTTATTCATTGGAACGATAAAAAATCAATAAAACTAAAATAATGATAATACTTCAATTGTAATGGAAAAGTAACCCAAACTAAATGTTTTGGAATGAATTGGATGGTTCTGACATTGATCTATATGATGAGAACATCACGCCTGCAAGAGAAAAGTGGATTTGAAAACTTGTAACCCCGTCAAATAATTTATTCATTAGAACGATTAAAAACCGATATAACTGAAAGAATGATAATACTTCAATTTTATTGGAAGATTAACCCAAGCTAAAAACATTGGAATGATTTGGATGTTTCTGAGATTGATCTACATGATGAGAGCATCATGTCTGCCATAGTAAATTGGATTTAAAAACTTCTAACCCCGACAAATAATTTAATATTTAGAACGATTATTAAGCGATAAAATTGAAAAAGTATAATACTTTAATTTGAAAGGAAGAGTAACCCAAGCTAAATGTTTTGGAATGAATTGGATGTTTTTGAGATTGATCAATATGATGAGAACATCACGCCTGCCAAAGTAATTTGGATTGAAAAACTTATAACCCCGTAAAATAATTTATTCATTAGAACGATAAAAAACCGATAAAACTAAAAAATGATAACACTTCAATTTTAATGGAAGAGTAGCAAAATCTCAAATTTTTGGAATGAATTCAATGCTTTTTAGATTGATCCAAAAATAAACAAAGAAAGTCTTTATTCAATATTTGTCCCCTTATTTCCTTGAAGGTGTTTATTTATATCCAAAACAAACAAGAAGCCATAAAAATAATAAACATGTGTTGAGAATAGTAGTAAAAGAGTTAAAAAAATATCGAAAAAACTACAAATTTGTGGATTATAACACTTGAAAATATTGCAAAATTGCTAATTTCAGTTTTCGGTTCATTTTTTTTTTCCAAAATTCTTTATTGCTATCCTAACAAATAAAGAATAATTAGAAAATTAAACGAGTATAGAGAATTAGAGCAAAAAATAAAATAAATCCTTCAAAACTTCCCAAATCGTGGATTAAAGCCTTTAAAATTTTGTAAATTCACTATATTAAATTTTTGTCTCATTCTTTCTATGAAAGTGTTTAATTCTATCCAAAACCAATAAAGAATCGTAAACAATAATAAACTGGTGTGGAGTGTAGCAGGAAAAAGTAAAAGAAAAAATATATAAAAAAATCTACAAATTTGTGGATAAGCCTTTGAAAATTTTGCAAAATTGCTAATTTCAATTTCCGACTCATTTTTTTTTCCATGAAAGTCTATATTTGTATCCAAAACATATAAGGAATAATTATAAAATTAAATGACTATGGAGAACTAGAGCAAAAGCAAAAGTAAAAAAAAAAAAATTATCCATCAAAACCTTCAAATCGTGGATTAAAGATTTTAAAATTTTGTAAATTCGCTATATTCAAATTTTGTATAATTCTTTCCATGAAAGTGTTTAATTCTATCCAAAACAAATAAACAATTGTGAAAATAATAAACTGGTGTGAAGTGTAGCTGGAAAAAGTTATAAAAAAAAACTAAAAATTTGTAAATTATAGCCATTGAAAATTTTGCAAAATTGCTATATATATTCCAGTTTTCGGCTCATTTTTTCCATGAAAGTCATTATTTCTACCCAAAACCTATAATGAATAATTAGAAAATTAAATGGGTATGATAAATTACAGCAAAAGCGAAAAATAAATGAATTATCCATCAAAACCTCCAAAATCGTGGATTAAAAGCCATTAAAAAATTAGTAAATTCGCAATATTCAATTTTTGTCCCATTTTTTCCATGAAGGTGTTTATTTCTATCCAAAAAATAAATAATCATATAAATAATAAACGGGAGTGGAGAATACCAACAAAAACGTTAAATGTTTTTTGAAAAATCTAACAATTTGTGGATTAGCCTTTTAAAATTTTGCAAAATCGTTAGTTTCAGTTTCCAACACATCTTTGCATGAAAGTCTTTATTTCTTTCTAAAACATATAAACAATAATAAGAAGAATAAAAGGGTATGGAGAATAAGAGCAAAAACAAAAAAACAAAAAGAAAAAAACGAATAATCCAACATAACTTACAAAATCGTGGATTACAACCTTACAAAATTGTGCAAAATCGCAACATTCAATTGTTTGCTCACTTTTCCATTAAAGTGTTTATTTCTATCCAAATTAATAAAAACAATAAATGGGTGTAGAGAATAGCAGGAAAAACGTCAAAAAGAAATAACAAAAAACCTACAAATTTGTGGATTCCCATTGAAAATTTGGGGTTTGGGGGTTAGGGTTTAAGGGGTTTCGGGTTTGGGGGTTCGGATTCAGGGTTTGGGATTCAGATTTCGGTTTTCATGTTTCGGGTTTTGGGTTTGGGGTATATAGTATTATTAGTTTAGAGTTTTAGGGTTTAGTAAGAATTTTTTTAAAAACAAATACCGAAAAAAACTAAAAATTTGTGGATTAAAGCAATTGACAGATTTGTAAATTCGCTATATCCAAATTTCTGTATTATAGCAATTTTTTGTTTATTTCTATCCAAAACAAATAATGAATCATAAAAATAATAAACGGGTGCGGAGAATAGCAGCAAAATCGTTAAAAAAAGAAATATAAAAAAAAAACTACAAATTTGTGGATTGCTAATTTCATTTTTCGGCTCATTTTTTTTTTTCCAAAAGTCTTTATTTCTATGCAAAACATATAAAGAATAATTAGAAAATTAAACGAGTATGGGTAATTCGAGCAAAATAAAAAAAAATAAAAATGAATTATCCATCAAAATTCCAAAATCGTGGATTAAAGCCTTATAAAATTTTATAAAATCATTTTATTCAATTTTTTGTCTCAATTTTTCCATGAAAGTGTTTATTTTTACTAAAAACAAAATACAAATTTGTGGATTATAGCTTTTGAAAGTTTTGCAAAATTGCTAATTTCAGTTTTCGGCTCATTTTTTCCATTAAAGTTTTTAATTCTCTCCAAAACATATGAAGAATAATTATAAAAATAAACGGGTATGGAGAAAAAAAAACGAATTATACATCAAAACTTCCAAAATCATGGATTAAAGCCTTTTAAGATTTTTTAAATTCGCTACATTCAATTTTCATTCCTTGAAAGTGTTTATTTCTATCCAAAACAAATAAAGAATCGTAAAAAAAAAAAAAAAAAAAAACTGATGTGGAGAGTAGCAGGAAAAAGTTAAAAAAAAAAAAAAAATTCAAAAAAACTACAATTTTGGCTGATTTCAGTTTTTGGCTACAAAATTGCTAATTTCAGTTTTTGGCTGATTTTTTTCATGAAAGTCTTTATTTCTCTCCAAAACATATGAAGAATAATTAGAAAATCAGATGGGTATGGAGAAATAGAGCAAAAAAAAAAAAAAAAACTAATTTTCCATCAAAACTTCAAAAGTCGTGGATTAAAGCCTTTAAAATTTTTATAAATTCTCTATATTCAATTTATTTCCCATTCTTTCCATGAAGGTGTTTATTTTTATCTACAACAAATAAAGAATCATAAAATAATAAACGGGTGCGGTGAATAGCAGCAAGAACGTTAAAAAAAGAAATATTGAAAAAAATCTACAAATTTGTGGATTATAGCCTTTTAAAATTTTGTAAAAATCGTTAGTTTAAGTTTCGGAATCATCTTTGCATGAAAGTATTTATTTCTTCTAAAACACATAAATAATAATAAGAAGAATAAAAGGGTATGGAGAATAAGAACAAAAAAAAAAAAAATTCAACATAACTTACAAAATCGTAGATTACAACCATACAAAATTATGCAAAATTGCAATATTCAATTGTTTACTCACTTTTCCATTAAAGTATTTATTTCTATCTAAAATAATAAAAATAATAAATGGGTGTGGAGAACAACAGGAAAAATGACAAAAAAGAAATAACGAAAAAACTACAAATTTGTGGATTCCCATTGAAAATTTGGGTTTTGGAGGTTAGGGTTTTAGGGGTGTGAGGTTTGGGGGTTAGGATTTGGATTTCGATTTTCATGTTTTGGGTTTTGGGTTTTAGGTTTTGGTTTGGGGTTTTATTAGTTTAGAGTACTAGGGTTTAGCAAGAAAACTTTTAAAAAAGAAATACCGAAAAAACTACAAATTTGTGGATTATAGCAATTGAAAATTTTGTAAATTTGATATATCCAATTTTGTCTCATTCTTTTCGTGAAAGTGTTTATTTCTATCCAAAACAAGTAAATAATCATAAAAATTATAAACGGGTGTGGAGAATAGCAGCAAAATCATTAAAAAGAAATATCGAAGAAAAACTACAAATTTGTTGATTATAGCCTTTGAAAATTTTGCAAAATTGCTAATTTCAGTTTTCAGATCATTTTTTCCAAAAGTGGAAAATTAAACGAGTATGGGTAATTCGATCAAAAGTAAAAAAAAAAAAAAAAATTTATTATCCATCAAAACTTCCAAAATCGTGGATTAAAGCATCATAAAATTTAATAAAATCGTTATATTCAATTTTTGTCTCAATTTTTCCATGAAAGTGTATTTCTATCCAAAACAAATAAATAATCGTAAAAACGGTAAACTGGTGTTGAGAGTATCAGGAAAAAGTAAAAAAATCAATAAAAAAAAAAAAATCAAAAAAACTACAAATTTATGGATTATAGATTTTGAAAGTTTAGCAAAATTGTTAATTTCAGTTTCCGGTTCATTTTTTCCATTAAAGTCATTATTTCTCTCCAAAACATATGAAGAATAATTTGAAAATTAAACGGGTATGGAGAATTAGAGCAAAAACGGAAAAAAACGAATTATCCATCAAAATTTCCAAAATCGTGGATTAAAGCCTTTTAAAAATTTGCAAAGTCACTATATTCAATTTTTGTCCCATTATTTCCATGAAGGTGTTTATTTATATCCAAAACATATAAAGAATCATAAAATTAATAAACGGGTGTGGAGAATAGCAGCAAAAGCGTTAAAAAATATCTAGAAAACAACAAATTTGTGGATTATAGCCTTTGAAAATTTTGCAAGATTACTAATTTCAGTTTCCGACTCATTTTTTTCCACAAAAGTCTTTATTTCTATCCAGAACATATAAAGAATGATTAGAAAATTAAACGAGTATAAAGAACTAAAGGATAAAAAAAAGGAAATATCCATCAAAACTTCCTCAATCGTGGATTAAAGCCTTTAAAATTTTGTAAATTCGCTATATTCAATTTTTGTCCCATTCTTTCCATGATGGTGTTTATTTCTATCCAAAACAAATAAAAAATCATAAAAATAATAAACAGGTGTGGAGAATAGCAATAAAAACGTTAAAAAAAATGAAATAATGAAAAAATCTACCAATTTGTGGATTATATATAGCCTTTTAAAATTTTGCAAAATCGTTAGTTTCAGTTTTCGACTCATCTTTGCATGAAAGCCTTTAAGCATACTAAGCAAAAATAAGTTTGTTAGCTTAAGTTGTCATTCTGTTTTGACAGCCACTTCAGTTGTCTAGGTGTCTATATAAAGCAATGTACAATGAACATTTTAACAATCAATGAAACAGTATAAAATTCTTGCTCATAACTTGTCTTAGAACTTAACATGGTATCAGAGCTATTTCATTGCTCTTTCTTCTTTTCTTTTCTTCTTCCCAATCAGTAGTGATAATGTCTGATTCAACCTCTTCAAATGCTGCATCTCTCAGCAATTCTACTATTACAGAGTGTAAACCAGTGATGTTCAGTCACACCTTGTCTGTCAAATTGAGTGAACACAATTACTTGTTGTGGAAACAACAAGTATTAGCAACAATCAGAGGCCACAAGCTACATAAGTTCATTGAAAAAGACTCGTCTCCACCAAGATTTCTATCTGATGAAGATAAAGTTCACAATAATGGTAATCCAAAATTTACTAGTTGGGAACAACAGGGTCAGCTGCTCTTCTCATGGCTTCTTTCATCCACGACTGAGTCATTACTAACAAGGTTAGTTGGTTGTGAAACTTCTGAACACATCCGGAAAATTCTTGAGGTCTTCTTAAATTCTCAAACTGTTGCTAAGATTTCTCAATTTAGGACTCAACTTCAGAATCTCAAGAAATGAGATCTTTCCATTAATGGCTACCTACTGAAGATAAAGAACATTATTGATCAGTTAGCTTCAGTAGGACATCCACTCTCTCCTAAAGACCACATTAATGCCATTTTTGATGGATTACCCCAAAGTTATGATACATTCATAGTGTCAGTAACCTCTAGATCAGATTCATATAGTGTAGCAGAGATTGAATCACTCTTACTTGCTCAAGAATCAAGAATTGAGAGACATGTAAAGGACCTTGATGTGTCTAGCTCTGCAAATGTTGCTCACAGTTCTTACAAACCTTCGTCTAGATCTTTTGCTTCAAATCCACATGCTTGGAAACCTAAGTTTAGATATCCAACTAATCCTTTCTCATTTAGAAGTGCAAGATCTGGATCTGGGAGAGGTTTTAGACCCCATGGTCATCAAACCAATCGGCCTCAGTGCCAAATTTGTGGGAAGCTTGGTCACCTAGCTTTCAAGTGCTACAATAGATTTGATAATAATCTTCCAGATCCATGGAGTCCAAGCATAGCATCTCAGCAGACGTCTTCCTAGCAAGCAAGTTTGCAAGCAAATATAACATCTCGAAATGCTTTCTCTGCATCATCCAGTCAACCTCCTGAACCTACTTGGGGAACTGACTCTGAATCTCAGATGCAAATATTTGCTGCCTTTTCTACTCCATCTGATCGTAGGTGGTATCCTGATTCTGGTGCAACAAATCATTGCACTCCCTACACTCAAAACATGACGTCTTCTGCTCCTTATCATGGCAATGAGCATGTCTTTGTTGGGGATGGTATTGGTCTACAAATTCAAAACATTGGTTAGTCTACCTTACATTCCTTAAACTCTTCAAGAAAATTGCTACTTAAGAGTGTTCTTCAAGTCCCTAAACTCACTAAAAATCTTTTAAGTGTGTCAAAATTTGCAAAAGATAATGGTGTCTTTTTTGAGTTTCATCCTAATGTTTGCTTTGTTAAGGATTAGGTCACCAATCAGATTCTATTGGAAGGAACACTTAGCAATGGTCTATACGTTTTTCCATCTACACCTCTTGCTGATTCAGTCATTTCAGGGTCAACTTCTTCTTATTCCAATTCAAGAAAATCAGTCAATACAGCTTATACAAATGCTTCCTCATCCTTGTATCTCTGGCATGCTCGATTGGGACATCCATCATTGACACTTGTTCATAAGATTCTTAGTAAATGTAAAATTTCTGTTTCAAACAAAGATGACTCTGTCTTTTGTTCTTCATGTTGTTTAGGAAAAATACATAGATTTCCATTTTCTAGTTCATCAACTATGTACAACACACCATTAGAACTCATTCATACAGATTTGTAGGGTCCTGCTTCTACAGTGTCTTCTTCTGATTACAAATATTACATTCATTTCATTGATGCTTACAGTAGATTCACTTGGGTATATCTCTTACAAAATAAATCAGATGCTTTTCCTAATTTTTTCAAGTTTAAGTCACATGTAGAACTGGAATTTGGTCTTCCTATTAAGTGTGTTCAGTCTGACTGAGGTGGAGAATACAGATCTTTCTCAAAATTTTTAGCTCAAAATGGTGTTCTTCATCGTTTAGGGTGTGGGGTGTGGGGTTTGGGGTTTGGGTTGAGGGTTTGGGGTTGAGGGTTGAGGGTTGAGGGTTGAGGGTTTAGGGTTGAGGGTTGAGGGTTTAGGGTTTAGGGTTTAGGGTTTAGGGTTTAGGGTTTAGGG